>CM046029.1:36558219-37220386 GCA_025215565.1 Flaveria ramosissima | reverse complement strand
CCCTCTCTTTAATTTTCCCATACAGAAAAAAAGCATTTTGACATCCATTTGAATAAAAACTTTAAGATTTTGATAAGCAGCATAAGCTAAAAAACAATCGAATTGCTTCCAGTCTGGCTACAGGGCAAAGGTTTCATCATAATCAATACCTTCTTCTTGTGCAAAAACCACTGAACCACCAGTCTGGCCTTGTTCTTAACAATAAGCCCATTTTCATCAGTTTTGTTCCTAAACACCCATTTAGTGCCTATTGCACACTTACCTGGAGGTAGAGGAACAAGTTCCCACACTTGCTGTTTCTTGAACTGAAGAAGCTCAAGCTGCATGGCATCAACCCATCCATGTCCTTTAAGGCAATGTGATAATTCTTTGGCTCTTGCTGACTGATGAAGAGAGCATAGAAGCAGAAATTTGACAATTGACTTCTTGTTGATACTCCAGCAGTGATATCACCAATGATTTGAGACATAGGGTGATTCTTCAGATTGATACACAATGAGATCAGTGCAGGTGTTTGTAGCAGGCTCAGCAGCAACAGATGGTGATGGTGAAGAATTTCCTTGAAACCAATCAGTTGATGGTAGTTCAAAGGAAGTTGAAGTTGTAGAAATCTCATCAGCATTTGTTGTGGATTGTGCTGCTGGAGCTGCAGGAACATCAGGTCTAGCTGAATCAGGCAGTTGATCAGTAAATCTGAAGAGGTGGTGAGTACTGCTATCATCATCATCAGCACCAGCAGTATCACCAGGTGGAGAACTGTTGACATGAGCAACAGCTGGAGTTTGATGAGGAGCATATTGCAGTATGTCCAAATCAAATATCTCCACAGGATTTTGTGGAATCTTGTCCTTTGGAGATTCATTAAACTTAACATGTAGAGTCTCTTCAACCATCTTTGTTTACAGTTGAAGACTCTGTATGCTTTGCAAGTTGATGAATAACCAACAAAATATCCTGCATCCACCTTAGAATCAAATTTCTGGAGTTGATCCCTTGTGTTGAGAATGAAACAAGGACATCAAAAGCTCAAAAAGAAATTAGACAAAGACATCATAGAAGAACAATAATGACTAGAATTATATGAGACATATGGAGTTTTCATCAACCTCTTATTCACTAGAGCTCTATTTTGGACATAACAAGCAGTATTGATAGCTTCAGCCCAAAAAGTCATTGGCAATCCAGAGTCAGCCAACATGGACCTTGCAGCTTCAATAAGGGTCCTGTTCTTTCTCTCCACTACTCCATTTTGTTCAGGAGTTCTTGGAATGCTAAAATGCCTCTTGATTCCTTTGAGAGGAAGAACTCATCAAGTGTGTTGTTTCTAAATTCGGTTCCATTATCACTTCTAACACACTTGACTGAGAGGGAATACTGCTTCTCAACATACAACACAAAGTTGATAATCTTCTGAGGTGCTTCATCCTTTGAATGCAAGAAGAAAGTCCATACAAATCTGGAGTAATCATCCACAATTACTAGACAGTATTTCTTCTTAGCCATACTCATCACTCTCACAGGACCAAAGAGATCCATGTGAAGAAGTTGTAAGCAGGCTGTGGACTTAGGTTCTTCTATGGAAGGAAATGAAACTTTGTGCTGTTTTCCTTTTAAACAGGCAGTGCAGTCATCTTCACATTTGAACTCCTTCATAGGCAATCCCCTTACTAAACCATGGTTAATCAGCTGATTTATGTTTTTGAGATTAACATGACCCAGCCTTCTGTGCCATAGTGTAGATTCTTGAGGGGAAGCCTTGGAAAATAGGCAAGGATGGCCTTTGAGATCTATTTTCTTAGAAAGATCTAAGGCATACACTCTTCCTGTCCTGTTGGCCTTAAGGAGAGTGTGTTTATCCAACACCTTGTCAATCAAACTCAGAACTTTGGATGACAGAATCCGGCAGTTCTGACTTGTGAAAAGAGCAACATGGCCTTTGTCACACATTTGACTGACACTCAAGAGGTTGTACTTGAGATTTTCCACATGGTTAACATCATCAAACTTTATTTCCCCATTGGAAACAAAGCCTTTGCCGATGATGTAACCCTTTGCATCATTGCCAAAAGATACAAATCCCTTCTTTCCTTGAGAGTAGTCATTAAGAAGTGATCTGTTTCCTGTCATATGCATGGATCCTCCACTGTCTACATACCAGATGCCTCTGTGGCATGTTGAAGAACCCTGCAGAACAAAGCAAATTAGTTAGATTTTGAGACCCAAACCTTTTTGGTTTTGGGCCTATTCACATCAACAGATGGTGGACTAACAAGTTTGCTAGAAATAACAGCTTGAGAGGAAGAAGATGGTGGAAAAGAGGAATCCTTTGGCTTGGACCTCCTTTTCTGTGGATTCAACATAGGAGCATCTAATTGGTTGACTCTTCCCAATAGATGTTGAACCATCATAACCAGCTGTGTCTGATTTTTTGATAGAGCTTTCAGCTCTTCAGACACATTAGAACTGGAGTTTGATAAGTTCTTATGTTGCACCTTCTTCTTTTGAGCAACCTCAGCTGTTACCTGTTTAACCCCTTCCTTTTTGGATTTCTTTTTGGACTTAGGGATTACAGGATTTGATGTTGCTGGTACAAATGTGGCTTTAAACTCATTTTTCATTTTTACCATTTTCTCTTTAATTTCATCTTTATGTTTGAGTTTGGATCCTCTTTTGTACCAACAATCATCAGTGAGATGATTAAACAAACCACATACTTCACATGGTTTCTTTTTCATCTTTTGTTGATCATCAACTAAAGAGGATGAAACTACTGAAGACTTGCTCTTCAGTACTTTGGAAGCACTATTTGCTTTCTTGGCTTCCTCTTTAGTAGTCTTCAAACTCTTTTTACTGACAGTTTTCTTCTTTTCAGTGCTGTCAGTAGTTGGAGCTTGAACTTCAGGAGTTAAATCTTGCTCTCCAGTCCTTTCAGGACTTTCAGACATAACTCCTGAGTTGACCAGCTCTTTGATCATGTGAGTGTCAGCAATTGAACTATCAATATTGGCTGATAAGTTCTGTGAGGGCTTATTGCTGACTTCAACTTTTGATGATGCTTTATCAGAAAGTGAATCACATGATGAGGTGGATTGGTTATTGCTTTCTCCATCAGATTTCACTTCTACTCTTGGAGCAAAATCTGTAGGAGGAGCAGTGTGATTATAACCAATGCCAAACTTCACATTGGAAGCTGATTGCTTACTAAGAAGCATCTCAAAACCTTTGCATGATTTCACCCATCGATCACACTCTACTTGGGTACTGCAAGGGTTTCTTTAAGACTTTTCTGGTCCTCCAGAATAACCTCTAGCTTAGCCTTTTCATCATTTAATTGGCATTTAAGCTGTTAAATCTCATCATTTTTACTATTAATAACAGACTCATACTCAGCTTGTCTTTTGGAAATAGTTTTCTCAAACTCGAGTTTTTCATTTATTAATGCTACATTTGCCTCTCTAATAGAGACAAAGGCAGCAATGCAAGATTCAGAACATAACTTGGCTTTGGCCTCTGAAGATACCTGAGTTACCTGTGAAGATGATGCAGTTGAGCAGGAACCCTCAGTTGATTCCAGAGCCATAAGTGCCAGATTTCCAAAAGGACTATCACCACCATGTTGATCAGCACTTGTGAACAATTGTTCATGACCAGACATGTCATCTGGCAAGCTACTCCAATCAACAACTTCTGGGGTGAAAAAGCTGTGTTGTTGAGGTTGAGGGGGTTGATGAGATGGTTGAGGTTCTGGAAGTGCATGAGGTTGTGGTACCATAGGAGCCTTGAACTTGACTGGTTTGTGGCATGTAATAACACGGGTAAGGATAAGGCATTTGACCCTGAGGAACAAAATATGCAGGAGATTGTAGTTGAGGCTGATGACCAGAATTGACAGGATGTTGCCCTTTGTTTTGTTGACTGTTGCTAGGAAAAGTCACAAAAGGTGCAGAGGAATTAGATCCAGATGATCTACATTCTCTAGCAAAGTGTCCAAGCCTTTGGCATCTGTGACACCTCAACTTACTCTTGTCAAAACCAACTTTGGTTTTGCCAGAGAGTCCTGGGAACTTTCTTCCAGTTCTTTTATAGAACTTCTGAGATCTGATATTTATCAAGGCCATTTGGCTCAAAATATCCATCTCTTCTAAGTCATCATCAGCAATCCCCTTGAGATCATCCATGATGAAGCATAGATTGTCATTATTACACCCAGAAAACTGACTATCAACACTCACAAATGCTGAATCAGAAATATTTGAAGAGAAATCAATATGCTCATCATATTGGCATTCAGATGAAGCATATTCTGACTCGTGACTAACCAGAGCAGTATTGCCTGGTACAAAGTCCTCAGCGAGCTTACCAGATGAAGACAGTTTTCTCTTTTGTTCTATCTCTCTCTCAAATGTGAGCAATTTCCCATGAAGTTGGGTGAGAGATAGTTTGTCCAAATTTGCACTGGAGCGTAGGACAATGGTATATGTATCCCATCTCTCAGGCAGTGATCTGAGAAATCTGTTATTCATCTGAACGTTAATATACTCATGTTTGACCATTTTCAATTCAGAGATCAAACAGGAGAACCGCTCAAACTGTTGAGTCAGTGTCTCACCCTTCCTATGAGAGAATGTCTCATATTGTTGGGCAAGGATCTCTCTATTATTTGCCAAGACCTCATTTGTTCCTCCAAATTGTTCTTTCAAGGCATTCCAGAGGTCATGGGCAGATTCATAGTGCATTAACCCAGAATAAATTTCATTTGGTAGCGCCATGGCTAGAATTCCATGAGCTTTTGCATCTATCTCAAATAATTTCTTATCTTCATCTGAGTATTGATCCTTCCTCTTCGGAACCATTTGATTGGTTTCCGGGTTGTTCACCATAGGCTTATGTGGACCATGTACCACTGATGTCCAACAACCTGAACTGTTAACAGACAGGTGATGAAGCATACGACGTTGCCATATGTTATACTCATTCCTAACCAGCATTGGAGGCTTGGTTGAGGAACCAGTATTGTGAGGATCATTGGAAGGAGTAGTCATTTTGAAACCAAAAACAATTTTATTCAAGCAAAAATTTAGACACACACAACAAACTCAATGAAAACCGAGAATAAGTCTCAGGATGAATGATTAAAAACACAGAAAATTCAATCTCTCTAACAGTTTCTTGCAAAAGGATACTAATTCACTCAAACTTGGATCTTGAAGAGCAGTTTCAATGATCAATTATTAGATCGATCAATGATTAACCTGCTCTGATACCATTTGACAGGATCAACGATCACAAGTTTGAAGTATGAGAATGTAATGCAGCGGAATGAAGAGATGAATTAGTCAAATTATAGCAAGAGAATGTTATTTGTAAACAAATGCGAGAGAATATTTTTCTGTGATTTGGAATGTTTCAATAATGCTCAATATTATTGCTCAATCATTCACGGTTACAGTAAGGTTGGCACTCCTTATATAGAGTGCAATTACTGCTGTAATCACGGGGTGGTGATTACTAGCAGATTTAGTACAAAAATAACTACTTCTTAACAAACTACTGAAATGTTCACAACTACTGAGAACATGTCAGTGTGTTAAGTATAAAACATGAAACTACTGAAAAAGAAAACTACTGATGCTACAACTACTGAAGAACAAACTCTTCAGTCGTTTTACAAAACTACTGAAAATAGAAAATATAAAACTACTGAAAGCAAACCGTCACAACTACTGAAGAAGTCCTCTTCAGCTGTTGTGACAACATCTTCAGACTTTGTCTTCAGCACTTGTGTCTTCAGACTTTGTCTTCAGCACTTGTGTCTTCAGACTTTGTCTTCAGTACTTGTGTCTTCAGACTTTGTCTTTCAGCACTTGTGTCTTCAGACTTTGTCTTCAGTTGTTGTCTTTAGCTGATGTGGACTTCAGTAGTTGTTGTGACGTCTGTGGGACTTAAAGGTTTTTCTGATCCGGCTCATTGGTTCTTTTGGTCCAACATGAACAATATGCTGACTTGTTCACAAAAGCCTTTGATGAACAAAGATTTAAATATCTCATTACAGCTATTGGGATGATAAACATTGATTAGTTGACCTCATTTGAAAACCTTTTAATATGTAAAGTCTAATGTCAAAACAATCTAAGCCCTGTTACAATAGATCTTTCTCTAAATTTTATCTAAGTATGAATTCTTCCGAAGAGAAATTAACCCTCGGAAGATATTTTGCATATCTTCCGAAACAAATTTCTCCCAGGATAATTTTCTTCTCGGAAGAGTGTTAAGTCTCGGAAGAAGCTATTGATTTCATATCAGATCTACTTCCGAAGCTTATAACACACTCCACTTGAAAAGCAATATATACTCTCGAAAGTAATCAATTTACCTTCGAAAGTAAATTTGCCTTCGGAAGAATATTACCTTCAGAAATGCTTTATATTCGGAAGAAAGATTTTACTGTGTAACGGAAATCTTTTGGGCCCCACTCTGTAAAAAGTAAAGATTTTGTTAATGATGTCGGATTATTTAAATGGACTAACCTTACCGCCCATGTCACATCATCCACTGAAACCTCACATCTTCTTATCCAAAACCCCCCTTTAAACCGCCATTCTACCCATTTAAATTCTTCCGGTTAATCACTTACATTCTTTTTACCCAATTTACTGCCCTAAAAGCTTTCTTCATCTTCAAGACTTTGAAGAGAGTGTCAACCAACTTCAACGGAAGAGATACCGCACTTCTTCTAGGTATGATTGAGCCAATGGCTCCTAGTGACATCCCTGTTAACCCCATAGGTGATGAACCCACACCAGCAACTACCCTCACTCTGCCAAATCTACCTTCTCCACCCATTACCTTTACTTATCAGAGACGTCACAAACGAACCCTTGTTCAATCTACTCTGATTGAACAAGCTCCTCATGTTCTACCCAAAAAGGCTAGAGTGGAACAAAGGGCTCCCACTCAGCCTGAGGTCCAACCATCCTTAACAATTGACCTCAATATGGGTCTTGAGTCTCCTCAGTCTCAGACCCATGAGTCCAAAACCCATGCTGATAGCCCTCAGGGAGAGTCTCTATACTCCCCTGACTAGCCAAAAAGGGACATCCCTGTCACAGGCTCAATGCCTTTAGACATTGATCAAAGTCCCGGGTCATTAGGTTTCACTTCTATATCCTTTACTGACCTTTTAATTGGAGCTGGTGAAGAGATTATGTCTCTTAAGGGCAATGAAGTTGATCCACAACACCCTCTCAAGGATCAACAGAGCCTAGAGAGACCTCTTATCTCTAGCCCCCATCAGCAAACCTTTACTGAGGTGAGTCCCACTGATGTGGAGGGGACTCATGTAGATTCAGCTGCCACTACTGAAGGAGCCTCAATGGATCCTCAGGACAGTGGTAACATAATTGAGACTGAATCTACGGCAACCATGCCCTTTGATGACTCTGAAAGAGACATCATTGTGCAAGGGAAACTAGGGCGCCAAGAAATCACATCTGGTGGTGAGGATGAACATACAAGGTATGTTATCTCATCTCCCCGTGATTCTTCAAAAGAAGATGAGGGAAGAATGCAACTCACTATTCAAGACCTACTTTCTAAAGTCTCAAACCTTGAATCTAAGGTTAGAACTTTAGAGGATAGGTCTGCCACTCAGCAACTTGAGATTGAAACTCTCATGGCCAAACTAGCTGAGAAATAGATTGAGAGGTCTGTTAGGCATGTACCAATTCAGGTCTCCTTGACCTCTTCCTCCAGCTCATCAAGCTCTCAGGATGATGCTACCAAAAAGGGGGAGAGTGTTCAGAGACAAAGTCAAAGACAGGAGGAAACCCAAAGTCAAGCTCTCACTTCCTTGAGCTCAAAGTATCCTGTGCAACAAGCTGCAATTTTCCCTGAGCCTCCTCCAGTTGTTTTTCAAGTGGATCAAAGGATGCTCCAAGATCTTAATAGGTTCTTTAACAAGTTCCTATTGGAATCTCTTATAGAACAGCCAAGCCCTGATATGTCTGTGTTCTACTTCGGAGCTGAAGAGCTTCAGAGGTTAAATGCACCTTCTACCACTATTGAGGAAGTTGGTCAACCTAAGGTCCAAGTGGAACCTGAGATTAACTTCGAAGGGGAAACAAGGACTGATGGCCCAGCAACTGAAACAGTTGGGACAGATAGTGCATTTTCACAGACTTCCGAAGCACAATTCAAAGCCTCGGAAGAACAATCTCAAACTTCCGAAGCTGAGATTGCCGCTGCGGAAGGACTATTCTCATTATCTGATGATCTAATAGTCACAGATGCAATCCTGGAACTTGCATCTGAGGTTATAGGGATGATTTTCTCACCCAACCTTTAGCTCTGACATCAGAATTAACTCCAGCTCCCATCTCTACTTCTCAACCTGAATCTTCCATCCAAGAACCCCCAAAGTCTAGTACTTCCGAAGACATCAAAGGAAAGGGGAAGATGACTTTATGAGAGCTTCAAGAGGAAGAAAGATTGGAAAATCTCAAAAGAAAAGGTAGGCTTCCAACTGGAAAACTGCTAGCTGCAAGCACCAAAGCAGCTGCAGCCAACCAGGAGGCAGTCAACAACCGAAAAAGAGTAGAGATCATCGATAGACTTGTTAGTCTAGGAGCTGCAACTGAAGATGTACTCCTGCTACCATTAGAGGAGTTAATAGA
This sequence comes from Flaveria ramosissima, assembly GCA_025215565.1. Lineage (NCBI taxonomy): Eukaryota > Viridiplantae > Streptophyta > Magnoliopsida > Asterales > Asteraceae > Flaveria > Flaveria ramosissima. The sequence continues at coordinate 37,211,714 of CM046029.1, read as the reverse complement.
GCTGGAAAAGGCAACCTTGCTTCTAAAACAACAAAAAGAAAAAGCTGCAAGGTTGGCCTTAGAAGAAGAAAGGGAGAGGAAAGAAAGAGAAGCTGATCTGCAGCTCAGGAGGGAAAGGATAACTTTCCTAACCTCCAGAGGTTTCTCTCAAGAGGAATTGTCTCCACATAACAATGATACGATCTTATGGCTCTTCAACAAAGAGCAAGATCAAATGGAGAAAGAGAGAAAGAGAGCTGCAAGGGAGAAGCTATTGCAGAAAAGGAAGAAGGAAGAGGAAGCAGGACTGACTGCTGCCAAGAAGATAGGTGAGAAGGCATGGATGAAGAGTTATCTCAAGGCTCATGGCTTCTTGGCAGGCAGGTGGGTCCTATTTCAGAAAAGACTCTCCAGCGACATGTCAGTGACATTAAGGCTGACATTCGCGCGGGGAAGAGGAAGGAGATGTATAGAAGGGGACAGGGGATGACCTTCAAAGCAACCACTCAACCCAAACTCCAAACCCAACCTCAACCTGAACCTATACCCTTTTCATTCCCAATCAAAACCGAACCAACCTCTGAACCATACACCCCTGAACCTACATCATCATCCCTACCAACCTCTTCACCTAAACTACCCATCCTCCAACACAAAACTCTAGCCAGCACCCAAACATCTCAACCTACCCATCAACCCATCAAACCATCCCCTCAGCCTTCTAAACATCTCTCCTTGGAAGAATTCAAGGCACCCAAGACAAAGCTCATAAACTGCACAACACTGAGCGATGTCTCCTGTGAGGAGGATTCAGTCAATTTAACCTATGTTGACGGATCCACAAGTTCCCTCACTAGAGATCAATTTCTTGATCTGCCCAGAGGAACTTTGGACCAAGCTGCAAATCTCCTTGGCCTCAATTCAGACACTTTGAATGAGGAAGAAAAGAAGCTAAGGAGAAGGCTGGTGACTCTACTGGATACTAAGAAAGAAGATCGGGTGCCAATACAATCTCTTGCACCTAGAAAGAAGATCATCCAATGGAGGTTCGAAGACTCTTCTCACAACTTTGTTGTTGAAAGAGAGAATGGAGAGCTCAACAGGCTAAGTGCCTCATCTCTGCTACACTTGAGCAGGTTTGACATTGCTGAGTTAGCAGAGAAGTCATTCTCCAACCCTTCAAACTCTAAAGTAGCTGCCCATATCAGAAATCATCTAGGCAGCCTTCATATGGCCGAGCTAACTGCTAGAAGCAAGGTTGAAGAAGAGTTGAAACTGAGAGAGTAGGAGGAAAGGAAGGGATCAGCAACCAAAGGCAAAGCCTTTCTACAAATGGTTGAAGGTCCTTAACTTGAATCCATAGTTAGATGGGAGTATGACTATAACTCCCGTCAACAAACTCTCTTCAGGGGGACACAACAAAGGGTACATGTCATTCAGAGTGATAGACTGGATCTCCTATCCACCAATGACTTGTACAAGCTTCTCAGCACCACTTCAGGGAAGAACAAAGAGACACACAAATACCTTTTGTCCCTGGTGCTGAAGGCTTTGAGAAGCAGAAATAAGTGAGTTTTGGTAGCATCAGCCTAAGGGGAGTTTGTTGAATCTAGAAAGGCTGGTGCAACCAAAACCAAGTCACTTAGAAGATTTTGGTACAACAAACAAAGGACTTCCGAAGCTAAGTATGGAACTTCCGAAGGAAGAAGGAGCTCTTCCGAAGACAAAGTGTAAAGCTTACTTTCGAAGGAAAACTCCAACTTCCAAAGACAAAGAACCTACTTCCGAAGATCATGATTCAGAAAGAAAGATCTAAAGTCAACTTCCGAAGTACAGAAGTCCTCAAGCCTCGGAAGTATAAAAGCCTCTTCCGAAGTATACGTGGCTTCGGAAGAACTTGTTCTTCCAAAGCCAACTTACCTTCGGGAGACACTCCTATTATCCAGTGGACATAAGTATGGTCTCTCTGACACTCCGCTGCAAATCTCTGAGATACTGCATGGCGTTTTCTCAAAAGCCATGTAGTTGACCATACTTTAATCCACTGTTTACCTTTTTATATTAGTACAGTTGCCATCTTTAGTTGGTGACAAAAGGTAAGTCATGGACATGTCATGACTACCATATCTTAGATAATACTTTATCTAAGATACCTTAACTTAAGCATTGTAGTATATGCTTTAGTCTTAGGTTTCCAGCTGGTATCAAAGTATATCCGGCTGTAGGATCTAGTATATATAGTTTCTCATTGTAACTCTTGTTTCATGCTTGTAAGTGTCTTGTAATATCTTAAGTTGAGAAGTAATATATACAAGTGCCTTGAAAATTTATTTCTGCGTGTTCCTTTGTTACTTATTATATTATTATCAACTCTTGTAAAAGACATTACTTCATCTGATTTGAGTGTTACCATAAGTGAGTTTGAGAGAAATACAAGTGTTTAAGTGACAAACCCGATCCTGCAGATGTAAACCGGGTGTCACGATCAGACATAATAAACATCGACACACCATGATGAGTTACAATTTCCCGGATGAACAGATCAGCCAACCTCTCAGATGAATATGTCTCGCGGATCGGTAGGAAGTGAGCACTCTTCGTCAAACGGTCAACTATCACCCATATGCCATCGTACCCTTTCGGGGTACGTGGCAGCTTCGTAATGAAGTCCATGGTGATGTGCTCCCACTTCCATTCCGGTATATCCAAAGGTTGGATCTTCCCATACGGATTTTGATGCTCGGCCTTCACCTGTAAGCAAGTAAGGCACTTACTCACATACTCCACCACATCGCGCTTCATACCCGGACACCAATAATCCTTCTTCACTTCTTGGTACATTTTCGTGGCACCGGGGTGAATGAAGTACTCGAGTCTTGTGAGCTTCATCCATGATCTTCACGCGTAAATCCCCAAAACAAGGAATCCACACACGCCATAATCGGATTCTAACACCGACTGTGTTTTCACCCAATTCCCCAACCAGACCTCTCATTCTTTCAGAGTTAAGATGATCTTCTTTCAGTGCCTCATCTTGAAACTCTTTGACTTGCTTCATTACATCAGAGGTCATGATCAGTTGATATGCTTTCACCCGAATCGGCTCGGGCCTCTCTTTCCAGCTAAGGGCATCAGCCACCACATTGGCCTTGCCCGGATGGTAGTGGATCTCACAATCATAATCCTTTATAAGTTTCAACCACCGTCTCAGCCTCATGTTCAAATCCTTCTGCTCGAAGAGTGTGGTCAGTGAATATGGTGCACTGCGTCCCGTAAAGATAGTGCCTCCAAATCTTTAACGCAAAGACCACGGCTGCCAGCTCCAAGTCATGAGTGGGTAATTGACCTCATAAACCTTCAACTGTCGGGATGCATAGGCTATCACCTTTCCTCTCTGCATTAACACACACCCCAACCCGAAGTAGGAAGCATCAAAATAAACCACCAGATCTTCACTTCCATCGAGTAATGACAGAACTGGAGCTTGAGTCAACCTCGCCTTCAGTTCCTCGAACGCCTTCTCTTGAGCTTGACCCCATACGAACTTCACATCTTTTCGGGTCAACTTAGTTAGTGGAAAAGAAATCTTAGAGAATTCTTGGATAAACCTTCTATAATAGCCTGCAAAACCCAAGAAACTACGAATCTCGGATGGCGTCTTTGGTGACTTCCATTGCATAACCGCCTCCACTTTCGCCGGGTCCACCATAATCCCGTCGGGATTTACCACATGACCCAAGAGCTGAACTTCGCGCAACCAGAACACGCACTTGGAGAATTTAGCATACAACTTCTCCCTCCTCAGCGTCTCCAGAACCTCCCGGATGTGACTGGCATGCTCAATCTCGCTCCTCGAATAAATCAGGTTATCATCAATAAACACAATCACTGATTTATCCAGCATCGGCCGACACAACGGTTCATCAAATCCATAAAAGCAGCTGGCGTGTTGGTCAAACCAAAGGACATGACAAGAAACTCGTAGTGACCATAGCGCGTACGGAAAGCTGTTTTAGGAACATCCTGCTCTTTCACCTTCAGCTGATGGTAACCAGATCGAAGATCTATCCTTGAAAACCAACTGGCACCTTGAAGCTGATCGAACAGATCATCTATTCTCGGCAAGGGGTATCGGTTTTTAATCGTCAACTTGTTTAGCTCAAGGTAGTCAATACACATCCTCATACTACCGTCTTTCTTCTTCACAAATAGAACCGGAGCACCCCAAGGAGAGATACTCGATCTAATGAACCCCTTATCAAGCAACTCTTGCAACTGCTCCATCATTTCTTTCATCTCTGTCGGAGCCAGCCGATACGATGCTTTGGCCACAGGTTGGGCACCCAGTATCAGATCAATCTGAAACTCGACCTCTCTGTCAGGTGGAACTCCTGATAAGTCTTCTGGGAACACGTCTGGAAATTCACACACAACCGGTACATCGGCTAGTTGTGGTGTTGGTGTATCCACATCCTTTACATAGGCCAAGTAGGCACTACATCCACGCCTCATACATTTTCCCACCACCGCCATCGAAATTACTTTCGGAATCATCGTGACCCGATCGCCATAAACCGTTACCGAACTCCCATCAGGCACTGACAACTGAATCATCTTCTTGCGACACACAATGTTCGCCTCGTAGTCCGCTAACCAATCCATCCCAAGAACCAAATCGAAACCACCTAAGGTCATCACAAATGGTCTAACAAGAAACTTATGACCCTCTAGCTCCACATCACAGTTCTCTATCATCTCAGAAATCCTGGTAGAGTTACCTATGGCAGTTTCTACATCAAAGGGCGCATCAACATCTCTACTACTAACAGGCAGCTTAGCACAGAAAGCAACAGAAATAAAACTTTTACTGGCTCCCGAATCAAATAACATAGAAGCTAAAGTTTGGTTCACCAGAAACGTACCGGACACGACATCAGGGTCCGTCCTAGCTTCCTCTTGTGTCATGGTGAATGCCCTGGCGCTCGCCCTCGGTCCTTCACCTCCTGTCTTCTTCGCCCCGGAGCTCTCAGCCCTCGGCCTCTTATAATCCTTGCTCATATGACCCTCTTCACCATAGTTCTAGCACCAGACTATACGACAATCCTTTGCCATGTGCCCCGCCTTCCCACATTTGAAGCACAAGTTCGACCCAAATCTGCATTCCCCACTATGCTCCCTTCCACACTTGCCACACCTTTTCGATCCCGCACTCGATGTGACCACACGGTGGTCATCCACCCGTGCCCTCTTATTACCCGTCGATGCATCACCCCGACCAAATCTCTTCCCCCGCCAATTTCGATCACCACCGCTCTTCTTGCCGCCTTCAGTCACCACCACCGTTCTCTCATCATACAGTCTCCCTGCTAAATCAACTGCCGACCTGAACGTGCTCGACCGGGCAGCGATCATGTGCCAGCGTATATCTGCTGGCAAACCCTGAATATACATCTTGATCTTTCGGGACAGAGGTGTCACCTGAACCGGCGCTAGACGTGCCATCTCGTTGAATTTTGTGGTGTACTGTTGGTGTGTCATGGTTCCCGCCTCCAGTTGCAAGAACTCCCTTTCGATCTTGTCCATTTCCCGATGAGGATAAAACTCCTCAATCACCAACTTTTTCAGCTCAGACCATCTCATCCTCCCAATGGCCCTGCTACCCTCGGCTTGGACAATGTTGTCCCACCAACACAGAGCCGAATCCACAAAAGAGTGGGTAGCGAACTTCACCTTCTGGTCTTCCCAACATTCGCTGATATCAAGTACAGCCTCCATTTCCCTCACCCACCGGTGAGCAGCAGCAACATTGCCATTTCCATCAAAAGTTGGGGGCTTGCATCTCATAAACGCCCCGTAGTTACAGCCTCGTACCACCTCTTGCACGGGCTCATCTTCTTCCTCTTCCTCATTATCAGAGAAAATCGCTTCAGGCTCCGATTGCTCCCGCTCCCCCGAGGCCATGTTTCTCTCCTTTCTTTCTCCTTCTTTCACAGCCTTGATGACTTCGGTCAACACAGACGGTAAGATTGTCTGCATGACCTGATGTACTTCTTCAATAACAGCCTCCTTTACCGAGGCCCTCAAGTTTTCACTCTAATCCCCAGCCTCAGAATGAGGGGTCTCAGGTTCTTCAGGACCACCTTCTCCATTCTAGGCCTTCCTCTTTTAGGTCGCAGATCAGCATCAGGCCCACCACGACCTCCACCCCTAGAAGCTTTTGAGGATCTACCACCAGCCATTCTCTATATCACACTGAAAGATTAAACACCAGCACGGTCATTCAAGGAAACAGCTGAGTTTATGTCAACTATAGTAAGTCCCTAATTACAGTGGCCAGTTGTGATTAGCCACTTATTTTACTCTTCATACCCCAAGCATTACCTATCCTGACTAGATTAGTATTTAAACCTACATACAACACATAATCACATACCATGCACACATAAAACTGGTTAACTTTACAAAAATACCTGATGGCACTTAGCTACTCAGATTAGCATCCCATTCCCTTTTCGTCCCATTCTCAGTTTAAGTTAAGGTTTATTTTGAAAATTTACCCGTTTCACTTAAACTTTGGCTATGATACCAACTTGTAAGGCCCGGTTCCCGGGACGCCTACAGTTGGTCATTCATCGCACATATAACAAATAATTACATTTAACTTTCATAAAACATTGCAGCGGAATTATCAAAATAGACATCTCATTACGTTATAAAAGCTTTTGCCAAATAATAAATCGTTAATCAGTTACAAAATATATTGTTGCATTACATCACAAAAGCCCTATACAAATGGATGCCATCAAAAAGAGCTTAGTAGCCTCGCAGCGCCATCCTCAGCAACATTACCTGCCAACTGGAAACACATAAAAAGTCAGCGTTGCTGAGTGAGTTCTAGTTTTATAATAAAACATACTTTACTTTCATTAAAACTATTCCTTTTCTCATGCGATCATTCATCATACGTATACACAGATAATATCATTATTATCTTTCATTACATTCGTTAACTTTCGTTCATTTCATACGTTCGTTCTTTCGAGTCTGTTGCGACGACAGGGTCGCTCACCTCATTAGAAATCTCAATGATTGCATGCTATCCGAGTCTGTTGCAACCATAGGGTTGCTCACCTCATTGCCAATCTCAACGATAGCACGCTATCCGAGTCTCTTGCAATAAGCTCACCTCATGGAAACATCAACGATCGCACGCTATCTGAGTCTCTCGCAACAACAGGGTTGCTCACCTCATGGCAACATAAAAGATAGCACGCTATCTGAGTCTCTCGCAACAACAGGGTTGCTCACCGCATGGGCAATCTCAACGATTGCATGCTATCCGAGTCTGTTGCAAAAACAGAGTTGCTCACCTCATATATGTGCTTGCAAGCCTTTCCTTCGTTCATTCATCATTCATTAATGCATGCATTATTACTTCATGTTCCTCTTTCGTTATCTTTCACTTCACGTTACATAATACTTCATTCATTCATTACCCCGACACGTAAAGCCACAAGAAAGATAAACATACATCATAATAAGGAACATATTATACACAGTCATCATCATCATACAGGGCAACATCATACATACATAACATGCATAAACATACAACATCATCATCATCATCATGCCCAACATGCTCTCTAAGGTCATAACAGTAATCTTACATGCTCTTACGGGAACCTTTACGTCAAAACTTACATCTGCACTTTCCCCCGAAAGTCAAAAGTCGAACTACACTTTCCTTCGAGTGCAACAGCCCTATTCGGGCGTATGGACACCCTTCAGTCGCATGGCCTCCATGTCACTAAAAATCATGAGATTGGACTCATGCGGATGAACATCTATGCGAACGGACACCGAGTCGTGCGTATGGACCTCATGCGGATGGAACTAATGCGAATGAGCACCTATGCGACTGGACCCTCAGTCGTATGACTCCCCATGCGACTGGACTCCCAATCGTACTAATGGAACCTCATTTGTGCGAATGAACCCTCAATCATGCAAATGAACCTCAATCGTGCGAATGAACCTCAATCGCCTCAATCGGCCGTATGGCCTCCATTCGGTCGCCTAGCCCTAGCTGATGCAGAATGGAGTTCATCCCGAACCGAATCTGCCATTTTCGGCCTCCAAGCTCATCCAAACCCATTCTAAGCCTAAATCAACCTTCTTAGACCTTAGGAATGCATACCACAACCCCATACAAGCACACACAAGCCCGGAAACAAACTCTAAACGCATCACAAGCAACACACCTAAATGGGTCATAAACACGCACATATAAAAACAGAATTTTAATGCTTTCCAGCCCTAAAATCGGTTGAAAACAAGTAAAAGTGGGGTCCTAGAACTCACACAAACGAGCACAACGATAAGGTCTTCGATTTGACTCGCTCCTCAACGATTTTGGCCACTCGAACCAACCCGAACCGACACTTTTCCTCTTTTCTTCTTCTTTCTCTCTTCTTAGCTGATTTGTGAGTGTGGGGGTGAGGGTAAGGGCTGCCTCTCCCTGATATACTCCCACTCACCCGACTTTCTTTCGTTGGCGAGTTTGGTCCCTCGACTTTGAACTTTATTTCTTTTTCTTCCTTCGTCGGCTTCAAAATAATAAATAACCGGGTGTTACACCAAGTTCGAGACCACTTTTCTTCCTCTTCTCTCTCTAATCCGAAATTTATGAGTGTGGGGGAGGGTGTTGGGTGCCTTCCCCCCTTTTATACTCCCACTCATCCAACCTTCTCCCGTTGGGGGGTTTGCTCCCCCGATTTTGGACTTTATTTCTTTTTCTTTACCCGTCGGCTTCAAAATAAATAACCGGGTGTTACAATTCATTTGTGTCCAACTTGAGACAAAATGACATACTTATTACGTTGGACATAAATGACTTCATCTTGAAGCTAAGGGAGGAGGAACTGAGGATGAAGTACAAGTCAAAGAAAGGATCTTACGTTCAGAATCCTTCACTATATAACTCAACTCCCACTCCAACTGGTTTAGGAGCACCACTTAAAACTGCCTTTGTGTATTGTTCAACAACTCCTTCCCAATCCACTGCTTATGGATCAGAAACATCAAGGTCATCTTGCACCCAATATATAGTACCTGAAGCCAATGCTACTAAGTTGAAGACCGAGAATCTCGGTAATATCACAGTGGAGGTTTCAAAGGAGCATATGGATCTTCTAGCAGTTGTTGTTCAATCGTATTATGGTTTAGTTGCTGGGAAGATCGGAAATTGTCATCTTACAGATGAAGACTACGAGCAGGTTGAAGAGAACGAGCTGGAAAGAATGGATATCATGTGGGCTCTAGCAAGTGCAGTTAGACGAGCTAAAAGGTTTGTCAAGAAGACGGGGCAGAATCTAGTAGCCACGAAAGATACGACTTTTGGTTTCGACAAAACAAAGGTCACCTGCTTCAACTGTTGTGAAAAGGGGCATTCCAAACATGAATGTGTAAAGCCCAAGAAAACAGGTAACGAAAATCCGTTCTCAACCTTCAACCGTCAAGACAAAAACATGGTTGGAACTAGTTTTTCAAGTAAAGAGACTAAGGCACTAACTGCTCAAGATGATGAAGGACAAGAGTGGTCTTTCCGTTTTGTCTATCCTGGAGAATCAAACATTGCTTGTGTCGAAGCATTGGATGATGGGTCTGCCAGTAAAGGTGATATTGCAGCTGAGCAAGTTTTGTCAGACTCAGAAGAAGCTGTAAACGTGGTAAATCACGTGATTGAGGAAGAGCTCAGAGCAACAAGTTCAGAAACTCCAACCACAGAAGAGTCAACCTCTGCATTGATGGCTGATTCAACTGACTCCTCACAGGTAAGTTCCTTAGATCAATTATTTAATAAACATGTGTATTCTGAATGTGAAAAGTTTAGGGAAAGCATTGATCTAAAATTTGCTAGGTTATTAGAACACAATGATAACTTAGTAAATAACTTACAACACTTCACTGAAGCTAATTGGATATTAAAACAAAATGAGTGCAGTTTTAAAGAAAAGATAGAACTTTTAGGTAAACAACTAAAGGAAACTGAGGTTGTTGCTTTTAATCAAGCCAATGATATAAAGTTTTATTTAAACTCTTTGGAAGAAACAAAGAAAGAAAAAGCAGTTTTAGAAGTCGAGGTAAATTCATTAAAACAAAAACTGCATAGTTAGGCTAGTTCTTCTCACATAGTACAGAACTTAGTGCAAGAACGAAACAATGGGGAAGGGTTGGGTTATCAAGTAGTTCCACCACCACATGAGATCTTGTTAAATACAAAATGTAGACCTGTAAATTACAACCCAATTAAGGATCATGTGGTGTCCACACCTCTGGTTAGTGATCCAGATTCCACTGGTAAATCGGTCAGCTCTGTTATCAAACAGAAGGAGTCTGTTTTAAAATTAAAAGGCAAAATGCCAGTTGAGAATTTGGATAAACCAATTGAAAAATTTAATGGAAAGTCAGGTTCACACATGTCTAATTCTGAACCCAAAATGACCAAATCAGTTAACCAAACACGTGCTTCACGTCAAAGTCCAAATAAACTAAAGGTTAAAGATGTTAAGAGTGTGCAAACAATTAATTTCGTTAAAGAAGCAAAAACATCTAAACAAGTAGTGACCAAATCCAACCAGACTCATGTCACACCTGTATTACACTCAACTCCACATAAACAGTTTCCTCAACATGTAGAAGGGAGATCATGCTATAGTTGTGGAAAGAGAGGACATATTTCTTCTAACTGTCCTTATTATAAGACTCCCAGACAGAAAATTGAACTTTATGATACAAAACCAAGTTCTTCAAAAAGGAGTTCTATTACTCCACCAAAGAGAATTAATGAACTTAAAGTTCAAACTGTAAGCCAGTCGTCTGTTTATCACAAACAAGCCTTACACAAAACTGGCTTATGGAAAGAAAAGTCAAGTCCATTGTGTGATAATGAAAACAATAAGAAGAATGATATGCACTCACCCTCAAATGGATAGTGGGTTGAGTTTATGATGTGTGATTCCTCTGGGTCACCCAAGCCAGTTAAGGCTTGGGTCCCAAACCTAAACTGATCATTTCCTTTTAATGTGCAGGGTGTCCGTTACAATTTGCAGGATCGGGTTTTGTCACTTAACACTTGTAATTTTCTCAAACTCACTTATAATATCACTCGAACAAGATGAAGCAATGCCTTTAACAAGAGTTGATAATAATATAATAAGTAATCAAAGGAACAAGCAGGAGTATTTTCAAGGTACTTGTATATATTACTTCTCAACTCAAGATTACAAGACACTTACAAGCATTCTACAAGAGTTACAGTGAGAAATTATATATACTAGATCCTACAGCCGGTTATACTTGATACCAGCTGGAAACCTATGACTAAAGCATATACTACAATGCTAAAGTTAAGGTATCTTAGATAAAGTATTATCTAAGATATGGTAGTCATGACATGTCCATGACTTACCTTTTGTCACCAACTAAAGATGGCAACTGTACTTAACATAAAAAGGTAAACAGTAAATTAAAGTATGGTCAACTACATGGCTTTTGAGAAAACGCCATGCAGTATCTCAGAGATTTGCAGCGGACTGTCAGACAGACCATACTTATGTCTACTGGATAATAGAAGTGTCTTCCGAAGGTTAACTGGCTTCGGAAGAACAAGTTCTTCCGAAGCCACTTATACTTCGGAAGATGCTTCTATGCTTCCGAGGCTTTAAGGATTTCTCTATACTTCGGAAGTTGACTTCAGAACTTTGTCTTCAAGTCTTGATTCTTCGGAAGTAACTTCTTTACCTTCGGAAGTTGGAGTTTTCCTTCGGAAGTGTATTTTACACTTAGACTTCGGAAGAGCTCCTTCTTCCTTCGGAAGTCCCACACTTGGCTTCGGAAGTCCTTTGTATGCAGTACTCAAAATCTTCTAAGTGATATGGTTTTGGTTGCAACAGCCTCTCTAGATCCAACAAACTCCCCCTAGGTTGATGCTACCAAAACTTCACTTTTTTCTACTTCTCAAAGTCTTCAGCACCAGGGACAATAAATATTTGTCTGTCTCTCTGTTCTTTCCGGAAGTGGTGCTGAGAAGCTTGTACAAGTCATTCGTGGATAGGAGATCCAGTCTATCACTTTGAATGACATGTACCCTTTGTTGTGACCCCCTGAAGAGAGTTAGTTGACGGGAGTTATAGTCATACTCCCATCTAACTATGGACTCAAGTTCAGGACCTTCAACCATTTGAAGAAAGGCTTTGCCTTTGGTTGCTGATCCTTTCCTTTCCTCCTCCTCTCTTAGTTTTGACTCCTCTTCGACCTTGCTTCTTGCAGTGAGCTCGGCCATGTGAAGGCTGCCTAGATGATTTCTGATGTGAGCAGCTACATCGGAGTTTGAGGGGTTGGAGAATGGTTTCTCTGCTAACTCAGCAATATCAAATCTGCTTAAGTGTAGCAGAGATGAGGCATTCAGCCTGTTAATCTCACCATTCTCTCTCTCAACAACAAAGTTGTGAGAAGAGTCTTCGACCTCCAGTGGACTATCTTCTTTCTGGGTACAAGAGATTGTCTTGGTACCCTATCTCCTTTCTTTGTGTCCAGCAGAGTCACCAGCCTTCTCCTCAGCTTCTTTTCTTCCTCATTCAATGTATCTGAATTGAGCCCAAGGAGTCTTGCGGCTTGGTCCAAAGTTCCTCTTGGCAGATCAAGAAACTCATCTCTTGTGAGGGAACTTGAGGATCCATCAACATAGGTCAGGTTGACTGTATCCTCCTCACAGGAGATGTCGCTCAGAGTAGTACAGTTGATGAGCTTGGTTTTGATCGCCTTGAATTCCTCCATAGAGAGATGTTTGGAAGGCTGAGGGGATGGTTTGATTGGTTGTTGGGTAGGTTTAGGAGTTTGGATTCTGGGTAAGGTTTTAGGTTGGATGATGGGTAGTTTAGGTGGTTGAGGTGAGGGAGTTGGTAGTTGTGATGGTGTAGGTTCAGGGGTGAAGGGTTCAGGTTCAGTTTTGATTGGGAAGGGAAAGGGTATTGGTTCAGGTTGAGGTTGAGTTTGGATTTTGGGCTGAGAGGTGGTTTTTAAGGTCATCCCCTGTCCCCTTCTATACATCTCCTTTCTTCTCCCCGCACGAATGTCAGCCTTGATGTCACTGACATGTCGTTGGAGAGTCTTCTCAGACATTGGACCCACTTGCCTGCCAGAGAAGCCATGAGCTTTAAGATAGTTCTTCATCCAAGCTTTCTCACCTATCTTCTTGGCGGCAGACAGTCCAGCCTCTTCTTCTTTCTTCTTCTTCTCTACCAGCTTTTCCCTTGCAGCTCTCTTTCTTTCCTTCTCCATTTGATCTTGCTCTTTGTTAAAGAGCCATAAGATCGTGTCACTATTGTGTGGAGACAACTCCTCTTGAGAGAATCCTCTGGAGAGTAGGAAAGTGATCCTTTCTCTCCTGAGCTGCAGATCAGCTTCTCTTTCTTTTCTCATCCTTTCTTCTTCCAAGGCCAACCTTGCAGCTTCTTCTTTTTGCTGTCTTTGCAGCAAGGTTGCCTTTTCAAGCTCTATCAGCTCCTCTAATGGTAGCAGGATTACATCTTCCGAAGCAGCCCCTAGACTGACAAGTCTATCAATTACCTCCACCCTTCTTCTATTGTTGATTGCCTCTTGGTTGGCTGCAGCTGCTTTTGTACTTGCAGCTAACAGTTTCCCAGTTGGCAGTCTTCCTTTCCTTTTAAGCTTCTCCAACCTTTCTTCTTCCTGAAGCTCTTCCGAAGTCATCTTCCTCTTGCCTTTAATGTCTTCGGAAGTGCTAGACTTTGGTGGTTCTTGGATAGAAGATTCAGGTTGGGTGGTGGAGGTAGGAGCTGAGGTCAATGCAGATGTGATAGCTAGTGGTTGGCTGAGAAAGTCCTCCCTATTAACCTCAGATGCAAGTTCCAGAATTGCATCTGTGACTATTAGATCATCGGAAAGAGAAAATAGTCCTTCCGCAGCAGCAATCTCAGCTTCGGAAGTTTGAGTTGGTTCTTCCGAGGCTTCAAATTGTGCTTCGGAAGCCTGTGAAAACACACCTTCTGTCCCAACTATTTCAGTTGCTGGGCCATCAGTCCTAGTTCCCCTTCGAAATCAATCTCAGTTCCACTTGGGCCTTAGGTTGACCACTTCCTCAACAGTGGTAGGAGGTGCATTCAACCTTGAAGCTCTTGAGCTCCAAAGTATATCACAGACATATCCGGACTGGGTTGATCAATGAGGGACTCTAAAAGGAACTTGTTGAAGATCCTATTTAGATCCTGAAGCATCCTTTGATCCACTTGAATCACAACTGGAGGAGGCTCAGGGAAGATGGCGGCTTGTTGTTTGAGCTCAAAGAAGTGAGAGCTTGACTGATGGAATCCTGTCTTTGACTTAGTTCCTCAACATTCTCCCCCTTTTTGGTAGCATCATCTTGAGAGGTAGATGAGCTAGAGGAAGAGGTCAAGGAGACTTGAACGGGTACATGCCTAACAGATCTCTCAATCTGTTTCTCAGCTAGTTTTACCTTGAGACTTTTCAATCTCAAGTTGCTGAGTGGGAGACCTATCCTCTAAAGTCTTAACCTTTGATTCAAGGTTTGAGACTTTAGAAAGTAGGTCTCTTATTGTGAGTTGCATTCTTCCCTCATCTTCTTTGGAAGAATCACGGGGAGATGAGGTAACATACCTAGTATGTTCATCCTCACCACCAGATGTGGTTTCTTGGCACCCTGGTTTCCCTTGCACAATGATGTCTCTTTCAGAGGCATCATAGGGCATGGTTGCCGTAGATTCAGTCTGACTATGTTACCACTGTCATGAGGATCCAATGAGGCTCCTTCAGTAGTGGCAGCTGAATCTACATGAGTCCCTCCACATCAGTGGGACTCACCTCAGTTGGGCTTTGCTGGTGTGGGCTAGAGACAAGAGGTTTTCTCTAGGCTCTGTTGATCCTTAATGGGGTGTTGTGGATCAACTTCATTGCCTTGGAGAGACATAGTCTCTTCACCAGCTCCGGTCAATAGGTCAGTAAAAGAGAAGGAATGAAGACCTAAAGACCCGGGACTTTGATCAATGTCAAAAGGCATTGAGCTGTCCCTTGGTGGCTGCTCAGGGGAGTATAGAGACTCACCCTGAGGGCTATCAGCTGGGGTTATGGGCTCATGGGTCTGAGACTGAGGAGACTCAAGACCCATATTGAGGTCAATAGTGAAGGATTGGGGGACCTCTGGCTGAGTGGGAGCCCCTTGTTCCACTCTAGCCTTTTTGGTTTGAAGAGGAGGGGCTTGTTCAATCAGAGTAGATTGAACAAGGGTTCGTTTGGTACGTCTCTGATAGGTGACTTTTATTGGAGGAGAAGGTAGATTTGGAATGGTGAGGGTAGTTGCTGGTGTGGGTTCATCACCTGTGGGATAACAGGGATGTCACCAGGAGCCATTGGCTCAATCATACCTGGAAGTAGTGCGGTATCCCTTCCAGTGTAGTTGGTAGACACTCTCTTCAGTACTTTGAAGATAGTCGGCCTCATTTGAGGAGCAGACAGAGCAGCTGCACAGACAAGCTTACTCTGATCTAGCTCGCAGTTGATTATGTGCTGTAGAAATCTGGGATACATAAAGAATGTGTCCTTTGCAGATTTCCCATGAGGTTAGTCAGCACAAACCTGGAGTAGTTGAAGCGCAAGCCTTGTACCAACCCATGAACTAGGCACCCGAGTTCATAGGGAATTTGATCCCATCCCCCTGATTTGTTAGATAAGCAGTGGAGAACCACATGTAGCAGGAACTTCCACTTGTAGGAGAAGTTGAATTTGTAGACTGTAGACCTGCTTACATCTCCACCGTATCCCATTTGGAGATAAGAGTTATCTAACTCAGACTTGGGGAATTCCGTCGGTGCGCCTTCATCATGGAGCTCAAGATGCTCCCTGATGATTTGTTCAGTAACGACCAACTCTTGGCCACATACACTTGACCTGATAGCACGAACCCCATTTAGGGTTTCAACCCGACTATTTGCCCAGAATTCGGACATTTGGTTGGTGTAAATGGTAGGGTTTACAGTCAGTGCTGTGTAATATGAAGATTGGGCTAAGAAGAGATAATATCAGAGAAGTCAGCATCCCTTGAGGAGTCAAGGAGTGCGACTTGGTTGTGCTGAGGTTTAGAGCCATTTGGAAAGGTAGCAGAGGAAAAGTTCTGAGAGAGGTAAATTGGTGAAGAAGAAAGCTTTAGGGCAGTGAATTTGGTAAAAAGAGTGTAAGTGATTAACCGGAAGTATTTAAATGGGTGAAATGGCGGTTTAAAGGGTGGTTTGGATAAGATGATGTGAGGGTTCAGAGGATGATGTGACAGGGGCGGTAAGGTTAAGCCATTTAAATAATCCGACATCATTAACAAAATCTTTACTTTTTACAGAGTGGGGCCCAAAAGATTTCCGTTACACAGTAAAATCCTTCTTCCGAGTATAAGGTATTTCCGAAGGTAAAGTTCTTCCGAAGCAAATGTATTTCCGAAGGTAAATAAATTGCTTCCGAGATACATGTGCTTTCAAGTGGAAAGTATTAAGTGCTTCGGAAGTAGATCTGAGATTACCTCAACGCTTCTTCCGAGACTTAGTATACTTCCGAGAAGAAAATTATCCTATGAGAAATTTGCTTCGGAAGTTATGCTAGATATCTTCCGAAGGCAAGTTTCTCTTCGGAGAACTTATACTTAGTTAAATAGAAAGGATCTTTTGTAACAGGGCTTAGATTGTATTGACATAAGACTTTACATATTGAAAGGTTTTCATTGAGATTACTAGTCAATGTTTATCATCCCAATAGCTGTAATAAGATACTTAAATCTTTGTTCATCAAATGCTTTGGTGAACAAATCAGCATATTGTTCATTTGAATTGACTTTGACTAGTTTGATAAGATTTTTCTCATGAATATCTCTAATGAAATGATACCTGATGTCAATGTGCTTTGTCTTTGAGTGCTTTACTGGATTTTCTGTAATGGATATAGCACTGTTGTTGTCAATGTGGATAGGAGTGCTCATGAAGTTGAATCCATAGTCAATCATCTGGTTTTGAATCCACAGCAGCTGAGCACAGCAACTTGCAGCAGCAATGTATTCAGCTTCAGCAGTTGATGTAGAGACACAGGATTGCTTTTTGCATTGCCATGAGATGATCCTTCCACCAAGAAATTGACATCCTCCTGATGTTGATTTCTTGTTGATGTTGCAGCCACCATAATCACTGTCAGAGTATCCATAGAGATTAAAATCACTATTTCTTGGATACCAGAGACCTAACTTAGGTGCTCCTTTGAGGTATCTGAGGATTCTCTTGACAGCAATTAGGTGAGACACCTTTGGAGCAGCCTGATATCTTGCACAAATGCAAGTTGCAAACATGATATCAGGTCTACTTGCTGTAAGATACATCAGAGAACCAATGATTGCTCTATACTGATGTTGATCAGTATCCTCCCCCTCAGAGTCAGGGCATAAATCATGGTTTCTGGGTATGGGTGTCTTTTGCTGCTTTACAATCCTTCATATCAAATCTCTCTAAGATATCATTGACATACTTAGATTGATTGATGAAAAACCCTTCCTTCAGTTGCTTTACCTGAATTCCAAGGAAAAAGTCCATTTTTCCCATAGAACTCATTTCGAACTTCTTCTTCATAATGCTCTCAAAGTCTTTGCACATTTGGTCATTTGAAGAACCAAATATGATGTCATCGACATAGACTTGAACTAGCAAAATGTCTTTCCCAGACTTTCTGATAAAGAGAGTCTTGTCAATGGTTCCTCTAGTGTAGCCGTTCTTCAGAAGAAATTGAGACAATGTCTCATACCACAGCCTAGGTGCTTGGTGCAGCCCATATAGAGCTTTATCCAATTTGCACACATAGTTTGGATGCTGTGGGTCTTCAAATCCTGGAGGCTGGCATACATAGACTTCCCTATCTATATCCCCATATAGAAAGGCACACTTGACATCAAGCTGGTAGACAGTGAAATTCTTGGATGCAGCATAAGCAAGGAAGATCCTAACTGCCTCAAGTCTTGCAACAGGTGCAAAGACATCAGTATAATCAATTCCTTCCTCTTGAGTGTATCCTTGAACCACTAGTCTTGCCTTGTTCTTGATAATCAAGCCTCTGTCATCTCTTTTATTTCTGAAAACCCACTTGGTGCCTATAGGTACTTGACCAGATGGTAGCGGACATAGGTTCCAAACCTTCTGTCTTTTGAATTGAAGCAGCTCCTCTTGCATTGATTCAACCCAGCTACTATCCTTTAAGGCATCTTCCACCTTCTTGGGTTCCATTTGGGATAAGAAGCATGAGTACAGGCAGACATTCCCATTGTGAGTTTGTCCCCTTGTTCTCACACCCTCAGAGACTTCCCCTATGATGTTTTCAGCTGGATGAGTATTGTGAATTCTAAGTCTTGGAATCACCTCCAGCTGCAAAGATAGGTCCAAGTTGGACATATTTTGCTCTGGAGCTTGAATACTTGGTCCAGCTGCTGTTTCAATCTCATTCAATGAGGACTGATTGAATGAAAGAGAAACATCATCATTTCTTTGCTGTGAAGCATCATTAACAGTTGCCTGTTCCTTCAAAATGCTGCTTCCATCAGCTTGGTGTTGTGTAGGATCACCTGAGGAGACTTGAAGATCATCAGGTGAATCCCTTGTTGAAGTTCCACTATTTCTTGAAATGGTTATACTGTCAGATCTTTCAATAGTGGGAACTTGATTTGTTGTTGTTCTTGAAGAACTTGGAGCAGGTCTGGAAGCTCAAACAGTTGATCTTCATCAGAATTGCCTTGAGCACCTGTTCCAGCTGAAACATTCTCACAAGATGGTTTAGAATAGTTTGGAAACAATTCTAAATCAAAATATGATCAGGGTCCATTCCCCCTAACACAAGGAGTGTGCTCATTAACTACAATGTTGGAGGATTCCTCAAATTGTTGGTTTTTAATGTTATAAACCCTGTAAGCTTTAGAGTGGGAGGAATATCCAACAAAGATGGCATCATCTGACTTTTCAGCAAATTTTGCTAAATTGTCTTTTGTGTTAAGTATGGTACACCTGCTGCCAAAGGACCTTAGAAAGCCAATGAACGGTGGCCTCTTGTTCCATAGCTCATAAGGGGTCTTTCCATGTGGCTTTACTACAAGAACTCTGTTCTGCACATAGCATGCAGTGCTGACTGCCTCTGCCCAGAATGTTAGAGGCAGCTTTGAATCAGCTAACATAGTCCGAGCAGCCTCAATAAGTGTCCTATTTCTCCTCTCAGCAACACCATTTTGTTGAGGAGTTCTAGGAGCACTGTATTGTCTGGCAATCCCTTTTGAGTTACAGAATGAGTCAAGAACAAAGTTCTTAAACTCAGTCCCTTGATCACTTCTGATTATTTTAACCTTGTGATCAACTTGATTTTCTATTTTAAGAATAAAGATTTTAAAGTTTCAGCAGTTTCATCTTTAGTTCTTAAAAAGAATACCCATGTAAATCTAGTAAAATCATCAACTATCACAAGGCAATATGATTTCCTTCCAATGCTCATTATACTTGTGGGACCAAATAGATCCATGTGCAATAAGTGTAATGGAGTAGTGATAGAGTTAACAACTTTGGATTTATGAGAAGACCTGTGTTGTTTCCCTTTCAGGCAAGCAACACAGTTATCTTTGCAGAAAAATTCCTTTTTAGGCAAACCATGTACCAAGTTATTTTTAGCCAATTTATTCATTGTCTTAAAATTGACATGACACATTCGTTTATGCCACAGTGTTGACTCATCACTATCAGCTTTGGAAAGAAAGCATGATACTTCTCCCATTGGGGAAGCATTGTTCATATCAAGCTTGTACATATCCCCTCTCCTGGGAGATCTAAGAAGCACCAATTCCTGAGGAATTGTCATCCCAGGTTTGAGGATAATGCACTCATGTTCTGTGAAAAGCATTTGATGCTTTTGATCACAAAACTGAGAAACACTTAACAGGTTGTGTTCAAGCTGTTTGACAAAATTAACTTTGTCAACTTTTAGTTTTCCGTTGGATATACTTCCTCTGCCAGAAATATATCCTCCGGCCTCACCTCCAAACTGGACAGGACCTCCATCATAATGTTGAAATTGTTGAAGGAGAGATCTGTTTCCTGTCATGTGCCTGGAGCATCCACTATCTACTATCCAAATGTTGTTATTCTTGTCATATGGATGTCCCTGCACATAAGGTGAGAAAATTAGTTTTGATTGGAAACCCAAGCCTTTTTGGTCTTGGGTTCTTCCAATGAAAGTGACATGATTGAACCAAAATTTATGCAAGGGGGTTCAATGGATGTCTTTGAAGAAGAGGTTTGGGCTACAGCATCTTCCTTGATCTTCCATTCCATCCCTTGGTTGATCATAGAAGATGAGCTTGATGAAGCTTTTGCAGCTTGGCAGTCTTCCGAAGCTTCTTTCTTTTCGGAAGAGACCTTCACTACCTTTTCTTCCGAAGCAGTCTTCTTCTGGGATGGTTTCAAGGGAACTCTTTTGTGAGTCTTTGCAGCTTTACTTCCGAAGCCTTTTTCTTCTCGGAAGAAGAGTTTTCTTCCGAGACAAGCCTTGCTTCGGAAACAAGCTTTCCCTTTTTCAGCACTTGAACCATCTGATATGGTCCAAATGTGAAACCTTCCCTGACTCCTTCTCTTTTAACATTATTTGCATAATGTGTGCTAGCAGGATTGTAGTAACAATCTTTAGCCATGTGATTTTGCAAACCACACATTATGCATGCAATGTTAATTTTCTGGGAATTGGAGGGTTGCTGTTTCTTGTTCTTTTTCTCCTCATCAGCAACCTTTCCCTTTAACTTCTGATCCTTTGATAGGACAGGAGTACTGGTATTATACTCCTTTCCTGAATCAGAAGGTCCAACCACCTGGAATCCTGCTGATATGAATACACCCTTTTGCTTTGGGTCTATCTTCATCTTGGATTCAGCCACCTTCTTGGCAGTTTTTCTGGCTGCTTTAGCCCTGCTTCTTCTGGCTTTGGTGGTCAGAGATTGATCATCATTGGTCTGGGAGGGCTCAATTACCTGTTCCTTCCCTGTGATGGTCATGGTCTCCACAGTTGCATCACTCTTTGACTCTTTACAAGGTGGGTCAACAGATGGAACCTCTTGCTCTTCAGTACCACATCTTGGTTGTCTTACAGACTCATAAGAGTGTGGTGGAGCAATTTCATTGGTTCCCAACCCACTTTTGTTTTGATAACAAAGTTTGGAGTGAGAGGATGATGCAAGTATGGCTTGGAAGTTTTGCTCAGCAATAGCATACTTCCTGGCTTGAGCCTCAGCTGTGACAAGCTGGGCTTGAGCCTCAGTCAATTTGGATATTAAATCCTTGATTTGAGTCTTGTAGTTGGTGTGCTCATGTTTTAAAAGAGATACAGTTTTCTCTAACTCCTCAATTTTCTTTTGATAGTCAGATTCAGCTCTTTTAAAGTCAGATTTTAGCACATTTAAAGACTCAATATCGGATTTAATTTCCATATTGTAGTCCTGGTACAACTTAACCTTAGCAATACAAGTAGGGGTACAGAGATGTTCATATACCTTATTTTCATCTGTTCCTGCCATGAGTGCTTGAGCAGGAGTCACATCTTGAACCATAAAGCTCCAGTCAACTTCTTGAGCCATAGCTGCAGTTTCAGTTGACTTCCCATTGGGCTTTGGTGTGGAAGGATGTGTGGAGGCCTGTGAGGTTCCCGGGTTGGACTTGGGAGCCTTGCATTCCCTTGCAAAGTGGCCAAGCTGGTTACAGTTGTAACACTTAGCCTTGCTTTTGTCAAACCCAAACTTGCTAGTGATTGGGTTTTGAGGGAATTGCCTTCCAGTTCTCTTAAAGAACTTCTTCGCTCTGTAGGTAAGGAGAGCCATTTGCTGGACAATGTCCACATACTCTATGTCATCTGGACTAAAGCACTCAAGATCATCAAAGCAGAACTGATGATCATTGGAGTGTCCACTCCCTGAAACAAACGCACAGCCCTCCTGAAAGGAGCTTTGCTGAGTTTGATGAGACCTTGGAGTCTCAGGGAATGTGATGTAAGGCCCAGATGAACAAGATGGCTGCTGGGTGTATGACAGGTACTGCTGAGACTGTGGGGTACCTGAGCCTTCAGCAACCATTAAAGCGTTGCTAGCAGGAAGGCTCAAGGGTCTGCTTGCTTGGTGACCCTTCTTGCTTTCCATTTCCAAACGGTATCCATCAAGGATCCCATAGAGTTCGGTCATGGTGAGAGTGTTTAAATTCTCTGTTCTCTTAATGGAGACACAGTAGAAAGTCCACTCATTGGGTAGAGCACTCATGAACTTTCTGGTAAGGTCTCTAAGTTCTTGAGTGATTCCCACAGATTGGAGGGAGGAGATAAGATCCATATACCTGAAGTATTGCTGGCTAAAAGTTTCTCCAGCAACATAGGTGAAGTTCTCGAACTGCTGCTTCAGTGAGTCCTTCTTTGAATCATTAGAGCTCGAGTACATCTGAGCAAGTGCATCAAAGAGTTCTTTGGCTGACTTGCAATGCTCAAACCCCACCATGATGGAGTTTGGGATTGCAGTCATGAGAACAGTCATAGCATTGCTGTCAATGTCGAGCCTCTTCCTATCTTCATCGGAGTAGTCTTCGACATCCTTCTCGATCATGGCACCGTTTCCACCAGCAACTTTTGGCTTGTACGGGCCATTCACGATGGACTGCCACATCTTGCTATCCTGATATCTGATGAAGCCTTCCATTCTTCTACTCCAAGACCTGAAGTTTTCAGGATCGATGATAGGAGCTTTGGTCATCGTTCCCATTTCGACTTCAGATTTGTTGAGGGCCATTTTTGAGTGAGGTATAAGGAGGAGTGAAAAACTTGGTTGATTAGGATGGTAAGATCTCACAATCAAGAGCCTAAAATGCTCTGATACCAATTGCAGGATCGGGTTTTGTCACTTAACACTTGTTTTTCTCTCAAACTCACTTATAATAGTCACTCAAACAAGATGAAGCAATGTCTTTGACAAGAGTTGATAGTAATATAATAAGTAATCAAAGCAACAAGCAGAAATATTTTCAAGGCACTTGTATATATTACTTCTCAACTCAAGATTACAAGACACTTACAAGCATACAACAAGAGTTACAATAAGAAACTATATATACTAGATCCTACAGCCGGTTATACTTGATACCAGCTGGAAACCTAAGACTAAAGCATATACTACAATGCTATAGTTAAGGTATCTTAGATAAAGTATTATCTAAGATATGGTAGTCATGACATGTCCATGACTTACCTTTTGTCACCAACTAAAGATGGCAACTGTACTTAACATGAAAAGGTAAACAGTAGATTAAAGTATGGTCAACTACATGGCTTTTGAGAAAACGCCATGCAGTATCTCAGAGATTTGCAGCGGACTGTCAGACAGACCATACTTATGTCTACTGGATAATAGAAGTGTCTTCCGAAGGTTAACTGGCTTCGGAAGAACAAGTTCTTCCGAAGCCACTTATACTTCGGAAGATGCTTCTATGCTTCCGAGGCTTTAAGGACTTCTTTATTCTTCGGAAGTTGACTTCAGATCTTTGTCTTCAAGTCTTGAACCTTCGGAAGTAGCTTCTTTACCTTCGGAAGTTGGAGTTCTCCTTCGGAAGGGTATTTTACACTTAGACTTCGGAAGAACTCTTTCTTCCTTCGGAAGTCCCATACTTGGCTTCGGAAGTCCTTTGCATGTAGTACTCAAAATCTTCTAAGTGATATGGTTTTGGTTGCAACAGCCTCTTATGATCCAACACACAGGTCTCTACCAGGCATCTGCACTTCTTCCCTTGTCCTTTGAGTACATTGAGTTTGAGTATCTCAAACAACTTAAACTTCAAGTGCTCAAAGAACAAAAAGCAACAAAAAGAAAGATGAGGGAAGATGCTGCAAAGTCAAGAGCTATCATCCAAAAGAGTATGAAGAAGTCTGCTGACAGACAAAGGATGATGAGCTTCTTGAAGCTGTATGGATTCTTCGGAAGGAGACTTGGCCCTATGTCTCTATCCACAATGGATGAGCATATCAGGGTAATCAAGCAGAAGATCAAGAGTGGAGAGCTGATTAACTTATACTCTCATCCAAGTCAAATCCTACCTGAAGTGGAGGTTAAGGTTGAACAACCTGAGACAACACAACCTGGACCTCCTGCTGAGCCTCAGCAAGCTTCATCTTTTGATCCACAGTAGGGTCAAACTCCCTCTCCTTCTGAACCTGTGAGGGAGGAACACCCAACTGAGAAAGACAAGGATGATCAACAAGGTGATGCAGACCAGTCTTCTCAGTTAAAGTCTTCTAAGAGGAAGAAGAGGATGGCTTCCAAACCAAAGTTAAAGAAGAAGAAGCCTGAATCATCTACCTCTACACCTCAGGCTGAGTCAGATCAACCTGAGGAAGTGCATGAAGAGGCAGCCCAATCAACTCCAATTCAAGTGGCTCCTCTTGCAGCTGAGACACCCATCTTATCCTGGACCTTCACTACTAATCCAGAGAGATGGCATGTGATCAGAGATCAAGGTGATGAGAATGTCTATACATGGCAAGACATAATCAACTTACCTCTGCATGATCTCTTTGAGATGAGAAGATATTATGAGAGTCTGAATGATCCTGACCATCTAATGAAGAAGGGTATGCTCATCATTGTGCTGAAGACTACAAACATCTGAAGATCTTCTAAGTGTTTTGTTAGCATCAGCCTAGGGGGAGTTTGTAAGGATTCCTATAAGTCTAATGCAGCCAAAACATCCAAAGTCTCTCTGCAAGCATGCACTAAAGAACAGAAGTAGAAATGCTTCAGAAGTTTTACACCATGCACTAGAAATATTCTAAGTGTAAAATCTTCCGAAGCCAAGACCAATATCTTCTGATACCAAAAGTGAAGTCTTCCGAAGCTTCAAAGACAAAGTCTTCCGAAGCCAAAAAGTGAAGACAGATTTCTTCCGAAGACTTTTAAAGATATGCCTTTATCTGATAAAGTCTTCCGAAGCCAAAAAGTGAAGACAGATTTCTTCCGAAGACTTTTAAAGATATGCCTTTATCTGATGTACTTTACCATAAAGCTGGACCACCTTTCCGCTGCTACTCTGTAAAGTCACTAATTTACATGAGTTGGTGAAAGGTCCATGCTTTTGGTAACTGTACATTGAGGTCTTGAGTCCATGCTTTCTACTTTATGTACTTTTATCCTTTTTGTAATATCTTAGGATGTGAGCTATGGCATGTCATAGTCACAAGTCAAAAGCTAGATATGCCTTTTGATTCTACATTTGATTTTGTAGTTGTCTAGTTTATTGTATCCAAGCTGGCCTTCAAAGTATGGCCGGATGTAGGATGTAGTACAAAGTATCTCAAGTGCTTGTAACTTTCTATCGATGCTTTGTAACTTGTAATAGAACTTGAGAAGCAATATACAACATTCTTGAAAACCAAATACTTGTGTTGTTTTGCGATCTAGTTCTGTCTCACTTTTACTTGTGTTCTTAGAATCTTTCATTAACAAGTTAACCAGTTCCCTATTTGATCTGTTAAGTGTTCTAAGCAACTCTCCTCATTGTGTTATTGTGTTGTAAGTGCATACCCTTCACCGGTCCTGCATACTATCATAGAGAAACTAGGGTTTTCAACACTTCACCGAGGTGTGAACTTTGTGGTTTAGCTTCATGAAACTTGGTGTAATATTCCAATAATGATCATGCCGATTTTATAGACAAGAGAATCCTAGATGAAGTTAACTTAGGGAAGTTTGATCGTGTGCAACCACATAAAAGAATGTAGGTTAAGTATAAGAAGAAGATGAACCTAGTGACGAAGAAACCTATGATTCATATGATCTACAAACCTGTTAAGTGTTTGAAGACTATACCGTTACGAAGAGTTCCTTTGGCTATTTTGGATGGCATGAGAATTGGTATGTTGATAGAGTGACTCGGGTAGCAGTGATGGAAGATCATGGTGGATGAAACTTGATTCGAGTCTATGTCCAATGGGTCTCACCAACTTGGACTTGTAGGATTTAAAGATTCTTCATAAGAATCGCATCATGTATCATATGGAATGGACCGTTCGTGGATCACAATAGCAATGGGCTGTGGATATGTGTGTGAAATATACTATCACAGCTGATAGTCGATTACCTTTGTAGTGGAAAAAAGCAGTTAAAGATGAAGACAACAACCGAAGCTATTGCAAAGGGGGAGTTTGTTAGAGCATAAAGTTTATATCAATAGCTTAGGTTGTTTGTATTTTGATATGTTGCTCTTGTATAGTTGTTTTTGTTTGTTAATATTTATAAAGTTTGAATTTTGAATGCTCAAGCAAAAATAGACAATTTTGATTGAAGCATTCAAGGTCATTTATAATGGTACTGAACTTGTTAGAGAGAACCTATTGTATTGATCATTTGCTAATGAAAAATTTAAGTTGATATTCAGTTATCTTTTCAATTCTTGTTATGCTTTGATGTATGCTTGACTGATTCTCACACACGACATGTATTACTTGGATTTCCCGCATTGTGATACGTTTGTGACGAAAAATTGAAGATCGACGACGTAAAAGAGACTTACAATATTTAGTGTAAAACTTGTAATAAATGACACTTGAGGACTAAACATGAAAATAAGCCTTACCAAAATGGACCATTTGTGTAATTAACTCTAAAGCTTAATATAATTTTTTGACAAATTGGATTTTAATAATCAAAACTATTACCTATTGGCCAATAATAATTCATACTATTAATTTGGCCATTAACACTCAACTTTTAGTTTTATTACCAACAATAGTAATAATGATATAACTTTTAATTTTTTACATTTGATTTGGACTCGATTGCAGTTGCAATAATAATTATGAACAAAATAAATAAACATAGAAGTTAATTAAGCATAAAATAAATACAAATCGAATGTAAAAATTTGAAAATTATGTTACTGTGATTTTTATTGATAATAAAAGTAAAAGTTGGAAGTGCTGCTGGTCAAATTAATAGTACGAATTATTATCGACAAATAGTTAATAGTTTAAAGGGTTATTGGATTTTAATGATCCCAACTTTCATTTATTGATCGAGATTAATCCCAACTCAAGAAATATAACTCAAGAAATATTTACAAACACTTCTAACTTTGAGCTTATTTTCCTTCAACAATCCTTACTAACTGAGAGTTAACGCCCGGTAGTTTTTTTGACGAAATTGGGCAATGTTTAAGCCATTTTTCAACTCCGCGCCCGCAACCTCTATTAGATCATTTTTTTCAGTATCTAGCATCCATCGTCACTTGAAATCTACCTTTAACGAGTCAAGTGGTTCAAATCAAAAGGTGAAGATTGACGGGTTTTAGGTTGCAGAAGTTTCATATTGACGGAACCGACAGTTGATTTCAACTTTCTGCTTAGTGTTTTGGCAATATAAGTAGTCAACGTAATCAAAAAACTAAAAACTAACGGTGTTAACTCTCAATTAGTAAGGATCGTTACAGGAAATAAGCTCAAAGTTGGAAGTGTCCGTAAACATTTGTTGAGTTGGGGTTAATCACAATCATAAAAATTAGAATTATTAAAATTCAATAATAGTAGTTTAAATTGGTAAAATACAATTTACTTGATCTCTTTTGTGACACTTTAAGAAAATACTTTGTTATTCGGTTCTCAAGATGTTATTTTATCACCACTTCAAACCCTAGCTTTAATAATCGTAGATTGAAACAAAAACAAAGAACATTGAAAAGGTATAAATTATTTTATTGTGTTGCGGAGTTTTGGTAAATACCAAGGAAGATCATGGCTTCATTTCTGGATTCAGAATCTTCTGCTTCTCGCGATGTTTCTGAATTTCATCACACACCATCTTACTGGTATTATTTTCCTGCAACCAATCAATTTTCTTGGTCAATTTCGCGCCCTGTATGTTTCTGTTCACATCCATCATCTCTAATTCATAGTAATTGATCAAGTCAATGCTCATTGTTGTGCGTCTAGTTATTTTATTAAGATCAATTTTTGCTCCAGATATGCCTTGCGAGCATGATATGAGTATCACGCATGTGCTAATTTAGTCGCTGAACTCGGTACACAGCTTATGTGATCATGTCAAGCATTACTTATGAAATAATTTAATGTTATTCAGTAAAATGCAAGATTTGATGCACAGTAACTGTTGATTATGATTGGAATAGGTAACTGATGATACAAGTTAAAATTGGAACTCTTGCAATTGGTATAGATTTTGTTATATCTTATACCATCAGAATGTTCTTTTTTTTTATTTAAATTTGTTGTATATTATGAGCCTACATTTTCTATTTGCTTTGATGCTTGTTGATTGTATATATGTGGTGTAGCGAAGAGAATGTATATTTGCTCTGCAAGAAACTATGTGCAGATGAAGTAGCTGATGTTTCTGATCTCTTTGTTGTCTTCATCTCCAATGAGCATAAACACGTATGTTTACTCCTTCTCATGGTGCTCTACCAAAAACTGCTTTTGTGCTTAAGATATATGATGCACCCTTGCATACTATAAGTCACTTGAATTGATTGGTCATACTCTACTTTTGACTCGTGAATTCACAAATTGTTTTCATAAAAGACGGACACATTAAAACAGAAAATCCTTAGAAACAATCACTCAATGGAAGATTTTCCATGTTGTCATCGGTTGTGTAACAAAATATCTTTCTCTACTTACATGATCATTTTGCATTTAGTCTCCTTTGACATGTAAGGTGAAATGGATACTTGAATATACAATTATACACCAATTTGGTTTAATTATCATTATGCAGATCCCATTGTGGCATCAGAAAGCTAGTCATAGAGCGGATGGGATAATTTTGTGGGATTACCATGTTATTTGCATTCAGGTAATGAGTTTAAACTGCATTAGTTTATATGCACTTTACTACCATTAAATATGGTATATTTTTCTCCAAAGGGTCTAATTTATTTCATTGATATAAGTCATATACTGCATATTACTGGATATAAATTGGTGCTCTTTTAACAGAGAAGAAAAGAAGGAAAGTCTGTGGATCTAGTGTGGGATTTGGATTCAACTCTCCCATTTCCATCAACGCTAGCGTCCTATGTATCAGAGAGTATCCGGCCATCATTTGGTCTATTTTCTGAGTTTCAGAGGTACCCAAATTTGGTACTAAATTGCTCTCTTGATTGAATGATTGGTGATAATAATGAATTGACTTATAATTCTATGATCTCAGGGTCTATCGTGTTGTGCATGCTCCATTATTTCTCCGCTATTTTGCCTCTGATAGAAGACATATGAAGGACTCTGAGGGAAATTGGATGTCCCCTCCACCCAAGTACAAAGCCATAGTAGCCGAAGGTAATTGTTAAGATCAACCTAACTATTGTGTCTTTGGTCACTCTTAATATTCCAGTGTGTCAAATATATTAAAAATTATATATTACTGTCATATAATGTGAATTTTTGAATTACGGGGTGTCTACATTTAAAACAAATGTTGATGACTTGATCCTGTATTTTTCACTTGAACTTTTATACCTGACCCATTTGCCATAAAACATTACTGAACTTGACACCATTATTTATTAGGTTAATAGGGCGAATTAATGATTTCTTTCCCTCCTTGCACAGTTGAAATCAGCTTGCATGTTGACTTAAAAAGTCAACAGAAGACAAGTAATATGTTTTATCTAGTTCTGATCAAAGCATCTACCTTTCCTTATCACCATGAATCTGATTAATTTTCAACTTTTTGCTTTTGTTGACTCGTTCTTACAGATGGAACCGTGCACAACCTGAACCAGTACATTGAAATGTCCACAAAAGATGTAGAAGACTCTTTCAGTGAAGTTTTTACCAAACAATTGGGTGTGCTGGTGGGTGAGAGCCAGTTGGAGCAGTTCTTTTCTAGCATTTCTGGGTAAATGTCATGTTCATTCTCCACTACACTTCTCTTGTATTCCTTGGCAGTTTCTTCTGCAGTTTACAGCTCATCAGAATTGCACTGTTTTCAGATGCTATATTACTTGTATATAAGCAAATTACTTGCTTTGTAAATAATTGCTAAGTTCACAAATGTCAGTTTCATTGTGGTAGGAGTTTGACTTAGACTCTGACAATAAACAATAGTCGACTTGGCCCTGGTTATGATTAGAGGTGAAAATTTCAACCACTTGCCTAAAATGAGCTGTTATGGGTGAGTTGGCTGAGTAAATTGCGAGCTATTTACTTTCTACTTGTCATGAGATGGGACAATTTTCTAATTATTTGAGTACAAAATGATCATAAATGTACTCAAATAATGCTTGCACTCGAGTCTTCATTTTACAATTACTTAATTATAACTTTTTGTGTAGTGACACTAATTGTTACTAGTGTTTTCTTCTACAAAAAATAATACGAACGTAATTTCTTTTTTCAAAGGAAGCAATTTACTAATTCTTGTGTTTGTAGGTCCCTAAAATTGTTTTTTTTTTTAATTATGGTTCGTAATCCCATAATCAATACATTTCAAGAGATGTGAGATGTAAGGATGAATGGTATGATCCTCTGAACGAGAGCCAAGAGCTTGCCAAAGATAAGCAGTGGAAAGGTTGTACATTGTGTTGCCAAAAAAACAACAGCAACAAAATTACAAAAGCACCCCTCGTATTGTAGCTAAAGTTACATATTTAATGTAGGGATTAATTTTCACTAAGCAGTTGAAACCAACAGTCTTTTGGGCCTCATTCACTCCAATTCATGTATCGTTGATCTACCCATTCAAGGGGATAAGGATATGCTCATTCAATGTGGATCAAGAGAGCTTTGGGAGTAGATACCAGGCAGGGTAGCATATTTGGCAGTACTAGGATGGTGGGCTGGTCTTCCCACGGTCTGCTGCTCATTACTTCGTTCACCGCATGCGCCAGTAAAGAGGAAGAGGAGAGGAGTGGTGGTTATAGCCGTAGTTGTATATATTCCGTCAAATGATTGTTCGTTTTCTGTTGCGTCTTTTTCTTCCGCGCGCAAATTTAATAACCCTTTGGTGATTCTTCCTTCTTGTTATCATATTCAAGATTAACCGACATTCCTAACATACCAACTGAAATCTTAATTCCCTCTCTTAAATTTCTTATTGCTTAAAACCCTTCAATAAATACAATCACTTGCATTTGCATTGCTAGGAATACTAGTTACTCGCAAAGATCAACCATGACACTTGCAAAATCAATCCCAACCCTTGTAAAAGTACCCTCGGATCAACAACCTCTAACTCTTGCCACAATTCTATCAATTTTCACAAAATGAACAAATTCCATCATTTTTCTCAAGCTTCATCGTTTTTAAAATTGGAAATTTTAAAGCATGAAATAAAATAAATGCTAATGCTTTAGAGGTAATGATATGTTATAAAACTAGTGTGCGCGACTTGCGTAGTGTAAAACGGGTATAAAAATATATAAGACTCCGTATTTTGACTAACTCTTTCCTATTAGGCTAACTAAAGCAAAGAAGTATGCCATTAAAAAGCATAACTTTAACACCATAATTGCATCATCCTCCCACTCAAAGGTATGTTATCAAAACAAAGGTGGGTTGGAAACCAATGAAATTGCTCCATCACACTCTTATGTGTCCGTTAGACAACCAAGATGTGGTACTGATTAGCAAGAGGTTCCAACTGCTAACCCACTACCCAGTGAGCAGAAGAATGATGCAACAATGCTGACCACCATAGAGAAGTATAAGGTAGAAGTATAATGATGCAACAATGCAACAAGAATGTGGCCGAGTCAAAGTTGAAAATAGACCCAAAGCAAAAAGGTGTATTCATCTCAGCTGGATTCCAAATGATTGGAAGTTTTGATCCAGGAAAGAAGTTAGTACCAGCACTCCTATCCATCTGAAGGATCAGAAGCTGAATGGGAAGGCTGTTGAAGATGTAAATAAGTGCAGGACCGTTTAAGGGATGGTCAATACAACACTCACACAATGAGGATAGTGTTAAAACACTTAACAGATCAAATAGGGAACTGGGACTTTATAATTTGATACTTAAAACACAAGCAAAACAAGAGACAGAACTTAAGAACAACACACAGATATGGTTTTCAAGAATGTTGTATATTGCTTCTCAAGTTCTTTTACAAGTGTTGTAAAGCATAAAAAAATACAAGTACTTGAGATACTTTCTACTACATCCTACAACCGGCCATACTTGGAAGGCCGGCTGGAAGCATCAATCTAGACAACATAAGATCAATGTAGAGTCAAAAGGTAGATTGCCTTTTGACTAGTGATTATGACATGCCATAGCTCACATCCTAATATATTACAAAAAGGATAAAAGTACATAAAGTAGAAAGTTGCATACACAAGGTCTCAATGTACAATTGCATAAAGCATGAAACTTTCACCAACTTGTATAAGTTGATGAGTCTTCAGAGTTGCAGGGGAAAGTTGGTCAGCTTTATGAAAAGTACATCGGAGAAAGCATGTTCTTCAAAGTCTTCGGAAGAAATCTGTCTTCACTTCTTAGGCTTCGGAAGACTTTGTCTTTGAAGGTTCGGAAGACTTCACTTTTGGCTTCGGAAGATATTAGACTTGGCTTCGGAAGATTTTACACTTAGAATATTTCTGATGTTGGATGTAAATCTTCGGAAGCAACTTCTACTTTGCACTAAGTGCATGCATGCATGAAGGACTTGGGTTGTTTTGGGTGTATCAGTCTTTCATTAAACCTTCAATAAGTGCAACAAACAACAGTTCTCATGCCCTATCAGGAATAACATTGAGTACATAATATGTGGTTTGCATAACCACATGGCTAAAGATTGTTACTACAATCCAGCAAGCACACATTATGCGAACAATGTTAATAAAGAAGGAGTCAAGGAGATTTTTGCATTTGGATCTTACCATATGGTTCAAGTGCTAAGAAAAGGAAAGGTTATTTCTGAACCCAAGTTGCTTTCGTAAGAAACTCATTCTTTTGAAGGAAAATAGCTTCGGAAGACAAGCTAAAGAACAAAGGAACAAAAGGAATCCTTTGAAACCTTCCGCAAAGAATACTACTTCGAAAGAAAAGGTGGTGACAACTTCTTTCGAGAGAAAAAAAAAGCCTCGGAAGCAAGTCATGCTGTTTAAGCCTTACCAGGCTTATCTACACTAATCAACCAAAGAATGGAATGAAAGATTAGAAAAGATGCTGCAACCTAAACCTTTTCTTCACAAACTATAGTTGAACCCCCATGCATAAATTTTGGTTCAATTATCTCATCTACATTGGAAGAGCCTAAGACCAAAAATGCTTGGGTTTCCAATAGTAACTAATCATTTAATCTTATGTGAAGAGACATGCACATGACAAGAATGGAAATATATGGATTATGGATAGTGGTTGCTCCAGACACATGATAGGGAACAGATCTCTTCTGCAACAGGTTGAACATTTTGATGGAGGTACTATTTAGTTTAGAGGTGAAGCTGGAGGATACATTTCTGGTTGAGGTAGTGTATCCAATAGAAAGTTAAGTTAATAAAGTAAACTTTGTCAAATAGCTTGAAAACAATCTTTTAAGTGTTTCTCAATTCTATGACCAAAAGCATCAAATGATTTTCACAAAACACGAGTTCATTATCTTCAAACCCGGGATGATAATTCCTCAAAAATTGGTGCTTCATAGATCTTCTAGGAGAGGGGATATGTACAAGCTGGATATGAACAATGTTCCCTACTGGGTGAAGTATCATGTTTTCTTTTCAAAGCTAATAGTGATTAGTCAACTTTGTCGCATAAAATAATATGTCATGTTAATTTTAAAACCATGAACAAATTGGTTAAAAATAACTTGGTATATGGTGTGTCTAAAGATGAATTTTTATGTAAAGATAACTGTGTTGCTTGTTTGAAAGGGAAGCAAAACAAGGCATCTCACAAATCCAAATAGGTTAACTCTATCACCACTCCATTACACTTATTGCACGTGAATCTATTTGGTCCCACAAGTATAAAGATCATTGAAAGGAAATCATACTATCTTGTGATAGTTGATGATTTTACAAGATTTATATGGCTATTCTTTTTAAAAACTAAAGATAAAACTATTGAAACTTTAAAATATTTTATTCTTAAAATTAAAAATTAAATTGATCACAAGGTAAAAATTATTAGAAGTAAACAAGAGACTGCGTTTAAGAATCAACTTCTTGACTCATTCTGTAACTCAAAAGGGATTGCTAAACAATATGGTGCTCCTATAACCTCTCAACAAAAGAGTGTTGCTGAGAGTAGAAACAAGACACTTATTGAGGCTGCAATAAATATGTTAGCTGTTTCAAAGCTACTGTTAACTTTCTGGGCAGAGGTAGTCAACACTGCATGCTACGTGCAGAACAAGATGAAAGCTTATCTCAAGGCCCATGGCTTCATAGGCAGGCAAGTAGGTCCCATGTCAGAGAAGACCATATAGCGACATGTCAGTGACATCAAAGCTGACATTTGCTTAGAAAGAAGGAAGGAGGTAACTTAAGCTCAAAGTGTACAGAGGATGGTACCCAAACCAACACCCAAACCTCAACCAACAAAACCTGAGCCCACATCTTTCACTTCCCCATGAAAACCGAACCCACTACTGAACCTTTCACCCCTGAACCTACACCATCAGCCTTACCTACACCCTCACCCATTGCCTCTCAACATCCACCAACGCAACCCATCCTAAAACCCAAAACACAATCATTACCCAAACCATCCTCTAAACCATCTATGCCTGTGACCTTAGAAGAATTCATGGAGATCAAGAGAAAGTTTATTAAGTGCACAACCCTGAGCGACATATCTTGTGAGTAAGAGTCCATAAGGCTGAGATATATTGATTGCTTTTCTTGTTCCCTCACAATAGATGCATTCCTAGATGTGCCTAGAAAAACACTAGACCAAGCTTTTCTACTTTTAGCAAAAAACTCAGACACTATCAAAGAAAAAGAAAAGAAACTAAGGAAAATTGGTGACTCTATTGAATACTAGGAAAGGGAACAAGCTACCAAATAAGCCCCTCATTCCTAGAATAGAGATTATCTAGTGGAGGTTCGATTAACCTTCTCACAACTTTGCTATGAAAAGGGATAATGATGAAGTCAATAGACTCGATAGACCATCTCTGCTACACTCCAGCAGATTTGACAATGCTGAGTTAGTAGAGAATCCATTCCCAACCGCTCTAACTCTCAAGTAGCTGCTCACACCAAAAATCATTTGAGCAGTCTTCACCTTGCCGAGCTCACAAACAAAGCAAGGCCGGAAGAAGAGTTGAAAATAAGAGCAAAGAAAGAAGAAGAAGGTGCAACCACAAAAGAAAATACATTCCTGCAGATGGTTGAAGACCTAACTTCGGATTCTATAGCTAGATGGGAGTATGATTATAATTCCCATCAACTAACTCTCTTTAGAGGGCCATAACAAAGGATACATGTCCTTCAGAGCAACAGAATGGATCTACTCTCTACGAACAACTTGTACAAACTCCTTACCACCACATCAGAGAAGAACAAATAAACAGATAAATATCTATTTTTTCTGGTGTTGAAGACTTTGAGGAGCAAAAGAAAGTGAAGTTTTTGTAGCATCAGCCTAGGTGGAATCTGTTGGATTATATGAGGCTGGTGTAACCAAAACAACACTTAGAATATATTTTGAAGTGCAATTGAAAAATTCTTCCGAAGACAAAGCTGCTCTTCCAAAGCCAAGTAAAAATCTTCCGAATCTCAAGTATGAAGAACTTCCGAAGGTAGAACTTTGTCTTCCGAGACTAAGTAGTTCTTCTTACGAAGTATAAACACTGAGAATATTCAAGACAAAGTCTTTTGAATAGTAAAGTTACAAAGACTTGTAGAAGTCTCGAAAGAAGTTGATATTTCCGAAGTATAAAAGGTTTCGGAAGAACTCATTCTTCTGAAGCCAGTTAAGCTTTGAAAGAATCAACTATGATCAGTGGACATAAGTATGGTCTATCTGACATCCGCGCCAAATCTCTGATATAGTGCATGGTGCTTTCCCACGCCCATATAGTTGACCGTACTTTTATCCGCTGCAAATCTCATTGTAGCTTATTCAGTTATGCTTGTAAGCGTCTTGTAACAATTGAGTTAAGAAATAATATATATGTATCTTGAAAATCATTTCTTGTGTTCATTAACTTAGTATATTATTATCAACTTAGTTTAGAGATTCTGATTAATCATCCGAGTGTGTTTAAGTGAGTTTGAGATATAAAACTTGTGTTGAGAGACAAGCACCGTGCCTGCAATACTTGAATATATTAATAAGATAATAGTTAATTTAAGGCAAATTGGATTTTAATAATCCAAACTATTGTCTATTGGCTGATCTTAACCCATACTATTAATTTACCCAGCAACACTCCTAACTTATACTTTTGTTACCAACAACAATATCAGTGATATAATTTTCAAATTTTTACGTTTTATTTATATTTAATTTTGGCTCAGTTGAACTTGTATGTTTTTTTCATTTTGTTCATAATTATTATTGCGATTGGAATCGAGTCCAAATCAAACGTAAAAAGTTGAAAATTATATCATTGGTACTGTTATTGGTAATAAAAGTGAAATTTGAAAGTGTTACCATCCAAATTAATAGTACGAATTATTATCGGCCAATAGTTAATAGTTTGGATTTTTAAAATCCAATTTCCCTTAAGTTAAATAAGAATTATAGGTTAAGAGGACATGCTAGTGTCCCGTCGAATTATACCTACATGGTCAATCCCGTCAAATATTAATAATGTAAATTTGATTGTTAATTTAAAGTATTATTAATAAGATAAATTAAATAATCTAATGTGCATTGAATAATTTATTTATTAGAACAAGTTTAATAATGAGAGCAAATTAATACCACTGTATATAAAATTGTACTTTGCGCACCAAAATAAATTGTAAGGATTCCTATAAGTCTGATGCAGCCAAAACATCCAAAGTCTCTCTGCATGCATGCACTGAAGTACAGAAGTAGAAATGCTTCGAAAGTTTTACACCATGCACTAGAAAATATTCCAAGTGTAAAATATTCCGAAGCCAAGACCAACATCTTCCGAAGCCAAAAGTGTAGTCTTCCGAAGCTTCAAAGACAAAGTCTTCCAAAGCCAAAGAGTGAAGACAGATTTCTTCCGAATACTTTTATGAACATGCTTTTATCTAATGTACTTTACCAAAAAAAGAAGGACCACCTTTCCACTGCAACTATGTTCTGTCACCAACTTACATGAGTTGGTGAAAAGGTCCATGCTTTTGGTAACTGTATATTGAGGTCTTGAGATTGAGCTTTCTACTTTAAGTACTTTTATCCTTTTTTATAATATATTAGGATGTGAGCTATGGCATGTCATAATCACTAGTCAAAAGGCAATCTGCCTTTTGACTCTACATTTGATTTTGTAGTTGTCTAGTCTTATATATCCAGCTGGCCTTCAAAGTATGGCCGACTATAGGATGTAGTATAAAGCATCTCAAGTACTTGTAACTTTCTTTCTATGCTTTGTAACATTTTTAAAAGAACTTGAGAAGCAATATACAATATTCTTGAAACCATATACTTGTGTTATTTGCTATCTTGTTCTGTGTCACATATTTACTTGTGTTCTTAGCATCTTTCATATAAGTTACCAGTTCCCTATTTGATATGTTTAGTGTTCTAAAGAACTCTTCTCATTGTGTTGTTGTGTTGTAAGTGCACACCCTTAAACGGTCGTACATTTGGTATCACAGTATTCTAGGCTCTTGATATAAGGTCTCACCATCTTAAGATCCCTCACACACACAACATACTTAACAACTCAAATGACAGCTATTACTAAAGCTGATATGAAAACTGGAACTATGACAAAGTCTCCACTGATCACTCCTGAAGACTTTGATACTTGGTGTCAAAGAATGGAAGGCTTTATCAAGTCTCAAGACTCCAAGATGTGGCACTCTGTTGTTCAAGGACCTTACATACCAAGCACCACTGGCTACTGGTGGTGGTATGATTCCAAAGGTTGTGGCTGACTATTCTGAAGAAGACAGGAAAAGAGATTGATGAGAAAGCCATGACAGCCCTTCAAACTACTCTTCCAAACTCCATCTACAGAGGCTTCAAGAAGTGCAAAACAGCAAAGCAACTATGGGAAGCATTGAAGCTTATGTATGAGG
Source organism: Flaveria ramosissima (assembly GCA_025215565.1). Lineage (NCBI taxonomy): Eukaryota > Viridiplantae > Streptophyta > Magnoliopsida > Asterales > Asteraceae > Flaveria > Flaveria ramosissima. The sequence goes on along the minus strand of CM046029.1, from coordinate 37,173,440 downwards.
GGTCCAATGAAGCAAAGGAGAATAAGAAGGATCTCCTGAAGCAGCAGTTTGAAAACTTCACCTTCAAGGTAGGTGAAACCATGACCCAACAATACTTCAGGTATGTTGAAATTATGGATACTCTAATGGATGTTGGAGTAACTCTTGATAACAGGGACATTGTAAGGAAGTTCATGTCCTCTCTTCCTAGACAATGGACACATTATTGTGTTGTTATCAAGGGACTGAGAATCTTAGGACTCTTACTCTTACAGAGTTGTATGGTATTCTCAGTGGATACCAAATGGAGATGAACATGCAAAACTCATCTGGTAACTCTAGCAATCAACTGAGTTCAACCCTCCATGTGGTTAAAAGGGAAAGCATTAAACCACAACATCATCTTATATGCTACCTTGACAACTCACAAAAGAGTCCTTTCATCACCTTCCCAGAGACTCTAAGAGAAAGCTACACTCAAGAAAGTCCATTCCAAGAGACAAGCTCTTCTCATGCTTTTGTCTCTGCTGATGAGAGCATAGGAAACTTTCTCTTCACCCTTTAGACCTGCACTATATTCATCCAGATGATCTGGAATACATAAAGATAGTCCAGCAGATGACTCTTCTTACTCATAGAGCCAAGAAGTTCTACAAGAGGACAGAGAGGAAGTTTCCAAGCAATGCAGCTAGTGGAAAGTTTGGGCTGGATAAAAGAAAAGTAAAGTGTTACAACTGTAACCAGATGAGACATTTTGCAAGGGAGTGTAAGGCACCAAGGACAAATGGTAGCCAAACACACGCCAGACCAAACTACACTAATAGAGCTCCCCAAAATGAGAAGCCAAAGCAGCAAGCTGCAGTTGCGGTTGAAGAAGGAGGCTTTGACTGGAGCTTTCAGGTGGAAGATGCTTCTCCAAACCAAGCACTCATGGCAGAGCACGATGAAGCCAAGGTATTGGAACATCTTTGTACTCTTGAATGTATTGCTAAAGTAAATAGATACAAGTCCTATAACTTAGAAATGATATCTGATCTTGAGTCCTTAAAAATCTTAAAAGCTTATTTTAAAAGAGCTGAAAATGATTATAAACTAAAGATAGAGGACTTAGAGAAAACCATTTCAACTCTTTATGGGCTGCACCAAGCACCAAGGAAGTGGTATGAGACTCTATCTTAGTATCTCTATCAGCATGGCTACAAAATGGGTACTATTGATGGAACTCTCTTCATCAAAGGAACATGAAATGACATAATGCTATTTTAAGTATATGTAGATGATATTATCTTTGGGTCAACTAATCCAAAGCTCTACAAAGACTTTAAGAAGCTGATGAAGGATAGGTTTGAAATGAGTGCCATGGGGGAACTCAATTTCTTTCTAGGAATTCAAGTGAAGCAAGTTGACAATTACATCTTCATAAGGCAGTCAAAGTATGTACATGACATACTTAAAAGATTCAACATGATTGATTGTAAGTTGCTAATACACCCATAGCCAAAAACCACTCCCTTGGACCTGATCTTCAAGGGGAGTGTGTTGATGAGCATCTCTACAGGGCAATGATTGAGTCTTTTATGTACCTCATGAAGGGTTTGTTAGAACACAAATACATAGTTTAACCTTTTAAACTTTTCAGAAAACGCAGCGGAGGTATAGGATTATAACAAGTTTATAATCTGAAATTTTCGTGTTCTAAGTGTGGTTTTAAGATGGAAAACAAAACCCAAATCAATAGGATCTTAAATATATGAATGGAACAAGCTATGAACCTACAAAACGTACATAAAATCACAGCTATATAGAGCTGTGAATACATCTACCTTTCTGCAGAAAATCGACCAAAGAAAAGGGGTTTGATGCTTGTTCTTTTGGCCAAGACTCCAATGGAGGACTCCTCAGTTAGTATACCCCAAGCTTGATGGCAACACCCTTTCTTGTTAGGTAGAATCACCCAAAATAAGCTCCAAAACTCTTCTTTTCTTGCTAGAACCGTGAGGTTGAGAGAGAGAGAGATATTGGAGCCTTTTGCATGTAATAATAGTGGTTCAATGCTTGTGGAGTGTTCAAGACAAGAGTAAATGTGTGTTGGTATCCAAAGCAAGTTTGGTCCAATGGGATTAAAGGAGGGTGGCCGAAATTTTGGGTTTCAAAACCCTTTCCCTCTCAATTTGTTTATCACACATTAATATGTCTTGTGAACTAGACATATAATAAATTGTATGTACAATATTTTATATATGCATTTACATACTTATACAATTAACCATTTAATTTATAAGTTGTAATTCCCACTATTATTTGATGTCATCTAACTAATTTAAACAACACTTCAAATAATATTGTTTGAACAAATTATCCTAATAAGTTGTTCCACTCACATGCAACTTATTTAGAAAACCCATTTTCTAAATCGGTTAAATATTTAATTGCATGATCACATCATCAATTAAATATTAATTGGTGTTTGCCAAACTTGTTATTGGTATAACCCGACTTGGATCATAACGTACTAACCACATCAATATTCTAAGTGTCTTGGGCACACAGAATCCAACACCTCACAGCTAGTAGGCCTGATATCATGTTTGCCACATGTATTTGCGGAAGATATCAAGCCAACCCAAGATGTGTCACACCTAATCAACGTCAAAAGATTTTAAGATATCTCTCAAAGGTGCTCCATCACTTGACATTTGGTATCCAAAGAATTCTGACTTCAATCTGTATGCTTATACAGATAGTGATTATGGTGGTTGCAACATGACTACAAAGTCTACATCTGGGGGAGGTCAATTTTTGGTGGAAGGATAGTCTCTTGGCAATGCAAGAAAATCATGTGTGTATGCATCAACTGTTGAAGCTGAATACATTGCTGCTGCAAGCTGCTGTGCTCAAGTGCTTTGGATTCAGAATCAGATGCTGGACTATGGATTTAACTTCAAGGAGACTTCCATTCACATAGACAACAACAGTGCTATCTCAATCACAGAGATCTTGTGCAGCACTCAAGGACAAAGCACATCAACATTAGGTATCATTTGATTAGAGATAACTTTGAAAAGGAATTAATCAAACTAGTCAAAGTTAACACAAATGAATAATATATTGATCTGTTCACCAAAGCTTTTGATGAACAGAGATTCAAATATCTTGTATCAGCTATTGGGATGATTAACTTTGAGTAGCTTTTCTTAAAACTTAATCATATATTTCTTAAATCTGTGTGTCCTAAGTTGTCTATTTTATCACCTTCATAAGCCCTTGTTCTCTATGGAAAAAAATTCTTTTAAAAGACATTCCTTAGATTTTTAAAAATTTTGTTCTTTTTATCCTTTGAAGATTTATCATTACATTTGGAAGAAACTTATGTCTTAGAAAACAAATAACTACTTCAGTAAATTTACCTCCGGAAGAAATTTATGAAATATCTTCCGAAGCTTAAATTTAACTAAAGTACTTATTTGTTTTCAAAAATAATTTTCTTCCGCAAGTAATTTACATTCGGAAGCTTTTATTCATCTTAGAATAAAAACTCTGAGTAATAAATCTCTTCCGAAGAAAAAATTCTCAAACACCTTTGGAATATCTTCCAAAGCCAATTTGCCTTCGGAAGCTTTTTTCAGAACATTCGAAGTAAAATAACATTCGGAAGATTTCTCGACTTCCAATAAAACTACTTTTTGGGAAAAAGTAACCTACTTTTTCAGAGGTGGGACCGACATTCGGATTTCAAAGTTTATCCTCTTTCATTAACTTTGTCTTAAATCCATTTCATATATATACCCAATGGTTCCCCCCTCTTTCACTATCTTCTTCATCTGCACTATTCCTCTAACCTAAATTCACTAAAACTGCCTTTGTTTTTCACCTTCCTTCACCTTTAAGCTTCTCAAAATGGCCAACCTAAACCGCAGAGACAACCCTTATTTCTCCATGCAACTTCACAGGCAACACAACCACAGGTTGCTCTATTGAACTCTGAGAAAGATGATAGTTTCTCAGAGGTTTGCCATTTTCTGGCTTTATCCAACTACTTCACCTCCCTAACTATTGATCCTACTCACTATGAGGATCATCTGCTTGAATTTTAGAAGACCTGTCAAGAGGTCATCATGGATGGGGAGAAGGCACTGTCTGCCACAGTGCAAGGGAGGACAATCTTTATCATTCCGGCCATCATCAATACTCATCTTCAACTGGATGATGAAGAAGGTGAGTTGTCCTTTCCAAAGGAAGCTGTTAATCATTCTTTTATGTAGATGGGCTATGAGGGAGATTTATTTGTAAAGACCTTCAGGAAAGGGAAGGTCTCATCCCAGTGGAAATACCTGCTACATGTGGTTATCCACAGCTTGTCAAACAAGCATGGAGGGTGGGACCAGATTCCTGAGGATCTCTCCTTCACAGTGCATGGAATGGTTTAAGGGGTCAAGTGCAGGTACTCTCAGTTTGTTTACACAAATTAGCTTGCTAACTTGGACTCCTTAGAGTATTACATGTTTCCTAGATATGTTCAATACATTCTCAACTGTGAACTGGGCTCACAGTTGAGGGAAACAGATAATATTTTTAAATTGGGACAGATAAAGCCGTCGGGCTTCTCAGGGGTAGAAACAGCCCTGTAGGATTCTCTGGGGGAAAACAGCCCTTGTCCCAAAATGTTAGAGCTCATTGCTCAAGGTGACAACCTAGCAACACAAGCTAGTGTTGAACCCACACCTTCTACCTCTCAACTACCAAAAAGGCCACAATTCACCCTCACCTACCAATAAAGTCCAAACGAACCCCTGCTCAAGCTATTGAGCTTATGTAAGCCCCCATATATTCACCCATACAAGAGGAAGTGGATACTAGAGCTCCCACTTCCTATTTCCATGAGGAGAAAACCACTCTCATTTTCTTCAAGACCAGTGCTGAGGTTCCTCATGGTCAGCCTGATGAGCTCATTAGCTCAACTGCCTTAAGCCTTCACTCTGAGTCTCAACACTCAAGTGAACACCTTCAGGGACATTACCATCCCTAGTCTTTAGACTTAAATCACTCATTCCAACCTCTCATTCTATCTGATGAAGACTTAGGATTCAGTGAGTACCATGAGTCTCTCTACTCTTCCCTTACTCAAAGCGGTGCAGGACCGGTTAAGGGCTTGAAACAAATTACAACACACACAACACAATGAGGAGAACAACTAAACTTTGATCAACAGTGAACTGGATTAACAATATTGATACAAAGAACACAAGTAAAGTAAAGAGACAGAACAAGAGAGTTGGGTTTCAAGGAGGCAGTATATTGCTTTCTCAAGTTCTTTTACAAGTGTTACAAAGCATAAAGAAAGATACAAGAACTTGGAATACTTATACTACAACCTACAGCCGGCTATACTTTGAAAGCCAGCTGGATACAATGACTAGACACTAACAAAATCAATTGTAGGATCAAAAGGCATATCTGCCTTTTGACCTTGTGACTATGACATGCCATAGCTCACATCTTACTATTACAAAAGGATAAAGTACATAAAGTAGAAAGTTACAGACTCAAGACCTCAATGTACAGTTACCAAAAGCATGGACCTTTTCACCAACTCATGTAAGTGGTGACTTTACAGAGATGCAGCGGAAAGGTGTCCAGCTTTATGGAACAGTACATCAGATAAAGCATGTTTACTAAAAGTCTTCGGAAGAAATCTGTCTTCTAGGTGAAGCTTCGGAAGACTTTGTCTCTGAGGCTTCGGAAGACTTCATGTTTGGCTTCGGAAGATATTGGTCTTGGCTTCGGAGATTTTACACTTAGAGTATTTTCTAGTGTATTGTGTAAAACTTCCGAAGCATTCTTACTTCAGTACTTAGTGCATGTTGCAGAGAGACATTGGATGTTTTGGTTGCATCAGACTTAAGGAATCCTTACAAACTCCCCAGGCTGATGCTACCAAACACTTAGAAGATCTTCAGATGTTGGTGGTCTTCAGTACAATCATGACCATACCCTTCTTCATTAGATGGTCAGGATCATCAAGACCTTCATAGTATCTTCTCATCTCAAAGAGATCATGCAGAGGTAGTAGTTGATTATGTGCCAAGTATAGACATTCTCAACACCTTGATCTCTGATTACATGCCATCTTTCTGGATTGGTAGAGTAAGTCCAGGAAAGATGGGTGTCTCAGTTGTCAGAGGAGCCACTTGCATTGGAGTTGATTGGGCTGCCTCATCATGCACTTCCTCAGGTTGATCTGACTCAGCCTGAGGTGTAGAGGTAGATGACTTAGGCTTCTTCTTCTTGACTTTGGTTTAGAAGCCATTCTCTTCTTCCTCTTAGATGACTTTAACTGAGAAGACTGGTCTGCAGCACCTGTTGATCATCCTTGTCTTCTCAGTTGGGTGTTCCTCCCTCACAGGTTAGAAGGAGAGGGAGTTTGACATGCCTTGGATCAGAAGATGAAGCTGAAGCTGCTGAGGCTCAGCGGAGGTCCGGATTGAGGTGTCTCAGGTTGGTTGTCTCAGGTTGTTTCAAACTTAACCTCCACTTCAGGTGGGACTTGACTTGGAAGAGAGTGCAAGTCAATCAGTTCACCACTCTTAATCTCTGCTGATTGATCACCCTTATATGCTCATCCATTGTGGATAGAGACATAGGGCCAAGTCTCCTTCCGGAGAATCCATATAGCTTCAAGAAGAAGCTCATCCTTTGTCTATCAGCAGACTTCTTCATACTCTTTGGATGATGGCTCTTGACTTTGCAGCTTCTTCCCTTAGCTTCCTTTTGGTTGTCTTTCTTTCTTTGACTAGCTCAAGTTCAAGTTGTTTAAGTACTCAAACTCAATGAAGTCATAGGACAGGGGAAGAAGTGCATCTGCCTGATAGAAGCCTGTGGCACTCAGGTAGTTGATCATCTTGATCTATCTTCTTCTTTGTCTCTACCTGAGGTTCTTGTGGAGCCACATCTTCCTGTACAGGACTTTCTTGAACTGGAGAGAGAGTGGGAGCATGCTTGTAGAGTCTTTTCTGTCTCCTCTCCTCTTTGAATTGGAGAAGTAGCCTTGCATCCTCTTTTTCTTTCATCTCTCTTGACACTTCCATGTCAGCCAGTTCATTCAATTCTTCTAAAGGGAGGGAGATGATTTCATCAATATCATAGTTCCTGGTCTGTAAATAAGTAATCCTGACTGCCCTCAACTCATCATCTTGAGTATTTGGTCTGGGGGCAGCCCTGATTGCAGCTTGCATAAAGCTTGAAGACCCAGAGGAACTTTCTCCCCTTAGCTTCCTTTTCCTCTCTCTCTCTTCCTCCTCAATTTCCTCAGGAGTCATAATCCTTTTCCCTTTGTCACCCACAGACCTTTGTGACTCAGGGTGGATAGAGGCTGGCCTTCATTGCTTGGTGTAGCTTCCATGCTCTGGCGAGAGAGAGGCTGAGAAACACCTTCACCAGCAGGTGTCTCAGAAGGAGTGTGAACCTCTGCAGCAGTTGTTGATGATGAGACAGGGGGTCTCAGGTTCTGCCACTGGGCCTTCAGTCAAGGTTTCCCCTATGAAACTAATCTTAGGGTCCACTCAACATCCAGTTGACCGATGACATTGCCTGATTGCCTAAGTCTCCTCTTAGAGTGAACTCTGCAAGGATCCTATCTTGGATTCTTGAGCCAATCTGTCAGCTTGTCTTGAGTTGCTTGGATTGACAAGTGGCATGTTGACTAGATCCATCTTTCATAGAAGTTCAAGCTTTGAAAATCAAATACTTCTGTTGCCCTTGAACTCTGTGAAGGAATAAGGGCTCTTCTGTCAGCATCATACCTCCACCTTATATGTAGTTTGAAGTTCCTTGTGGTGGAGATGACACAGCCCTTGGTATACCTTCCTCAAAGAGACTCCTGATGATAGAGTCTATAGAGTCCACATTAATGTGAACTTGAGGAAGTTGCTGAGAATGCACAACAGCAAGTGAGGATGGTGAGTCCTCTATGTCCATTCTCTGTGAAGAACTCCCAGGTTCTGTGGCTGCAATAACTTTCTCCCCCTTTTGGGTAGCATCACCCACTTGCATAGGTGAGCTGGAGGATAAGTCAATCACTTCCACAGGTTCTTGTGTTCCTGGTTGAGCTCTCCTTAAAGGTCTCCAGCTAGTTTTCCTTAGATATGAAATCTGAAGTTGCTGATCATTGACCCTGTTTTGTAAGGTAGTCACCTGAGATTCAAGGTGACTAACCTTAGAGACTAAATAGGAGCATGTTTTTGACAGTTCTGCACCTTTAGTCTCAAATTCCCCTCTTCTTCATCAGAAGAATCATTGGGGATGAGATGATGATTGGACCAAAGTCCTCTCTCTCACCACCAGCTTGAGGTTCTTGGCTGCTGGTTTTCCTCTGCTCACTAGCAATCTCAGTTGAGATGCCAGTGGGCTGAGTTGCCATGGTTGAGGTCGTTAATGATGTAATCACTTCAGAAGTGAGAGCCTCTTCCATAGGACATCCTGAACATGTTCAGAAGTGTCCACCTCAGTAACAGGTGACTGATGTGGGATAGACTGAGGGAGAATCAGAGGTACTCATCTCTCTTTGAGTAGGGGAGGAGAAGAGAGACTCATGGTACTCACTGAATCCTAAGTCTTCATCAGTATAGAAGGATAGGTTGGGAATTGGTTGGTTTAGATCTAAAGGCTGGGGATGGTAACTGTCCCCTGAAGGTTGTTCACTGAGTGTTGAGACTCAGAGTGAAGGCTTAAGGCTGTTGGGCTTGTGAGCTCATCAGGGTGAGCATGAGGAACCTCAGCCCTGATAGGTGAAGAAATGGGAGTGGTTTGCTCCTCAGGGGAAGTGGGAGCTCTAGTGTCCACTTCCTCCTGTAAGGGTGAGTATATGGGGACCTGCACAGACTCAATAGCCTGAGCAGGGGTTCGTTTGGATTTTCTTTGGTAGGTGAGGGTTATTTGTGGTCTTTTTAGTGGTAAAGAAAAAGAAGGTGTGGGTTCAACACTAGCTTGTGTGCTAGGTTGTCACCTTGAGCAATGAGCTCTAACATTTTGGGGACTAGGGCTGTTTCTACCCCTGAGAAGCCTACAGTTGGCTTCTTCATGATTTTAAAGATGCCGGGCTTCATCTGTCCCAATTTAAGAATATTACTTGTTTCCCTCAACTGTGAGCCCAGTTCACAGTTAAGAATGTGTTGAACATATCTAGGAAACATGTAATACTCTAAGGAGTCCAAGTTTGCAAGTAAATTAGTATAAACAAAATTGACTGAGTACCTGAACCATTCCATGCACTATAAAGGAGAGATCCTCAGGAATCTGGTCCCACCCTCCATGCTTGTTTGATAAGCTGTGGATAACCACATGGAGCAGGTATTTCCACTGGGATGAGACCTTCCCTTTCCTGAAGGTCTTTACAGAGAAATCTCCCTCATAGCCCATCTGCTCAAAGGAATGATTAACAGCTTCCTTTGGGAAGGACAACTCACCTTCTTCATCATCCAGCTGCAAATGATGTTGATGATGGCCGGAGTGATGAAGATTGTCCTCCCTTGCACTGTGGCAGACAGTTTCTTCCCATCCATAATGACCTCTTGGCAGGTCTTCCAGAATTCAAGCAAATGATCCTCATACAGAGTAGGATCAATGGTCAGGGAGGTGAAGTAGTTGGATAGAGTTAAGAATTGGCAAATCTCTGAGAAACTTGCATCTTTCTCAGAGCTTAACAGAGCAACCTGATTGTGTTGCCTGTGAAGTTGCATGGAGAAATCTGGGTTGTTTCTGCGGTTAAGGTTGGCCATTTCAGAAGCTTAAGGTGAAGAAAGGTAGAAAGCAAAGGCGGTTTAGAGAATTAGGTTTGAGGAATAGTGGAATTGAGGAAGATAGTGAGGAAAGAGGGGGAACCGTGGGTATTTATGTGAAAAGGGATTTGAACCAAAGTTAATGAAAGAGGATAAACTTTGAAATCCGAAAGTCGGTCCCACCTCTGAAAAAGTAGTTTACTTTTGCTCAAAAGTAGTTTTCTTGGAATTCGAAAAGCTTCCGAAGGTAAATTTGTCTTCGGAAGTTTTAATGAAAAAGCTTCCGAAGCTAAAATGGCTTCGGAAGATTTTCCTGAGAGTCTTGAAAATTTATGCTTCGGAAGAGAAATAAAACACTTGAATGCTTTGTATAAGAACAACAAAGCTTCCGAGAGTAAATTTGCTTCGGAAGGAAAAAGTCCTTAAAAACAAATAATAAGTGTCTGAGATAAGAATTAGCTTCGGAAGATAGATTTAGACTTCTTCCGAAGGTAAAATTTCTTAGACAGTTATTTATTTGAAGACATGATTTTCTCCGAAGATAAAATTTTATCTTCCGAAGGATCAGAAAATTTTCAAGAATCTAAGGAAAGTCTTCAAAAGAATTTTATATCCAAAGAAAACATGAGCTTATGAAAGTGATGAACTAGACAACTTAGGACACACATATTTTAAGAAGAAATAATTAGAATTAGTTTTAAGAAAAAGTCTACTCAAAGTTAATCATCCCAATAGCTGATATTAGATATTTAATCTCTGTTCATCAAAAGCTTTTGTAAACAGATCAGCATATTGTTCATCTGTATGAACTTTGACTAGTTTAATTAATCCCTTTTCATAGTTATCTCTTATTAAATGATACCAGATGTTGATGTGTTTGGTCCTTGAGTGCTGCACAGGGTTCTCAGTGATAGAGATAGCACTATTGTTGTCTATGTGGATAGGAGTCTCCTTGAAGTTAAATCCATAGTCCAAGCATCTGATTTTGAATCCAAAGCACTTGAGCACAGCAGCTTGCAGCAGCAATGTATTCAGCCTCAGCAGTTGATGCAGACACACAGGATTGTTTCTTGCATTGCCATGAGACAACCCTTCCACCAAGGAATTGACATCCCCCAGATGTAGACTTTGCAGTCATGTTGCAACCACCATAATCACTTCTGTATAAGCATACAGATTGAAGTCAGGATTCTTTGGGTACATAAACCAAGTGTTGAAGCACCTTGAGGTATCTTAGAATCCTTTTGACAGTGATTAAGTGAGACATCTTAGGGTTGGCTTGATATCTTGCACAAATACATGTAGCAAACATGATATCAGGCCTGCTAGCTGTAAGATACATAAGAGACCTAATCATAGCCCTGTATAAATATTCATCTACACCCTCCCCCTCAAGATCAGGTCCAAGGAGTGGTTTCTGGCTATGGGTTGTGTCTTAGCAATCTTACAATCGTCATGTTGAACCTCTTGAGTATGTCCTGATGAACATACCTTTGACTGACTTTGGAATGCCATCTTCAACTTGCTTCACTTGAATTCCCAGAAAGAATTGAGTTCTCCCATTGCACGCATTTCAAATATGTCTTTCATCAGCTCTCAAAGTCTTTGCAGAGCTTTGGATTAGTTGAACCAAAGATGATGTCATCTACATATACTTGAACTAGCAATAAGTCATTTCCAGTCCTTTGATGAAGAGAGTTCCATCTATAGTACCTCTCCTGTATCCATGTTTACAAGATACTACACAGATAATGTCTCATACCACTTCCTGGGTGCCTGATGCAGCCATAAAGAGCTTGTCAAGCTTGCAAGCAGACATAATCAGGATGATCAGGGTCTACAAAACACAGGGTGGTTGAAAACAAAACCTTCATCAATCATCCATATAAAAAGCACACTTTACATCAAGTTGAAAGACCTTGAAGTTCTTGGATGCAGCAAATGCCAGGAATATCCTAACAGCTTGTAATCTTGCTACAGGAGCAAAGACATCAGTGTAGACAATCCCTTCTTCTTGTGTGTATCCTGAACAACTAGTCTGTTTTGTTCTTGATGATACATTCCTCTATCATCCTTCTTATTCCTAAAAAACCCATTGGTTCCAATGGTAGTCTTCCCATGAGGAAGAGGACAAAGGTTCCTAAACTTTCTGCCTTTTGAATTGAAGCAGCTCTTGTTGCATAGCTTCAACCCAACTTCCATCCTTTAGAGCTTCCAACTTTCTTTGGCTCTATCTGAGATAAGAAACAAGAGTGAAGACAAACATTTGCTTCTTGGGTTTGTCCTCTTGTTCTTACCCCTGTGACAACATCTCCAATGATGTTTGTGGTGGGGTGAGACTTGTGGATCCTTAGCTGAGGGATCACAGCAAGTTGCTGAGAAAGATCCAAATTGAGAAATTTAGATCTGGCATAGATGATTCACCCTCCACATTACCACACTTATCAAGATTAACTTGATCCAATGAGTGTGTGACATCATTGATGTTGTCATTTATGGTGTGGTTATTAGCATCAAGAAATTCCTAATCCACTCCCTTTCACATCACCATTGTTGTCTTCTACAATTGAGGTATTTATCTGGTTGAGGAGCCTCTGAGCTGGAATTTGAAGGCATACCAGAATGTATGCTGAATTTGTCATTGTAGTGTGTGATAGAGACCTCATTTGCTGAAGTAGTTCCAACTGGAGTGAGATGTATGGTTGGGGTCTTCCTAGCTCAAATCTTGGATCAGGATCCTGGATTTAGATTTTTGGATCCTGAATATTCTCACAAGATTTGTTAAAACCAGTTGGTAACTAAATCAAGATCAAATAGCCAATCAGGACCACCCAAACACCAAGGTGTGTGTTCATTGAAAGTACATTGGTGCTCCCCAATTCTCTTTGCGATTGTATATTAGCCTAGTTATTGCTCGGCCTTAATTGAGTAGATCCAATGAAGTGTCCATCATTGTTTTCTAGCCAAACTTTGGCAATTTGATCCTTGGTATTCAAGATGTGGTGCAGGGACATCCACAATGACTGGAGAAAACCAATGAAAGGTTTCCTCTTGTGCCAAAGTTCATAAGGAGTCTTACCCATGTGTCTTAACTACCAAAAACTCTGTTTTAGCACATAGCAAGCAGTATTTCTGCCTCTGCCCTGAAGGTGATGGGCATTTTAGAGTCAGCCAACATAGTTTTGCAGCTTCTATTTAGAGTCCTGTTCTGATTCAGCAACTCTGTCAATTGCTTCGTCTGAGGAGTCCTGGAGCCACTTGAAAGTAGTGTCTGGAAATACCTTTTCTCTTTTTCACACAAATGTATCAAGGATTGGTTCTTGAATTCAGTTCCTTGATCACATCTTATGGTTTGACCTTGTGATCACTTTGATTCTCAACTTTTAAGATGAAATTCTTCAGAATCTCAGGGTTTTCATCTTAGTTCTAAGAGAAAAAAACACCAAGTGATCTTGTAAAAATCTACACTGTAACCACTGATACACAGATGCCCAAAAGGTCCTTCCTAGTGGACTCACACTACACTGCAGGTAGGTGAGGCACACAGTAGAGTTCACCATATGTAACAATGTACAGTATCTGTATGATGGAGTCAGAGTGAGGCAGTGTATTATGTTCCTTCCTTAGGCTTGTGAGATACCTTATGTTGCTTCCCTTTCAGGCCATGCAACAATGATCATCCCTTCACTGTAAACTTCTTTCTTTGGCATTCCAGTTACCAAATCATGTTTAATTAGCTTATTCATGTTTTTAAAGTTTACATGGCACATTCTTTTATGCCATAGAAAAGACTCATCACTATTTGATTTAGATAGAAAGCATGAAACTTCTCCAGAGGGAGATGTTTCTTGCAAATCCATCTTGTACATGTTCCCTTTCCTGGGGGCTCTGAGCAGGATATGCTCATGAGGAATGACCACTCCGGGCTTGAGAACAATGCACTCATGCTCAGAAAAGAGCATGTTATGACTCTGATCACAAAATTGGGATACACTCAGAAGATTGTACCCAAGCTCCTTAACAAAGTTTACCTTTTCAATGCTGAGCTTACCATTTGTGACCTTGCCCCTTCCTGAAATGTAACCACCTTCATCTCCTCTAAAAGCAACTGGTCCTCCATCAATTCTCTCAAAGTTATGTAGAGACCTATTGCCTGTCATGTGCCTGGAACAGCCACTATCAATTATCCAGACATTCCTGCTTGTCTTGAGCTGTTCCTGCACAAAGAAAATGATTAGTTACATTTGGAAACCCAAGCCTTACTTGTCTTGGGCTCACTAAGTGTAATAGAAGGTAATGCAACAGTAATAGATCCTATGGTTGTACTAGGGGAATCTTCAGCTGTTGTTGATGGAGTCTTGGACTTGACCTTCAAAACCTTAGAAGCTTTTGGGACTTCACAAGTTTTGATGTCTGAACCTTCGGAAGATTCTAGAGTCACTGCAGCAGACTTCAGTGCTTCGGAAGAACTCCTTTCTTCCGAGACCAATTTTACTTCCGAAGGTAATTTTCCATTTACCTTCTTCTTTGATTTGGAGCTTCCGAAGGAAACAGACTTTCCTCCGAAGCTTGAATCTTCTTGAAACTCTTTGAAGTCTTTGTATTGGTCATGTGGATAGTACTTTTAGGATTGTATGGGCAATCCTTAGCAATGTGAGAGGTACTTTCACACATGACACATACATTTTCTTCTTCAAAGAGTCTCCTTTTGAGAGCAAGACTGGCTTTGGTCACATCCCTTCTCCACCTTCATCTTGGTAGATGCTGAGACAGTTCTTTTGGCTGTGAACTGTTCTTGGAGTTTGATGGTCCAGGCTGTGCAGCAGTGGTACACAGCAGCTCAGTCTTCTTCTTTGGTACTGAGATGATTTGAACAAGAACCAGGACTCTTAGCTGAGGAGTCTTGGTTGATGTCTTCAGTCCTTACTACTTTGAACCTGCAGAGATAAAAACTTGTTTCTGCTTAGCATCAAAAGTAGCCTTGATCTCTTGAGCCTTCTTTGCTTTCCTTTTGCTCTTCCTGATCAAGTTCTTTCTCTTGGACTTGGTCATCACAGTAGATTTCTTCTCCTCAGAAGGATAGTGCCCTTGGAGAATCCTCCTTCTTCACTCTTCTCAGAGGAATCTTACTATCCTTCTTCATCCTCCTCACTTATAGGATCTAGAGAGGAAAGCTCATCTTCACAAGGTTCCACACCTAGGAGATCTTACAGACAAGATTGTGTGTGGAGGAGCTATCTCATTTGATCCCAGTCCCTGTCTATTTTGATAGCACACTTTGTTGTGCAGGGATGAGGATATCATGTTCTTGAAGGTCTCTTCTTCAAGAACACTCTTCTGCCTTGGCTTTGCTGATCACAAGCTCAGCCTGGCACTCAGTCAACTTAGTTATGAGATCCTGGATTTGAGTCCTAAAATCTGTATGTTCATGTTTTAGTACTGAAATGGTTTTCTCCAAGTCCTCTATCTTTAACTTGTAATCATTTTCAGACTTTCTAAAATCAGATTTTAATATGTTTAATGACTCAAGATCAGATCTCATTTCTAAGTTGTAGGACCTGTATCTATTTACTTTAGCAATGCATTCAGGAGTACAGAGATGTTCCAATACCTTGGCTTCATCATGGTCTGCCATTAGTGCTTGGTTTGGAGAAGCATCTTCCACCTGAAAGCTCCAGTCAAAGCCTCCCTCTTCAACAGCAACACAGCATGTTGCTTTGGCTTCTCATTCTGAGGGGCTTTGTCAGTGTAGTTTGGTCTGGTTTGTGTTTGGCCACCATTTGTTTTAGGTGCCTTACACTCCCTAGCAAAGTGGCCCATCAGGTTACAGTTGTAACACTTGACTTTGCTTTTATCCAGCCCAAACTTTCCACTGGTTGCATTGCTTGGAAACCTCCTTCCTGTTCTCTTGTAGAACTTCTTGGCTCTGTGAGTGAGGAGAGCCATCTGCTGAACTATTTCCATGTACTCCAGGTCATCTGGATGGATACAGTCCAGGTCTTCAAGAGTGAAGAGAGAGTTCCCACAGCTTTCATCAGTAGACACAAAGGCTTGAGAAGAGATTGTCTCTTGGAATGGGCTTCCTTGAGTGAAGTTCTCCCTGGGTGTCTCTGGGAAGGTGATAAAAGGACCCTTTGGTGAGTTGTCAGGGTAGCATATGAGATGATGTTGGGGTTCTATGCTATCCCTTTCAACCACATGAAGGGCTGAACCTATTTGATTGTTGGAGTTGCCAGATGAACCTTGCATGTTCATCTCCATCTGGTATCCACTGAGAATCCCATATAACTCTGTCAGAGTAAGAGTTTTAAGGTTCTCAGTCCTCTTGATCACCACACAATAGTGTGTCCATTGCCTAGGAAGTGAGGACATGAACTTCCTTACAATGTCCCTGTTCTCAAGAGGAACTCCTCCATCCACTAGGGTATCCACTATCTCAACATACCTGAAGTATTGTTGAGTCATGGTTTCACCTGCTTTGAAGGTGAAGTTTTCAAACTACACTTCTTAAAGCCTCTGTATATAGAGTTTGGGAGAGCAGTCTGAAGAGCAATCATGGCCTTCCTATCAATCTCTACTCTCTTCCTATCTTCATCAGAGTAGTTGGCCACATCTTTTGGAATCATACCAGCACCAGTAGCAGAAGGAGTGCTGGGTATGAAAGGTCCATTCTCAACAGATTCCCACATTCTTGAGTCCAGAGACCTGATGAAACCTTCCATTCTCATACACCAGGTGTCAAAGTCATCAAGAGTGATCAGTGGGGATTTGTTCATGGTTCCAGTCTCCATATCAGTCATTGAGATGGATGCCATTTGGAGAGTTTAGTTTTTGTGTGTGTGAGGGATCTTAAGATGGTGAGATCTTATATCAAGAGCCTGAAAAGCTCTGATACCAATTGCAGGACCGGTTAAGGGCTTGAACAAATTACAACACAACAACACAATGAGGAGAACAACTAAACTTGATCAAACAGTGAACTGGATTAACCAATATTGATACAAAGAACACAAGTAAAGTAAACAGACAGAACAAGAGAGTTGGGTTTCAAGGAGGCAATATATTGCTTTCTCAAGTTCTTTTACAAGTGTTACAAAGCATAAAGAAAGATACAAGAACTTGGAATACTTATACTACAATCTACAGCCGGCTATACTTTGAAAGCCAGCTGGATACAATTGACTAGACACTAACAAAATCAATTGTAGGATCAAAAGGCATATCTGCCTTTTGACCTTGTGACTATGACATGCCATAGCTCACATCCTTATCTATTACAAAAAGGATAAAGTACATAAAGTAGAAAGTTACAGACTCAAGACCTCAATGTACAGTTACCAAAAGCATGGACCTTTTCACCAACTCATGTAAGTTGGTGACTTTACAGAGATGCAGCGGAAAGGTGTCCAGCTTTATGGAACAGTACATCAGATAAAGCATGTATACTAAAAGTCTTCGGAAGAAATCTGTCTTCATGGGTTGAAGCTTTGGAAGACTTTGTCTCTAAGGCTCCGGAAGACTTCATGTTTGGCTTCGGAAGATATTGGTCTTGGCTTCGGAAGATTTTACACTTAGAGTATTTTCTAGTGTATTGTGTAAAACTTCTGAAGCATTTCTTTCTTCAGTACTTAGTGCATGTTGTAGAGAGACATTGGATGTTTTGGTTTGCATCAGACTTAAGGAATCCTTACACAAAGAGAGATGAGTGCTCCTGAGTCTCTTTTGTCTAGCCCACATCAGTCACCCATTACTGAGGTGGACCTCTTTGAACCTGTTCAGGAGATCCATATGGAAGAGGCTCTCACTTGTGCAAGTGATTACACTATTAAGACCTCAACCATGGCAACTCAGCCCATTGACACTTCAGCTGATGCTGTCAGTGAGCAGAGGAAATCCAGCAGCCAAGAACATGAAGTTGGTGGTGAAGTGAGGACTTTGGTCCAATTCTCTCATCCCCCAGTGATTCTTCTGATGAAGATGAAGGGAATTTGAGACTAACGGTGCAAAAACTATCAAACACATGCACCTACCTAGTCTTTAAGGTTAGTCACCTAGAATCTCAGGTGAATACCCTGCAAAACAGGGTGAATGATCAGCAACTTGAGATATCTTATCTCAGGGAAAAACTAGCTGGGAGACCTTTAAGTAGAGCTCAACCAGGAACACAAGAACCTGTGGATGTGATTGACCTAACTCCCAGCTCACCTATGCAAGAGGGTGATGCTGACAGCTCACCCAAGGAACTTCAAACTACATCATTGGGTGGAGGTATGATGCTGACAGAAGAGCCCTCATTCTTTAAAGAGTTCAAGGGCAGCAACAGGTATTCAACTTTCAAACCTTGAACTACTATAATGGTCTTGACCTAATCAACATGCCACTTGTCAACCCAAGTCAATCTAGACAAGCTGGCAGGCTGGCACAAAGGATTCAAGATAGATTTACTGAAGAGTTCAGCCTAAGAAGGAGACAAAGGCAATTAGGTAATGTCATTGGTCAACTGGATGTGGAAGGAGACCCTAAGATTAGTTTCAAAGGGAAAACCTTGACTGAAAGCCCAGTGATAGAGCCTGAGAGCCGTGTCACACCAACAACTACTTCAGCAAATCATTTCCTCAGTGAAACACCTGCTGGTGAAGGTGTATCACAACCTCTCTCTGGCAGAGCTTAGATGCTACACGAAGAAGTGAAGGCCAAAGCTCTGTCCACCTTGTGTCGCAAAGGTCTGTGGGAGACAAAAGGAAAAAGATTTTAACTCCTGAGGAGAATGAGGAGGAGAATAGAGAGGAAGAGGAAGCTAAGGGGAGAAAGTTCCTCTAGGTCTTCATGCAAGCTGCAATCAGTGCTGCCCCTAGACCAAACACTCAAGATGATGAGTTGAGGGCAGTCAGGATTACTTACCTGCAGACCAAGAACTATGACATTGTTAAGATTATATCTCTCTCCTTAGAGGAACTCAATGAATTGGCTGACATGGAAGTGTCAAGAGAGATGAAGGAAGCAGAGGATGCAACACTGCTCCTCCAAATCAAAGAACAGAAGAGACAGAAAAGTCTGTACAAGCATGTTCCTAGTCTCTCCCTAGTTCAAGAAAGCCCTTTGCAACAAACTGTGGCAGCTACACAAGAACCTCAGGTAGACAAAGAAACAGATAGGCAAAATATGATCAACTTTCTGAGTTCCACATGTCTCTACCAGGCATCTGCACTTCATCCCTTGTCCTTTGAGTACATTGAGTTTGAGTATCTCAAACAGCTTGAACTTCAAGTGCTCAAAGAACAAAAAGGAACAAAGAGAAAGATGAAGGAAGAGGCTGCAAAGTCAAGAGCTATCATCCAAAAGAGTATGAAGAACTCTAGTGACAGACAAAGGATGATGATCTTCTTGAAGCTGTATGGATTCTCCGGTAGGAGACTTGGCCTTATGTCTCTATCTACAATGGATGAGCACATTAGGGCAATCAAGCAGAAGATTAAAAGTGGAGAGCAAATTGACTTACACTCCCCTCCAATTTAAGCTCCTCCTGAAGTGGATGTTAAGGTTGAACAACCTGAGACAACACAACCTAGACCTCCTGCTGAGACTCAACAAGTTTCATCCTCTGATCCATAACAGGGTCAAACTCCCTCTCCTTCTGAACCTATGAGGAAGGAACACCCAACTGAGCAAGACAAGACTAATCAATAAGGTGCTGCAAGCCAGTCTTCTCATTTAAAGTCTTCAAAGAGGAGGAAGAGGATGGCTTCTAAACCAAAGTCAAAGAAGAAGAAGAAGTCTGAATCATCCACCTCCAAGCCTCAGGGTGAATCAGATCAACCTAAGGAAGTGCATGAAGAGGCAGCCCCATCAACTCCAATTCAAGTGGCTTCTCTTGCATCTGAGAGACCCATCTTATCCTGAACCTTCACAACTAATCCATAAAGATGGCATGTGATCAGAGATCAAGGTGGTGAAGATGTCTACACATGGCAAGACTTATTCAACCTATCTCTGCATGATATCTTTAGATGAGAAAATACTATAAAAGTCTGAGTGATCCTGACCATCTAATGAAGAAGGGCATGGTCATTATCATAATGAGGACTGTCAACAGCTAAAGTTTTTCAAATGTTTTGGTAGCATCAGCATAGGGGGAGTTTGTAAGGATTACCATAAGTCTGATGCAGCCAAAACATCTAAAGTCTCTCTGCATGCATGGACTGAAATACAGAAGTAGAAATGCTTCGGAAGTCTTACACCATGCACTAGAAAATATTCTAAGTGTAAAATCTTCCGAAGCCAAGACCAACATCTTCCGAAGCCAAAAATGAAATCTTCCGAAGCTTCTAAGACAAAGTCATTCGAAGCCGAAGAGTGAAGACAGATTTCTTCTAAAGACTTTTATGAACATGTCTTTATCTGATGTACTTTACCATAAAGTTGGACCACATTACCGCTGCAACTCTGTTCAGTCACCAACTTACATGAGTTGGTGAAAAGGTCCATGCTTTTGGTAATTGTACATTGAGGTCTTGAGTCTGAGCTTTCTACTGTATGTACTTTTATCCTTTTTGTAATATATTAGGATGTGAGCTATGGCATGTCAAAGTCACTAGTCAAAAGAAAATCTGCCTTTTGAATCTATATTTGATTTTGTAGTTGTTTAGTCTTATTGTGGATCCAAGGATCGCAATCAGGAATTATCAGTGTTGGTTGAAATCAAGTCAACGTTTGCGGAATCAACGTTGGCTTGGTTTAATTGTTTTGTAGTAAATTTCAATATCAATAAAGATTCAAGAACATACTAAAAGAAACACAATTAATGAATATGTATTTCATTAAAACATGTTAATGTTTACAAATAATGAACGAATGATATTAAATTTTGTGATGAATGATGTGACGGCTGCTAGGGTTTGGTTGTGTGATTTGATGTGATGTTTTCTGTTGAGGAATTGTCGTATTGCTATCGTTGTTGTTGTTCTTGATTCGAAACCTAGGATCCATTTATATAGGCAATGATGTTTCTGTTAAGGAAACACCGGATCTCTTGGGATTTGAATTGTTTCTGTTAGGGAATCATCGGATTTCTTGGGATTCGCATAACTGCCTTGTTGAGTTGTTGACATGTAACACTTTGTATATACAAGTGTTTGGACTCCGCAGGAATATTGCTTCCGTAAATGTTTGTTCTTCCATAAGAGTCTTGTTCTTCCGAAGGAATCTTTTTCTTCCGAAGCAATCTTGTTCTTCCATCCTCAGAGCTGGTTGTTCATCTGCAGAGGATCTTTGGATGCATTTTACTTGTAAGAAACATATCTATGGAAGAGCAGAATGTTCATCCGTAGATGTTTCTTACCCTTAGTCAATTTCAGAAATTGACCAAGTATAATGTTTGTACCTGCAAGCATACATGAATCAACACACATATATATGGGTTAACCTATATATAATGCATACACAATAATGAATTACAACCATTCATTACAGATATTAATTCAAGTACTAAGCCTATACAAAATGGACTAGATCTACTGATCCTAGACCTAAAAATACTCCCCCTTAGGCTTAGATACTTGTAATCAGCTCTTCAAAACTGAAAGTTCTTTCAATCTTGCCACCATCCTTTTGTTGAAGTATGATACTGCATCCTTTTGATCATCGTACTTGTACTTGATCTCCATTCTGTATATCCTTTGCAGAGTCTCAAAACTTAGGCCCAAAATGTCTTCTTCAGTGGTAAGTGTTTCCACTACACTTTCACTGTGCACTATCTCTAGCTCATCTTCCTCTGAGATTCTCAATTCTGATACTTCTTCAATGTTAGCTCCTTTTAGCAGCCCAAGCATCATGTCTTCTTCTTTTGTATGCTTTAGCATGTAGTTTATCCACCACTTGAATCATGTGCACATATAAGCATAGATCATTCTGTGCTCTTTCATCTGACAGCTTTGGAAAGAATTTATCATGCAGGTATGATGTGTAGCTGGGTGTAGCAGTTTGATTTCTACTGGGTCAAAAATTCTTATCTTTTCACCTTTCTTCCCCTCAGCATTCCTTAGTAGCACCATTTCTTTTGTCTTCTCCACATATCCCCACTCAATTATGGGAATAGTGTATTGATTTCCTGCTATGACTTTGATGGCTGCTGTTTTTTTGTTTGAGTATCCAACCCTCCTTAAGAGTTCATCATCAACCATAGTAGAGGAGTTGGTGTTTGATCTATTTCCTTTTTGAAGTCTTTTCTTATGTTCAGCATGTTCCCTCATAGCCTCCTTCAGAACATCATCTATAAATCTTGTTTTCAGCCAACCTACTGAAACAAAACAATCTCTTCCCCTTAGATGGATTGGATAGTTTGAGATGATTAGGCTTTGCAGATCTTTGATGTCTCTCTCAGGGAGTCTCAGTAAAGCTTCTACATCATGGAAGTATTAAATTCTTCCAGATGTCCTCTTGATGATTGCACAATCCCAGTCTGAATCATACTTCCAGGCCATTATCTTGTTTTCTTCTGCAGAACTGAGAGTTGTGATGTGGTCATACAACTCTATCAGGGTAGATTTTTGTTCAGTGATTTCCCGGACTGTTGTTCCTGGAGGCCATACTTTTCCAGGGATAACTACCCTAGGCTCTCTGATCAATTTTTCTTTTCCTTTGTGCTGATCTTTAGATTCCACAGTTATAGGATCAGCAGGAAGTTTGCTTTGTTGCTCATTGGATGGGTGTGGAGCTTCAATTCTGAATCTCACTCCTTTGTAAAGTTCAACAACCATTACATGCTCCATCATCCTTCTAAGCTCACCAACATTTCTTCCCTTAAGCTCATATGCCTTGTAGTTGTGACCTTGTAGCCAACATATCATATTGTACTTGCTAAGCTTTGCTGTCTCACAGTGGCCTAGATCTTTCTTGATTTTCTGTATGGCTTGAAATGTTGTGAATCATAGTCACAATTAGGGATCATGAATCTAGCCAGCTCAAACTCTTTTAGTAGATCCTTCATCTCAGACAGGTTCATCCTTTCAACCATGTCATATGGAAACCCATGGTTGATAAAAGTCATGAACATTGTTGACTCAGGCCTTTCTTCCAATATGTCTTTTGTTGTAAGTAGAACACCAGCCTTTGATTCTTCTTGATCTTTGTTAGTTTCATCTTCAATCAGCTCTTTCCATTCAGCATCACTCTCAGCTTCATCTTCATCATGAGTTACGCTTTAATGTTGACACATCCACTGAAGGAGTGTGTTCTGAAGATGTATGCCTTGACCTTTTAGGTGTCTCTTCAATATTGATTGTTTGTATATTTGTTGAACCTAAATACTTCCTTTTCCTTGAGTATTGAATAAGTTGCTTTGAAGTTTCAGCAGGTTTCTTTAGTTGATCTGATTCAAGAGCACATATCTTCATCTTCAGCTGATCAATCTCTTCTTCTTTTCTTCTCAACAAAGCTGATTGATCATAGAGAGAATCATTCATTTGATCAACCTTCAGCCTTAGCTTCTCATTTTCATTCTTCTCATTCTTTGCTGAATGTTGAAGTTCTTTAACCAGCTCATGCAATGCATCGATCACTTTATTATTTTCTTGAATGTTCTCCCTCAATCTTTTCAGACTTGATTCTTGCTTCATCAGCTGATCATCTTTTACTTTTATCATTCCCTTCAACTCTTGAATTCTTTGCTTTCTATTGTTAGACTTCAGAACAAGCTTGTTGTATTCAGCAACCAGATAACTCTTGCTGACAGGGATATTATTATCACTTAGATCATCTTCATTATAGGCAATCACATCAACATAGTTTGCCTCTTCTTCTTCTTCCTGATGTAGAGCAGCAATCTCATCATCATTTACTTCTTCAGGGGCTACACTTGCTGAGCTTGAACTGGGCTCAATGGCTTAATTTGCTAGTTCTTGATGTGGTTGTTGTTGTTGCTGATGGTCAGTGACCAGAGAGTCTGGTTTAGTTTCATTTGAGAGAATAGTGGGATTCAGTTTTGGTTATAGACAGTTGAACTGTACTTGCTTGTGAGGCTAACTCTGTCTCCCCAGTGTAAATGCTCTCAGTGGATGAATTTTCTGGATTTGGAGGCTGTTGAAAAATTGCATTTGAAGCTGATTTGGAGATAGAGGGTGAATTGGAGAGATTGGTTGGGTGTTTTGGCTTTCAGGTAGATGAGGTAGGGATGGTTGAGGTTGATGGTGTATGGGTGATAGATCTGGTGAGTAAGTGGCTTGGACAGAGTTGGTTGGTGAACCCTCCTGTTGATCTTCCTACACAAGCTCTTGAGGAATGTTTGCATGAACATCTACCACATGATCAAACATAGGCATTTCTCCTCCTTCATATTTCCCAGATATTTTATTCAGTACGGAACTACCTAGGTGAGCTTGAACAAACACATCACCATCTACAGTAGTCCCAGGCAGATCAGCATTGATGATTAGTTGCAGAAACCTTGGAAACATATACATCTTGTCAGCCTTCTGTACTTTGATGTGATCACATAAGCAGTTGAAGATATACTTTGAGTAATTGTAGGTTCTTCCCTCAAAAACACCGATAATGCCTGAAGAGATATGCATTGAAAATCTGTCACGTCCAGATTTCCTGTTTGAGATGCACTTAAGATAAGTGTGGCAGAGAAATCTGTATGGCTTGTAGAGTCTTCCTTTCTTTATTTCTCCCTTATTGAAGTCACCATCATACCCCATCAAAAGAAAGACTTTTTCTATGTATTCATTGTCGAACACATCAGGGTGACCAGCTTCTACATCTCCCAACTCAAGAACCCTTCTTATTGTCTGTTCATCCACTCTCAGTCTTTGATTCTTCACATCAGCCACAATAACTTGACCATCTTCCTCTATTTGGGCGGAGTTCCAGAAATAAGTGATGTGCGATTGGTGAATCACAGGCTCTGCTGATAAGGCAAAGAACAACCTGGATCTTCTTAGATATCGGATAATGTCTTGACACCCTACTGAAATAGGATCGTCAGGGTTTAAGAAAGCACACACATTGTGCTCTTTCGCAAATCGATTATCCATCTGTTCAGAAGAAGAAGATTTTGTTAGAATCACAATGAGAATACGAACAGTTGTGAGATTCAACGAGATTCGAATGGTTCATTATTGAATCATTACGACTTGTTTTACCTTGAACACAGCGATCTGAGAGCACAGATATATGTTTGTTTGATGTTTTAATTTAGTAAAATTTGAATGTTATGGAAGGGGGAAAAGTTTGTTGAGAGTGTGTTTTTCTAGGTCCGAAAAAGTGAATTGAAAAAACGAATAATGAATTTAAAAGTCAAACAACATCATTTATACTCTCAGACACATTAATTTATTACTTTAGTGAAGTGGGACCCTCATCAAATTCTTCCGCAGATCATCTACGGATTCCATAAATCATCTGAGGATGTCTTAACGACATCTGCTGATGAAGTATAACTTACATTTTCACAGATTACCAGACTATGAAATTAAATTATATTTGTTGATCTTTGCTCATCCGTAGTTTACCAATCTACGGATAAACATTTAATTTTCCACACTGTAGCTTCTACTGATGCTTAAGATGGTAGAATGCAGAGAAATTTTGTTGTATGGTCCAAGTCTATTGCTTAGAACCATTTATTGCTTTTGGACCTTGTTGACTTTTTATTCATGACAATTTAGCACAAGAAAGTTTAAATGATTTTAATGAAAATTTCATGTATCCAAGAGCTAAGTTGGTGCTCAGATTCCAATTCCTTCAAATTGATAATGAAATAGATAAAGCTGCTGATTGATAAACTTAACTTCATGAATTCTACTCCCCCTAAATTTGTGATTAATAATGATAGTAAGAATTTATAATAAATTTCTAAGAAGAATAGCATGAGTCACATTTAACTGTATGATGATGCTCAAACATATATACACATATGATGGGATCATACTATAATACTAAGCCTCTTCCTGATGAATTTTTTTGTTGTATTGATACCTGAACAAAGTGCTGATTGCAAGTATATTGTCCACTTAAATCCATACAAGAGCTAATGTATCAACTAGGCATGCTGTTTATCATGTTTCCATATTGATTTGGAAATAACTGTTATGGGCTTCACATTCAATTCACAAAGATTTTGTCCTCCCTTTGCAAGTCAAATCATCACTTTTTCAAACTTAAGAACTATGTACTTTAAGTTATAAGTTCTATCTTGAGATGCATTGGGCATCTCATTAATGCAATGATGTAAAAGCTCTAGAGTAATATACAATTGATCAAATAGGATTCTTTTAAGAGCTTAGATATGATCATCATCAGGTCACCAGGTCTTTACTCACGTAAAACAGAGGTGCCTTTAACCCAGGTCTTTATTCACACAAAACAGAGGGATGATGAGGATCATGATCTTTTCACCTTTTGTAACTGATATTCAGTACGGTGATCATACACCCAGAGCTTTGTTCACACAAAACAGAGGGAGTATGATTTGCAAAGGTAGATATTATAAAGTGTTGGTACATAGTGTGTTTAAATGAGTGATTTGGTCACATCAGAATAAGACTCACTTTGTATTCTCAAAATGAGGTTTCCCACAAACAATCACTTTGCATTATGTTTGGCATGCACTCAGTGTAGTTTCCACTCAAGATGAACCTACTCACATATCAAGAAACTTGCTTAGATTTAATGATATTTATGAATTCAGGAATAAGCAAAAATATAGTGTACTATCATTTCCCAAGCATATGTCATACTGAAGCATCATTACACATAGTATTTTATTTGTTCAAATTGATTGATCTAAGTTAATCATGCCTAGAGACTTAATTAGAAAATTAAATGTGACTGAATCAAAGGCTTTAGTGAATAAATCAGCAAGCTGATTTGTTTTATCCACTTTGACTAACTTAATCAAACCGTTTTTTGAGCAATCTCTCAGAAAATGATATCTTATCTCAATATGTTTTGTTTTACTATGTTGCACATGATTAGCAGTTATAAACATAGCAGCAGAATTGTCTATGTAAATTGAAGTTTGAAGGAAGTTGTAACCATAGTCAAGCAATTGGTTTTGCAACCAAAGGACTTGAGAGCAACCAGCTGAAGTAGCTATGTACTCAGCCTTAGCTGTGGATACGGATACATTGGTTTGTTTCTTGCACTGCCATGATACTAGCCTTGGACTGATGAATTGACAACCACCAGTTGTGGATCTTCTGTTACTGTTGCATCCACCATAGTCACTGTCTGAGTATGAGTAGAGTGTAAAGTCACCATCCTTTGGGTACCAAAGACCAAGTCCTGGTTTTCCTTTGAGGTATTTGAAAATCCTTTTCACAGCATTCAGATGAGACTCCTTTGGATCAGATTGGTACCTAGCACACACACACACAGAGCAAACATAATGTCAGGTCTACTGGCAGTTAGATACATAAGTGAACCTATCATTGATCTATATAATTTTTTATCAATAGATTTTCCTAAAGGATCAGGAACAATCTTATCAATTGTTGATGCTGGTGTTTTGCATGAGAATACTTCAGCAAGATTGTATTTCTTCAAAATTTGATGTATGTATTTTTCTTGATTGATGAATATCCCATCTGGTTTTTGATGAACCTAAAGACCATGAAAGAAAGTTAATTCACCCATGAAACTCATCTGAAATTCAGATTTCATCAGCTCTTCAAAATTTACACACAATCTCTTATTAGTTGAGCCAAATATAATGTCATCAACATATATTTGAACAACTAAGAGATCTTGATGTTCTTGTTTGAGAAAAAGTGTCTGATCAATGGTTCCTCTTTTGTAGCCATGCTTGAGAAAGAAAGATGATAGTGTTTCATACCACTTTCTTGGTGCTTGATGAAGACCATACAAGGCTTTATCTAGCTTGTATACCCTATGTGGATAATGAGGATCTTCAAAACCAGGGGGTTATGACACATAAACTTCCTCATAAATCTTCCCATATACGAAAGCACACTTGACATCCATCTGATACACATTGAAGTTTTTATATGATGCATAAGCTAGAAACACTCTTATGGCCTCAATTCTTGCAACTGGTGCAAAAACTTCATCATAGTCTATTCCCTCTTCTTGTGTGTATCCTTGTGCAATCAACCTTGCTTTGTTTCTTATAATAATCCCTCTATCATCCAGTTTGTTTTTGTATAGCCACCTTGTTTCAATAGGATGTTGGCCTTCAGGTAAATCAACTAGAGACCATACCTTTTGCTTTCTAAATTGTTGAAGCTCTTCTTGCATAGCTTCAATCCAACTATTGTTTTTTAAAGCAGCAGTGATGTTTGGAGGGACCACTTGTGAAAGAAAACAACTAAAGAGACAAAGGTTGGCAGTACCACTTTGGCTTCTTGTAGTTCTCTTTGTAAGTTCTCCAATGATGTTGTTGACTGGATGAGTCTTATGGTTTCTCATTGATGGAGTTGATTCAATTGGCATACATGAGTCAAGGTTAGTCATTTCCATTTGCTCAGACTGATCCAACCCAGGTTGAGAGTTTAGAAAATAGTCAAAATGTTCAACATGAGGTGTAGGATCATGAGTGTCTTCTGCATGAGCTGTAAGGTCATCTCCAGAATCAGTTTGCTCTTCTGTGGGAGTTATAGGTTCTCTGGAATCAGTTTGCTCTTTCGTAGGAACTTTTCCGGAATCATTTTGCTCTTCCACAGGAGTTATAGGAACTTCTAAGGAATCATTTAACTCTTCCATAGGAGTTACAGGAACTTCTCAGGATGATAAGTGAGGACTTGAAACATTTCCAATGTTTTGTTGTATTCACTTGAGAGCATGGATCTGTTGTAGGGACAGCATTCACATCTCCGGATGCACAGTGTTCATTTCCACATGTAGTGTCTGCAGCTGCTGCTGAAGTGTTTCCACCCGAGGATGTGTGTATCCTTGGAGGATCAGCAAATAATGTTACTTCATTCATATGAGGTGGAACAAATGGATAACATACTTCATTAGATCCTGCAGTGTTCAAAAGATCATAGTTAAATGATTTAGTTACAGCATCTATGTCAAACAACCATGATGAACCTTTAACTGACTTAGTAAATACAGATTCATCAAAGGATACATTAGGAGTTTCTTCCATAATGTTGTGTTGTGTAATATAAATCCTATAAGATTTAGATGTTGGAGAGTATCCAACAAAGAAACCATCATATGCTTTTTCTGAAAATTTTCCCAGTGGCTCTTTTATGTTTAAAACAGATACATGACATCCAAAGACTTTAAGATATCCTATGTATGGTTTCTTTTAATCAAGAGCTCATAAGGAGTTTTGTTATGTTCTTTGACCATTAATGTCATGTTTTGAACATTGCATGCAGTATTCACTGCCTTAGCCCAAAATGTGATGGGCAATTGTGAATCAGCTAGCATTGTTCTGGCTGCTTCAATGAGAGTTCTGTTTCTTCTTTCTGCAATTCTATTTTGTTGTGGAGTTCTTGGTGCACTGAATTGCCTTGCAATACCTTTGCTCCTGCAAAAGGAATCCAGTTCAAAATTGACAAATTCAGTACCATTTTCACTCTTAAAAATTTTAACTTTTGCATCAAGTTGATTCTCAATCTTGATCACAAAGTCCATTAATGTTTCTGATGTTTCACTCTTTTGTTTTAAGAAAAAGACCCATGTGAATCTTGTGAAATCATCAACTATCACCAAACAATATTGGCTTTTTCCAATGCTCATCACATTGGTAGGACCAAACAGATCCATGTGAAGTAATTTGAGTGGTGTAGTATTAGTATTGATAATTTTCGATTTATGTGACACTCTATGTTGTTTTCCTTTGTAACAAGAAGAACAGTGAGTTGAGCAATGAAACTCTTTGTTTGGCAATCCAATGACTAGGTCATTTTTCACCAATTTGTTCATGTTCTTCATGTTAGAATGGACAAGCCTTCAATTCCATAATTGAGATACATCTTCTGATAACTTAGATAGGAAGGCATGTTTCATGTTTTGTGAGTGATGTGTTGTTCATATCTAAAACATAAGTGTTTCTTTTTCTTGCTACTTTGAGGAGGACCCAATCTTCTGGAACAGAAAAACCCGGCTTAAGAATGTAACAATTAGTATTATCAAACAATGTGGTATAATTTTGATCACAAATTTGAGACACACTTAGTAGATTATACTGTAATTTTTACAATAATTTACTTTCTCAAATTTGAGCACACCATTTGTTATCATTCCTTCACCAACAATTTTACCTCCCTTTTTATCCCCACCAAATGCCATATAAGAAGCATTTTTATGTTTGAAATCATGGAGAAGTGAACAGTTTCCTGTCATATGCCTGGAACAACCACTGTCAACATACCACTTGTTGTCAGCTCTACAATATTGTTCCTGCATTCAGAAATAAATCAGTTAGAATTGACAACCCAAGTCTTAATGATCATGGGTTTGTCAACAATATCTAAAATAGTTACTCCTTCATGAACAAGTCTTGAAGTTTCAGTTTTAGTTTTGGTTGATTCATTCTGAGTTGTTTCAGATGAGGATGATTCTGTTGAATGGGATGTTGATGAACTAGGTTCTTCTTTCCTAATTTCTTCTTGATTCAACTTAATTTTGTTCATTTGAGGCTTTGGTTTTGATAATAAAACTTTATGATTAAATGTCTCATAATCTTTTGTTTTTGAATGAGGTATATGAATTTCCTTTTCAAATTTATCAAAGAATACATCATCATCTTTTGTTTCCTTATCAGTCAAATCTACCCTTTTGTGAGGTGTTTTTGACTGCTGGAAAGTTGGTCTTTTCTTTACTGGATGAGCACTTGATGATGTTTTGTCCTTTGATTTTAGTTCATACTTCTTCAGTTTTGAACCCTTTTCATAATCAGTAGATTGAGTATCTGATTCAGACTTATCTGATTCTTTCTTCTTTGTGCCTTTTGTCTTGTTTTTTTTGTTGAAATAACATTCCTGAGTGGAATGGTTATTTTTGTTGCAGATAGCACAATGTTTGTTGAAGTAGCAGTCAGCAGTCATGTGATTGTTCATACTGCAAATAGAGCAGTAGCTACTGAAGTAACAATCTTCAGTATTGTGATTTTTCATGTCACACCATTTGCAATACTTCTCATCTGATTCTTTCTTAGAATCATTCTTATGGTTTGCTAACTTTTGATGTTGTTCATTCTTCTTCAGCTTTGGAGTAGATTCTTGCTTTTCCACTTTATGCATCTTTTGATTGTTTGTTGCTGAATTCCTCTTCCGTATATCATCCACTAAATCAATATTAACTTCTACTGAAGTTTTCTTTTTCCGCAGATCTGCTACTGGAAAGAGGTTCTTCTTCCACTGATAATCTGCTGATGCTTTTTTTCATGGATTTGTGTCTTTCCTCAGTAGAGACAGATTTCTCATTTACTTTATTGGAGGAGGTTTGTTGCTGATTTAGCTCTTGAAGACCTTCATTCAACTGAGCTATTTTCTTGCAAATGATTTTCAGCATGTTTCTTTGTTTAGGAGGGTATGGCAGCTTTGTTTCTTCAAGCACTTTTAGAATATTTGTTTCAAAAACAACTTTCTTACCCTTATTTAAAAGATCATCATCATGTTCATCAGAATCATCCAAGTCATCCCACTCATCAAAGTCAAAATCTGAATTAAATTGATTAATCTTTTCTGATTCAGAAGACTCAGTTTCATTTACCTCATTATCAATGTTTTGTTGATTAGAGTTAGTTCCTATATTGGTGCTAGGCACAAAATGTTTTGACAGATTATTTGTCACTGATTCAGGCAAAGGAATATAGTTATTGAAGGGGTTTGTTAGAACATAAAACCAAGTTTAACCTATTAAACTTTCTGAAAAACGCAGCGGAAGAGTAACATAATAACATTGTTTATAAACTGAAAAATCCAGATTTAGTTTGATGTTATAAGTTTTAAACAAACCCAAGAACAATAGGATCTTTTATATGTGAATGATGCTTACTATAACAATGCAAACAACACATTATGGACAGCTATGAAGAAGCTGCCATAATCTACCTTTCAGCAGCAAAAGGTTCGAGAATAGAAGAGGATGATGTCCAAGAAATCGACCAAGGCACCAAAGGAGGTCCTCTCAAGCTTGTATACCCCAAGCTAGATTGCAAAACACTTTCTTGTTAGGAAGAATCACCACAAAACAACTCCAAAAACCTCCAAAATCAGCTGCTTTGGCCGAGAGTTTTGAGAGAGAAAGAGAGGAGAGTATTTTGTTCTATTCTTGCATATGTCTAGGAGATGAAGAGTTGAGTTAGACTTGTATTATTATGTGTGTTTTCAAGGGAGAAAAAGTGGCCAATCCCCATACAAAGGGGCGGCCGAATTTGAAGTTCAAGAGGGGGTTTCCCTCTTAAACAAACACACACAATTAATAAAACAATGTCACTTAATAAGTCATACAATTAACCATTTAATTGTATAAGTTATACACCCTTTTATTATTTGATGTTATCTAACCTATTTAAATAACATTACAAATAATATTCTTGAACAAAATATTCTAATAAGTTGTTCCATCTCATATGCAACTTATTTAGAAAACCTATTTTCTAAATCCGGTGTAATTATTTAATTGCATGATCATATCGACAATTAAATAATTGTTTGTGTTTGCAAAGCATGTTATTGGGTATAACCCGACTTGGATCATAACGTACTAACCGCATCAATATTCTACATGTCTTGGGCATATAGAATCCTACAATCTCCCACTTGCACAAGATTCATAGAAGATTGATGCAAGCAGTAAATACCGCCTAACAACGGTTTACTACCCTTAATACGCATGACTTATAGCCATTCAATAACATCATCCCATTCAAGTATCCTACTTGAAGTGATTTAGGTGAATTAATCATTTATCCTTTTGTTACAGATGTCATGTTAAATCCAAGGACACAGAGTGATCATTCCTTGTTGATTTAACTTATCCAGGCCTTAGACATCTAACTCTCAACGAATAAGAGGAACAAATCCCATCTTGACTACATACGTTTCTCACAATCACCTTGTGTCACACCTGAACATAGTCTCACGTACTGTCCATTATTTCAGAATAGCGGATAACTAGACCAAGGTATGACACTTGGTGAATATTAAAACCCAATATGTATCTTAGGTCTGAGGATACCAAATAATATTCGCCTTTACTCAAATTTACTTATGATCAATCAATAAGATTCCATGTAGTAAAATTTGAGATGCGGGTTAGTCCAATATTTGTATCCCACAAATATCTATGAACCTTGGCAGCAACCTTTTGCTCTATATTCATCCATATGAATATCTACCAATCCAAATTCATAATAATCTTACTCTCATACTTGTTCCCACAAGTCTGAACGACTACGGACATTTAGAGTAAACAATTTACTCATGGATTAAACATGCTAAATTGGAATATTAATTAAAACATTATAACCAAATAATTTTATTCAAATAATAAAAGTTCCACACATCCAAATACAAAATTACAGATCAAATCCAATCACTAGAATATCGAAGTCCCATGGCACAAGTATGACCTTCATGCTTTGCCTTTTCAAGGAGCTTCGTGAGAGGATCCGTAATGTTTTGATCCGTGTGAACTTTGCGAATACATATCTTTCCCTTTTCATTTTCATCTCGTATGTAGTTGAATCTGCGCTCAATGTGCCTAGTCTTTTGATGAGCACGAGGTTCCTTGATTTGAGCAATCGCACCCTCGTTATCACAAAAGATCTCTAGGGGGTCCTGAATGGAAGGGACAACCCCTAGATCGGCAATGAATTTCTTCAACCATGCAGCTTCTTGAGCTGCCAATGAGGCGGCGACGTATTCTGATTCTGTAGTTGATAGAGCCACCACATCTTGTTTGGAGCTCTTCCAAGAGACCGCTCCTCCATTCAGAATGAAAATATATCCCGATTGTGACCGTGAATAATCACGATCGGTTTGAAAACTCGCATCCATGTAACCTTTTACAACGAGTTCCTCATCATCGGATCCATAGATTAGGAACATATCTTTTGTCCTCCTTAGGTACTTAAGTATGTTCTTAACAACCATCCAATGACTGTTTCCAGGATTTTGCTGGTATCGGCTTGTCATGCTTAAGGTGCATGACACGTTCGGTCGAGTGCATATCATTGCATACATGATGGATCCAATAGCAGATGCGTATGGGATTGCCTTCATTTTATCTTGCTCATCCTTTGAGCTAGGACATTGAGTCGTACTCAATATCGTTCATCTTTGAATAGGTACCATACCTTTCTTAGAGTTCTCCATCTTGAACCTTTTCAAGATTTTATCAATGTATGCACTTTGATTTAAACCAATCAACCGCCTTGATCTATCCCTATAGATCTTTATTCCCAGAATATAGGCGGCTTCACCAAGATCCTTGATTGAAAAACAACTTCCAAGCCAGGTTTTAACACCTTCCAAGGTTGGAATGTCATTTCCAAATAGTAGTATGTCATCAACATATAATACTAGGAAAGTGATGATGCTCCCACTAGCTTTCTTATATACACAAGCTTCATCAGCATTCTTGATGAATCCAAATTTAATAATTTCTTCATCAAAACGGTGATTCCAACTTCTCGATGCTTGTTTCAATCCATAGATTGATTTCTTTAACTTGCATACTTTATTAGGATGTTTTGGATCGACAAAACCTTCAGGCTGAACCATATAGACATCTTCCTCAAGATATCCATTTAGGAAAGCTGTTTTGACATCCATTTGCCAAATCTCATAATCATAATGAGCAGCTATGGCAAACAATATCCTTATAGACTTTAGCATCGCAACAGGTGAGAAGGTTTCATCATAATCAACTCCTTGAGTTTGAGTGAAACCTTTTGCTACAAGTCTAGCTTTATAAGTATCCAAGTTTCCATGCATATCTGTTTTCTTCTTAAAAACCCACTTACTTCCAACTAATTTGGAGTTAAGAGGTGGTACAACCAAGTCCCATACTTGATTGTCGTACATGGATTTCATCTCGACGTTCATGGCTTCAAGCCATTTGTCACAATCCAAATTGGACATTGCATCACGATAGGTGGTTGGTTCATCAGAATCTACCACATAGCATCCATCAACGAAAAATCCATATCTTTCAGGTGGATTACTAATTCTACCAGATCTGCGAACGTTTTGTGTATATTGATGAACCACTTGATCATCCTCAACATCCTCATGCTGAGTGCTAGTTTCAACCAAACGTGCATCGGGTTATGGTTCTTGATCCTCCTCAAGATCCACTGTTCTACTTCTAGTTCCTTCCATAAGGAACTTTGCTTCTAAGAACTCACCCTTTCTGGCAACAAACACTTTTTGTTCCAATGGATCATAGAAATAATATCCCATAGAATCTCTAGGATATCCAACAAAGATACACTTGGTGGATCGGACTTCCAATTTGTTTGGGGTAGGAGTCTTAACATAAGCCTCACAACCCCAAACCCTTAAGTATGATAGGGATGGAACTCTTCCATGCCATATCTCAAAAGGTGTCCTTTCAACATTTTTGGTTGGGGCCATATTTAAAATACGGGCCGCCGAGAGCAAAGCGAAACCCTAAAATGATAGAGGTAATGTGCTTCTAGCCATCATAGATCGGACCATATCCAATAAGGTTCGATTCCTCCTCTCAGACACACCATTATGTTGTGGTGTTCCAGGTGGAGTGAGTTGTGAGACAATCCCACAACTCCTAAGATGATCTTGAAAAGCATCACTTAGGTATTCACCTCCTCTATCGGTGCGGAGAACTTTAATCGACTTGTTGAGTTGATTTTGTACTTTATTTTGAAAGATCTTGAACATTTCAAAAGCTTCATCTTTGTGTCTTAATAGGTACACATACCCATAGCGACTATAATCGTCGGTAAAGGTAATGAAGTATCTCTCACCATTCCTAGTCATTGGCTTAGAAGGACCACATACATCCGAATGTATGATTCCTAATAAATCTTTTGCCCTTTCGTTAGTGCCACTAAAGGGTGCCTTAGTCATTTTACCTTGTAAACAAGGCTCACACACATCAAATGAATCACATTCACTTGTTTTTAAAAGACCATTCTTTTGTAGTGTTTGAATTCTTCTCTTGTTTATATGACCAAGACGACAATGCCAAAGATAGGTATCACTCAAATCCAACTTGAGTTTCTTGGTGCTAGTTTGGTACAATGAACTATTTAAAGTATTTTCATGAACCAATTCATAAATACCATTAATGGGAATAGCTTTAAAGTAGAACATATCATTTAAAGAAACATGAATATCATTTTCAACAAATGATAATACATATCCAAATTGTTTTAATAGGGCTACAGAAATAATATTCCTAGTCAAACTAGGAGCATACAAAACATTGTTCAAAATTACTTCCAAACCATTTGGAAGTTTCAAGATGTAGTCACCACGGGCTTCAACTTGAACTTTAGCCCCATTGCCCATGTAGAGGCTAACATCCCCTTTGTTGAAGTTGCTACTTCTTTTGAACCCCTACAACAAATTGCAAATGTGAGTTCCACATCCGGTATCTAATACCCATGTGTTAGAAGATGTCATGTTTAAATCAATATGGATCATGTATATTGTACTTGAGGTTTGCCCGGCATCCCTCTTTGCTTTCAACTCTTGGAGATGGACGGGACAATTCCTTGCCCAATGTCCAATCTCCCCACACTTGAAGCATGGATCATTGGAAGCAACCTTTTGCTTCTTCTCCGGTGCTTTGGGTGGCACCCTTGCCACCCCTTTCCCTTTTCTCCATACGGGTCCCTTACCCTTGGCAACTTTTGCCTTGGGTGTGGGATGAGGCCTCTTCTTGTTCCCACCTTCATTGATGGTGAGAACGGGTAAAACCCTTTTACACATGGCCGCCTCGGCCGTTTTGAGCATTGAGTGAAGCTCACCAATGCTTTTGTCCCAAGCATTCATGTTGTAGTTCAACACAAATGTCTCGAACTTCTTGGTAAGGCCATTGAGGATCAAATCTATGGCCAATTCCTTCGAGACAGGACAATTAAGCCTTTCAAGGCGGTCAATGTGACTTTTCATCTTAAGTACATAAGATGAAACCGCTTGGTTGTCGTCCATACGACATGCATGGAGTGCTCGAACCGTTTCGAAGCGCTCAACCCTCGCTTGCTGTTGGAACGTTTCCTTCAGCTGGGTTATCATGTCATAAGCTCCGTGATGTTCATACTCCTTTTGGAGATCCGGAGTCAAGCTCGCCAGCATGAGACAAGACACTTGGACAGAGTCCTCAGTGTACTTCAGCCAATCATTAAAGGCCTCCTCATCATCCTCAGCAGGTTGATCGGGGATAGGGTCGTCTAAAACGTATGATCGTTTTTCTTGCTTGAGAACGATTCTCAAGTTTCGATACCAATCAATAAAATTGTTATGATTTAGACGTTCCTTTTGGAGAATCGCTCGTAAAGATTGGGCGGACGCGGATGAGTTATCATGATTATCATTATTGGAGGCCATCTACAAAATTAAAAAAGATCTATTTTAGTATTTTTGATATTGTTATTTTTAATAATTAATACCTTTTAAGGTCATTTTCATATTAAAATCTAGAACCCAACATTACATTTAAATTGTGGTTAGGTGACCTTTATCCCACGATTTAAATTAATAAGGTTGTAACACCCCGAAAAGTCGAAACGAGTCATTAAAGATAATGGGCTTAAATAATGGGTATTTAATAAAAGAAGGAAATGGGTTATGGGCCAAATTGGGTTTATGGACAAGAGCCTAAGTGATTAAGGCCCATAATCAGCCCTTAACCTACCCAAATCAGCCTTCATCTCCATCATTACAACCCTAGCCACCAAAATTCGTAGATAGAGAAAGTAGAGAGAGAAAGTGAAGAAAACTCAAGATTTGAAGCTTCTAAGGTGAAGAGATTGAAGATCTGGGTGTTTGAGCATCAAGATCTAAGAAAGAAGCAACAAATCCAGGTAAGAATCGACCTCTAAACCCTTCTGTAGATCAAACCCGGATTCTAGGGTTTTGGGTTTTGAAAAGTTGCAAAGAATCGCATAAAGGTCACATTTTTACGTATGAAAACATGTATAAAGCTTAGATTTAGCCTCTTGGATGATAAACTAAGAGATTGGATGTAAAAAGTTATGATTTTGGGTTAAAAACGGTCTGGTCCGTAATTTTTATGCGATCTGCGAAACTGCGTATTCATCCGGCGAATTTGCATATTCAATCAGCGAAACTGTGGATCTTCCTGCGAAATTATAGTTTCGCAGGTAGTTTCGTACATATGTTTTTCCAACGAAAGTTGGGCGAAACTGGCAGCAAAACTGGCAGCGAAGATGCCAGCGAAGGTGCTAGCGAAACTAGCAGCGAAACTGCTGGTGAAACTAGCAGCGAAACTGTTGGCGAATCTAGCTGCGAAATTACTGATCTTGCAGCGAAATTAGCAGCGAATTTAGGCAGAAAATTAACCCCTTAGAGTGTTAACTTGTCTGCAGGTTGTGTAGTGGGATCCTAGCCTAGAAAGCTTAGTCTAGAGGTTACTCGTGGTATCCAAGTGAGTTCTAGATCCCCTATTTATAAGTTTTCCATGTTTTGGGGCTATTATGCATACTAAATTTACATTTTTATATGACCAAGATTTTAAGGGGTTTTAACAGGTAGAACGATTTTTCTATAAGTAAATGTGCTATATAAATGTTTAATTATAAAATTTTTTTGCGCTGACCTGGCAGCCCGACCCCAGCCAAGGGCGTTGCCCCTTGGACCCCACTAGGGGCTGCTGCCCCTAGGACCCCGCTGTCAGGGGCTGCCGCCCCCGAACCCCCGCTGTCCCGCGGCGAGTCGGTTATGTTTTATGATGATTAGTACTTGGTATGTTGTGTACTTGATAAATTACGTATTATATACTAAAGTGGAAGATGATATTAATGAAAAGCCGAACTTAATGAATGTTACCCCCGGGCCCGTATGATGATGAAAAGTCTTGCAAGCACTATGATAGACTTCACTTATGTGAGTCTGATATATGATGATGGATCTGTATTCATGAGCGGGCTATGTGCCTTGCAGTGTGGATCAACTGTCGGGGGTTAGCTACCGTATTCATGTGTACCGACAGGGATTGGCATTTGTTGTCAGCCAACATGGAGCTCTTGCTTTGTGCAATCTCGTTTATGATGAAAGTGAAAGATAATGAAAGAATGAAAGATAATGAACATGCTTATTATGATGCATGTAATGTTATGTACTATGTTGTATGCATGGTCATTATATGAAGGATAAAGTTTATATTTTCTTATATTAATTAAAACTGGAACTCACTCAGCGAAGCTGACTTTATGCATAATAGTTGGCAGGTAAGAGCTGAGGCTGAGGATGGCACACGAAGCTACTTGGGGAGCTATGGATGGCATCATTATTTTTGAAATCTTTATTGTAATTTAAGAACAATTACCATGTTTTGTTTGAAATTAAAGGACAAATGTATGAGTACAATATGGTTTCTAAGTTTTAAATGAATGTCTAATTATTTCCGCTGCAATGTTTTATTATTAAACTGATTTTATGCTATGATTAACCAACTGTGAGACTTCCCGGGAACGGGGCCTTACAAGTTGGTATCATAGCCAAAGTTTAAGAGAATTGGGTAAACTGTTTTCAAAACCTAAACTTAAACTGAAAATGGGACCGAATGAAGGATGCCAATCCAAGTAGCTACGTGCCATCAGGTAAAAGTTTCAAGTAAACCGGAATTATGTGCGTGTGCTATTTGTTTTATGTGCTTGTAGATTTGAATACTGATATGTGTTAGGATAGTGATTGCTTGGGACAAGAGGGTAAGGTAAGTGGTTAATCACACTTGGCCACTGTAATTAAGGACTTACCATACTTATAATGATCTGAGCAGTTATCTTGAATAACCACTTTGGTGTTTGAATCTTATAGGAATTAGTTATGGCTGGTAGAAAATCTGGAAATGCGACCCGAGGAGGTGCTCGTGGCGGGCGTACTACTGAGCCACGTGTCACCCGGAGCAAAGCTAAGGCTCCCGAGCCTGTTCATGAGGAGTCAGACCTCCATTGTCACCCGGAGGGGGAGGGATCAGCCACCCTCAAACCCACTATGAAGGAGGCTATCGCTGATGAAGTCTACAATGTCATGCAAAATGTCTTACCCTCGGTGGTGACCGAGGTGATCAAAGCAGTCAAGGATGGGGAGAAAGCTGGGAAGAAGGGGAAGGAAAGTGAGAAGAATTCAGGAAAGTCCACTGGGAGGACTGAGGAGTCTGAAGAGGAGCCATCAAACCCTAGGGTGGTAGTCCATGATGACGACAGTGATGAGGAGTCCGAGAGAGAGACTACCAGAGGGTGCAACTATGGGGCATTTTAAAGGTGCAAGCCCCCAACCTTTGACGGTAACGGCACTGCTACTGCCGCTCATCGTTGGGTCAGAGAGATGGAAGCGGTACTGGAAATTAGTGAGTGCCGAGAGGATCAAAAAGTTAAGTTTGCCACTCATTCCTTCGTTGACTCAGCGTTATGCTGGTGGGACAATATTGTCCAGGCTGAGGGGAAGCAATCGATAGCCAAGATGAAGTGGTCGGAGTTGAAGGAGTTAGTGCTGGAGGAGTATTGTCCCCATCAGGAATTAGACAAGATTGAAAAGGAGTTCTTGTATTTAAAGGCTGGGAACATGACTCATCAAGAGTATACCTCCAAGTTCAATGAACTTGCAAGACTTGTGCCAGACATGGTGGCACCTGCGTCCAGGAAGATCAAAAGATACATACAGGGTTTGCCTGTGGACATCAGGAGGCACATGATTGCAGCCAGACCGGGTACGTTTAGGTCTGTGGTGGATTTAGCTGGGAGGTTGTACGATGAGAGAGACCCAGTGCCTGTACAGAAGAGGGTGGAGAAATGGAATGGGAACAAGAATGGAAATGGGAAGAGGTTCGGAGGTGATAAATTCCAAAGTGGAGAGAAGAGGATGAGGGTTGAGGATCAGTCTGGGAGACACGGAAATACTGGGGAAGGAGGTGCTTGTAGAAAATGTGGAAAAGGTCATTCAGGGGAGCGCAGAGTTGGGACGGGAAAATGTTTCAAATGTGGAGGCGAGGGCCACTATGCTAGGGATTGCAAGGTGGGGAAGTGTTACCTGTGTGGCGAGATGGGTCATGCGGGAAGAGACTGTAAGAAAGGAAAACAAGAAGGATCAGGAACGGTTAAAGCTGGAGATAAGGGAAGGGGTGAAGGTTCAAGGGCGAAGGCGAGGGCATTCAACATAACTCACGAGGAGGCCAGGGCAGACCCAGAAGTAGTTTCAGGTATGTTTCTGGTAGACCATGAATATGCTTCTGTGCTCTTTGATTCTGGTGCTAGTAGGAGTTTTGTGTCTGCTGCCTTTTGTCGTTTGTTGCATGATAAAGTAGAAAGTTAGATGAGCCTTTCTATGTAGAAACAGCCATTGGTAAGTCCACTAAGGTAACTGAGGTGTTGAGGATTGCCTGATTGAGTTAGAAGATTGTAAGTTCCCTGCTAGGTTGCATGTTATGGCCTTAGGAGGTTTCGATGTGGTGTTAGGCATGGATTGGTTAGCTACCTATGAAGCCAATATAGTATGTAGTAAGAAGATAATTCGTCTAACAGCGCCCGATGGTAGTTCTGTTACGGTTCGTGGAGATAAGGTGTGCTGTGTACCGAAGGTTGTGTCGATGATCACAGCTGAAAAGTACTTGAGACGTGGGTGCAGTGCTTACTTGGCCTATGTAAAAGATGTGGATGCGCCAGAGCCACAATTATCAGACGTGCCAGTAGTGCGCGAGTTTCCTGACGTCTTTCCTGAAGACCTGACCGGTGTGCCGCCTGACCGCGAAATCGAATTCCAAATTGATTTGCTACCGGGAGCTCAACCTGTCGCTAAAGCACCGTATCGATTAGCTCCTTCGGAGATGGTAGAACTGAGGGACCAGTTGCAAGATTTATTTGATAAAGGCTTCATCCGACCGAGTATCTCTCCATGGGGTGCTCCGGTTTTATTCGTCAAGAAGAAAGATGGTAGCATGCGGATGTGCATTGACTATCGCGAGCTTAATAAGCTGACCGTAAAGAATCGGTATCCATTACCAAGGATCGACGACCTGTTCGATCAACTTCAGGGTGCCAGCTGGTTTTCAAGGATAGACCTGCGGTCTGGTTATCACCAACTGAAGGTGAAAGAACAAGACATTCCTAAGACAGCATTCCGTACGCGTTATGGACACTATGAATTTCTCGTCATGTCCTTTGGTTTAACCAACGCGCCAGCTGCTTTCATGGACCTCATGAATAGGGTATGTCGGCCGATGTTGGATAAATCGGTGATAGTGTTCATTGATGACATCTTGATTTATTCAAAAAGTGAAGAGGAGCATGCCGATCATATTCGTGAAGTATTGGAGACGCTTAGGAATGAGAAATTATATGCTAAGTTCTCTAAATGCGCATTTTGGCTTCGAGAAGTTCAATTTCTGGGTCATGTGGTTAATCCCGAGGGGATCAGGGTGGACCCTGCAAAGGTTGAAGCGGTGATGCAATGGGAACCTCCAAAGACGCCATCTGAGATTCGCAGTTTCTTAGGCCTGGCAGGCTACTATAGGAGGTTTATCCAGGATTTCTCCAAGATAGCTTCTCCTTTGACTAAGCTGACCTGGAAGGACGTAAAGTATGAATGGGGTACTGATCAGGAGAACGCCTTCCTAGAACTGAAGATGAAGTTAACTCAAGCCCCTGTCTTGACGTTACCTGAAGGGAACGAGGATTTGGTGGTCTACTCGGATGCCTCGTATGCAGGATTGGGTTGCGTGTTGATGCAACGAGGAAAGGTGATAGCCTATGCTTCTAGACAATTAAAGGTTCACGAGGCCAATTATCCCACCCATGATTTGGAGTTGGCTGCGGTGGTGTTTGCATTGAAGATTTGGAGGCACTACCTGTATGGGGTGAAGTGCACCATCTTCACTGATCATAAAAGTCTAAAGTATTTCTTTGAACAAAAGGAACTCAATATGAGGCAGAGGAGGTGGTTGGAACTGATCAAGGATTATGACTGCGAAATTCATTATCATCCAGGCAAAGCCAATGTGGTTGCTGACGCCCTTAGCCGAAAAGGACGACCCGAACCAATTCGGGTGAGGGCTTGCCAGATAATCATGACGCCTGATGTTATGAAACAAGTGAGGGAGTTCCAGGATGAGGCACTAAGAGAGGATAGAGTCATCTCTGAAAGGATGAAAGGACAAGTTTCAGACTTGGGGGAAAACACCTTGGGTGTTAGAACCCGATCTGGAAGAATGTGGATCCCTCTCTATGGGGATCTAAGGGAGAAAATCATGGATGAGGCTCACAAAACTCGATATTCCATACACCCCGGTGCCACGAAAATGTATTAAGATCTGAAGAAGGATTACTGGTGGCCGGGAATGAAGCGAGACGTGGCTAAGTACGTGAGCAAGTGCCTGACTTGCCTGCAAGTGAAGGCAGAGCACCAAAAGCCATATGGGAAGATCCAGCCCTTAGATATCCCTGAATGGAAATGGGAACACATCACAATGGACTTCATCACGAAGCTACCTCGCACGGCGAGGGGAAGCGACGCAGTCTGGGTGATTGTTGACCGTCTAACAAAGAGCGCCCATTTCCTACCAATTCGTGAGACGTATTCCTCTGAGAGGTTGGCAGAGCTATTTATCAAGGAGATCGTGGCTCGTCACGGTGTGCCAGTGTCTATCGTTTCGGATAGGGACACGCGGTTTACGTCCAAGTTTTGGAAGAGGTTTCATGACTCAATGGGGACTAGACTGCATATTAGTACGGCTTACCATCCCCAGACAGATGGTCAGTCGGAAAGGACGATCCAGACTTTAGAAGACATGCTACGAGCCTATGTAATCGACTTTGGAGGAAGCTGGGATGAGCACTTACCGTTGGCGGAATTCTCATATAATAATAGTTACCATGCCAGCATTGGTATGCCACCTTACGAAATGTTGTACGGTAGGAAGTGCAGAACGCCTGTGTGTTGGGGTGACATCGGGCAGAAAGAATTGGGGAGTCTTGAAGTGATTGAGGTCACAACTGAGAAGTTAGATAAGATTAAGGCGTTCATGAAAGCTGCAAAGGATCACCAAAAGTCTTATGCTGATAAGAGGCGTAGACCGATAGAATTTGAAGTTGGTGACAAGGTTATGCTCAAGGTATCGCCCTGGAAAGGGATCATCAGGTTTCGAAAAAGGGGAAAGTTAAGCCCAAGATTCATAGGGCCATTCCGTATTATCGCAAGGGTAGGAGAAGTGGCCTACAGATTAGAACTACCTGATGAGTTGAGTGGAATTCACCCTACGTTCCATGTATCTCATCTCAGAAAATGTCTGGCAGACAATGATACAGTCGTACCACTTGAGGACATTGAAGTCGATGAATGGCTTAATTATGTAGAGCAGCTGGTGGCCATCCTTGATTGGAAAGAGAAGCACTTACGGAATAAAGTGGTTCCACTAGTACGAGTACAGTGGAGACACAGAAAAGGGTCAGAATCTACGT
Organism: Flaveria ramosissima; assembly: GCA_025215565.1. Taxonomy (NCBI): domain Eukaryota; kingdom Viridiplantae; phylum Streptophyta; class Magnoliopsida; order Asterales; family Asteraceae; genus Flaveria; species Flaveria ramosissima. Next base: position 37,129,085 of record CM046029.1, on the reverse strand, counting down.
GGGAGACCGAGGAGGAGATGAGGAAATTTTATCTTCAGTTGTTTGATGACTAATAGGTTTCGAGGACGAAACCTAAATAAGTGGGGGATGACTTGTAACACCCCGAAAAGTCGAAACGAGTCATTAAGGATAATGGGCTTAAATAATGAGCATTTAATAAAAGAAGAAAATGGGTTATGGGCCAAATTGGGTTTATAGACAAGAGCCTAAGTGATTAAGGCCCATAATCAGCCCTTAACCTACCCAAATCAGCCTCCATCTCCATCATTACAACCCTAGCCACCAAAATTCGTAGAGAGAGAAAGTAGAGAGAGAAAGTGAAGAAAACTCAAGATTTGAAGCTTCTAAGGTGAAGAGATTAAAGATCTGGGTGTTTGAGCATCAAGATCTAAGAAAGAAGCAACAAATCCAGGTAAGAATCGATCTCTAAACCCTTCTGTAGATCAAACCCGGATTCTAGGGTTTTGGGTTTTGAAAAGTTGCAAAGAATCGCATAAAGGTCACATTTTTACGTATGAAAACATGTATAAAGCTTAGATTTAGCCTCATGGATGATAAACTAAGAGATTGGACGTAAAAAGTTATGATTTTGGGTTAAAAACGGTCTGGTCCGTAATTTTTATGCGATCTGCGAAACTGCGTATTCATCCGGCGAATTTGCATATTCAATCAGCGAAACTGTGGATCTTCCTGCGAAATTATAGTTTCACAGGTAGTTTCGCAGACATGTTTTTCCAACGAAAGTTGGGCGAAACTGGCAGCAAAACTGGCAGCGAAGATGCCAGCGAAACTGCCAGCGAAGGTGCTAGCGAAACTAGCAGCGAAACTGCTGGTGAAACTAGCAGCGAAACTGTTGGCGAATCTAGCTGCGAAATTGCTGATCTTGCAGCGAAATTAGCAGCGAATTTAGGCAGAAATTAACCCCTTAGAGTGTTAACTTGTCTGCAGGTTGTGTAGTGGGATCCTAGCCTAGAAAGCTTAGTCTAGAGGTTACTCGTGGTATCCAAGTGAGTTCTAGATCCCCTATTTATAAGTTTTCCATGTTTTGGGGCTATTATGCATACTAAATTTACATTTTTAAATGACCAAGATTTTAAGGGGTTTTAACAGGTAGAACGATTTTTCTATAAGTAAATTTGCTATATAAATGTTTAATTATAAAATTTTTTCGCGCTGACCTGGCAGCCCGGCCCCAGCCAAGGGCGTTGCCCCTTGGACCCCACTAGGGGCTGCTGCCCCTAGGACCCCGCTGTCAGGGGCTGCCGCCCCCGAACCCCCGCTGTCCCGCGGCGAGTCGGTTATGTTTTATGATGATTAGTACTTGGTATGTTGTGTACTTGATAAATTACGTATTATATACTAAAGTGGAAGATGATATTAATGAAAAGCGGAACTTAATGAATGTTACCCCCGGGCCCGTATGATGATGAAAAGTCTTGCAGGCACTATGATAGACTTCACTTATGTGAGTCTGATATATGATGATGGATCTGTATTCATGAGCGGGCTATGTGCCTTGCAGTGTGGATCAACTGTCGGGGGTTAGCTACCGTATTCATGTGTACCGACAGGGATTGGCATTTGTTGTCAATCAACATGGAGCTCTTGCTTTGTGCAATCTCGTTTATGATGAAAGTGAAAGATAATGAAAGAATGAAAGATAATGAACATGCTTATTATGATGCATGTAATGTTATGTACTATGTTGTATGCATGGTCATTATATGAAGGATAAAGTTTATATTTTCTTATATTAATTAAAACTGGAACTCACTCAGCGAAGCTGACTTTATGCATAATAGTTGGCAGGTAAGAGCTGAGGCTGAGGATGGCACATGAAGCTACTTGGGGAGCTATGGATGGCATCATTATTTATGAAATCTTTATTGTAATTTAAGAACAATTACCATGTTTTGTTTGAAATTAAAGGACAAATGTATGAGTACAATATGGTTTCTAAGTTTTAAATGAATGTCTAATTATTTCCGCTGCAATGTTTTATTATTAAACTGATTTTATGCTATGATTAACCAACTGTGAGACTTCCCGGGAACGGGGCCTTACAAAGGTGGTCAACGATTGACGGTTGCAACCATTTGCAACTTCGAGAGGTATGGGATCGACTTTAAACATCATATGTTAAGTCGGCATATTAATCCCATCATCATCATTTGGAAACCACACCGTAGGTGATCCATTTGACATGGTTTGCAAATCAAGACATCCTACTTACAACCACGTGTGAGTCTGCCAAAATGAGTGGTTAGGGGACCTTTATCCCACAAATAAGGCATTCTCACCTCAAATCACAAGTTCCCTCAAAATGGTTAGGTGACCTTTATCCCACTAAAAGTTCCCAAGTGGCTCAAGTGTTGTGTAAAAGGACGGTGTTGATCTCGTTTTAAAATATTAGAGATTTCATATTTTAAGTTTTAGAAAACTCTATGTACTTGTATTTGCATGCTTTCAAATACAAGATACCCTATGGTCCTTTGATTAAAACCCATTTTAATCTTTAAATCATTAAAATCATTTTAATAACCTTTTATTACCTTTTAATAATTAAGAACCATTTAATTAGATTGTTAAGTTTATGGAAAGGTTTGTTAAAGCAAATATCACATACATGCCATCAACCACAACAATATAAACAAAACAACATAGCATATGTGCATAACCATATCATCTAAAGTGGTCCACACTTGTTTGCCATCACAAGTGTGGTCCAAAGGCATTCCTAAGGGTCATAACAAAACACATAGAAAGCTTCCAAAAGCTTCCCACTTGAAACCGCATCCAAAATGCTCCATGTTTCTCCTTTGTGCTTCCAATGCATATGTCTTCATATTACAAGATATAAAGTCCTAATACAAGATATCTACTAAAATGAAAATGCACCTAATCTATTTATTACAACCCAATAATAAATAAATTACATTTTAACAAAGCACAAATGAATAAAATTACAACCCCATTGAATAAACAAAAACAACCATTGCAATCATCCAAACAACACAAGGCCAAAGGCTAGGTTATGCACCAATATTAACATACATCATATCATCCAAAATAATAAAGAATCCCCACTAAAACCCACGAAATTTCAGCCAACATGAACTGAGATTTCGGGTTTTAAACATGTCCAAACAATATACATATCAACATACATATCTTTCAAGGTTTAATCACAAGCATGTGTAATATAACCTTGAAAGTTTGGGGATTCAACATACAAGAATATAGCAGCCCATAAAAGGGTTATGAAGTCCCATAAAAACGATTTTTAAAGGACAAGAACAAGCAAGCAATCCACATAACCGGCTCTAGATGCCATTGAAGGGGTTTGTTAGAACATAAAACCAAGTTTAACCTATTAAACTTTCTGAAAAACGCAGCGGAAGAGTAACATAATAACATTGTTTATAAACTGAAAAATCCAGATTTAGTTTGATGTTATAAGTTTTAAACAAACCCAAGAACAATAGGATCTTTTATATGTGAATGATGCTTACTATAACAATGCAAACAACACATTGTGGACAACTATGAAGAAGCTGCCATAATCTACCTTTCAGCAGCAAAAGGTTCGAGAATAGAAGAGGATGATGTCCAAGAAATCGACCAAGGCACCAAAGGAGGTCCTCTCAAGCTTGTATACCCCAAGCTAGATTGCAAAACACTTTCTTGTTAGGAAGAATCACCACAAAACAACTCCAAAAACTTCCAAAATCAGCTGCTTTGGCCGAGAGTTTTGAGAGAGAAAGAGAGGAGAGTATTTTGTTCTATTCTTGCATATGTCTAGGAGATGAAGAGTTGAGTTAGACTTGTATTATTATGTGTGTTTTCAAGGGAGAAAAAGTGGCCAATCCCCATACAAAGGGGCGGCCGAATTTTAAGTTCAAGAGGGGGTTTCCCTCTTAAACAAACACACACAATTAATAAAACAATGTCACTAAATAAGTTATACAATTAACCATTTAATTGTATAAGTTATACACTCTTTTATTATTTGATGTTATCTAACCTATTTAAATAACATTACAAATAATATTCTTGAACAAAATATCCTAATAAGTTGTTCCATCTCATATGCAACTTATTTAGAAAACCTATTTTCTAAATCCAGTGTAATTATTTAATTGCATGACATATCGACAATTAAATAATTGTTTGTGTTTGCAAAGCTTGTTATTGGGTATAACCCGACTTGGATCATAATGTACTAACCACATCAATATTCTACGTGTCTTGGGCATATAGAATCCTACAGTTATTGTTAACAGGAGGTGCCACAACATTATATCCCAACCCAGACCTTTTCTTTGATTCAATATGAGAATTTAGTAATTTCTCATATTGTTGAGATGAGAGCTGAAACTTCTGAAGTTTCACTTCAGTTGATGCATGATCAGCCATGGATTTGGTTAAGGAAGTGGTCAGATGCTCAACTTGTGCTTTCAAACTTTAATTTTCAGAAACAATTTTGTCTAAATCCTTTTGTAAAGAGTTGATTTTAATTTGATATAATTTATGTTCTCTTACATGAGATTCATTCAAAATCAATGTTTTTTTTAACTTTATCAGCTAATTGTTGAGCATGGACTCTATATCTTTCTACTTCCTCAACACATATTGATGAACATAACCTGTCTCTTACCTCACTTCCCTTGGGTGGAACTTTATTTTCCATGTGAGCCATGAGAGCTTGATTTTCTTCTAAGACTTCCTTCTCATACAAACTCCAGTCATAAGTTCCATCTTGAAGAATGAACAGCCTAGAGTCTTTAGAGTTGCTAGTTCCTGCTGGTGAATTGGTGGCTAGTGGGGATGAGTTGGTCAGTTGTGGCTGTCTAAAACATCTTTGAATTGATGAGGGTTGTTTGGCCTGATGATTCTGATGTTGTGTTGTGTCAGAATTTTGTTGATTATATTCTCTAGAAAAGTGTCCATAGAGATTACACTTGAAGCATCTTACCTTTGACTTATCAACTCCAATACGTGATGGTTTACTTGCAACAGCCAAATTTTTGTTTCTTCTCAGATATTGTTTTGCTCTATAGGCAATCATTGCCATTTGCCATTGTAGATTCATCTCCTCCACTACATCCGGAGGCAGTTCTTCTAAATCTTGTTGACACATGTTGGCAGTTGGCAATGTACTTCCTAGGTAAGCTTGAAAGCTTGAACTGAAGGCTGCAAACGCTGCCTTTTGTTCTTCAGAATCTAGAATGACAGTGATAGACTCTGATTAATTGTTGGATGATAGTTTTCGGATGATTTATCTCTTTGATCATCAGATAATTCTTTCTCTTTTCTTGACTTACTTTGAGAAGATTTCTTAGGAGGTTTTGAAGCATAGAAACTTACTTCCTCTTCATCTTCACTCAAAGTACAAGAGTTATCACCATCATTACTAGACATAAAAGCACTTTCAGCACTTCTTGTTTCTTTAAAGTGATATGGTGATACATGAGTTCTTATACTCTTGTTTCTTGATTTCTCATCCCGTTCAAGAGCCTCAACTTTAGCCACTAGAGTGTCTAGTCCGACTGCTTTGAGATCTATGGTATTCTTGAACATGGATACAGTTTGCTTCCAACTTTCTGGTAAAGTATGGAGCATTTTCTTGTTCAGTTCCTCATTTGTGTATTTTAACTCCAGAATGTTCATTTCTGTAACAAGTTGCATAAACCTGTGGAGTTGTTGAGGAATTGATTCACCCTCAATATGATGAAATGTTTCATATTGTGAATGAAGGGTGTCCTTCCTAATGCTTCGGATTTCATCACTCTCTTCACAGAGTGTATGAAGAATCTTCCACAGGGAATTTGTTGTTTTATAATTTTCACATCTGATCAATATTTCTTCTGATAAAGCGATACTAAGCAAGCTATATGCTTTGATATCAACTTTAACCTTCTTAATATCATCAGGTGAAAGATCTTTTGTGCTTATGAGTTGATTGTTATCATTATAATCCGGCCCAAGGGTGGGTGGAATATAAGGACCTTCTGTTATAGAGACCCATAAGTGAGAATCTGTATAATTTACATGATTTCTAAACTTGATATATTTTTCATGATTTGAAGTTTGTTTTTGTTTCCAACTTTGGTGGTTGGTAAGATGATCCACTAAAGTTGCTCATGATTTGTTAAGATCTGAGATGTTAACTAATGAATTTGTTCATCGGAGATGAACAAGATAGTGATGCTGGTCAATAACCAAGATCTGTTATTCAATTGATTTGAATATAGATCCAAGTTAATCTAACCGAGTACTGTTGAACGACAAAACAAGTTTCACACAAATTCTTTTAAAAAAACAATAGATCTAATTAGTAAAACTGACAAATCTACAGAATTCAGAAAAACAATTAAACACAACTAACACTGATAGATCAATCGATCTAAATCAATGAGCACTTGGCTCTGATACCACCTGTGGATCCAAGGATCGCAATCAGGAATTATCAGTGTTGGTTGAAATCAAGTCAACGTTTATGGAATCAACGTTGGCTTGGTTTAATTGTTTTGTAGTAAATTTCAATATCAATAAAGATTCAAGAACACACTAAAAGAAACACAATTAATGAATATGTATTTCATTAAAACATGTTAATGATTACAAATAATGAACGAATGATATTAAATTTTGTGATGAATGATGTGACGGCTGCTAGGGTTTGGTTGTGTGATTTGATGTGATGTTTTCTGTTGAGGAATTGTCGTATTGCTATCGTTGTTGCCGTTCTTGATTCGAAACCTAGGATCCATTTATATAGACAATGACTGCTAAAGGAAACACAGGATCTCTTGGGATTTGAATTGTTTCTGTTAGGGAATCATCGGATTTCTTAGGATTCGCATAACTGCTTTGTTAACTTGTTGACTTGTAACACTTTGTATTATACAAGTGTTTGGACTCCGCATGAATATTGCTTCCGTAGATTTTTTTTCTTCCGTAGGAGTCTTGTTCTTCCGTAGGAGTCTTGTTCTTCCGAAGAAATCTTTTTCTTCCGAAGCAATCTTGTTCTTCTATCCTCAGAGCTGGTTGTTCATCCGCAGAGGATCTTTGGATGCATTTTAGTTGTAAGAAACATATCTACGAAAGAACAGAATGTTCATCCGTAGATGTTTCTTACCCTTAGTCAATTTCAGAAATTGACCAAGTATAATGTTTGTACCTGCAAGCATACATAAATCAACACACATATATATGGGTTAACCTATATGCATACACAATAATGAATTACAACCATTCATTACAGATATTAATTCAAGTACTAAGACTATACAAAATGGACTAGATCTACTAATCCTAGACCTAACACTTATGTATCCAGCTGGCTTTCAAAGTATGGCCAGTTGTAGGATGTAGTATAAAGTATCTCAAGTACTTGTAACTTTCTTTCTATGCTTTGTAACATTTGTAAAAGAACTTGAGAAACAATATACAACATTTTTGAAAACCATATACTTGTGTTGTTTGCTATCTTGTTCTGTCTTACATATTTACTTGTGTTATTAGCATCTTTCATATAAGTTACCAGTTCATTATTTGATTTGTTAAGTATTCTAAAAAACTCTCCTCATTGTGTTGTTATGTTGTAAGTGCATACCCTTAAACGATCCTGCATAAATACTATGTGTCTTACAATTGAGAGTAAATTATAGTTTTATTTTCTCAAATGATTTATATAATAATATAAATAATCTATGATATATGTAATTCTTCCTATTTTAAAAGGTGTTGTTATTTACACCCTAGTCTACTAACCATATTTATAATCATTTATTATTACCAATCATTTATTAGCTTTTATACATTTTAGCAATTATTATCTTATTATGTGGTCTTATTAATTTAATAATAATAAATTTCGTTCGAAAAAACAATAATAAAAAATGTTAGAAAGGTTTTTTAAATTATGTTATTTTAACGATTTTTCAAAGTTTACTTTTTTGGAATAAATTATTATTTCCCTTATTATAATTTTTAATTCATACAAATTTAGTGGCAATTTTACGGTGATAGTCCATAGTTTTAAATTATATTTTACTATTTGCAACGACGCTTTTGTTAAACTCCGTCTATTTGATTTTTTCTGATATAGTTGTGATCCATATGTCTTTACAATAATTTATTTGCACTAGTTAGTTTTAATTCATAAAAAATAAAGTGTATGACTTTTGATCACGTTTGAGAAGCACCTGAAACATTCACATATTAAATCACTAATTTCATCAATCAATTAATCAGAATTAAACAATAGAATATGTGTTTAACTTCTGAAATATTCACTCTATATTCTATGTTTAATAAATCATCAAATAATATAAGTATAAAACTTCAAACAGATTATACATTTTTTTAGGTGATGCATTTAATACCTTATATAAAGTGTTGTAATTAATGTGCCACTCACTCTCATTAATATCTTTCATAACTTCAAGGGTATTTCAGCGACTCTAATTGATTTATTATGGTCAAACATCTAGTTAAACAAAATTTATGTATAGAGTAGGGTGTAAAAGAAAAATAGAATGGAGTGTATTTAGAAAAACTTTATTTTAAATCATAGTTTTGACTTTTATAAACAAAATGATGAGTAACTAATTCTTTCAAAATAAATAGTTGTGTTTCCATGCGCGTTGCGTCAGGAAAGGGTCCCAATAACAAAACATGTATGCAAAAACGCATGCCAACAACTTTCATTTTACCTATTCACTATACGCATTGCTTGTGCAATAGGTGTGTTAAGAGATGTTATTAGAACCGGATCGGATAGCGAACCAGCCATCTTACAGGTTGACTGGTCGGACCGTTCCGATAGATTTAAGAACCGTACGACATCATAATTATATATATGTATATTTTATATATATATATATATATATATATATATATATATATATATATATATATATATATATATATATATATATATATATATATATATATATATATATATATATATATATATATATATATATGTATGTATAGTTATGTATATAATCAATATAAGTAGTCGTGAGATCCGTAATAGTGAGCATTGTAAATGATACCCGGAGATTAATATCTAGTTATTTTATATGTATATTTTATAGTTATATATAATACTCAACAATACTTATACATCCAACACTCTAATTTATTATCTGACTTACGCGTTAAACCCTTAAAATCCGAAAAAAATAAAAAAAATGAAAATATGGCTCGACCTTGTTCCCGGTCCAACTGGCCAACCGGTTCAAACCAACTGGTTCTTGAAGAACAAAACAAGTTGGGGTGGATCGGACCAGTAGCCCAACTGAATACTAGTCCGACTAGCCGATACAACTCGTGTCTAACAACATTGGGTTTAAGAACAATTGAAGGATTTAATATACACAGATTGATTTAGAGTTCTAAAAATAATTATTGTTTTCTTCAGTTCACCACATTTATAAGTGAATTCTTTATAAATGAATCATGATTTCCAAGCCTCATAGGTGATCATGAATATGCTTGTCTAGCTTAACATTGTTCAAAGGAAGTTTCAATTACTATGCTATAAATAAGTTAACATCTTCAAAACCATAACATTACTTACAATGATACATAGGAAAACATAGTTTCATTATTTTTTAAGTTATTTAATGATTCTTCTTAAATTCTCTTATAACAATTTATGACATATAACAATAACAATGTCATGTGTACTGTTGGTGTAGAAGAAAAATAATTTAAAACTGGATTATATTTTGTCAGAAAAACATAAATAATATCATCTTGAAATCAAATGAAACACTATGTTTCAGAAATCGAAATTTTCAACCCATTTTGACAAACAGCAGACCTTTTTGTTTCATTCAAAAATTCATATGACTAAGTTTTAAATCTTGAATCTATCCTTAAAAGTTGGGTTGCACATGGTTACGACTCAGATTCACTTTAATTTCACTCTATCATTCAAAATATAAAATACATGTTAGAAATAATCTGTAATATGTGACCTACGGATCATTTAAATAAATTTCACTAGATGACATAATCAATCCCTGATAGTATAAGGAATTACTTGATAGAAATACTCCATAATTATAATTAGGATTTCCCCTTAGATGTTTTAAATAGAGAAGTAGGGAGATAACCAAAACGCACCAATAATCTATTCTCTCAAGATCATCAATCGATCTCTCTAAACATCATAACAGGAACGAATCTCAAAATCATGGCTTCATCATCTTCATCAAAGATCTTTATTCCCACATGTAAGTTTTATCATTGATGTTTAGTTTATATTTGAGATTGAATAGACATGATTAGATTTTTATGTTTTCATCCATGTTTCAAGATACAATCAACATGTGGTATCAGAGCATATGTTGATTATATTCATTCAATTGTAAGTTACTTTCAATTTTTGATTCTAGATCTGAAAATATACAAATTGCCGACATTAATTTTACTTGAGGGCGATGAATATTATACTAATAATCAGAATGATTTTGAACAAATCTGAGAACGATTTTAAAATCAGAGAAATCAAGTTTAATTTTGTTTTAGAAATTATTTGGTTTAAGGGAATTTTATTTTGATTTCGTCAAGTCTATCTCTTAATTAATTTCGTTAATAGGCGAGTAAAATTGTTTTCTGGTAATCATAATAACTTACGTCAAGTCTGTTTCTAAATAAAATTAATGGACTTGATTTTCGTGAAAACAATACCACAATTTTGCATCATGAGATAGAATTAGTGGCCTTGATTTTTGTCAAGTTTTTTTATGAAAGTCCAACATATTTTGCAGAATCTTTTGATGAATTTAATTTAATTGATATGGTTTCTTTAATTAAATTGTTGAAGGTTCTTAAGATTTGCTGTCGTGATTTACGCATTATTATTAATACTATATATATTTTGATTCGTATACTAATTATCACATAGTATGAAATAAAAATAAGGCTTCTGGATTAATATATAAAGCAAATTCATATGATTTCATTTAAACTACCGAATACATAGTAAAAAAAATTTCACGAATCTGTTGATATTTCTCATGAATAAACTAACCAATTATGTTCAAATTAATTATTACAAGTTTCATGTTTAATTACTGATTTAATATGGAATCAATATTATTGATTGTGGCTCACTTATAACTTTCCTATTACATCTTTGCGAAAGTGAACATTTGCATATAATAATTAAGCATAGGCTTTCACCTATGCCGTTTTCCTTCGTAAAATTGTGCACGAAACATAAACGAATTGTTTCCGTGTGTACAGTGGAAAGTTTAATGGGATTTTAGATGTATAATCCCAACGGTAAATCACTAGATTTAACATTAAAGTTTAACGTCACCATTTTATGCAATTATGTGTGTTATCAAATGATGAACCCAAACACTAATTGTTTGAAAATATACATGATGAATGTTGGTAAATTAGTATAGATATTACACTTCTGCCTAAAGGTGATGTGTTAAATTTATGCGCTTGATTACATTTATGTTCATAATACTTGGATGTTAGTCATAGCCAACGTGAAGCCAAAATTCATTTAGAACCTTACTTTAATTTGTTCATAACACTTACACATTGGTCATAGCCAACACAAAGCATGGTGCAAGTAGAACGTTACTTTAATTTGTTCATAACATTTGAATTTTAGTCAAAGCCAATATTCAACTAGAACTTTACTTTTAGCCTATTATTTTGGTGTTATAATATGTTTTATCTTCAACGTATTTGCAGGACCGTTTAAGGGTATGCACTTACAACACAACAACACAATGAGGAGAATTCTTTAGAACACATAACAGATCAAAGTAGGAAACCTGTTAACTTATAAGTAAGATGCTAAGAACACAAGTAATATGTGAGACAGAACAAGATAGGTAACAACACAAGTGTATGGTTTTCAAGAATGCTGTGTATTGCTTCTTAAGTTCTTTTACAAATGTTACAAAGCATGGATGGAAAGTTACAAGTACTTGAGATACTTTATACTACATCCTAAAACTGGCCATACTTTAGAGGTCAGTTGGATTTATAAGACTAGACAACTACAAAATCAAATGTAGAGCCAAAAGGCAGATAGCTTTTTTACTAGTGACTATGACATGTCATAGCTCACATCCTAATATATTACAAAAAGGATAAAAGTACGTAAAGTAGAAAGCACAGACTCAAGACCTGAATGTACAGTTACCAAAAGCATGGACCTTTTCACCAACTCATGTAAGTTGGTGACTGAACAGAGTTGCAGCGGTAAGGTGGTCCAGTTTTATGGTAAAGTACATCAGATAAAGGCATGTCCATAAAGTCTTCGGAAGAAATCTGTCTTCACTCTTGGGCTTCGAATGAATTTGTCTTTGAAGCTTCGGAAGACTTCACTTTTGTCTTCGGAAGATGTTTGTCTTGGCTTCGGAAGATTTTACACATAGAATATTTTCTAGTGCGTGGTGTAAAACTTCCGAAGCATCTATATTTCTGTACTTTAGTGCATGCATGCAGAGAGACTTTGCATGTTTTAGATACATCAGACTAATAGTAATCCTTACAACTCCCCCTCGGCTGATGCTACCAAAACATGTGAAGAACTTCAGCTGTTGACAGTCCTCACTATGATAATGACCATGCCCTTCTTCATTAGATGATCAGGATCACTCAGACTTTCATAGTATCTTCTCATCTAAAGATATCATGCAGAGGTAGGTTGAATAAGTCTTGCCATGTATAGAAATCTTCACCACCTTGATCTCTGATCACATGCCATCTTTTTGGACTAGTTGTGAAGATCCAGGATAAGATGGGTCTCTCAGATGCAAGAGGAGCCACTTGAATTGGAGTTGATGGGGCTGCCTCTTCATGCACTTCCTTAGGTTGATCTGATTCACCCTGAGGCTTGGAGGTGGATGATTCAAACTTCTTCTTCTTCTTTGACTTTGGTTTAGAAGCCATCCTCTTCCTCTTCTTTGAAGACTTTAACTGAGAAGACTGGCTTGCAGCACCTTGTTGATCAGTCTTGTCTTACTCAGTTGGGTGTTCCTCCCTCACAGGTTCAGAAGGAGAGTGAGTTTGACCCAGTTGTAGATCAGAAGATGAAACTTGTTGAGACTCAGCAGGAGGTCCAGGTTGTGTTGTCTCAGGTTGTTCAATCTTAACCTCCACTTCAGGAGGAGCTTGGAGGGTAGTGTAAGTCAATGAGCTCTCCACTTTTGATCTTCTGCTTGATTGCCCTAATGTGCTCATCCATTGTAGATAGAGACATAAGGCCAAGTCTCCTTCCGGAGAATCTATACAGCTTCAAGAAGCTCATCATCCTTAGTCTGTCAGTAGATTTCTTCATACTCTTTTGGATGATGGCTCTTGACTTTGTAGCCTCTTCCCCCATCTTTCTTTTTGTTGCCTTTTGTTCTTTGAGCACTTGAAGTTCAAGTGTTTGAGATACTCAAACTCTATGTACTCAAAGGACAAGGGAATAAGTGCAGATGCCTGGTAAAGACCTGTGGCACTCAGGTAGTGGATCATATTTTGCCTATCTGTTTCTTTGTCTAGCTGAGGTTCTTGTGTAGTTGCCACAGTCTCTTGCACAGGCTTTCTTGAACTGGGGAGAGAGTAGGATCATGCTCATACAGTCTTTTCTGTCTCTTCTCTTTTTTGATTTGGAGGAGCAGCCTTGCATCCTCTTCTTCCTTCATCTCTCTTAACACTTTCATGTAAGATAGTTCATTGAGTTCCTCTAAGGGGAGAGATATAATTTCATTAATGTCATAGTTCATGGTCTACAGGTAAGTAATCCTTACTGCCCTCAACTCATTATCTTGAGTGTTTGGTCTAGGGGCAGCCCTGATTGCAGCTTGCATGAAGCCTGAAGACCTAGAGGAACTTTCCCCCCTTAGCTTCCTCTTCCTCTCTCTCTCCTCCTCCTCAATCTCCTCAGGAGTTAAAATCATTTTCCCTTTGTCGCCCACAGTCCTTTGCGACATAAGGTGGAGAGAGCTTTGGCCTTCATTTCTTGGTGTAGCATCTAAGCTCTGGCAAGAGAGAGGCTGTGACACACCTTCACTAGCAGGTGTTTCACTAAGGAAATGATTTGCTGAAGTAGTTGTTGGTGTGACAGAGCTCTCAGGCTCTATCACTGGGCAGTCAAGGTTTTCCCTTTGAAACTAATCTTAGGCTCTCCCTCAACATCCAGTTGACCAATGACATTACCTAATTGCCTTTGTCTCCTTCTTAGACTGAACTCTTCAGTAATTCTATCTTGAATCCTTTGTGCCAGCCTGCCAGCTTGTCTAAATTGACTTGGGTTGACAAGTGACATGTTGATTAGGTCAAGACCTTTATAGTAGTTCAAGGTCTGAAAGTTGAATACCTCTTGCTGTCCTTGAACTCTTTGAAGAATGAGGGCTCTTCTGTTAGCATCATACCAACACACAATGATGTAGTTTGAAGTTCCTTGGGTGGGGATGACATAGCCCTTGGAATGCCTTCCTTTAAGAGACTCTGAATGACAGAATCTAGAGAGTCCACATCAATGTGAACTTGAGGAAGTTGCTGAGTATGCATAATTTCAAGTGAGGATGGTGAGTCCTCAATGTCCATACTCTCTGAAGAACTCCCAGGTTTTGTGATTGCAATGACTTTCTCCTCCTTTTTGGTAGCATCACCCTCTTGCATAGGTGAGTTGGGAGTTAGGTCAATCATATCCACAGGTTCTTGTGTTCCTGGTTGAGCTCTCCTTAAAGGTCACCTAGCTAGTTTTTCTCTGAGATAAGATATCTCAAGTTGCTGATCATTGACCATGTTTTACAGGGTAGTCACCTGAGATTCAAGGTGACTAACCTTAGAGACTAGATAGGTGCATGTTTTTGACAGTTTTTGCACCTTTAGTCTCAAATTTCCCTCATCTTCATTAGAAGAATCACTAGGAGATAAGAGAATTGGACCAAAGTCCTCACTCTCACCACCAGCTTCAAGTTCTTGGCTGCTGGATTTTCTCTGCTTACAGACAACCTCAGTTGAAGTGTCAATGGGCTGAGTTGCCATGGTTGAGGTCTTAATGATGTAGTCACTTGCAAAAGTGAGATCCTCTTCCATATAGATCTCTTGAACAGGTTTAGAGAGGTCCACCTTAGTAATGGGTGACTGATGTGGGCTAGACAAAGGAGACTCAGGAGCACTCATCTCTCTTTGAGTAGGGGAAGAGTAGAGAGACTCATGGTACTCACTGAAACCTAAGTCTTCATCAGTATAGAATTTTAGGAATGGGTTGATTTAAGTCTAAAGGCTGGGGATGGTAACTGTCCCCTGAAGATTGTTCACTTGAGTGTTGAGACTCAGAGTGAAGGCTTAAGGTAGTTGGGCTAGTGAGCTCATCAGGCTGAGCATAAGGAACCTCAGCACTGATTCTTGAAGAAATAGGAGTGGTTTGCTCCTCAGGGGAAGTGGAAGCTCTAGTATCTACTTCCTATTGTATGGGTGAGTATATGGGGGTCTGCACAAGCTCAATAGCTTGAGCAAGGGTTCGTTTGGATTTTATTTGGTAGGTGACGGTGATTTGTGGCCTTTTTGGTGGTTGAGAGGTAGAAGGTGTGGGTTCAACACTAGCTTGTGTTGCTAGGTTGTCACCTTAAGCAATGAACTCTAGCATTTTGGGGACAAGGGATGTTTCCACCCCTGAGAAACCTACAGTTGGCTTCTTCATGATTCTAAAGATGCCGGGCTTCATCTGTCACAATATAAGAATATTACCTATTTCCCTTAACTGTGAGCCCAGTTCACAGTTCAGAATATATTGAACATATCTAGGAAACATGTAATACTCTATGGAGTTCAAGTTAGCAAGTAAATTTGTGTAAACAAACTGCGAGTATCTGAACTTGACCCCTTGAACCATTTTATGCACTATGAAAGAGAGATCCTCGGGAATCTGGTCCCACCCTCTATGCTTGTTTGACAAGTTGTGGATAACCACATGTAGCAAGTATTTCCACTGGGATGAGACCTTTCCTTTCTAGAAGGTCTTTACAGAGAAATCTCCCTCATAGCCATCTGCACAAAGGAATGATTAACAACTTTCTTTGGAAAAGACAACTCACCTTCTTCATCATCCTGCTGAAGATGAGTATTGATAATGGCCGGAGTGATAAAAACTTCCAAAGGTAAATTGCTTTCGGAAGAAAATTGTTCTTTGAAAACATATAAGTACTTTAGTTAAATTTAAGCTTCAGAAGATATTTCAGAAATTTCTTCCGAAGGTAAATTTACTGAAATAGTTATTTGTTTTCTAAGACATAAGTTTCTTCCAAAGGTAATGATAAATATTCCGAAGGGTAAAAAGATCAAAATTTTCAAAAATCCAAGGAATGTCTTTTAAAAAGGAATTTTCTTCCAGAGAACAAGGGTTTATGAAGGTGATAAAATAGACAACTTAGGACACACAAGTTTTAGAAATAATATGATTAAGTTTTAAGAATAGCTACTCAAGGTTAATCATCCCAATAGCTAATACAAGATATTTGAATCTCTGTTCATCAAAAGCATTGGTGAACAGATCAGCATATTGTTCATTTGTATTAACTTTGACTAGTTTGATTTATCTCTTTTCAAAGTTATCTCTAATCAAATGATACCTAATATTGATGTGCTTTGTCCTTGAGTGCTGCACAGGATTCTCTGTGATAGAGATAGCACTATTGTTGTCTATATGGATAGGAGTCTCCTTGAAGTTGAATCCATAGTCCAGCATCTGATTCTGAATCCAAAGCACTTGAGCATAATAGCTTGCAGCAACAATGTATTCAGCTTCAGCAGTGATGCAGACACACAGGATTGTTTCTTGCATTGCCAAGAGACTATCCTTCCACCAAGAAACTGACATCCCCCAGATGTAGACTTTACAGTCATCTTCCTTCTAGGAGTCTTCTTTTGTGAACAAGGCTGAACTTGATCACTTTCCTTCTCCATCTTCATCTTTGCAGATGCTGTGGCAATTATTATGGGGATGGAACTACCTTTGGAGCTTGATAGTACAGGTTGTACAACAGTTGTGCACAACTGATCAGCCTTCTTCCTGATGATCGGATGATTTGGACATGAACTAGAACTCTTGTTATTTGAGTTCAAGTTTGTGTCTTCAGCCTTAACCACTTCAAATCCTGCAGAGATGAAGACTTGTTTCTGTGCAGAGTTGAAGGTGGCCTTGATCTCTTGAGCCTTCTTGGACTTTCTCTTGGCCTTCCTGATCAAGTTCTTTCTTTTGGACTTGGTCATCCCAAAAGATTTACTCTCCTCAGAGAGATGGTGACCCTTCTTAGAATGCTCTTCTTCACTCTTCTCAGAGCCATTCTTCACCATCTCCTCTTCATCCTCTTTAGTCAAGGGGTCTATAAGGGGAAGCTCATCTTCATAAGTTCCACACCTAGAAGGTCTTAAGACAACATTATGTATGGAGGTGCTATCTCACTAGATCCCAGTCCCTGCTTATTTTGATAACAAACTATTGCATGCAAGGATGAGATATTATGTTCCTGAAGGTCTCTTCTTCAAGAACACATTGTTATACCCTAGCTTTGCTGATCACAAGCTCAGCCTGGCATTCAGTTAACTTAGTTATGAGGTCTTTGATCTGAGTCCTGTAGTTTGTGTGCTCATGTTTAAGAGTTGAAATGGTTTTCTCTAAGTCCTCTATCTTTAGTTTATAATCATTTTCAGCTCTACTAAAATCAGCTTTTAAGATATGTAAGGACTCAAGATCATATCTTATTTCTAAGTTATAGGACCTGTATCTATTTATTTAGCAATACATTAAGGAGTCTAAGATGTTCCAATACCTTGGCTTCATCGTGGTCTGCCATGAGTGCTTTGTTCGGAGAAGCATCTTCCACCTGAAAGCTCCAGTCAAAGCCTCCTTCTTTAATAGCAACTTCAGCTTGCTGCTTTGGCTTCTCATTCTGGGGAACTCTATCAGTGTAGTCTGGTCTGGCTTGTGTTTGGCCACCATTTGTCCTTGGTGCCTTACACTCCCTTGCAAAGTGCCCATTTGGTTACAGTTGTAACACTTTACTTTGCTTTTATCCAGCCCAAACTTTCCCGTGGATGCATTGCTTGGAAACTTCTTCCCTGTCCTCTTGTAGAACTTCTTGGCTCTGTGAGTGAGAAGAGCCATCTGCTGAACTATCTCCATGTATTCCAGATCATCTGGATGGATACAGTCCAGGTCTTCAAGGCTGAAAAGAAAGTTGCCTGTGCTCTCATCAGAAGAGACAAAAGCATGAGAAGAACTTGTCTCTTGAAATGGACTTCCTTTAGTGTAGCTTTCTCTTGGAGTCTTTGGGAAGGTGATGAAAGGACCCATTTGTGAGTTGTCAGGGTAGCATATAAGATGATGTTGTGGTTCAATGTTTTCCCTTTCAACCACATGGAGGGCTGGACATTGTTGATTGCTGGAGTTACCAGATGAGTTTTGCATGTTTATCTCCATCTGGTATCCACTAAGATTACCATACAACTCTGTAAGTGTAAGATTCTTAAGGTTCTCAGTCCTCTTGATAACAACACAATAATGCGTCCATTGTCTGGGAAGAGAGGACATGAACTTCCTCACAATTTCCGTGTTTTCAAGAGTTAGTCCAACATCCATTAGAGTATCCATAATTTCAACATACCTGAAGTATTATTGAGTCATGGTTTCACCTACCTTGAAGGTGAAGTTTTCAAACTGTTGCTTCAGGAGATCCTTCTTATTCTCCTTTGCTTCATTGGACCCCTCATACATAAGCTTCAGTGCTTCCCATAGCTGCTTGGCAGTTTTGCACTTCTTGAAGCCTCTGTAGATGGAGTTTGGAAGAGCAGTTTGAAGGGCTGTCATGGCTTTCTGATCAATCTCTATTATTTTCCTGTCTTCTTCAGAATAGTCAGCTACAGCCTTTGGAGTCATACCACCACAAGTAGCTGTAGTGGTGCTTGGTATGTAAGGTCTCTAAACAACAGAGTCCCACATCCTAGATTCTTAAGATTTGATAAAGCCTTCCATTCTTTGACACCAAGTATCAAAGTCTTCAGGAGTGATCAGTGGAGACTTTGTCATTGTTCCAGTTTCCATATCAACTTTAGTAATAGCTGCCATTTGAGTTGTTATGTATTTTGTGTGTGTGAGGGATCTTAAGATGGTGAGATCTTATATCAAGAGCCTGGAATGCTGTGATACCAAATGTAGGATCGTTTAAGGGTATGCACTTACAACACAACAACACAATGCGGAGAGTTCTTTAGAACATTTAACAGATCAAATAGGGAACTCGTTAACTTATAAGTAAGATGCTAAGAACACAAGTAAATATGTGAGATAGAACAAGATAGCTAACAACACAAGTGAATGGTTTTCAAGAATATTGTATATTGCTTCTCATGTTCTTTTACAAATGTTACAAAGCATAGATGGAAAATTACAAGTACTTGAGATACTTTATACTACATCCTACAACCGGCCATACTTTGAAGGCCAGCTGGATACATAAGACTAGACAACTACAAAATCAAATGCAGAGTCAAAAGGCAGATTGCCTTTTGACTACTGACTATAGCATGCCATAGCTCACATCCTAATATATTACAAAACGGATAAAAGTACATAAAGTAGAAACCTCATACTCAGGACCTCAATATACAGCTACCAAAAGCATAGATCTTTTCACCAACTCATGTAAGTTGGTGACTGAATAGAGTTGCAGCAGAAAAGTGGTCCAGCTTTATGGTATAGTACATCAGATAAAAGCATGTTCATAAAAATCTTCGGAAGAAATCTGTCTTCATTCTTTGGCTTTGGAAGACTTTGTATTTGAAGCTTCAGAGACTTCACTTTTGGCTTCAGAAGATGTTGGTCTTGGCTTCGAAAGATTTTACACTTAGAATATTTTCTAGTGCATGGTGTAAAACTTCTGAAGCATTTCTACTTCTGTACTTCAATGCATGCATGAAGAGAGACTTTGATGTTTTGGCTGCATCAAACTTATAGGAATCCTTACAGTATTAATCTTGTCTGTATTTATATATTTTTGTCACCGCATAATTAGCTCACTTTAACTCTTCTACTACTTGTATCAGTTTAACATCCACTATCACTCCAAATTTGGAATTGAAGTTTTAATCGGGGCGAACTTCGTCTCTGGGAGGGACCTTGTTAAACATACTCTTGTCATGTTGGATCTTGATTATGCCTTCAGACATGACGTTCCTGCTACTCTTACTGCTGAAAGTACACTGATTCTGAATATGCTTACTACAAAGTATGATGGGTTTAATAATGTGCCTGAACACATAATGATGATGAACGACATTGCTCATAAACTCAAGACCTTAGACATGAAGATGAGTGATTGTTTTCTAGTACACTTCATTATGACATCTCTTCGTTCATGATTTGATGCTTTTAAGATCAACTATAACACCCAAAAAGAAAAATGTTCAATGGGTGAGTTGATAGCAATGTGCGTGCAGGAGGAAGAACGCCTGAAGCTAGAAAAGCCTAATGTTGTTCATGTTACCACCATTAAACCATTAAAGAGGAAGGGGAACTTCATAAGGGAAAGCTCCAAAGTCCATAAGGCAGGTACAAGTGTAGCTTCCAGCTAAACTGCCTCCTTCAGATAATCTCGCTGCAAATTTTGTCACAATAAGAGACACACCCATTGAGATTGCTCTAAGTTCAAGGAGTGGATGACTAAGAAAGGTAACCATCTATTTATGATATTTGATTCCTTTAATGTTAACGTTCCAATTAACACATGGTGGGTTGATTCTGGTTCTATGGTTCATGTTACTAATTTAACATGAGGATCCCTTACAATCCGGAAGCTGGAAAGAAACCAAAGGACAATTAAGGTGGGAGATGGTGATGAACAAAACATTGAAGTCGTAAGTACCATGCAATTAATAATGAAAATTGGTCAATGTATTAAACTTTATGATACATTATATGTACCGGGGATTACTCGGATTATGGTATATGTACCAAAGTTAGACAATGATGGTTATGAAGTTTTGCATGGTCATGGCAAAGTTACTATTACTTTAAACTCTCATGTCTGTGGTTGTGGTTATCTGGATAAAAATCTCTATAAGTTAGAAGTAGATGATCAATTTTCAAAATCATTGTTTTCATATAATGTAAATGAAAACATTAACAAATGAAAACGAGATTTGGAAACATCATCCATGTGGTGGCATCAACGTTTAGGCCACATCTCACGAGATCGCATGTATAGACTCGTGAAAGATGATGTATTACCAAATCTTGATTTCTCTGATTTTGAAGCAGGTGTTAAATGCCTTAAAGGTAAAATGGCTAATGGATCTAAAAAAGGCATCGTCAGGAGTTTTGGTTTACTACAACTAATACACACTGATATTAGTGGATCTTGTCCTACTGGAATATCAGGACATAAATCATTTATCACTTTTTATAGAAGATCACTCGCGTTACATGTACTTGTACTTAATCAAAGATAAATTTGAATCACTTGACATGTTTAAAACCTTTAAGGCTGAAGTTGAATATCAACTTGATTGTAAAATAAAGGTAGTGAGATCAGATAGAGGTGGTGAGTTTTATCGTAGACATACTGATATTGGTCAAGCTCCTGGTTCTTTCTATGACTTTTGTAAAGAAAACTGGATTGTAAACCAATTTACCATACCGGGTACTCCTCAGTAGAACGGTGTAGCTGAGAGAAGAAATCGTACTCTAATCAACATGGTTAGAAGTATGTTAGCGAACTATTCTTTAGCTTAATTTTAATGGACAGAGGCATTAAAGACAACTGTTAGATCTAGGACTTATAGGTCTAGATCAATTTGTATAGGCTTAGAAATTTAATCAATTCTTGTAATAAATATTTGTAATTGTCACTTATTGTGTATGCATTACATATATATATATATATATATATATATATATATATATAGGTTAACCCATTTATATATGTGTTGATTTATGTATGGTTGCAGGTACAAACATTATACCTGGTCAAATTCTGAAATTGACCAAGTGTAAGAAACATCTACGGATGAACACTTTGTTCTTTCGTAGATATGTTTCTTACAAGTAAAATGCATCCAAAGATCTTTTGCGGATGAACAACCACAGGTTGGAAGAACAAGAATGCTTTGGAAGAACAAGATTGCTTCGGAAGAACAAGATTGCTTAAGAAGAACAAGAGTGCTTCGGAAGAACAAGACTTCTGCGGAAGAACAAGACTTCTGCGGAAGAACAAATCATCTACGGAAGACAATATTCATGCGGAGTCCAAACACTTGTATAATACAAGTGTTACGAGTCAACAAGTGAACAAGGGAGTTATGCGAATCCCAAGAAATCCGATGATTCCTTAACAGAAACAATTCAAATCCTATGAGATCCGATGTTTCCTTTAACAGAAACATCATTGTCTATATAAATGGATCCTAGGTTTCGAATCAAGGAGGCTTGGACGGCAACAGCAATAGCAATATGACAATTTCACAAACAACAAACATAACATCAAATCTCACAATCAAACCCTAGCAGCTGTCGCATCATCCATCACCAAAATTTAATATCATTCATTCATTATTTGTAATCATTAACATGTTTTAATGAAATACATATTATTCATTAATTGTGTTTCTTTTAGTGTGTTCTTGCATCTTTATTGATATTGAAATTTACTGCAAAACAATTAAACCAAGCCAACGTTGATTCCGCAAACGTTGACTTGCCTTCAACCGACACTGATTATTCCTGATTGCGATCCTTGGATTCACAGGTGGTATCAGAGCCTAGTGCTCATTGATTTAGATCGATTGATCTATCAGTGTTAGTTGTGTTTAATTGCTTTGAATTCTGTAGATTTGTCAGTTTTTACTGATTAGATCTATTGTTTTTAAAAAGGATTAGTGTGAAACTTGATTTGTCGTTCAACAGTACTCGGTTAGATTAACTTGGATCTATATTCAAATCAATTGAATAGCAAATCTTAGCTATTGACCATCATCACTATATTGTTCATAACCTTTGAACAAATTCATTAGTTGACCTCTCAGATCTTAACTAATCATTAGCAACTTTAGAAGATCATCTTACCAACCACCAAAGTTGGAAACAAAAGCAGACTTCAAATCATGGAAAATCAAGTTTAGGAATCATGTAAATTATACAGATTCTGACTTATGGGTCTCTATAACAGAAGGTCCTTATATTCCACCCACCCTTGGGCCGGATTATAATGATAACAATCAACCTATAAGCATAAAAGATCTTTCACCTGATGATATTAAGAAGGTTAAAGTTGATATCAAAGAATATAGTTTGCTTTGTATGGCTTTGCCAAAAGAAATATTGATCAGATGTGAAAATTACAAAACATCAAATTTCTTGTGGAAGATTCTTCATACACTTTGTGAAGGGAGTGATGAAATCCGAAGCATTGGGCAGGACACCCTTCGTTCACAATATGAAACTTTTTGTTGATGCATGTATGTCCCTAGATCATGATTTGTAATGTAATAGATCTTGTCTGTCTGATTATGATGTAATTTGTATTGATTAATGAAATGATATGGATTGTTTGTTATTTGTAATGTTTAATATTTAATTAAAGAGTCGTGATTGAATTGATTGGGTTTATGATTGTTTGAATGGTTACACATAATGTTATATTGATTAAAACATTCAAACTTAACTTAATGAAGTTCTCATGCGAATGGCCCATGCGAATGGACCACACGCATGAATAACTTCATACGTTTGACTCAATCGCACGACTGAACCAGGAGACTGGATCAGTCGTATGATTGACACATAAGATTGGCTCAGTCGCACGACTGAACACTCAGTCGTGCGGATGAATCAACCGCATGGTTCAATCGCACGACTGAACCATACTTATGGCCCAGTCGCACGATTGAACAATACTAACCTATAAATAGACCCAATTCGTGGAAAAACGTAAGCATTCATACCATTACGATTCCAGACGTACCCTAGCCGTCCAGAAGCCTCCCAAATCGTTCTCCAAGTTCACAGAACACATTAGATCGATTCCTAATTGACTTCTAACGTTAGATTCAATTCTTGATTGATTCTTTGTGTGTTCTCACTGATTGGATCGCCAATCAAATAGGATTCCGCACTATTTGAGTTGGTTTAACACGCTAATCACTAGGTATTTCGTACAAATACCAGGTCCTAACAAGTGATATCAGAGCTTTGGCTCTTGATTACGTGTTGATTCAATCAAGATTGCATAAAAGTTTGTGTTTTTGCATTAAAAAACGCAATCTTTGGTGTCAAAAGTGATCTTGGACGTTCCCTGCTCATCGAAGTTTGGTTTCTACGGACTTAGGCGATTAGGACTTGTGAAATTTCGAATTTTTACGGCTGAAACCCGTCAAACCTAGAAAATTTCGCAAAACAGCAGCTTCAGTCGCACGAGTGACCCATTCGCACGACTGGACTCCATTTGCATTGCTCATTCGCACGATTGGACCTAGTCGCATCTTCATTCGGCCGACTGAACAGTTCGTTCGCATAGCTCATACGCACCAGATTCATTCGCACGACTGAACCAATCGCCCAGTTCAGCCA
Organism: Flaveria ramosissima; assembly: GCA_025215565.1. Lineage (NCBI taxonomy): Eukaryota > Viridiplantae > Streptophyta > Magnoliopsida > Asterales > Asteraceae > Flaveria > Flaveria ramosissima. The sequence continues at coordinate 37,104,475 of CM046029.1, read as the reverse complement.
CACGATTGAACCAGTCGCAGAGTTCATACGCACGATTAGACCATCCGCATCCTTCAGTCGCATCAGTGAAAGTTTGTTTGATTAGACTTAAAGTTATTCGCCATGGAAGATCAGATGTCAGCCTTTACTGCTGGGAAGGACTCGAGGATACAGAACCTGTTGCTGCTTGAGAGTGAGGTGGGAAATCACAATAAACCACCAAAGCTCTTGACTTTAGATGAGTTTCCCCACTGGAAACAACGTTTTGAGATCTACCTCAATGGAGTAGATCCTAATCTGTGGGAAGCCATTGAGATTGGGTATAATACGCCGGTGGGAGCTGATGGAGTTAAGCTAACGTTAGGTGGGATGACGGACGCACAGAAAGTCAAGTACAATGCAGAGAAAAGGGTTTATGCATTGATCACTCAGTCTATCCCCAAAGACATATTCCACCACTATTCAGAGAATAAGCAGTCCAAGAAACTGCGGGATGAGCTAGAGAAGAGGTATGATGGGAATGCTTCGTTAAAGGCAATCAAGGCAAAGGAGTTAAAGAAAGAATTCGATAACTTCTCATCGATTGGTAACGAGAGTTTAGACGAGGTCATAGATAGATTCTACCACTTGATGAGCGAACTGCATACACATGGAGTGGAAACAACCATGGAAGAGAAAGTGAGTAATTTTGCAGATGGATTGCCTGATAAGTGGGCTTCATTCGTGTCTAACCTGAGACAGAATGGAATGCTTGTAAAGCTGGATATTAATGACTTCATTCTTAAGTTGCGAGAAGAAGCACTAAGGATGAAGTACAGAGCGCAGAAGTCTTCGTACACACAAAATCCAGCTTTATACAACGCCACGCCTCAAGCTAAGACATCTGGAGCGCCTCTCCAGACTGCTTTTGTGTCTAGCTCGTCAGGTCCTTCACATGCTTCTCCTTCTGGATCAGACACGTCAGGGTCGTCTTGTACCCACTATATTGGATCAGAAGCAAGTGCTACCAAACTGAAGACCGAGAACCTCGGTAATGTGACTGTGGAAGTAGCTCGAGAGCATATGGATCTCTTAGCTGCAGTAGTTCATTCATATGATGGACTTGTTGCCGGGAAGATTGGAAACTGCCATCTGGCAGATGAGGACTACGAGCAGGTGGACGAAATGGAGCTTGAGAGGATGGATATCATGTGGGCCTTAGCTAGTGCTGTCCGAAGGGCGAAGAAGTTTGTTAAAAAGACTGGACAGAACTTGGTAGCTACTAAGGATACCACATTTGGTTTTGACAAGAGCAAAGTGACCTGCTTCAACTGTGGAAAGAAGGGGCATTTCAAAAGAGAATGTGTCAAGCCAAAGAAGACGGGTAATGGGAACCCGTTCTCGTCCTTTACTCGCCAAGACAAGCAAGCTTCCAGTTCTACTTCATCAAACAAGGATCCAAAAGCCTTGACTGCTCATGATGATGAAGGACAGGATTGGAGCTTTAGGTTTGTCTCACCAGGGGAATCAAACATTGCAAGTGTAGAAGATATTGATGATGATTCTGCGAGTGAAGGTGATCTAGCAGTTGAGATAGCGATGTCGCATAGTGAAGAAGCAACTTCAGCCGAGGTCAGTTACAAGCCAAAGGAGGAGACTTCCAAGTCAGAGACAGAAAAGACAGAATCACCAGAACCAGAGACATTTGATGCTGCGTTGATGGCTAGCTCTTCTGAACCAACTCAGGTAAGTACTACTGACCAAATGTTTAATAATCATGCTTTTTCTGATTGTGATACTTTTAGGAATAGCATAGATGAAAAATTTGCTAGGTTATTAGATCATAATGATAACTTAGTAAAAGATTTACAACTATGCACTGAGGCTAATAGAGTACTAAAACAAAATGAGCATAGTTATAAAGAAAAGATAACGATGTCTAAAACTCAAAATTGGTGAAAAAGTTAATTTGAATTGAACAGATAGGATATCATGCGATTGGATAGGCGGATGAACTTCAGTCGCACGACTGAAGGGTGCGATTTACCTAACCGCACGACTGAACCATGCGTATGAAGCTCAGTCGCACGACTGGAGTAACCGCATAAGAGTACATGCGCATGAGTCCAGACGCACACTCAGTCGTACGCATGAGATCATTCGCACGTCTGAACCTCAATCGCACGGTTCAGTCGCACGACTGATCTCAGTCGCACAACCTCAATCGCATGACAGAAACATTCTATTCAAGTTTAAGTGTTTCATGATGTTCTAAGCCAAAGGTACTAATGTTTATATTGTTATGTGTTACAGATGGCGAGTCGATGGACCATGAGCACAAAGCATAACATATGTGCTCATCTGGATTTAACATCCAGAAACGCGGCTGACTTCTCAGGAATCATCACTTTTCTGCTGAGATCTAGGATTGCTCATGCTATCTCTACACCGTGTACACCTTATAGATCAGTGCAGCAGGCCTTCTGGGAAGGCGCGACCGTTGATAGATCCTCTGAGCCTCATTGCATCAGGAGTACGATCTTTGGTGAGGCTATTACCATCTCAGAGGAGGATCTAAGGATTGTTCTACAGTTAGGGGATGATGCTGATTGTCCTACTCGTCTACACCCCCTCACGGTCAGAGGATGTTTTCTGAGAGCCAAGTACTCTGGGGACATCAATGCTGGGGAACTCAACAAGAGTAGCCTCTGTCCCCAGTTCAAGTATCTTGCGCATGTTCTACTGAAGTGCATAGCGTCGAGGAAGGGAGGATTTGATGAGTTGTCGGATCAGATCCAGAACGCTTATGCTGCGTTGGTGCTGAACCACCCGTTCAGCTTCTCCAAAATGATCTTCACCTACCTGGTGGAGAACATTGAGGGGAAAGGGAAGGAAGGCTTCTGCATGTATCCAAGGTTTATGCAGATGATTATAGATCAGAAGCTTCCCTCCCTGCCGAAGGAGAAGGAGGATGCTGTAGTGCTCGAGGTCATGGATGACACTACGTTGGGCAGGATGAAGGTGTACAGGGGGAAGCAGGTGAAACCCCCTGTTAGGAGGTTGTTTGGGCATCTGGCCCGTGCTGACTACGTGGTGCCAGCCAAGAGAAAGTGGCGCCACGATGATAGTGATTCCGATGTAGAGCAGATTGCTCTACCAGCTCATGATTCAGATGATGATGATAGCGGAGACGCCGGGGATGATATGCCTGCTCCACCTAGAGGCACTGATTCAGATGTTATTCCCCCAGGGTCTGCCCCTGCCGGAGAGGTTACTGAGACGGCCGGTTTTCATCAGGAGTTTGTTGTTGGTGATCAGGAGGAGGAGGAGTCTGATGAGGAGCCCCTTACGAGAACTGTGGGAAGCAAGGTTGTTCCCACAGAACACGGGCTAAGGGTGGTTGGTGAACACCCTCGAGACTCCAGAGAGACAGAGACTGACCCGAGCTATGCTCCGGGTTCAGCGGGCAGAGCTGTAGGGGGAGCATCCACTTCCACTGGGACTAGGAGGAAGAGGATGGCTCAGCCCCATGGACTGAAGAAGAAGAAGCGTCGACTGACCTTCGTTACCACTGTAGCCTCTACTTCCACCACCACAGCCACCACTACCACCTCCACTGACATACCACCCATCACCACAGCCACCACATCCACCACTGCTACCACAGCCACCACCTTACCTACCACCACTGTACATTTCCCATCCACCACCATACCATTTACACCTATATCACCTTCACCATTTTACCGACCCATATTCACCACAGCCACTACCACCACCACCTCACATCATGCAGGACCGTCAGCCCAGTCCTCACACATATATGGATCACCTCTACTACCAATCGGGGTAGAGGAACAGCTGTCGGCGCTGAACCGTATGGTGATGCGTCTACTAGCTGCTGACGAGGAGAAAGCTGCACAAATACGCCAGCTGACCGACCTGACTGCTGCCCAGTCTCAACAGATGGCAGAGCAGGCTCGGGTAATAGAGCAGCAGACCCAGCTGATGGATGCACAGAGAGTGGAGATGTCCCAACTCCAGGAGCTGCATGCCCAATTAGCTAAACGTATAGAGGAATTGGAGACTACCAACAAGACCATCATGCTGAGGTTAAAGGGATCAAAGGATGAGCCCTTAAAGATAAAGGAAGGGGATGGAGATGAGGGAGATGGTGATGATGATGATGAAGATGATGATGAGGATGAGGAGGATGATGAGGATGAGGAGGAAACAGATGAAGAAAGGACAGAGGGAAAGGATGATGATGACGAAGCAGAAGGAGGGGATGCGGCTGCATCGGCCACTGCTTCAGGTCAAGAACGAAGATCGAAGAATCGACAGGACCAGTCATCTACCACCTCTGCTCCTCCGAGCGATGAGACCATGATTCAAGACAAAAGTACAGATTAGATGTTTTATGTATTTATTTATTTTTGTGTATGAATCATGTACTAAAAACAAATGTTTTGAATGTTTATATATTCAGTTAATGTAATTCTGTTTGATTAATTACTAATGATTTATGTGTTGAATGTTTAAATCAAACAAATCCAAATTTTCAAAGAGATGAGTTTGATATTGCTCCCCTTCAACAGGTCAAGACTCAACTAACCATGATTCTTGATCTGCAAGGGATTGTAAGAAGGTCTGTGAGTTATACCCCTGAAGAAGGGGAAATAATTCATGACCTATCTAACGAGCAACTGGCAGAGATGTTCAGACTCAATCCGGATGAAATCGTCAAAGATGCTCCAACAGTTGATTCGACTAGTGATGAAGAGCTAAATGATGTTGATGAAGTCGAGGTCGAAGATATAACTGCAGAAGAGTATCCTCAGTATGCTGACAATGAGGGTAATGTGGTTCCCAATCTGGGTGAGTCTCTAGTCAGTGATACGTTTGAGGTACTGAACAAGATGGAGTAGGAAACTGAAAAGGCGGAAGGAACAGCCCAAGCCTCAAATGATGACGTAGACATTCTAAAGGCTGAATGGGCTGCCTGTTTTGAAGAAGTGAGAGCCCAACGTGCTGCACCAAAGAAAGATGCCTACACCAAGCTCTACAGAGTCAAGAAACACCACAAAGTGTCAAGCAGGATTATAGCATGGGCTTATTTTGATGATCTTAACGCGTATGCAGTTAAGAGGGAACAGGGCATAGAGTACTTCAGATTTCCACATGATCTGAAGACTCTACCTGGTTTTGAGCTCAACCAGCTGGCTAAGCTAAAGCTTTTGTATGCTGACCCAAGGAAAATGTCAGGCTGGTTCGAGGCTGCCCTTAAGAAGGAGTACCACACCAGATGGGTTAACTTCAGACCCCAACAGCCTACTAGGTACATAAGAAGGTCTGAGGTTGATGCCATTACTGGCAAGCCTAAGATTGTGTTGAAGTGGAGTCCTCCGCGCACTTTGTCGAGAATCCCTCTCAGGGAAATGCCACAGGACTTCACTCCACACTTTAAAAGGTGGTACTATGATTGGAGAACAGCTGAAGCGGTCATAGTCCTAAATAAAGAGGGACAAATGGATACAATCAGGGTATTTGACCCAATGTGGCTAACTAACTTGTCTGCTAATGATGTCTATACATTATACAAGTGGCCACTGTTCTATGACACGCAAGATATCGTACAAGCCCTCCAGTTCCAAAACGTTATACGACTCTGCTTTGCGTTTGAGATTCACGCAGGAGTCACAAAAGAGAAGTACAAGAAGTACAAGGAGGTTATGCAGAAGACAAGAGATTAGATAGATCTAGGTCCAAGGGGGAGTTTGTTGATGCATGTATGTCCCTAGATCATGATTTGTAATGTAATAGATCTTGTCTGTCTGATTATGATGTAATTTGTATTAATTAATGAAATGATATGGATTGTTTGTTATTTGTAATGTTTAATATTTCATTAAAGAGACGTGATTGAATTGATTGGGTTTATGATTGTTTGAATGGTTACACATAATGTTATATTGATTAAAACATTCAAACTTAACTTAATGAAGTTCTCATGCGAATGGCCCATGCGAATGGACCACACGCATGAATAACTTCATACGATTGACTCAATCGCACGACTGAACCAGGAGACTGGATCAGTCGTATGATTGACACATAAGATTGGCTCAGTCGCACGACTGAACACTCAGTCGCACGACTGAACACTCAGTCGTGCGGATGAATCAACCGCATGGTTCAATCGCACGACTGAACCATACTTATGGCCCAGTCGCACGATTGAACAATACTAACCTATAAATAGACCCAATTCGTGGAAAAACGTAAGCATTCATACCATTACGATTCCAGACGTACCCTAGCCGTCCAGAAGCCTCCCAAATCGTTCTCCAAGTTCTCAGAACACATTAGATCGATTCCTAATCGACTTCTAACGTTAGATTCAATTCTTGATTGATTCTTCGTGTGTTCTCACTGATTGGATCGCCAGGATTCCGCACTATTTGAGTTGGTTTAACACGCTAATCACTAGGTATTTCGTTCAAATACCAGGTCCTAACACTTTTCATCATATTGAGGGTGAATCAATTCCTCAACAACTCCACAGGTTTATGCAACTTGTCATAGAAAAGAACATTCTGGAGTTGAAGTACACAAATGAGGAATTGAACAAGAAAATGCTCCATACTTTACCGGAAAGTTGGAAGCAAACTGTATCCATGTTCAAGAATACCATAGATCTCAAAGCATAGATCTCAAAGCAGTCAGACTAGACAATCTAGTGGCTAAAGTTGAGGCTCTTGAAGTGGATGAGAATCAAGAAACAAGAGTATAAGGAACTCATGTATCACCATATCACTTTAAAGAAACAAGAAGTGCTGGAAGTGCTTTCATGTCCAGTAATGATGGTGATAACTCTTGTACTTTGAGTGAAGATGAAGAGGAAGTAAGCTTCTATGCTTCAAAACCTCCTAAGAAATCTTCTCAAAGTAAGTCAAGAAAAGAAAAAGAAAGATCTGATGATCAAAGAGACAAATCATCTGAAAAACCATCATTCAACAATCAATCAGAGTCCATCACTGTCATTCTAGACTCTGAAGAACAAAAGGCAGCTTTTGCAGCCTTCAGTTCAAGCTTTCAAGCTTACCTAGGAAGTACATTGCCCACTACCAACATGTGCCAACAAGATTTAGAAGAACTGCCTCCGAATGTAGTGGAGGAAATGGATCTACAATGGCAAATGGCAATGATTGCCTATAGAGCCAAACAATATCTGAGAAGAAACAAGAATTTGGCTGCTGCAAGTAAATCATCACGTATAGGAGTTGATAAGTCAAAGGTAAGATGCTTCAAGTGCAATCTCTATGGACACTTTTCTAGAGAATGCAATCAACAAAATTCTGACACAACACAACATCAGAATCATCAGGCCAAACAACCCTCATCAACTCAAAGATATTTTAGACAGCCACAACTGACCAACTCATCCCCACTAGCCACCAATTCACCAGCAGGAACTAGCAACTCTAAAGACTCTGGGCTGATCATTCTTCAAGATGGAACCTGTGACTGGAGTGTGTATGAGAAGGAAGTCTTAGAAGAAAATCAAGCTCTAATGGCTCACATGGAAAACAAGTTCCACCCATGGCAAGTGAGGTAAGAGACAGGTTATGTTCATCAATATGTGTTGAGGAAGTAGAAAGATATAGAGTCCATGCTCAACAATTAGCTGATAAAGTTAAAGAAACAATGATTTTGAATGAATCTCATGTAAGAGAACATAAACTATATCAAATTAAAATTAACTCTTTACAAAAGGATTTAGACAAAATTGTTTCTGAAAATTACAGTTTGAAAGCACAAGTTGAGCATCTGACCACTTCCTTAACCAAATCCATGGCTGATCATGCATCAACTGAAGTGAAACTTCAGAAGTTTCAGCTCTCATCTCTGCAATATGAGAAATTACTAAATTCTCATATTGAATCAAAGAAAAGGTCTGGGTTGGGATACAATGCTGTGGCACCACCAATTAACAATAACTATGTTTCTTTGCCTGAATCAATGACAAATAATCTGTCAAAACATTTTGTGCCTAGCACCAATATAGGAACTAGCTCAAATCAACAAAACATTGATAATGAGGTGAATGAAACTGAGTCTTCTGAATCAAAAAGATTAATCAATTTAATTCAAATTCGACTTAGATGAGTGGGATGACTTGGATGATTCTGATGAACATGATGCTGATCTTTTAAATAAGGGTAAGAATGTTATGTTTGAAACAAATATTCCAAAAGTGCTTGAAGAAACAAAGTTGCCATACCCTCCTAAACAAAGAAACATGCTGAAAACCATTTGCAAGAGAATAGCTCAGTTGAATGAAGGTCTTCAAGAACTAAATCAGCAACAATACTCTGCTTCTACTGAGGAAAGAGAGAAATCCAAGGAAAAAGAAAAGAAAAAGGCTTCAGCAGATCATCAATGGAAGAAGAACCTCTTTCCTGTACCAGATCTACGGAAAAAGAAAACTTCAGTAGAAGTTAATGATGATTCAGTAGATCCTCTACGGAAGAGGAATTCAGCAACAAACAATCAAAATGTGCATAAAGTGGAAAAAGAAAGAAGCACATCCAAAGCTGAAGAAGAAAGAACAACATCAAAAGCCAGCAAACCATAAGAATGATTCTGAGAAAGAATCAGATGAAAAGTATACTTCAGTAGCTACTGCTATTTGCAATATGAACAATCACATGACTGCTGATTGCTACTTCAACAAACATTGTGCCATCTGCAACAAAAATAACCATTCCACTCAGGAATGTTATTTCAACAAAAAGAACAAGACAAAAGGCACAAAAAAGAAATAATTAGATAAGTCTGAATCAGATACTCAATCTACTGATTGTGAAAAGGGTTCAAAACTAAAGAAGTCTGAACAAAAATCAAAGTCAAAATCAAGGAACAATTCATCATCAAGTGCTCATACATTGAAGAAAAGACCAACTTTCCAGCAGTCAAAAACACCTCACAAAAGGGTAGATTTGACTGATAAGGAAACAAAGGATGATGATGCATTCTTTGATAAATTTGAAAAAGGAAATCATATACCTCATTCAAAAACAAAAGATTTTGAGCATTTAATCATAAAGTTTCATTATCAAAACCAAAGTCTCAAATGAACAAAATTAAGTTGGATCAAGAAGAAATTGGGAAACAAGAACCTAGTTCATCAACATCCCATTCAACAGAATCATCCTCATTAGAAACAACTCAAAATGAATCAACCAAAACTAAAATTGAAACTTCAAGACTTGTTCAAGAAGGAGTAACTATTTTAGACACTGTTGACAAACCCAAGATCATTAAGACTTGGGTTGTCAATTCTAACTGATTTATTTTTGAATGCTGGAACAATATTAGAGAGCTGACAACAAGTGGTATGTTGACAGTGGTTGTTCCAAACATATGACAGGAAACTGTTCACTTCTCCATGATTTCAAACATAAAAATGCTTCTTATGTGGCATTTGGTGGGGATAAAAAGGGAGGTAAAATTGTTGGTGAAGGAATGATAACAAATGATGTGCTCAAATTTGAGAAAGTAAATTATTGTGAAAATTTACAGTATAATCTACTAAGTGTGTCTCAAATTTGTGATCAAAATTATACCACATTGTTTGATAATACTAATTGTTACATTCTTAAGCCAGGATTTAATGTTCCAGAAGAATGGGTCCTCCTCAAAGTAGCAAGAAAAGGAAACACTTATGTTTTGGATATGAACAACACATCCCTCACAAAACATGAAACATGCCTTCTATCTAAGTTATCAGAAGATGTATCTCAACTATGGCATAGAAGGCTTGTCCATTCTAACATGAAGAACATGAACAAATTGGTGAAAAATGACCTGGTCATTGGATTGCCAAACAAAGAGTTTCATTGCTCAACTCACTATTCTTCTTGTTACAAAGGAAAACAACATAGAGTGTCACATAAATCAAAAATTAACAATACTAAAACTACACCACTCAAATTGCTTCACATGGATCTGTTTGGTCCTACCAATGTGATGAGCATTGGAAAAAGGCAATATTGTTTGGTGATAGTTGATGATTTCACAAGATTCACATGGGTCTTTTTCTTAAAACAAAAAAGTGAAACATCAGAAACATTAATGGACTTTGTGATCAAGATTGAGAATCAACTTGATACAAAAGTTAAAATTTTTAGGAGTGACAATGGTACTGAATTTGTCAATTTTGAACTGGATTCCTTTTGCAGGAGCAAAGGTATTGCAAGGCAATTCAGTGCACCAAGAACTCCACAACAAAATGGAGTTGCTGAAAGAAGAAACAAAACTCTCATTGAAGCAGCCAGAACAATGCTAGCTGATTCACAATTGCCCATCACATTTTGGGCTGAGGCTGTGAATACTGCATGCAATGTTCAAAACAGAACATTAATTGTCAAAGAACATAACAAAACTCCTTATGAGCTCTTGTTTAAAAGAAAACCATACATAGGATATCTTAAAGCCTTTGGATGTCATGTATCTGTTTTAAACATAAATTAATCATTGGAAAATTTTCAGAAAAATCATATGATGGTTTCTTTGTTAGATACTCTTCAATATCTAAATCTTATAGGATTTATATTCCACAACATAACATTATGGAAGAAACTCCTAATGTATCCTTTGATGAATCTGTATTTACTAAGTCAGTTAAAGGTTCATCATGGTTGTTTGACATAGATGCTCTAACTAAATCATTTAACTATGATCTTTTGAACATTGCAGGATCTAATGAAGTATGTTATCCATTTGTTCCACCTCATATGACTGAAGTGACATTATCTGCTGATCCTTCAAGGATACACACATCCTCGGGTGGGAACATATCAGCAGCAGCTGCAGACACTACATGTGGAAATGAACATGCTGCATCCGGAGATGTGAATGTTGTCCCTTCAACAATCCATGCTCTCAAGTGAATACAACAAACATTGGAAATGTTTCAAGTCCTCACTTATCCGGAGAAGTTCCTGTAACTCCTACGGAAGAGCAAAATTATTCCGGAGAAGTTCCTACGGAAGAGCAAAATGATTCCGGAGAAGTTCCTACGGAAGAGCAAAATGATTCCGGAGAAGTTCCTACGGAAGAGCAAACCGATACTGGAGATGATCCTACAGCCCATACAGAAGACACTCATGATCCTTCACCTCATGTTGAACATTTTGACTATTTTCTAAACTCTCAACCTGGGTTGGATCAGTCTGAGGCAATGGAAATGACTAACCTGGAATCATCTATGCCAGTTGAATCAACTCCATCAATGAGAATCCATAAGACTCATCCAGTCAACAACATCATTGGAGATCTTACAAAGAGAACTACAAGGAGCCAAAGTGGTACTGCCAACCTTTGTCTCTTCAGTTGTTTTCTTTCTCAAGTGGTCCCTCCAAACATCACTGCTGCTTTAAAAGACAATAGTTGGATTGAAGCTATGCAAGAAGAGCTTCAACAATTTAGAAAGCAAAAGGTATGGTCTCTAGTTGATTTGCCTGAAGGTCAACATCCTATTGGAACAAGGTGGCTATACAAAAACAAACTGGATGATAGAGGGATTATTGTAAGAAACAAAGCAAGGTTGATTGCACAAGGATACACACAAGAAGAGGAATAGACTATGATGAAGTTTTTGCACCAGTTGCAAGAATTGAGGCCATAAGAGTGTTTCTAGCTTATGCATCATATAAGAAGTTCACTGTGTATCAGATGGATGTCAAGTGTGCATTCCTATAGGAAGATTGATGAGGAAGTTTATGTCACAACCCCCCGGTTTTGAAGATCCTCATTATCCTCATAGAGTATACAAGCTAGATAAAGCCTTGTATGGTCTTCATCAAGCACCAAGAAAGTGGTATGAAACACTATCATCTTTCTTGCTCAAGCATGGCTACAAAAGAGGAACCATTGATCAGACACTCTTTCTCAAACAAGAACATCAAGATCTCTTAGTTGTTTCAAATATATGTTGATGACATTATATTTGGCTCAACTAATAAGAGATTGTGTGTAAATTTCGAAGAGCTGATGAAATCTGAATTTCAGATGAGTTCAATGGGTGAATTAACCATTTTTCTTGTTCTTCAAGTTCATCAAAAACCAGATGGGATATTCATCAATCAAGAAAAATACATACATCAAATTTTGAAGAAATACAATCTTGTTGAAGTATCCTCATGCAAAACACCAGCATCAACAATTGACAAGATTGTTCCTGATCCTTCAAGAAAATCTATTAATCAAAATTTATATAGATCAATGATAGGTTCACTTTATGTATCTAACTGCCAGTAGACCTGACATTATGTTTGCGCTGTGTGTGTGCTAGGTACCAATCTGATCCAAGGGAGTCTCATCTGAATGCTGTAAAAAGGATCTTCAGATACCTCAAAGGAAAACCAGGACTTGGTCTTTGGTATCCAAAGGATGGTGACTTTACACTCTACTCATACTCAGACAGTGACTATGGTGGATGTAACAGTAATAGAAAATCAACAACTGGTGGATGTCAATTCATCGGACCAAGGCTAGTATCATGGCAGTGCAAGAAACAAACCAATGTATCTGTATCCACAGCTGAGGCTGAGTACATAGCTGCTTCAGCTGGTTGCTCTTAAGTCCTTTGGTTGCAAAACCAATTGCTTGACTATCAACTTCCTTCAAACTTCAATTTACATAGACAATTCTGCTGCTATGTTTATAACTGCTAATCCTGTGCAACATAGTAAAACAAAACATATTAAGATAAGATATCATTTTCTGAGAGATTGCTCAGAAAAGGGTTTGATTAAGTTAGTCAAAGTGGATACAACAAATCAGCTTGCTGATTTATTCACTAAAGCCTTTGATTCAGTCAGATTTAATTTTCTAATTGAGTCTCTAGGCATGATTAACTTAGATTAATCAATTTGAACAAACAAAATACTGTGTGTAATGATGCTTCAGCATGACATATGCTTGGGAAATGATAGTACACTATATCTTTGCTTATTCCTGAATTCATAAATAACAATAAATCTAAGCAAGTTTCTTGATATGTGAGTAGATTCATCTTGAGTGGAAACTACACTGAGTGCATGCCAAACATAATGCTAAGTGATTGTTTGTGGGAAACTTCATTTTGAGAATACAAAGTGAGTCTTATTCTAATGTGACCAAATCACTCATCTAAACACACTATGTACCAACACTTTATAATATCTATCTTTGCAAATCATACTCCCTCTGTTTTGTGTGAACAAAGACCTGGGTGTATGATCACCATACTGAATATCAGTTACAAAAGGTGAAAAGATCATGATCCTCATCATCCCTCTGTTTTGTGTGAACAAAGACCTGCGTTAAAGGCACCTCTGTTTTACGTAAGTAAAGACCTGGTGACCTGATGATGATCATATCTAAGCTCTCAAAAGAGTCCTATGTGATCAATTGTATATTAATCTAGAGCTTTTACATCTTTGCATTAATGAGATGCCCAATGCATCTCAAGATAGAACTTATAACTTAAAGTACATAGTTCTTAAGTGTGAAAAAGTGATGATTTGACTTGCAAAGGGAGGACAAAATCTTTGTAAATTGAATGTGAAGCCCATAACAGTTATTTCCAAATCAACATGAAAACATGATAAACAACATGCCTAGTTGATACATGAGCTCTTGTATGGATTTAAGTGGACAATATACTTGCAATCAAAACTTTGTTCAGGTATCAATTCAACAAAATAACTCATCAGGTTGAGGCTTAGTATTATAGTATGATCCTATCATTTGTGTATATATGTCTGAGCATCATCATACAAGTAAATGTCACTCATGCTATTCTTCTTAGAAATTTATGATAAATGCTCAATGTCATCATTAATCATAAATTTAGGGGGAGTAGAATTCATGAAGTTAAGTTTATCAATCAGCAGCTTTTAAAGCTTTGAGTTGTTTGATATTTTTAAAAAAATTTCAAAGCTTGATTTGTTTGTTTAAGAAAAGTAAATAAAAAATATATTATATTTTTGCTGGGCAAAGTAAATAATAAAAAAAATAAAATTAAAACTCAAAACAAATTAAAAAAAACTAAAATAAGAGTCAAAATTGAAAACCCAAGTCAAAATTGAACTCTCTTTTGTCTATTTCATTATCAATTTGAAGGAATTGGAATCTGAGCACCATCTTAGCTCCTGGATACATGAAATTTTCTTTAAAATCATTTTAAACTTTCTTGTGCTAAATTGTCATGAATACAAAGTCAACAACGTCCAAAAGCAATAAATAGTTCTAAGCAATGGACTTGGACCATACAACAATATTTCTCTGCATTGTGCCATCTTAAGCATCAGCAGAAGCTACATTGTGGAAAATTTAAATGTTTATCCGTAGATTGGTAGACTACGGATGAGCAAAGATCAACAAAAATAATTTAATTTCATAGTTTGGTAATCTGTGAAAATGCAAGTTATACTTCATCAGCAGATGTCGTTAAGACATCCTCAGATGATTTATGGGATCCGTAGATGATCTACGAAAGAATTTGTTGAGGGTCCCACTTCATTAAAGTGATAAAAATTAATGTGTCTGAGAGTATAAATGATTATGTTTGACTTCAAAATTTATTATTCGCTTTTTCAGTTCACTTTTTCAGACCTAGAAAAACACACTCTCAACAAACTTTTCCCCCTTCGATAACATTCAAATTTTACCAAATCAAAACATCAAACAAACATATATCTGTGCTCTCAGATCGCTGTGTTCAAGGTAAAACATGTCGTAATGTTTCAATAATGAACCATTCGAATATCGTTTAATCTCACAACTGTTCGTATTCTCAGTGTGATTCTAACAAAATCTTCTTCTTCTGAACAGATGGATAATCGATTTACGAAAGAACACAATGTGTGTGCCTTCATAAACCCTGACGATCCTGTTTCAGTAGGGTGTCAAGACATTATCCGATATCTAAGAAGATCCAGGCTGTTCTATGCCTTATCAGCAGAGCCTGTGATTCACCAATCGCACATCACTGATTTCTGGAACTCCGCCCAAATTGAGGAAGATGGTCAAGTTATTATGGCTGATGTGAAGAATCAAAGACTGAGAGTGAATGAACAAACAATAAGAAGGGTTCTTGAGTTGGGAGATATAGAAGCTGGTCACCCTGATGTGTTTGACAATGAATACATAGAAAAAGTCTTTCTACTGATGGGGTATGATGGTGACTTCGAGAAAGGAGAAATAAAGAAAGGAAGACTCTGCAAGCCATACAGATTTCTCTGTCACACTTATCTTAAGTGCATCTCAAACAGGAAATCTGGACTTGACAAATTTTCAAGGCATATCTCTTCAGGCATTATTGGTGTTTTTAAGGGAAGAACCTACAACTACTCAAAGTACATCTTCAACTGCTTATGTGATCACATCAAAGTATAGAAGGCTGACAAGATGTACATGTTTCTAAGGTTTCTACAACTAATCATCAATGTTGATCTGCCTGGAACTACTGTGGATGGTGATGTGTTTGTTCAAGCACACCTTGGGAGATCTATACTGAATAAAATATCTGGGAGATATGAAGGAGGAGACATGCCCATGTTTGATCATGTGGTAGATGCTCATGCAAACATTCCTCAAGAGCTTGTGTGGGAAGATCAACAGGAGGTTTCGTCACCAAACTCTGTTCAAGACACTCACTTACCAGATACATCACCCATACATCATCAACCTCAACCATCCCTACCAAATTCACCTGCAAGTCAAAACACAGAACCTATCTCTCCAATTCACCCTCTATCACCAAATCAACAAAAAACACCCCAACCAAATTCACCTGCCAGCCAAAACATAGAACCTATCTCTCCAATTCACCCTCAATCACCAAATCAGCTTCAAATGCAACTTTTTCAACAACCTCAAAATCTAGAAAATTCATCCATTGAGAGCATTTACACTGGGGAGACAGAGTTAGCCTCACAAGCAAGTACAGTTCAATTGTCTTTAACCAAAACTGAATCCCCTGTACTCTCAAATGAAACTAAACCAGTCTCTCCGGTGACTAACCACATCAAGAACTGGCAGATCAAGCCATTGAGCCCAGTTCAAGCTCAGCAAGTGTAGACCCGGAAGAAGTAAATGATGATGAGATTGATGCTCAACATCAGGAAGAAGAAGAAGAAGCAAACTATGTTGATGTGATTGCCTACAATGAAGATGATCTAAGTGAGAATGATATCCCTGTCAGCAAGAGTTATCTGGTTACTGAGTACAATAAGCTAGTGTTGAAATCAAACAAAAGAAAGCAAAGAATACAGGAGTTGAAGGGAGTGATCAGAGAAAAGGATGAAGAGTTGATGAAGCAAGAAGATAGAATAAAAAGGCTGAGAGAAGATGCCCAATGAAACAATGAAGTCATTGATGCTCTACTTGAAAAGGAGTCTGAGCTTAAAGAGTCAGCAGAAAGTGAAAAGGAAGAAAAAGAAAGGATGATGATGGAGCTTGAACAAGCAAATAGCTCTAGTCTGCTCAATCAGATGTGATAAAAAGAAAAGAAGAAGAGATTAAGCAGCTCAAAATGAAGATCTATGCATTAGAGTCAAATGTTGTTGTTTCAACTGTTCAAACAAAACAATCCGCTGAGGCATCAAAAGAGCTAATTTTGTACTCAAGGAAGAGAAAGTATCTTGGTGCTACAGAGAAGAAGATGACAACTAATGAAAGTTCTTCCAAGAAACAAAAGCTCACATTTCCTCAACACACACCTTCAATAGATTTATCTACTGTGAAGTCTATCTCTCACCAGGATGATGACAGTGATGAAGAGTGGAAAGAGCTGATCAATGAAGACTCTCCAACATGTTAAGAAGTCTCAAAGGCTGATGATCTTCTGACTACAAGAGACATATTAGAAGAGAGGCCTGAATCAACCATGTTCATGACACTCATAAACCATGGTTTCCCTTATGACATGGTTGAGAGGCTAAACATGACTGAGATGAAGAATCTGTTGAAAGAATTTGAACTTGCATGCTTTATGATTTCAAATTATGACTATGAAGCTTTCAGCACCTTTCAATCCGTCCAGAAGATATAGAAGGAGTTGGGACATTGTGACACAGCTAAGCTGAGCAAATACAACATGACTTGCTGGTTACAAGGCCATAACTACAAACCACATGAGCTTAAGGGAAGGTCAGTAGGAGAACTTAGAAGGATGATGGAGCATGTGACGAAAGTTGAGCTGGATACTGGTGTAAAATTTAGAATTGAAGCTCCACATCCATCCTATGAGCAACAAAGGAAACTTCCTGCCGAACCTATAACTGTTGAATCTAAAGATCAACACAAAGGGAAGGACAAATTGATCAGAGAGCCAAGAGAAGTAATACCAGGCAAAGTATGGCCACTTGGCACTACAGTGAGGGAGATAACTGAACAGAAGTCCACTCTGATAGAACTAATAGACCACCTCACAAATCCTAGTTCTGTGGAAGAGAACAGGATCATGGCCTAGAAATATGATCCAGACTGGGATTGTGCAATTATTAAAAGAACATTTGGAAGAGTTGAATACTTCCATGATGTATTTTCAGTGGTGAGTCTGCCAGAGAATGACATCAAAGATCTTCAAAGCCTGATCATCTACAATTATCCAATTCACCCTAGAGGAAGAGGCTTCTCAACTCTAGTGGGAAAGCTCAAGACTAAATTTAAAGACGATGTCCTCAGAGAAGCTAAAAGGGAAGATGCAGAGCATCAGAAGAGAATCAAAGGGCTTAAAAATACAAGTCCAATGCCTCAGAATCTGTAGATGATGAATTCTTGAAGAGGGTTGGCTACAAAAGTATAACTACAGCAACAATCAAATGCATTGAAAGGACTCAATTCAGATACCCTATAACTGAATGAGGATATGTTGAGCTAACAAAGGAGTTGGTCCTACTAAGAAATGCTGAAAACAAGAAAGCTGACCGGATCAGGATCTTTGATCCTGTGGAAATCAAATTACTTCATCCTAGCTACACCTCGTACCTTAATGACAAATTCTTTCCCAAGCTGGCTGATGAAAAAGCACAAAATGATTTGTTCCTGCATGTCCATGTGATACAAGTGATTGACAAATTACACGCCAAAGCCTACAAAAGAAGAAGATTCAATGCTGGACTGCTGAAGGGAACAACTTTTGATGAATTCACAGAACTTAGAATTTCAGAGCAAGATGAGCTAGAAGTGGTGAATAACAACAAAGTGTTAGACACACTCACTACGGAGGAAGATGTTCTGGGGATAAGCTTTGAGACTCTAAAGAAGCTAAGCAAGATGAAGATCAACTACAAGTATGATGATCAGTAGACTGCTGTGTCTTACTTCTATAACAAGATCATTGCCAGATTCAAGGAGCTTTCTATTATTGATTACAAGAATCTAAGCCTAAGCCTAAGGGGGAGTATTGTTAGATCTAGGACTTATAGGTCTAGATCAAATTGTATAGGTATAGAACTTTAATCAATTCTTGTATTAAATATTTGTAATTGTCATTTATTGTGTATGCATATTATATATAGGTTAACCCATTTACATATGTGTTGATTTATTTATGGTTGCAGGTACAAACATTATACCTGGTCAAATTCTGAAATTGACCAAGTGTAAGAAACATCTACGGATGAACACTTTGTTCTTCCGTAGATATGTTTCTTACAAGTAAAATGCATCCAAAGATCTTCTGCGGATGAACAACCACATGTTAGAAGAACAAGAATGCTTCGGAAGAACAAGATTGCTTCGGAAGAACAAGATTGCTTCGGAAGAACAAGAATGCTTCGGAAGAACAAGACTTCTGCGGAAGAACAAGACTTCTGCAGAAGAACAAATCATCTACGGAAGACAATATTCCTGCGGAGTCCAAACACTTGTATAATACAAGTGTTACGAGTCAACAAGTCAACAAGGCAGTTATGCGAATCCCAAGAAATCCGATGATTCCTTAACAGAAACAATTCAAATCCTAAGAGATCCGGTGTTTCGTTTAACAGAAACATCATTGTCTATATAAATGGATCGTAGGTTTCGAATCAAGGAGGCTTGGACGGCAACAACAATAGCAATACGACAATTCCACAAACAGCAAACATCACATCAAATATCACAATCAAACCCTAGCAGACGTCGCATCGTCCATCACCAAAATTTAATATCATTCATTCATTATTTGTAATCATTAACATGTTTTAATGAAATACATATTATTCATTAATTGTGTTTCTTTTAGTGTGTTCTTGCATCTTTATTGATATTGAAATTTACTGCAAAACAATTAAACCAAGCCAACGTTGATTCCGCAAACGTTGACTTGCCTTCAACCGACACTGATAATTCCTGATTGCAGTCCTTGGATTCACAGCAACTGTTCATATACTAAATAGAATTCCTAAGTCTGTCCCTAAAATCCATTTCAAATTTAGACAGGAACGAAACCTAGCTTAAGGTATATGAAAGTATGGGGTTGTACAGCCATAGCTAAACTTTATAATCCTTAGCAAAGAAAACTTAAAAAGCTACTCAAAGTTAATCATCCTAATAGCTGATACAAGATATTTAAATCTCTATTAATCAAAAGCTTTTGTGAACAGATCATCATATTGTTTATTTGTGTTAACTTTGACTAGTTTATCCTTTTTCAAAGTTATCTCTAATTGTTGGAGCTCTTGAAGATTAGCATTTAGTCTTTATATTTTGTTTTTGTAATAGTATAGGGACTTATTTGTAAATATATGCTCCTTATATTTCATTGTTTAGTATAAATAGGATATTATGTATTTTGTGCAGGCAAACTTTTGGAGAATATTGTTAGAACTCTCTCATTGTACATTGTATCCATTTGTATTACTATCAATGAAATCTCTATGAATTTTTTGAAGTATTTGCATTTGTTGATTACATTGTTCATGTAATTGATATTTGCATCATAACGTCAACACAAATCGATCCATTTGAACCTATCAAATGGTATTAGAGCCTTTGATTCAGTGATTTGAAGCTCAAAATCGACTTTTGAGCTCTGTGAATCACTTGAGTATGTGTTTGATAGCCATTGATCAATTAATTGTTGACTTTTGTTGTTTTTCATCATTAGAAACATGAATTGAATCACAATTTAGTGATTTCACACATTCAGATCTGAATTTTCATCAGATTTGTGTGCGAAAGTGTTCTTTATATTCAGACTCAAATTCAAATAGAAAATCAGATTTATTGTTGTTAATTAAGAAAATTGATGATTGTGGATTGATTATCGGTGTATATACTACTTGATTGAAAGTTTTAAGATCAATTGATCAAGTTTTGAAGAATTCAATAAGATCAGGTTGTTATGAACATGATGAATTAGGCGCTTGAGGTGTTAAAATCATCTAAAATTTACCTAACCGTTTAGGCGCATGAACACTATTTAGGCGTTTCAGAGTTAGGAGTTTTGGCACTGTTTGGGAGTTTGAACTCTGTTTGGACGTTTTCAGAAACAAAGAATCCTAGGCGTTTGAAGACTGTTTGGGCGCTTCAGGTTGAAATTTCAGAATTTTTGACTAAGTTCCTAGGCGTTTGACAACTGTTTGCACGCTTGACAACTGTTTGGGCGCTTGACAACTGTTCAGGCGTTTGACAACTGTTTGGGCATTTCACAACTGTTCAGGCGCAACTTCAATTGGGCGTTTCAGAATTCTACTAAGGCAATCCCTTAGGTGTTTCTAAGTTCAAGTGGACGTTTCACAAGCTCCAAGCGCATCGGAATTCAGAATTTTCATTCAACACTTAGAAAAATTTTCTAAAAACTAAGATCCAAAAATATTGTCATTTCTTTGTTTTATTTTAAACTTTAAATACAACCAAAATAGTTTATTTTCTTAAAATCAAATCTTAAAATGGTAAAGTCTAAAGATTCTGAGAACATAGTTCCTAAGTTGAAGAACAAAGCTGACTTCTAAAACTGGTCTCTCAGACTATTACATCTGATGGTCTTGACAGAAGATTTATGTATACCAAAGATTCACAAGAGCCTTGTCCAGAAGATGGTCTACATGGTGATGATCTGAAGAAAGTAAAGAATGATATTAAAGCCTACTCTCTTATGTATAAAGGTTTACCTTTGGAAGTATTAACCGGGCTTGAGGGTTACCAAACTGGCTACACTATGTACAAAGCCTTAAAATCATCTGTGAAGGCAGCAAAGATATTCAAGATATCAAAAAGCAGAAACTGAAAAGGCAACTTGAGCTGTTTGAGCATCTTTCTGGAGAAACAATAAACCAAATGATGAACAGATTTGTGCAACTTACTACAGAAATGTCAACTGTAGGCATTAAGAATGATCTTGAAGACCTAAATGATATACTTCTAAATGCACTTCCATCTTCATGGAAACAGAGAGTGACACTGTTAATGCATACTGAAAAGTTTTCCATGGATCTTGATCTTCTAATTGCAAAGATTGAGTTAGTGGAAATTGATTAGAGCTCAAGGAACAGTGACAGAGCTACATCAACTTCTTAGTACAAGTATGTTGCTTCTCCTGCAAATACTATGGAGAATGCTTTTCTTGAAAAGGATGAAAGTACTCCAGAAGATGAGGGTGACTTGTTTGTGGGAGTTCTGTTTTTCATAAGTGCTCCTGTCTACTCAACTCAACCACAGTATCCTCCTAAAGCTCAAATGCCTAAAACTCAAACTGAGACTCCATGTTCTAACTCTATTAAACCTCACAAGATTAAATATGTCATAAATATCCTTTTACAGGATGAAGAGTCAAAATCTGCTTTAACATCCTTTATGGCAAGTTTTCAGTCATACCAAGGTAGTCATTTAACACAAGTTGATTTGATTTTGCAGGATCTATAATGGCAGATGGTGATGATAGCTTATAGGACTCAGAAGCATTCTTATGTGAACAGAAACTATAAGCCAAGTGCAAACAAAACAGTTGGCTTTGAGAAGTCAAAGTCAAGATGTTTCAACTGTAACAGCTATGGCCATTTTTCTATAGAATGTAAAGCTCCAAGAACTCAAGGAGACAATGGTCAAACTAGCTCTAATAGTCAAAGATATCATCAACAGTCTCAGAAGACATTTCAGAAGCCATATCAAAATCTTCCAATGCCAAACTGAAAGAAGAATCAAAGACAGCTAAAGAGCCAAAGAAAGCTCTAGTTGTTAGCATTAAGGATGGTTATGACTGGAGTGCTTATGCTGAACAGTTTACAGCAGATCTCACTTCTGGTTTAGCACTTATTGCTGAGATTAACAATGAAGACTGGTCTGAAGACAAAGATCCCAAGGCAAATGGTGAATCAAACAATAAGGAAGACTATGACTAGAGCGACAAATCTAAACCAAAGGAAGATTCAGAAGAAGTTGCTCTTATGGCATAGTCAGAACAACCTAAGGTTGAAAACTCATCATCTAATACTAAGACTTCACCTTCTTATCCAGAAATCCCATCAGAAGTAAGAGAGAAAATGTGCACTAAATCATGTTTTGAGCAAGTAGAACACTACACAACCTACTCATTCAAAATATGTGATAAACTAAAACAAGATGAGTTAATGCATAATAAGCTCAAAATTGATCATAAAATCTTAGATGATAAGATTATATCTCTTCAAACTTCTTGGAACAAAACCCTAAAAGAACTTGAACTAGTAAAGAAGCAACTTGAAGAGATGACCAAAACACTAGAACAAGAGAAATTGGCTCATGCGACCACTCAGTTTGATCTAGCCAAAGTGAAAAGTTAAAAAAACAATAGTTGAAAAATTGGTGAGTGGGAGAAAGGACAAAGACAAAAAAGGTTTAGGATTCACACATGAACCTATGCCTGAATCTATCTCCAACACCTTACCTGAAAACTTTAACACTATGATCACTCACTTGAGAATAAAGCAAAACTCAAAGCATTTCAGGAAAAGAAAAAGAATGTTCAATGTAAGGAATCCTATAAGTCTGATGCAGCCAAAACATCCAAAGTCTCTCTACAAGCATGCACTAAAGAACTGAAGTAGAAATGCTTCGGAAGTTTTACACCATGCACTAGAAATATTCTAAGTGTAAAATCTTCCGAAGCCAAGACCAATATCTTCCGAAGCCAAAAGTGAAGTCTTCCGAAGCTTCAAAGACAAAGTCTTACGAAGCCAAAGAGTGAAGACAGATTTCTTCCGAAGACTTTTAGAGATATGCCTTTATCTGATGTACTTTACCATAAAGCTGGACCATCTTTCCGCTGCAACTCTATAAAGTCACCAACTTACATGAGTTGGTGAAAGGTCCAAGCTTTTGGTAACTGTACATTGAGGTCTTGAGTCCATGCTTTCTACTTTTTGTACTTTTATCCTTTTTGTAATATATTAGGATGTGAGCTATGGCATGTCATAGTCACAAGTCAAAAGGCAGATCTGCCTTTTGATTCTACATTTGATTTTGTAGTTGTCTTGTCAATTGTATCCAGCTGGCCTTCAAAGTATGGCCGACTATAGGATGTAGTATAAAGTATCTCAAGTACTTGTAACTTTCTATCGATGCTTTGTACCTTGTAATAGAACTTGAGAAGCAATATACAGCATTCTTGAAAACCA
This sequence comes from Flaveria ramosissima, assembly GCA_025215565.1. NCBI lineage: Eukaryota > Viridiplantae > Streptophyta > Magnoliopsida > Asterales > Asteraceae > Flaveria > Flaveria ramosissima. Next base: position 37,080,884 of record CM046029.1, on the reverse strand, counting down.
AATACTTGTGTTGTTTGCAATCTTGTTCTGTCTCACAATTAATTGTGTTCTTAGCATCTTTCATTAACAAGTTAACCAGTTCCCTATTTGACCTGTTAAGTGTTCTAAGCAACTCTCCTCATTGTGTTGTTGTGTTGTAAGTGCATACCCATCATCGGTCCTACATTTGGTATCAGAGCTTTTTAGGCTCTTGATATAAGATCTCACCATCTTAAGATCCCTCACACACATAAAATACTTAACAACTCAAATGGCAGCTATAACTAAAGCTGATATGGAAACTGGAACTATGAAAAAGTCTCCAGTGATCACTCCTGAAGACTTTGATACTTGGTGTCAAAGAATGGAAGGCTTCATAAAGTCCCTAGACTCCAGGATGTGGGACTCTGTTGTTGAAGGACCTTACATACCAACACCACTTCTGCTACTGGTAGTGGTATGATTCCTAAGGCTGTGGCTGATTACTCTGAAGCTGATAGAAAGAGAATAGAGATTGATCAAAAAGCCATGACAGCCCTTCAAACTGCTCTTCCAAAGTCCATCTACAGAGGCTTCAAGAAGTGCAAAACTTCCAAGCAACTATGGGAGGCACTGAAGCTAATATATGAGGGGTTTACTGAAGCAAAGGAGAACAAGAAGGATCTCCTGAAGTAGCAGTTTGAAAACTTCACCTTCAAGGCAGGTGAAACCATGACTGAACAATACTTCAGGTATGTTGAGATTGTGGATACTCTAATGGATGTTTGAGTAACTCTTGAGAACAGGGACATTGTAAGGAAGTTTATGTCCTCTCTTCCTAGACAATGGACACATTATTGTGTTGTTATTAACAAGACTGAGAACCTTAAGACTCTTACTCTCACAGAGTTGTATGGTATTCTTAGTGGCTACCAGATGGAGATGAACATGCAAAACTCATCTGGTAACTGTAGCAATCAGCTGAGTTCAGCCCTCCATGTGGTTGAAAGGGAAAGCATTGAACCACAACATCATCCTATATGCTTCCCTGACAACTCACAAAAGGGCCCTTTCATCACCTTCCCAGAGACTCCAAGGGAAAGCTACACTCAAGGAAGTCCTTTCCAAGAGACAAGTTCTTCTCATGCCTTTGTCTCTGCTAATGAAACTTCAGGCAACTTTCTCTTCACTCTTGAAGATTTGGACTGTATCCATCCAGACGATCAGGAGTATATGGAGATAGTCCAGCAGATGGCTCTTCTCACTCACAGAGTCAAGAAGTTCTACAAGAGGACAGGGAGAAAGTTTCCAAGCAATGCAGCCAGTGGAAAGTTTGGGCTGGACAAAAGCAAAGTAAAGTGTTACAACTGTCACCAGATAAGACACTTTGCAAGAGAGTGTTCGGCACCAAGGAAAAATGGTGGCCAAGCACAAATTAGACCAAACTACACTGAGAAAGACCCCCCAGAATGAGAAGCCAAAGCAGCAAGCTGCAGTTGCTGTTGAAGAAGGAGGCTTTGGCTGGAGCTTTCAAGTAGAAGATGCATCTCCAAACCAAGCACTCATGGCAGACCACGATGAAGCCAAGGTATTGGAACATCTTTGCACTCCTGAATGCATTGCTAAAGTAAATAGATACAGGTCCTATAATTTAGAAATGATATCTGACCTTAAGTCCTTTTATATTTTAAAAGCTGATTTTAAAAGAGCTGAAAATGATTATAAACTAAAGATAAAGGACTTAGAGAAAACCATTTCAACTCTTAAACATGAGCATACAAACTACAGGACTTAGATCAAAGATCTCATTACTAAATTAACTAAATGCCAGGCTGAGCTTGTGATCAGCAAAGCCAAGGCAGAAAATGTGTTGTTGAAGAAGAGACCTTCAAGAACATAATATCCTCATCCTTGCATGCAAAAGTTTGTTATCAAAATAAGCAGGGACTAGGATCTTGTGAGATAGCTCCTCCACACACAATCTTTTCTGTAAGATCTCCTAGGTGTGGAACTTTTGAAGATGAGCTTTCCCTCATGAATCCTGTGACTAAAGAGGATGAAGAGGAGATGGTGGAGAATAACTTTGAGAAGAGTGAAGAAGAGCATTCTAAGAAAGGTCACCATCCCTCTGAGGAGAGCAAAGCTGTTGGGATGACCAAGTCAAGAAGAAAGAACTTGATCAGGAAGGCCAAAAGAAAGTCCAAAAAGGCTCAAGAGATCAAGGCAACCTTCAATTCTGCACAGAAGCAAGTCTTCATCTCTGCAGGATTTGAAGTAGTAAAGGCTGAAGACACAAACTTGAACTCCATCAACAAGAGTTCTAGTTCATGTCTAAATCATCCCATCATCAAGAAGAAGGCTGATTAGTTGTACATTGCTGCTGTACAACCTAAACCATCCTCCTCCAAAGGTAGTTCTAACCCCACAAGAATTGCCACAGCATCTGCAAAGGTGAAGATGGAGAAGGAAAGTGATCAAGTTTAGCTTTGTTCACAAAGAAGAACTCCTAGAAGGAAGAAAATGGATTGTGTTATGTGTGGGAGTACCTCTCATCTTGCTAAAGATTGTGTTTATAATCCAAGGAGTACTCTCCACATGACCAAGAAAGAAACTTCTTAGAGTTTGGAGAAGAAGAAGAAGCAAGCTTCGGAAGGAAAATTTGTTTCCTTCGAAAGCTCCAAAATGAAGAAGAAGACAAGTGGAAACTTGCCTTCGGAAGAGAATTTGGTCTCGGAAGAAAGGAATACTTCCGAAACACTGAAGCCTGCTGCAGTGAAAGCAAGATCTTCCGAAGGGCCAGTCATCAAAACTTCCGAAGTCATCAAAACTTCTGACGTATTGAAGGTCAAGTCTAAGCTTCCAAAGGTGGTATGGAAGTCAAAGAAAGACCAAGCGACTGAAAGTTTGTTGGAGCTGGAAAAGATAGTCTATATTATCAACACAATGAAAGTCAACAAAAGTCAACGTCATTGTCAAAGTCAACAAAAGTCAAACCCGACACGTTCGAGACGAGGAACCGAGACGAGACGTTGAAGATTTAAATGACTAGGAGTTTTATTGTAATAAATATATTTTGTGTTAACAAAATATATGTTATCTTGTTTTTAGTCATTTTTATGTTTTATATATAATTTTCATTAATTAGCCTAAGTCTAGGGGGTTAAGTGCAATTAGTGCTAGGATATAAATAGGCTAATTGTCATTAGTGTTGGTTAATGGTTGAATGACCAATTGATTGAGGGATTTACTTGTAAACAATATTATTAGCAATCAATAGAGATCAAAGAGTTTTCATTGTGTTCATCATATTTTGATCTGATTCTTCATGATTTGATTCAAGTTTGATGTTCATGGAGCTACAATTTGGTATCAGAGCCTTATTGGATTAAATGCATTGAAGAATTGTTGCTGATTTTGAAGATGTTCATCAATTTTTAGAGAGAGAAACTGGGTTTCTAGAGAGAGAAAGTAGATCTGAAAATTCAAATCTCATCCCAAGCACAATCAATTCAGCAGATCTACAACAATTTACTACAAATTTGAAGATATACAACTGAAATTCCTGATCTACAACATATTTTATACAAGAAATTAAAAGAAAAATTCAGATCTGAAGACGTTTCTCTCACACACACTAGTGTGTGTGTTCTTGGTGTTCTTGGAGCTTCAACATCTTCATCCAGCGAATTTAGCACAATTCTGAACGAAAGTTCAAATTTTCCGGCGAAAATACAGTTTCGTCCGGCGAAACTCCGGTGAAGTTCCGGCGAAACTGCAACTCCGGCGAAACTATTCCGGCAAAACTACTAGATTCCGGCGAAATTGTTCTTTTTCCGGCGAAACTCCAAACTCCGGCATAACTACAAAATTTTCAACGAAATTAAAGATATATCAGCGAAATTAATAAAAACAAAGCTGCGAAATTAAAAAAAAATTTTGTTGTTTACGAAATTAAAAACAAAGCACAACCCCAAACAATCGAATACCTCCTGAAAACAACAAATTTTTTTTAACAGTAACAAAAGGTCTATCATTTATCAAAGATCAAATGAAAAGCAATCATCAAAAAGCAAATCTGAGAATCCAGGTCGTGATTCTAGTTATTCACTAGCAGAAATCGTTCATTGTCTAAATAATATTTACCATTTTCTGCACCTAGATTACGAGTACTCATTCAAATTTTAACACATTTGGCCATCAGCTTTCAACACGATACTGGTCACAGTTGGTTGCACCAGATCTACTAAAGTTCGAGACCAGACCATTGATCATTCTAGCCACGGCTGCTTTAAACGTCTTTGACACATTTTTGTAAACTTCCCACAAAATTCACTGAAGAATTTGCTGTGTTGGCTGACTTCCATCTTCTTGATTTGCTTCCTCAAACTAGCACCATAGCGGGTGCCATACTTCCCAACAATGCCGGCCTTCTTGGTTCTCTTCGTCATTTCTTGAAGCTCGATGAAATCGACTGAGCATTCCAACACCCTAGTTGCCGCCACCTTTCTTCCTCGATATCTCCTTAACCACTACACATCTCCGTGAACCTCCACCACCGTTGGAATCAGCATGACGAGGGGAAGAAGATGATATATTGAACGAACCTTGACTCGCCGGAAAAGTTCGTCGGAACCCTAGCCGTCACGAACTTCTCTCATCAATATCTTCTTGGTTGTTGATTTTCAAAGAAAACCGAGGTCACCGTTGAATTCAGAAGGTTGAGTTTAGTGAGGGTAGAGGTTGTTCCGGTCATAGATCGCCGGAATTTTTTTTCCGGTCGCCGGAAGTCTCGCCGGAAAGGCGGCTCGCCGGAAAGAACCCGCCGGAACCCTAGTCTTGTCCGCCTTTCTCTCTACCTTCACACTTATGTGTGTATTATGTTTGTGTTTGATAGGGTTTTCTTAGGTTAAATGGACTTTGGGTTGGGCTAACATTGGGTTGGGTTTTAAAAAACTTGGTAAATGGGTTATTTTTATTGGGCTGGGTTTGGTAGCAAATTGTGGGCTAACAATTTGGGATAGTTAAAATTAATACTTGGGCTCTCAAATAACAAATTGATATTGGGTTTCTAATTGGGCTGATTATTTTTTTATAAAAAAATAAATAACAAAATTGGCTCGTTAAGAATCAAATAAAATTGACTAATTGGGATTAGTTGAGTTTAAACCGATGAAGAAATATTCAACGATTTTGCAAGATTTATAAAAAAAAAAAAAACAAGATCTAGCGTGACATTTAAAAATAATATTTTTCCCAGGGGAGAATCATTCAAAAATTTTGGGAAAAATATTTTTGGGGCGTTTAATTGTTTAAAATTTTTAATAAAATGTCATCTTCGGAAGATTTTAACTCAGATAATCTCACAATAGCACAAAGCCGGTTTGACTCTTTTGCAGGTACAAAGAAAGAAAAATTGTCCGATTTAATTGATCGATTTTTAAAAGTGGCAAATAATCTAAAGAAGCATGTTCCAGATCTCAGTAATCATAAACAAATTCAAAAGCTTCTTGACTCTCTTCCGTCTGCATGGAATCATTAAGTTAAAATGCTAAAGCAAGAAAGAGGTTATGTCGAAACAAAACTTATGGATATGATCAACAGACTAACATCTTTCGAGCTGGATATCCAAAGAAACGAATTTCAGCAAGCCGTGTTCCCACATCAAACCCACGCGCTTAATACTGATCTTGTTTCTTCTGTAACAAGCATACTTGATTACAAATCAGAGATGATTGAAAAGTTGAAGTTATTGAGAACTGATTCGGATTTAAACTATAAATTCAAAGAAACTGTTGAAGAGAATCGTGAAGCTTTAAGAGTCGACAATGACAGTAAACCAGAGTCTATGAGAACCGATGATGATAAGGCTGGAAAAGCTGATAAAAGAGAGAAAGAGTCTGAGGCTGACAAGATGCTGAAGGTCAAAGAAGAGGAAAAACAAGAAATCACATGGGTTTGCAACTGTGAAAAGAGCTTAGCTGCAGAACGAACTATCATGGGTCTTCCTTATGAGACTGTTCAGGATATGTGTTCTTCGTCATGCAAAATCCGGTTATTTGGGATTTATAAGGCAAACAGATTGTTATTGGAAAATGAAAAAGAATTAAAAACAATCAATCAGAAATTAAAGAAAAATGAAATTGCTTTTTCAAGAAAACTTAATGAAGCATTGGCTGAAAATGATCTTTTAAGAAGAACCATTTTGGAGCGTAACGTTGAAATTAATATTCTGAGAGAAAGGGCTATTTTAGCTCAATTTGAAACGACAAAGCTTCAAAAAAAGCTTGATAAATGGACCTTTTCACACATGAAAAAGGATGAGCTTATTGCTAAACAACAAGGGGCGCGGGTGAAACATGGGATTGGATATAAATCTGATAGTGAAACTGTATTTAATTCAGTTCCACCCCCTTCTACTTTATGTTATTCACCAATTCCCAAACCTCATCCTAAAAATGATTTGTTTGAACAATCTAATAGTAGTTTGCATGCAGGTTTGAGCGGTGTGAATCTTAAAGAGGTGCGAGAGATACAATAAATCGAATGCTGACAGTCAAGCTAACGATTGTTCAGTCCCGGTTGTTTGTAAATCTATATCTACTATTTCTTCTAACTTCTTTGATAAGTTTAAAGCAGGTGAAATTCCTACTTTTGAGCCTGTCAGGGTTGTGAAAGAAGAGATAAATCCGAAATCACCCAATCATCAAGTTCCAACAACAACACATCCTATTCCTGTCAATCAAGATCCATTGGAAGCAGATCTGTGTATACGAGACTGGACAAGCTCAGATGATGAATCAATCACAGAGGTGCGTGTTGGTTCCTCACAGATCAAGATGTCTCCTAACATTGTCAAGTCACAAAAGCTTCCAAAAGCTGAATCAAGACCAATACGGATCTCTTCTCCAATTGCAAAGCAACCCAGTCAATCAGTGAAGATCTCATTCCCTGTTCAACATAGCAAATGCCAAAACAAGCAAGAATCTGCTACAAGCTCAAAGCAATCCTCATCCCTACCTGCATCACACGGTTCAGTGAAGCATCAAAAGCCATTCAAGGCTTGTTTTGAGTGTGGAAAAGAAGGTCATGTGGTTAAGAAATGTCCTCAAAGGCTTGCTATGGATGGTAAAGGCAAAACGAATTGCTTCTCCAGCTGTAAGTCTATAAAGAATGTTCCAGATGGTAAAGGCAACATGGGTTGCTTCTCTGGATATAGAGGTAAAAAGCACACATCTTTGAATGGTTGGATGAAAAACCCTCCATCCAAACCTTTTCATGTGAAGCCGGTTTCACATGATTCAAAGATGAAAATGACCAAAGGTTTAGAACCAAATTCTTTTCCTTCTGGTCTTAAACAGAAAATGATTTCCAAATTTAATTCATTCAAATCCAAGTTAATTGAACCAAAACAAATTTGGAAAATTAAAAAGAAGGATACAGTTCTCCCTGATATTTCAGCAGATTGTTTATTGAAGCAGGTTACTTCTGCCGTTGCAAAAGGAACACCCAGGACTTCGATGGCTTGGGTTCCCCTTTCAAACTAATTTGTTTTTGAGTGCAGGAACAATTCAGGAGGACTATTAGTTATCCGGTTTACTGACAGAGATTGTTCCTAATTCAAATTTGAGGCGGAACAAACAGGTTAAGATCATGGTATTTTATCCACAATCTGGATTTTTATCTACACAATCACAGTTCTCACTTCACAATCACTGCATATTTCTTGAGCATTCATTTCTTATCATCATAATAGTGTAGTTTGGAAGACCTTCTTTGATAAATTTTTATTTTTGTACAGTTTTATAAAAAAAATTAAAAAAATAAAAAATAAAAAATAAAAAAATAAAAAAAATTAAAAAAATTAATAAAAAAAGAAAAAAAGAAAAAAAATAATCAAAAATAAAAAAAGGAAAAGTTTGCAAAAATAAAAATTTAGGGGGAGAGTATAAGTAAATAAAAATAAAAAGTGTACTGAGAACTTGATTCGAGATGACTGAGAAATGATTGTATATCATCTTAAAATGCTTGTTTTTGCATGACTTGCGTTTGAAAAATGAGAAATGATAGTAACTGATGCTGTTATCTGATTTACATCTTATTTTTAATTGTAAATAAAAGAAAAACAATTAGATTCTTTAATGATGTACTTGGTAGACTCAGCCTGAAGAATAAAGTAGACAGCAGTATGATGATTTAAATTAAAATATATGCTTAAGAATGTCTGGATTTACGCAATCATTTTGGCCTGCACAAAAACTGAGTCCTGACAAAAATTGGATTGAGAATTGATCTTTCTCCCACCATGATACAAATCATATAAGCCATATATTTGAGCCGTGCTTGGTGTATTTATGTGTCTTGTGTTTGTGCTAATCTCCTCTGCTGTACGGAAGTACTGACCTGGAGTGATGATCTCCTCTGCTGTACGATAGTACTGACCTGGAGCTCTCATCGGTACATGATTAAATGGTCATCTCCTTTGTTATACGTGAGTATAGACCTGAAGCTCTCACCATTTTAGTCTAAGTAGTGTCAAATCATCTAATTCACAGAATGCTATATTCTGTTGATAATCACTTGCACACTAATGCACACGCCTTGCTTATAAAGATCGTAACAAAATTCAAGAAATCCTGAGGTTGGGTGAGGGTTTATGCCAAATGATTGTGGGGTCCTAGCATTCTAAAGTATTTAATCGAACCTTAACGAATCATATACTGCTTGTTGAAAAAGATAGGGCATGAGTTTAAGTGGACAAACATATCAGCAATCGTTATTGATCTGTTTGAGAATTTCAAAAACATTTAAAGACTGTGATTAGATTCAGTTATCAGTGTGATCTCATTGTTTGTCGATGATTAAATTCATCTTTGTACTAAAGTATATCTTGAGGATATGATCACATGATCGATTCAGTTCTCGGTTTAAAAAAAAACAAAAAACAAAAAAAAAACACAAAAAATTATATAATAGATATAAAATATGTTATAATACATGTATATAATAAAAAATAGAAATATATAATAAAATTTCTTTTCAAATTTTTTTTAGGTCTTCCATATTATGCTGTTACAATTTTATCATTTTCATGCATTTCACAAAAATTGCGTACAACCGAACACGGGTTCGCTTGTTTTCAAACACAAATAAACACGGGTTTATTTTGTTAAAATGAAATGATCTAATTAGAAATTTCGAGTTTGTGTTTGTGAATGTGTTTCAGATTTTTGTTTTAAGTGATGGTCGATCATCAGTTGAGCAGTGTATCTGAACAGAGAACCTGTTCCTCAAGTTTGCAGAAGATACCGAGCTAGGAATCCTCCTCCTACATCTTCTGAAGCACTCGAGATTAGAGATTTGGGAAAGTTGTTCCAATATCCTCACAAAGGATGCACTCAAAAAGGGGGAGCATATAAATAGGGGGAGCTTATGAGATGAATAACTTTTCTCATCAAATTCAAAAAGCTTTAATTTGAAGATCTTTCTACAGTTGATTTCTCGGGGCTGAATTCGTATGAAGACGTTGATAATGATAGACTAAGGGGGAGTATTGTTGGAGCTGGAAAAGATAGTCTATATTATCAACACAATGAAAGTCAACAAAAGTCAACGTCATGGTCAAAGTCAACAAAAGTCAAACCCGACACGTTCGAGACGAGGAACCGAGACGAGACGTTGAAGATTTAAATGACTAGGAGTTTTATTATAATAAATATATTTTGTGTTAACAAAATATGTGTTATCTTGTTTTTAGTCATTTTTATGTTTTATATATAATTTTCATTAATTAGCCTAAGTCTAGGGGGTTAAGTGCAATTAGTGCTAGGCTATAAATAGGCTAATTGTCATTAGTGTTGGTTAATGGTTGAATGACCAATTGATTGAGGGATTTACTTGTAAACAATATTATTAGCAATCAATAGAGATCAAAGGGTTTTCATTGTATTCATCATATTTTGATCTAATTCTTCATGATTTGATTCAAGTTTGATGTTCATGGAGCTACAAAGTTCTTCATCAACATCAGCAAATGATCCCTCTATGATAGGATCGGATCTAGTTTGATCAATTAGATTGGAATTTGCAGCAGAATATAAAAGAAATTAGATCAAATTTAAGCAAGACAAGTATGAATATTCAATCACACTATGACGATTATAGAGAGAATATTTTTCTGCTAATGGAAGATTTTCATTCATGCAAATGCTTCGGTTACAAAACAATTAGGTCAACATTCCTTTTATAAAGGAATGTGACGTCAGCTGATGTCACTTGATAGTGACATCTAACTGATTTATACAAACTACTGAAAGTAAACTAATCTACTGAAGATGTCCACAACAACTGAGGACACCTTCACAAAAAGCTAAGTATAAACCAGAATTACAACTACTGAAACTATAACATCTGAAGTATAAGAACTTCAGACGTTTTACAATAATAAAACTACTGAAAAAAACTACTGAAAAGTAAAACATTACAACTACTGAAAGGAACTTCTTCAGCTATTTGAGACAATTTCTGAGAACTTGGTCTTCAGACTTTGTCTTCAGCATATGTCTTCAGACTTTGTCTTCAGCTATTGTCTTCAGACTTTATCTTCAGACTTTGTCTTCAGACTTTGTCTTCAGACTTTATCTTCAGACTTTGTCTTCAGCAGATATAGATCACTTCAGTTGTTGTGATGTCTATGGGACTTAAAGAATTTTCTGATCTGACTCATTGGTTCTATTGGTCCAACAAACTCCCCCTGAACCAATGCAGTCAAAACCTTTAAGCTTATTGAAGTCCCACTTATTGGCAGACACATTTTCTGGATCAGCTCAGAAATCACCAAATTAAGCTCAGGCCAGGAAGAGGTTTCAAAAAGTTTGATTGGCAAAAGATGAATCGGAACTCTGTCTTGGGGAATTGGACACAGAGCTGTTATCCCAATCATTAAACCTACTTCCCAATGATAAGTCTGTAAGACTCTCTAACATAGGCCTCAAGAAGAACAACTTTTTCTTCTATTGTGAGTTCTTCAGCTTCACTCTCGAAGAAGAACTCAGGCCCATAATACTCAGATAAGTATCTAACAATCTTTCCATTCTTCAGCTCCACAGTTGTTATTTCTCTGTATGCAAACTCATTAGGATGAGTACCTTCAAGTAACAACTGGAGCTCATTTCTTCTAATTTCTTCAAGCTTCTTGTAAATTAACCCCTTCTTCACCATTTTGTTTTCCAACAAGGTTTGTGGAGTCATCTTAGTCTTGTAAGCTCGCTTGAAGTCATCAAGGATTTCCCAGGGTGACACTACAATGGCCAGCATTATCACAACATCTACAGTCTTCCTTACTTGGCCATTGTATCTACTTGGAACATTCTTTCTATGAATTCTATCACTAACTCTGGGGTCAGGCCAAATCCTCACTCTCTCTTTCTGATACTGAAATGTAAATCTGAGAGCATACAACCTCTGAGCATGTTTCTTCATAGCTTGTATGGATGAAGACTTAGGAAATTCCTTATCAACCATCCTCAACAGCTGCTCATCATGTTGTTTCTGTTGTTCTTCTTCTTCAATCTTCACTTTAACCGTTTGCCTTTGAGTGTCAGGAGTGATTGTTGTTCGTTGACTCCTAGGCTCAGGCATCTTCATTTTAATCACAGCAGAGATTGGCAGACTATCATCCTCATCATCATCTTCTTCTTTGTAAGGATTCCTTAAGTCTGATGCAACCCAAAACATCCAAAGTGTCTCAGCAACATGCACTAAGTACTGAGGTGAAGAATGCTTCGGAAGTTTTACACAATGCATTAGAAAATACTCTAAGTGTAAAATCTTCCGAAGCCAAGACAATATCTTCCGAAGCCAAACATGAAGTCTTCCGAAGCTTCAGAGACAAAGTCTTCCGAAGCTTCAACCTATGAAGACAGATTTCTTCCGAAGACTTTTAGTACACATGCTTTATCTGATGTACTGTTCCATAAAGCACCTTTTCCGCTGCATCTCTGTAAAGTCACCAACTTACATGAGTTGGTGAAAAGGTCCATGCTTTTGGTAACTGTACATTGAGGTCTTGAGTCTGTAACTTTCCACTTTATGTACTTTATCCTTTTTGTTATGTATAAGGATGTGAGCTATGGCATGTCATAGTCACAAGGTCAAAAGGCAGATATGCCTTTTGATCCTACAATTGGTTTTGTTAGTGTCTAGTCAATTGTATCCAGCTGGCTTTCAAAGTATAGCCGGCTGTAGGTTGTAGTATAAGTATTCCAAGTTCTTGTATCTTTCTTTATGCTTTGTAACACTTGTAAAAGAACTTGAGAAAGCAATATACTGCCTCCTTGAAACCCATACTCTCTTGTTCTGTCTCTTGCTTTACTTGTGTTCTTTGTATCACTTTGGTTAACCCAGTTCACTGTTTGATTAAAGTTTAGTTAATCTCCTCATTGTGTTGTTGTGTTGTAATTGTGTTAAAGCCCTTAAACGGTCCTGCAATTGGTATCAGAGCTTTCCAGGCTCTTGATATAAGATCTAACCATCTTAAGATCCCCCCCACACACAAAAACTAAACTCTTCAAATGGCTTCCATCTCAAAGACTGATATGGAGACTGGAACCATGAACAAATCCCCACTGATCACTCTTGATGATTTTGACACCTGGTGCATGAGGATGGAAGGCTTCATCAGGTCTCTTGATTCAAGAATGTGGGAATCTGTTGAGAATGGACCTTTCATACCCAGCACCCCCTCTGCTACTGGTGCTGGTATGATTCCTAAAGATGTGGCCAACTACTCAGATGAAGATAGAAAAAGAGTAGAGATTGATAGGAAGGCCATGACTGCTCTTCAGACTGCTCTCCCAAACTCTGTATACAGAGGCTTTAAGAAGTGCAAAACAGCTAAACAGCTGTGGGATGCACTGAAGCTGATGTATGAAGGCTCCTCTGAAGCCAAGGAGAACAAGAAAGATCTTCTGAAGCAGCAGTTTGAAAACTTCACCTTCAAAGCAGGTGAAACCATGACCCAACAATACTTCAGGTATGTTGAGATTGTGGATACCCTAGTGGATGGAGGAGTTCCTCTTGAGAACAGGGACATTGTAAGGAAGTTCATGTCCTCACTTCCTAGGCAATGGACACACTATTGTGTGGTGATCAAGAGGACTGAGAACCTTAAAACTCTTACTCTGACAGAGTTGTATGGGATTCTCAGTGGATACCAGATGGAGATGAACATGCAAGGTTCATCTGGCAACTCCAACAATCAAATGGGTTCAGCCCTTCATGTGGTTGAAAGGGACAGCATAGAACCCCAACATCATCTCATATGCTACCCTGACAACTCACAAAAGGGTCCTTTCATCACCTTCCCGGAGACACCAAGGGAGAACTTTACTCAAGGAAGCCCATTCCAAGAGACAAGTTCTTCTCAAGCCTTTGTGTCTACTGATGAAAGCTGTGGGAATTATCTCTTCACTCTTGAAGACCTGGACTGTATCCATCCAGATGACCTGGAATACATGGAGATAGTTCAGCAGATGGCTCTCCTCACTCACAGAGCCAAGAAGTTCTACAAGAGGACAGGAAGAAGATTTCCAAGCAATGCTACCAGTGGTAAGTTTGGGCTGGATAAAAGCAAAGTTAAGTGTTACAACTGTAACCTTATGGGTCACTTTGCTAGGGAGTGTAAGGCACCTAAAGCAAATGGGGGCCAAACACAACCCAGACCAAACTACACTGACAAAGCCCCTCAGGCTGAGAAGACAAAGCAACATGCTGCTGTTGCTGTTGAAGAGGGAGGCTTTGACTGGAGCTTTCAGGTGGAAGATGCTTCTCCAAACCAAGCACTGATGGCTGACCATGATGAAGCCAAGGTATTGGAACATCTCTGTACTCCTGAATGCATTGCTAAAGTAAATAGATACAGGTCCTACAACTTAGAGATGAGATCTGATCTTGAGTCATTAAACATATTAAAATCTGATTTTAGAAAGTCTGAAAATGATTACAAGTTAAAGATAGAGGACTTGGAGAAAACCATTTCAGTACTAAAACATGAACATACAGATTTTAGAACTCAGATCCAAGATCTCATAACTAAGTTGACTGAGTGCCAGGCTGAGCTTGTGATCAGCAAAGCCAAGGCAGAGAAGAGTGTTCTTGAAGAAGAGACCTTCAAGAACATGATATCCTCATCCCTGCACAACAAAGTGTGCTATCAAAATAGACAGGGACTGGGATCAAATGAGATAGCTCCTCCACACACAATCTTGTCTGTAAGATCTCCTAGGTGTGGAACTTGTGAAGATGAGCTTCCTCTCATAGATCCTATAAGTGAGGATGATGAAGAAGTGATAGTGAAGAATTCCTCTGAGAAGAGTGAAGAAGAGGATTCTTCCAAGGGCCACTATCCTTCTGAGGAGAAGAAATCAACTGTGATGACCAAGTCCAAGAGAAAGAACTTGATCAGGAAGAGCAAAAGAAAAGCAAAGAAGGCTCAAGAAATCAAGGCTACTTTTGATGCTAAGCAGAAACAAGTTTTTATCTCTGCAGGTTTCAAAGTAGTAAGGACTGAAGACATCAACCAAGACTCCTCAGCTAAGAGTCCTGGTTCTTGTTCAAATCATCTCAGTGCAAAGAAGAAGACTGAGCTGCTGTGTACCACTGCTGCACAGCCTGGACCATCAAACTCCAAGAACAGTTCACAGCCCAAAAGAACTGTCTCAGCATCTACCAAGATGAAGGTGGAGAAGGGATGTGACCAAAGCCAGTCTTGCTCTCAAAAGGAGACTTCTTTGAAGAAGAAAATGTTATGTGTCATGTGTGAAAGTACTTCTCACATTGCTAAGGATTGCCCATACAATCCTAAAAGTACATCCACATGACTAATACAAAGACTTCAAAGAGTCTCAAGAAGTCTCAAGCTTCGGAAGGAAAGTCTGTTTCCTTCGGAAGCTCCAAATCAAAGAAGAAGGTAAATGGAAAATTACCTTCGGAAGCAAAGTTGGTCTCGGAAGAAAGGAGTTCTTCCGAAGCACTGAAGTCTGCTGCAGTGACTGTAGATTCTTCCGAAGGTTCAGTCATCAAAACTTGTGAAGTCTCAAAAGCTTCTAAGG
Organism: Flaveria ramosissima; assembly: GCA_025215565.1. Classification (NCBI taxonomy): domain Eukaryota; kingdom Viridiplantae; phylum Streptophyta; class Magnoliopsida; order Asterales; family Asteraceae; genus Flaveria; species Flaveria ramosissima. Next base: position 37,065,819 of record CM046029.1, on the reverse strand, counting down.
TCTTGAAGGTCAAGTCCAAGACTCCAAAGGTGGTGTGGAAGTCTAAGAAAGACCAAATGACTGAGGTTTCTCCATCAACAACAGCTGAAGATCCCCATAGTACAACCATAGGATCTATTACTGTTGCATTACCTTCTATTACACTTAATGAGCCCAAGACAAGTAAGGCTTGGGTTTCCAAATGTAACTAATCATTTTCTTTGTGCAGGAACAGCTCAAGACAAACAGGAATGTCTGGATAATTGACAGTGGCTGTTCCAGGCACATGACAGGCAATAGGTCTCTACTCCATAATTTTGAGAGAATTGATGGAGGACCAGTTGCTTTTGGAGGAGATGAAGGTGGTTACATTTCTGGAAGGGGCAAGGTCACAAATGGTAAGCTCAGCATTGAGAAGGTAAACTTTGTTAAGGAGCTTGGGTACAATCTTCTGAGTGTATCCCAATTTTGTGATCAGAGTCATAACATGCTCTTTACTGAGCATGAGTGCATTGTTCTCAAGCCTGGAGTGGTCATTCCTCATGAGCATATCCTGCTCAGAGCCCCCAGGAAAGGGAACATGTACAAGATGGATTTGCAAGAAACATCTCCCTCTGGAGAAGTTTCATGCTTTCTATCTAAAGCAAATAGTGATGAGTCTTTCCTATGGCATAAAAGAATGTGCCATGTAAACTTTAAGAACATGAATAAATTAATTAAACATGATCTGGTAACTGGAATGCCAAAGAAAGAGTTTACAAGTGATGATCATTGTGTTGCATGCCTGAAAGGGAAGCAACACAAGGTATCTCACAAGCCTAAGGAAAAGAACTCCATCACTACTCCCCTACACTTGTTACATATGGATCTCTTTGGCCCCACCAGTGTAATGAGTTTAGGAAGGACCTCTTACTGTTTGGTGATCACAGATGATTTTACAAGATTCACTTGGGTCTTCTTCCTTAGAACTAAGGATGAAACCCCTGAGATTCTGAAGAATTTCATCTTAAAAGTTGAGAATCAATGTGATCACAAGGTCAAAACCATAAGATGTGATCAAGGAACTGAATTCAAGAACCAAATCCTTGATACATTTTGTGATGAAAAAGGTATTACAAGACAATATAGTGCTCCCAGGACTCCTCAGCAAAACGGAGTTGCTGAGAGGAGAAACAGGACACTTATTGAAGCTGCAAGAACTATGTTGTCTGACTCTAAACTGCCTATCACCTTCTGGGCAGAGGCAGTTAATACTGCTTGCTATGTGCAAAACAGAGTTTTAGTAGTTAAGACACATGGTAAGACTCCTTATGAACTTTGGCACAAGAGGAAACCTTTCATTGGTTTTCTCAGGTCATTTGGATGTCCCTGCACCATCTTGAATACCAAAGATCAAATTGCCAAGTTTGCTGAGAAATCAGATGATGGACACTTCATTGGATACTCTTCTCAAGCTAAAGCTTATAGAGTATACAATCTCAGAACTAGAATTGTTGAGGAGTCAGCCAATGTGACTTTCAATGAGCACACACCCTGTGTGGCTGGTTCTGGTCCGGATTGGCTGTTTGATCTTGATTTAGTTACCAACTGTTTTAACAAATCTTGTGAGCATGTTTCAGGATCTGCAGAAAATTTAAATACAGGTGATCCTGATCCAAGATTTGAGCTAGGAAGATCCTCAACTCATACATCTTCAGCTCCAGTTGGAACTACTTCAGCAAATGAGGTTTCTATCAGCACAACAATGACAAATTCAGCTGATACATCTGGTATGCCTTCAAATTCCAGCTCAGAGGCTTCTCAACCAGATAAAGACACCTCAATTGTAGAAGACAACAATGGTGATGGTGATAGTGATCAGGAATTTCTTGATGCTAATAACCATACCATAGATGACAACATCAATGATGTCACACACTCATTGGATCAAGTTAATCTTGATAAGTGTGATAATGTGGAGGGTGAATCTTCCAGACCAGATCTAAATTTCTCAAATTTGGATCTTTCTCAGCAACTTGCTGTGATCCCTCAGCTAAGGATCCACAAGTCTCACCCCACCACAAACATCATTGGAGATGTTGTCACAGGGGTAAGAACAAGAGGACAAACCCATGAAGCAAATGTTTGTCTTCACTCTTGTTTCTTATCTCAGATAGAGCCGAAAATTGATGAAGCTCTAAAGGATGGAAGTTGGGTTGAAGCTATGCAACAAGAGCTGCTTCAATTCAAAAGGCAGAAAGTTTGGAACCTTTGTCCTCTTCCTCATGGGAAGACTACCATTGGAACCAAATGGGTTTTTAGGAATAAGAAGGATGATAGAGGAATCATCATCAAGAACAAGGCAAGACTAGTTGTTCAAGGATACACACAAGAAGAAGGGATTGACTACACTGATGTCTTTGCTCCTGTAGCAAGACTAGAAGCTGTTAGGATATTCCTGGCATTTGCTGCATCCAAGAACTTCAAGGTCTACCAACTTGATGTAAAGTGTGCTTTCTTATATGGAGTGATTGATGAGGAGGTTTATGTCAAACAACCACCTGGTTTTGTAGACCTTGATCATCCTGATTATGTCTGCAAGCTTGACAAAGCTCTTTATGGGCTGCATCAGGCACCCAGGAAGTGGTATGAGACACTATCTGAGTATCTTTGTAAACATGGATACAAGAGAGGTACTATAGATGGAACTCTCTTCATCAAAGGACAGGGAAATGACTTATTGCTAGTTCAAGTATATGTAGATGACATCATCTTTGGTTCAACTAATCCAAAGCTCTGCAAAGACTTTGAGAAGCTGATGAAAGACAGATTTGAAATGAGTTCAATGGGAGAACTCAACTTCTTTCTGGGAATTCAAGTGAAGCAGGTTGAAGATGGAATCTTCATAAGTCAGTCAAAGTATGTTCAAGACATACTCAAGAGGTTCAACATGACTAATTGTAAGATTGCTAAGACACCCATAGCCAGAAACCACTCCCTTGGTCCTGATCTTGAGGGGGAGTGTGTAGATGAACACCTTTACAGGGCTATGATTGGGTCTCTTATGTATCTTACAGCTAGCAGGCCTGATATCATGTTTGCTACATGTATTTGTGCAAGATATCAAGCCAACCCTAAGATGTCTCACTTAATCACTGTGAAAAGGATTTTAAGATACCTCAAAGGTGCTTCAACACTTGGTCTATGGTATCTAAAGAATCCTAATTTCAATCTGTATGCCTATACAAAATGGATTAATTAAACTAGTCAAAGTTCATACAGATGAACAATATGATGATCTGTTCACAAAAGCTTTTGATGAACAGAGATTTAAGTATCTAATATCAGCTATTGGGATGATTAACTTTGAGTAGACTTTTTCTTAAAACTAATTCTAATTGTTTCTTCTTAAAATATGCGTGTCCTAAGTTGTCTAGTTCATCACTTTCATAAGCTCGTGTTTTCTTTGGATGTAAAAAATTCTTTTTGAAGACTTTCCTTAGATTCTTGAAAATTTTCTGATACTTCGGAAGATAAAATTTTATCTTCGGAAGAAAAACATGACTTCAAAATAAATAACTGTCTAAGAGATTTTACCTTCGGAAGAAGCCAAATTCATCTTCCGAAGCTTAAAATTCTTAACTCAGACACTTATTCATTTTTAAGGACTTTTTCCTTCCGAAGCAAAATTAACCTTCGGAAGCTTTGTTTATTCTATACAAAGCATCCAAGGGTTTATTTCTCTTCCGAAGCATAAATTTTCAAGACTCTCAGGAAAATCTTCCGAAGCCATTTTAGCTTCGGAAGCTTTTTCAATCAAAACTTCCGAAGACAAATTACCTTCGGAAGCTTTTCGAATTCCAAGAAAACTACTTTTTGAGCAAAAGTAAACTACCTTTTCAGAGGTGGGACCGACTTCCGGATTTCAAAGTTTATCCTCTTTCATTAACTTTGGTTCAAATCCCTTTTCACATAAATACCCAACGGTTCCCCCTCTTTCCCACTATCTTCCTCAATTCTACTATTTCTCTAACCTAATTCTCTAAACCGCCTTTGCTTTCTACCTTTCTTCACCCTTAAGCTTCTGAAATGGCCAACCTTAACCGCAGAAACAACCCAGATTTCTCCATGCAACTTCACAGGCAACATAATCAAGTTGCTCTGTTAAGCTCTGAGAAAGATGCAAGTTTCTCAGAGATTTGCCAATTCTTGACTCTGTCAAACTATTTCACCTCCCTGACCATTGATCCTACTCTATATGAGGATCACTTGCTTGAATTCTGGAAGACCTGCCAAGAGGTCATTATGGATGGGGAGAAGGCACTGTCTGCCACAGTGCAAGGGAGGACAATCTTCATCACTCCGGCCATCATTAACCAACACTTGCAGCTGGATGATGAAGAAGGTGAGGTGTCCTTCCCAAAGGAAGCTGTTAATCATTCCTTTGAGCAGATGGGCTATGAGGGAGATTTCTCTGTAAAGACCTTTAGGAAAGGGAAGGTCTCATCCCAATGGAAATTCCTGCTCCATGTGGTTATCCACAGCTTATCAAACAAGCATGGTGGATGGGACCAGATTCCTGAGGATCTCTCCTTTATAGTTCATGGAATGGTTCAGGGGGTCAAGTTCAGGTATTCACAATTTGTTTATACTAATTTACTTGCAAACTTAGACTCCTTAGAGTATTACATGTTTCCTAGATATGTTCAACACATTCTCAACTGTGAACTGGGCTCACAGTTGAGGGAAACAAGTAATATTCTTAAATTGGGACAGATGAAGCCCGACATCTTTAAAATAATGAAGAAGCCAACTGTAGGCTTCTCAGGGGTAGAAACAGCCCTAGTCCCAAAAATGTTAGAGCTCATTGCTCAAGGTGACAACCTAGCAACACAAGCTAGTGTTGAACCCACACCTCTTTTATCCTTACCCCTAAAAAGACCAGAAATCACCCTCACCTACCAAAGAAAATCCAAACGAACCCCTGCTCAGGCTATTGAGTCTGTGCAGGCCCCCATATACTCAACCTTACAGGAAGAAGTGGACACTAGAGCTCCCACTTCTCCTGAGGAGCAAACCACTCCCATTACTTCACCTATCAGGGCTGAGGTTCCTCATGCTCACCCTGATGAGCTCACTAGCCCAACAGCCTTAAGCCTTCACTCTGAGTCTCAACACTCAAGTGAACAACCTTCAGGGGACAGCTACCATCCCCAGCCTTTAGATCTCAACCAACCAATTCCCAACCTATCCTTCTATACTGATGAAGACTTAGGATTCAGTGAGTACCATGAGTCTCTCTTCTCCTCCCCTACTCAAAGAGAGATGAGTACCTCTGACTCTCCTCAGTCTATCCCACATCAGTCACCTATTACTGAGGTGGACACTTCTGAACCTGTTCAGGATGTCCATATGGAAGAGGCTCTCACTTTTGAAAGTGATTACATCATTAAGACCTCAACCATGGCAACTCAGCCCACTGGCATCTCAACTGAGGCTGCCAGTGAGCAGAGGAAAACCAGCAGCCAAGAAACTCAAGCTGGTGGTGAGAGAGAGGACTTTGGTCCAATCATCTCATCCCCCAATGATTCTTCTGATGAAGATGAGGGGAATTTGAGACTAAAGGTGCAGAAATTGTCAAAAACATGCACCTATTTAGTCTCTAAGGTTAGTCACTTGGAATCTCAGGTGACTACCTTACAAAACAGGGTCAATGATCAGCAACTTCAGATTTCATATCTGCAGGAAAAACTAGCTGGGAGACCTTTAAGGAGAGCTCAACCAGGAACACAAGAACCTGTGGAAGTGATTGACTTATCCTCCAGCTCACCTATGCAAGTGGGTGATGCTACCAAAAAGGGGGAGAAAGTTATTACAACCACAGAACCTGGGAGTTCTTCAAGAGAATGGACATAGAGGACTCACCATCCTCACTTGCTGTTGTGCATTCTCAGCAACTTCCTCAAGTTCACATTAATGTGGACTCTATAGACTCAATCATCAGGAGTCTCTTTGAGGAAGGTATACCAAGGGCTGTCTCATCTCCACCACAAGGAACTGGCAATTACATCATAAGGTGGAGGTATGATGATGACAGAAGAGCCCTTATACTTCACAGAGTTCAAGGCCAACAAGAAGTTTTTCATTCCAAAGCCTGAGCTTCTATGAAAGATTGGATTTAGTCAACATGCCACTTGTCAATCCAAGCAATTCAAGACAAGCTGACAGTTGGCTCAAAGAATCCAAGACAGGATCCTTGCAGAGTTCTCTCTAAGAAAGACTTAGGCAATCAGGCAATGTCATCGGTCAACTGGATGTTGAGGTGGACCCTAAGATTAGTTTCATAGGGGAAACCTTGACTGAAGGCCCAGTGGCAGAACCTGAGACCCCTGTCTCATCATCAACAACTGCTGCAGAGGTCCAAACTCCATCTGAGACACCTGCTGGTGAAGGTGTTTCTCAGCCTCTCTCTGGCCAGAGCATGGAAGCTACACCAAGCAATGAAGGCCAAGCCTCAATCCACCCTGAGTCACAAAGGTCTGTTGGTGACAAAGGGAAAAGGATAATGACTCCTGAGGAAATTGAGGAGGAAGAGAGAGAGAGGAAAAGAGGCTAAGGGGAGAAAGTTCTTCTGGTCATCTAGCTTCATGCAAGCTGCAATCAGGGCTGCCCCCAGACCAAATACTCAGATGATGAGTTAAGGGCAGTCAGGATTACCTATTTACAGACCAGGAACTATGATATTGATGAAATCATCTCCCTCCCCTTAGAAGAGTTAAATGAACTGGCTGACATGGAAGTGTCAAGAGAGATGAAGGAGAAAGAGGATGCAAGGTTACTTCTCCAATTCAAAGAGGAGAAGAGACAGAAAAGACTTTACAAGCATGCTCCCACTCTCTCTCCAGTTCAAGAAAGTCCTGCACAGGAAGATGTGGCTCCACAAGAACCTCAGGTAGATAAAGAAGAAGATAGGATCAAGATGATCAACTACCTGAGTGCCACAGGCTTCTATCAGGCAGATGCACTTCTTCCCCTGTCCTATGACTTCATTGAGTTCAAGTACCTAAAGCAACTTGAGCTTGAGCTAGTCAAGAAAGAAAACAACCAAAAGGAAGCTAAGGGAAGAAGCTGCAAAGTCAAGAGCCATCATTCAAAAGAATGCAAAGAAGTCTGCTGACAGACAAAGAATGATGAGCTTCTTGAAGCTATATGGATTCTCCGGAAGGAGACTTGGCCCCATGTCTCTATCCACAATGGATGAGCATATAAGGGTGATCAAGCAGAAGATTAAAAGTGGAGAACTTATTGACTTGCACTCTCTTCCAAGTCAAGTCCCACCTGAAGTGGAGGTCAAGTTTGAACAACCAAAGACACCTCAACCAGAACCTCCAGCTGAGCCTCAGCAAACTTCATCTTCTGATCCTAGGCAGGGTCAAACTCCCTCTCCTTCTGAACCTGTGAGGGAGGAACACCCAACTGAGAAAGACACTGATGATCAACATGGTGCTGCAAACCAGTCTTCTCATTTAAAGTCATCTAAGAGGAAGAAGAGAATGGCTTCTAAACCAAAGACTAAGAAGAAGAAGCCAAAGTCATCTACCTCTACACCTCAGGCTGAATCAGATCAACTTGAGGGAGTGCATGATGAGGCAGCCCGATCAACTCCTATGCAAGTGGCTCCTCTAACAAGTGAGACACCCATCTTGTCCTGGACTTATTCTACTAATCCAGAAAGATGGCATGTTATCAGAGATCAAGGTGTTGAGAATGTCTACTCCTGGCAAGACATAATCAACTTACCTTTGCATGATCTCTTTGAGATGAGAAGATACTATGAGAGTCTTGATGATCCTGACCATCTAATGAAGAAAGGAATGGTCTTGATTGTACTGAAGACTACCAACATTTGAAGATCTTCTAAGTGTTTTGGTAGCATCAGCCTAGGGGGAGTTTGTAAGGATTCCTTAAGTCTGATGCAACCCAAAACATCCAAGTGTCTAAGCAACATGCACTAAGTACTGAAGTGAAGAATGCTTCGGAAGTTTTACACAATGCATTAGAAAATACTCTAAGTGTAAAATCTTCCGAAGCCAAGACAATTATCTTCTGAAGCCAAACATGAAGTCTTCCGAAGCTTCAGAGACAAAGTCTTCCGAAGCTTCAACCTATGAAGACAGATTTCTTCCGAAGACTTTTAGTACACATGCTTTATCTGATGTACTGTTCCATAAAGCACCTTTTCCGCTGCATCTCTGTAAAGTCACCAACTTACATGAGTTGGTGAAAAGGTCCATGCTTTTGGTAACTGTACATTGAGGTCTTGAGTCTGTAACTTTCCACTTTATGTTCTTTATCCTTTTTGTAATGTATAAGGATGTGAGCTATGGCATGTCATAGTCACAAGGTCAAAAGGCAAATATGCCTTTTGATCCTACAATTGATTTTGTTAGTGTCTAGTCAATTGTATCCAGCTGGCTTTCAAAGTATAGCCGGCTGTAGGTTGTAGTATAAGTATTCTAAGTTCTTGTATCTTTCTTTATGCTTTGTAACACTTGTAAAAGAACTTGAGAAAGCAATATACTGCCTCATTGAAACCAATACTCTCTTGTTCTGTCTCTTGCTTTACTTGTGTTCTTTGTATCACTTTGGTTAACCCAGTTCACTGTTTGATTAAAGTTTAGTTAATCTCCTCATTGTGTTGTTGTGTTGTAATTGTGTTAAAGCCCTTAAACGGTCCTGCAATTCTTCCATCCTCAACACCCTTCTCTTTCTCTTGGGTGCATCATTGGTGGTTGTTTGAGTGGGTTTCTTGGGTAAAGGAGTTGGTTTTGAGGGTTGTGAGATTGGTTGTTTTGAGGATTATGAGGTTGATTTTGAGGGTTGTGAGGCTGGTTGTTTTGAGGGTTGTGAGGTTGGTTGTTTTGGGAAGGGAGATTGTAAAGGCTGCTCTATCATTTTGGTTGTGAGGGTGGCTTTGGATAATTTTGCCATGTCAGACCTTTTCCCAGCACCAGCTTCATCAAGGGCTTCTATGATCAATCCTTTGTTGAAGGTTTCAGAAGAATAGATTTTGGTGGTTATTTCCAAAATACTGTCTCTGGACCATGACTTTACTTCAATGATTGGTCTTCCCAAATGTTTTGACAAGAATCTGATCATAGCTTCCAACCTTTCTCTTTCTTTCTCATTGCAACTGGCCCATCTATTCTCAATCTCTTGAATTTCTAGCCGTCTGATCTCAGAATCAAGTTTGGCAGTATCAAAGCCTTGTCTGAAGAGCTGATCAATGATCTTATCCATAGATCTGCTGTGTTGCTCATCAGCTTCTTTGATCAGTTCTTCTAATTTCTTCTCATCCTCAGTCTGTTCAGCACTTTTCTTTCTCTTATAAGTGATTATCTCTTTTCCTTTCTTCTCTTTGGCTTCTTCCTCTTCAACTCTCTTTCTTTTATCTTCTTTTATTGACTTAGACTCCCCCTTTTTGGTTGCATTGGGTTCAGGGGTTTGAATGTCAGAAAGTTTCTTGGAGACAGCATCATCAACTAGGGTTTGAAGATTTGAGGAAATCCTCTCATCAATGGTTTGATGTACAATAGTAGTGATGAGTGGAGTGATGAGAGGTAAGGAAGATTTAAAGGCAGCAACCATTTGCTTAGAGGGGTTCTGTCCCTGAGAAATGGTGCCTGAAACAGAGGCTGGTGGCTGATTAGTTGGGAGTGGCTCTGTGTTTGGGAGAGCTTTAAAAGAAGCTGCCATCTGTGGGTGAATTGGCGCAGATGGACTTGATTCTTGAGACATTTTGGCAATCAGTTATTGTAATCTGGATACCTCAGCCTCAAGAATGGTGTTTTGGGCTAGAACTTCAAAGAAAAAGCCCAGGTCATCATCAGTCTTAGCTGAATCAGCTGACCTCCTGAGTAAATCAGGATGAACATGTGCTGAGTGTAGATCAGTATTCACATGTGCCCCTTTGTCTTGGAACTGGGGACTTCCTACCTCAGGATTAAGTCCTTCATTGGCAGTTGCCTCTGGTGAGGTCTTAGAGATGATACCACCTTCATCCTGTTCATGTGCTGAAACAGGGGAAGAGGTAGCCTCACCAGATGTTCTAATCTCCTCCTCTACACCGGGAGATTGAACTTTGTAATCCCTATGCTGTGGGTTGTCAACCACATTATAATCCTCTCCCTCAACTGTTGAGGTTTTCCCAGTGGTAATAGGTTTCTGGGGAGGGGTAGAGGAATGTAGTTGAGTCAGCACTTGTGCAATGACTGCAGTTGGGCTTGTAGGGGTGGTTTCAGTGGGAGATAAAGGTGAAAAGGGTTGCACCTGGGGTGAATGGTGCTCTTCAATGACAATCTTCTCAAATGAGAGAGATTCCAGTAATGTGGTTTCCCCAATGTTGGTTGCATCAGGATCCTGTTGAGAGGATACCTGAGCGGTTTCAGCTGGTAGAGTCTTTGAAACTACAAGGGGATCACTACCAGTAGTTTCATCCCGCGTTTGTGTTGCAGGGGCATCATCAGGGGACTCAACTCCCTGGGTAGCCTTTTTGGTTTTCTTGGATTTTGGTTTGGAGGGGACTTTAGATCTGAAGGTGGAGGCTGTGGGTTCCCTCTGCTTGGGTTTTAGCAGTTTGGCAGCCTCTTTGAGTTGTGGGTTTGAGTTGTGCCTGGAGTATACTTCTGGCAAAACTACCATAGCAGGGACTCCAAGGCCAACAAGGCCATCAGATTTTAGTTGATTAATAATTATGGCCATAAGAAACCTTGGATATAATATCCATCTGTTAGCCACAGGTTTCATTGCCAGATCTTTTAATTCCAAAAATATTATTTCAGAAAAATTTAAGCTTTGGCGTTCAAGGATAGAATACAATACCTGTTGCCACCTGGATGACATTTGATCCCATGAAGATGTTTTGGGGGCAAGACAGACATTGATCATATGAAAGATAAGACATTGAGCATCATGGAAGTGCTTCTTCATAATAGTGGTAGCACTTAGGTCACCCTCATATCCATGGTTAACAAATGATAAATCAATGGTGCCTTTGGGGTATTTGGTGACATAGGTGGCATCATTCAGGTCTAGGGTTTGGCGAATGATATCAAAAGTGATGACCACCTTTTGTTGGTTGACAAACGACTGGAGAGTGATCGAGTCATCATTCTCATCAGTATGAACAGTGACGTTTGTCCAGAATTGGCGAACGGTATCGGGATAGATGGTTGGATTCAAAAGGAAGGCTGTATGATATTGGGAATCAACCATCAGATCAATGGCAACATCAAACTTGGTCCAAAAGGCTGATTTTGTGAGGTAAGCAACACAGTTGTGTCGAGGTTTGATTTGCATGGTCGCCATTAATTGAAGATGAACGTTTGGAAAGTGATTTATGAAAAGGTTGAAGTTAGGGTTAGGTATTTATAGGTTATGAAGCGGCTAAAAGAAAACAACTGAAAGTTTTGGTGTGAGTCATCAGTTGTTAGAAAACAATTGAAGACATGGTTTTAACTTTCAGATGTTGTAAACAACTGAAGACTTGGTGTTAGTCATCAGTAGTTGTAAACTACTGAAGACTTGGTTTTGGCTTCAGTTGTTTTGAAATGAAATAGCAGTTGTTGTCGTCAATTCACAAAGTTCAGTTGTTTCATTGACCTTAACACTTACTCAGCAGATCATCTGATTTTCAGATGTTTCATTGGTCATCAGTACTTATCTATTAGAAAAGACATCAGTAGTTGTAACTACATCAGTACTTTTCAACAAATGAAGTACTTCAGTACTTTTAAGTAATGTAGTCTTCAGTAGTTATAAAAACTGCTGAAGATAAAATAACTTATCAGCACTTATTTTTGACAGCTGTATACTAATGCTCATCAGTACTTATTAACTAAGAGCATCAGTAGTTGTCAAATCATTCTAGTTACAGCATACCAAGCCTGAGCACAAGATTTTGGAAAGTTGCACTGTCTAAAGGCTTAGTAAATATATCTGCAAGCTCATCAGCACTAGGCACAAACTTTGGATCAATCAGACCTTTTTCATAACAATCCCTGATAAAATGATGTCTGATCTCAATATGTTTGGTCCTAGAATGCTGGACAGGATTCTTAACAATACAAAGAGCTGAAGCACTATCCATCAGTAAAGGAGTCTTAGTCTCTGTAATGTCATAATCCAATAATTGATTTTGAAGCCAGAGTACCTGAGATGTACAGCTTGCAGCAGTATTGTACTCTGCTTCAGCTGTGGATGTAGCAACTGAAGTTTGTTTCTTACTCTGCCAAGAAACTAAACAATTGCCTAGAAATTGGCATCCACCAGAAGTTGATTTTCTGGTTAACTTACACCCTGCATAGTCACTATCGGAGAAAGCAACTAATTTGCAAGAGTGCCCAGTGGAATACCAAAGTCCTAGAGATTGAGTTCCTTGCAAATATCTAAAGATCCTTTTGACTGCAATCATATGGGATTCTTTAGGTGCAGCCTGAAATCTAGCACAGACACAAGTTGCAAACATAATGTCTGGTCTAGAAGCTGTAAGGTACATCAAGGAACCAATCATACATTTGTAAAGAGTTTCATCAACTGCTTTACCTTTCTGATCAGCATCCAGTTATGTGTTGCTGCACATGGGAGAAGAACAGGGCTTACAGTTTTGTAAATCAAACTTGGTCAATAAATCCTTTGTGTATTTTGACTGATGAATGAAAGTTCCATCAGCCATTTGTTTGATTTGCAAACCCAGAAAGAACTGTAATTCTCCCATGGCTCTCATTTCAAACTTTTGTTGCATCAATTTAGTAAAGGCATCACACAACTGTGGATTAGAGGATGCAAAAATAATATCATCTACATAAATTTGAACAAGGAGCTTATGCATGCCTACTTTCTTAATGAACAAAGTTTTATCTATGGAGCCTCTAGTGAAATTATTTTGAAGAAGAAAGTTAGATAGTGTTTCATACCAGGCTCTGGGAGCTTGTTTTAACCCATAAAGAGCCTTATCAAGCTTATACACCCAATCTGGATGTTTATGATCTTCAAAACCTGGTGGTTGACACACATAAACTTCTTCTTTTATTTTACCATATAAAAATGCACTTTTGACATCCATTTGAAAAACTTTAAGGTTATGGAAAGCAGCATAAGCTAAGAACAATCTGATTGCCTCTAGTCTGGCTACAGGGGCAAAGGTTTCATCATAATCAATACCTTCTTCTTGTGAAAACCCCTGTACAACCAGTCTGGCCTTGTTCTTGACAATTTGGCCTTTTTCATCAGTTTTATTCCTAAACACCTATTTAGTGCCTATTGCACACTTACCTTGGGGTAGAGGAACTAGTTCCCACACTTGCTGCTTTTGAAACTGAAGAAGCTCAAGCTGCATGGCTTCAACACATCCATTGTCTCTTAATGCCACATGATAGTTCTTTGGCTCTTGCTGACTGATGAAAAAGCATAGAGACAAAAATTGGACAATTGACTTCTTGTTGAAACACCAGCATTGATGTCACAAATGATCTGAGACATGGGATGATTCTTCAGTTCTTGGTACTCAATAATATCTGTGCAAGTGTTTGTAGGAGATTCAGCAGCAACAGATGTTGATTCAAACTCTTGAAACCTAGAATGAGATGGCAGTTCAAATGAAGTAGAGGATTTAGAGATTTCATCAGCATTTGTTGTGGATGGAACTGTTGAAGCTACAGGAACATCAAGTGTAGTAGACACAGGCAGATGATCACTACAACTTGCATTTGTACCACCAGATGGAGATGATGGATCCTCAGAAACAATAACAGATGGAGACTGATATGGAACATATTGCAGTATGTCCAAATCAAACAACTCCACAGGGTTTTGAGGAATTTTTTCTTTTGGAGATTCATAAACTTGACATGCAAAGTTTCTTCAACAATCTTTGTTCTGCAATTAAAAACTCTGTATGCCGTGCAAGTAGATGAATACCCAACAAAATACCCTGCATCCACCTTTGATTCAAACTTCTGAAGTGGATTCTTTGTGTTAAGAATATAACAGGGACACCTAAATGCTCTAAAGAATGAAATCAGAGGGGCCAAATGATGTAATAACTCATAAGGAGTCTTCATCAACCTCTGATTTACTAATACCCTATTCTGTACATAGCAAGCTGTGTTGACAGCTTCAGCCCAAAAGGTTAGTGGCAAACCATAATCAGCCAACATTGTCCTTGCGGCTTCAATAAGGGTCCTGTTCTTTCTCTCAACCACTCCATTTTGTTCAGGAGTTCTTTGAATGCTATATTGCCTCTTGATTCCCTTAGACAAATAGAATTCATCAAGAGTGTGATTCCTAAATTCTGTGCCATTATTACTTCTCACACATCTGACTGGAAGTGAATATTGTTTTTCTACATACAACACAAAGTAAATGATGATTTGGGCAGCCTCATCTTTGGAATGTAAGAAGAAAGTCCATACATATCTGGAATAATCATCCACAATTACCAGACAGTATTTTTTCTTTGCCATACTCATCACTCTTACAGGACCAAAAAGATCCATATGCAGTAATTGCAAGCAGGCAGTGGACTTTGGTTCTTCTGTTGGAGGGAATGAAACTTTGTGTTACTTTCCTTTTAAACAAGCTGGACAGTTGTCATCACATTTGAACTCTTTTAATGGCAAACCTCTCACTAAACCATGATGAATAAGCTGGTTCATATTTTTAAGATTCATATGACCAAGCCTTCTACGCCATAGTTCAGATTCTTGAGGAGAGGCTTTAGAGAACAGACATGGATGGCCTTTAAGATCAATTTTCTTTGATAAATCTAAGGCATATACTCTTCCAATCCTTTTGGCCTTCAGGAGAGTATATTCATCCAATATCTTGTCAATCCTGTTCAGAACTTTGGAAGACAGAATCCGGCAATTCTGACTTGTGAAAAGTGCAACATGCCCTTTATCACACATTTGACTGACACTCAACAGGTTGTACTTGAGGTTCTTCACATGGTTAACATCATCAAACCTTATTTCACCATTTGACACAAAACCTTTTCCTATGATGTAACCCTTAGCATCATTACCAAAAGAAACAAATCCCTTCTTCCCTTGAGAGTAATCATGAAGAAGAGAGCTGCTCCCTGTCATATGCATAGATCCTCCACTGTCTACATACCAGATGCTTCTTTGGCATGCTGAAGAACCCTGCATTTATCACAAGAAATTAGTTAGGCTTTGAGACCCAAACCATTTTGGTTTTGGGTCTGTTTTCATCAACAGATTTTAAACTAACTGATTTTTCATGATTGACAGCCTTTGATGATGGAGATGGTGCTGAAAAGGATTCCTTTGATTTTGGCTTAGTTTTCCTTTTCAGTGGTTTAATCACAGATACATCTAATTGGTTAACTCTCCCCAACAAATGTTGAACCATCATGACAAGTTGTGTCTGATTGGTTGTCAAAGCTTTCAGCTCAGTTGACACATCAGTACTTGTTGTTGATTTGTTCTTGTGATTCACCAAATGTTAGGACCTGGTATTTGAACGAAATACCTAGTGATTGCGTGTTAAACCAACTCAAATAGTGCGGAATCCTATTTGATTGGCGATCCAATCAGTGAGAACACACGATGAATCAATCAAGAATTGATTTCAACGTCAGAAATCGATTAGGAACCGATCTGATGTGTTCTATGAACTTGGAGAACGATTTGGGAGGCTTCTGGACGGCTAGGGTACGTCTGGAGTCGTAATGGGATGAATGCTTACGTTTTCCCACGAATTGGGTCTATTTATAGGTTAGTATTGTTCAATCGTGCGACTGGGCCATTAGTATGGTTCAGTCGTGCGATTGAACCGTGCGGTTGATTCATCCGCACGACTGAGTGTTCAGTCGTGCGATTGAGTCAATCTTATGTGTCAATCATACGACTGATCCAGTCTCTTGGTTCAGTCGTGCGATTGATTCAATCGTATGAAGTTATTCATGCGTATGGTCCATTCGCATGGGCCATCCGCATGAGAACTTCATTAAGTTAAGTTTGAATGTTCTATTTAATATAACTTAATGTGCACTCATTCAAACATTCATAAACCCAATCAATTCAATCACAACTCATTAATGAAATATTAAACATTACAAGTAACAACCAAATCATATCATTTCATTAATCAATTACAATTACATCAAAATCAGATAGACAAGTTCATTACATTACAAATCACGATCTAGGGACATACATGTATCAACAAACTCCCCCTTGGACCTAGATCTCTCTTATTCTCTTGTCTTCTGCATAACCTCCTTATATCTCTTGTACTTCTCCTCTTTAGTGACTCCTGCGTGTATCTCAAAAGCAAAGCAGAGTCTTATGACATTTTGGAATTGGAGGGCTTGTACAATATCTTGCGTGTCATAGAACAGTGGCCACTTATATAATGTGTAGACATCATTAGCAGATAAGTTGGTTAGCCACATTGGGTCGAATACCCTGATAGTATCCATTTGGCCCTCTCGGTTTAGGACTATGACCGCTTCAGCTGTTCTCCAATCGTAGTACCACCATTTAAAGTGGGGAGTGAAGTCCTGTGGCATTTCCCTTAGAGGGATTCTTGACATAGTGCGCGGAGGACTCCACTTCAGCACTATCTTTGGCTTTCCAGTCCTGGGATCAACTTCAGACCGTCTGATATACCTCGTAGGTTGTTGAGGTTTGAAGTTGACCCACCTGGTGTGGTACTCTTTCCTCAGGGCAGCCTCAAACCAGCCTGACATCTTCCTCGGGTCAGCATACAGCAGCTTAAGTTTAGCCAGCTGGTTGAGCTCAAAACCAGGTAGAGTCTTCAGATCATGTGGGAACCTGAAGTACTCTATGCCCTGCTCCCTCTTAACAGCATACGCGTTAAGGTCTTCAAAATATGCCCAAGAGATAATCCTGCCTGACACCTTATGGTGTTTCTTGACTTTGTAGAGCTTTGTGTAGGCATCTCTCTTTGGTGCAGCCCGCTGGGCTCTTACTTCCTCAAAACAGGCAGCCCATTCAGCCTTACGAATATCAACATCTGCATTGGAGGCTTGGGCTGTTTCAGCAGTCTTTTCTGCTTCTTGCTCCATCTTGTTGAGTACCTCAAAGGTATCACTGACGAGGGATTCACCCAAATTGGGGACCACATTTCCCTCGGCGTCAGCGTACTGAGGATACTCTTCTGCAGTGATGTCTTCAATCTCAACCTCATCTATGTCGTTCAGTTCCTCATCACTGGTTGAGTCCACTGTTGGAGCATCCTTCACGATTTCATCGGGATTGAGTTTGAACATTTCAGCTATTTGCTCATCGGACAGGTCGTGAATTATCTCCCCTTCTTCAGGGGTATAACTCACAGACCGTCTTACTATCCCTTGTAGGTCAAGAATCATAGTTAACTGAGTCTTGACCATTTGAAGGGGAGTAAAGTCAAACTCATCCCTCTGAAAATTTGGATCTGTTTGATATAAACATTTAACACATAAATCATTAGTAATTAATCAAACAGATATACATTAACTTAACTTAATATATATAAACATTTAATACATTTGTTTTCCATTACATGATTCAAGTACAAAGTAAATAAACAAAGAAAACATCTAATCAGTACTTTGATCCTGAATCTGTGGTGTGTTGCTCGGAGGAGCAGAAGTAGTGGATGACTGGTCTTGTCGACGTTTGGATCTGCGCTCCTGACCTGAGGCAGAGGCCGATGCAGCCGCATCCCCTCCTTCTGCCTCGTCATCATCGTCATGTCCTTCTGTCCTCTCTTCTTCTGTCTCCTCATCATCATCATCTCCCTCATCATCATCCTCATCTTCATCATCATCATCTCCGTCGTCTCCGTCACCCTCCTTTAGCTTCAGGGGTTCATCCTTCGACCCCTTCAGCCTCAGCATGATAGTCTTGTTGGTCGACTCCAACTCCTCAATACGTTTGGCTGACTGAGCCTGAGTATCTTGGAGTTGGGCCACCTCAACTCTCTGCTGGTCTATGACCCGAGCTTGCTCTGCCAATTGCTGAGATTGGGCAGCAGCCAAGTCGGTCAGTCTGCGGATCTGGGCCGCCTTCTCCTCGTCAGCAGCAAGCAAACGCATAACCATTCGGTTAAGCGCTGAGAGCTGCTCCTCTACCCCAATGTGAGGTAGAGTGAATCCATGTACCTGTGAGGGCTGGGTTGACGGTCCAGCCTGATGTGTAGTGGTGGTGGCAGTGGCTGTGGTGAATATGGGTCGGTGAGCTGATGGTGGTGAAGTGGGGGTGAATGGTCTGGTGATGGATGGGATAGATATAGTGGTGGTGGGTAAGGTGGTGGATGTGGTAGTAGGAGTGGTGGCTGTGGTGGCTGTGGTGATGGGTGGAATCTCAGTAGTGGTGGTGGTGGTGGCTGTGGTGGTAGAAGTGGAAGTCACGAAGCTCAACCGACGCTTCTTCTTCTTCATCCCATGTGGTTGAGCCATCCGCTTCCTCCTGGTCCCGGAGGAAGTGGATGCTCCCCCTGCAACTCTGCTCCCTGACCCCGGAACATAGTTGGGGTCAGTATCTCTCGCCGAGGAGTCCCTTGGGTGCTCACCGACCACCTTTAGCCCGTGGTCTGTGGGAACGACTTTGCTTCCCACAGTCCTGGTGAGGGGCTCCTCGTCTGACTCCTCCTCCTCCATGTCACCAGCGACAAACTCCTGATGGAAGCCGGCCATCTCTGCGACCTCTCCGGCAGTGGCTGACCCCGGGGGAATAATCTCTGTATCTGTGCCTCTAGATGGGGCAGGCATGTCATCCCCGGCATCGCCACTATCATCATCATCAGAGTCTGACTCTGGTATAGCAATGTGCTCCACGTCTGAGTCACTGTCCTCGTGACGCCACTTCCTCTTCGCTGGCGCCACGTAATCAGCCCGGGCCAGATGCCCAAATAACCTCCTGACAGGGGGCTTCACCTGCTTCCCCCTGTAAACCTTCATCCGTCCAAGAGTCGTGTCATCCATGACCTCGAGGATAACAGCATCCTCCTTCTCCTTCGGTAGGGAAGGAAGCTTCTGATCAATGATCATCTGTAAGAATCTAGGGTACATACAGAAGCCTTCCTTCCCCTTACCCTCGAGGTTCTCCACTAAGTAGCTGAATATCATCCTGGAGAAGCTGAACGGATGGTTCAGCACCAACGCTGCGTAAGCGTTCTGGATCTGGTCCGAGAGCTCATCAAAACCACCCTTCCGTGATGCTATACACTTCAGCAGCACGTGGGCCAAGTACTTGAACTGGGGACAGAGGTTACTCTTGTTGAGTACCCCGGCGTTGATGTCCCCAGAGTACTTGGCTCTCATGAAGCATCCACGGACAGTGAGGGGGTGTAAACTTGTGGGACACTCAGCATCGTCCCCGAACTGAAGTACTACCCTCAGATCCTCCTCAGAAACGGTGATAGCCTCACCAAAAATCGAGCTCCTGATGCAGTGAGGCTCGGTGGATCTGTCTACCGATGCGCCAGCCCAAAAGGCCTGCTGCACTGATCTGTACGGTGTGCAGGGAGTAGATATAGCATACGCGATCCTGGATCTCTGAAGGAAAGTAATAATGCCAGCAAAGTCGGCTGCATTCCTGGAAGTCAAGTCCAGGTGAGCACAAATGTTGTGCTTAGTGCTCATATTCCAATTACCCGCCATCTGTAACACATAATAACATAAACGTTAGTTTCATTGGCTAAGAGTATAAAGCAACACTTAAACTTTAAATAAACATTATCTGTCATGCGATTGGGAATGTACGACTGAAGACAGTCGTGCGACTGAATCATGCGATTGAGGTTCAGACGTGCGATTGACCTCATACGCACGACTGAGTGTGCGACTGAACTTATGCGCATGAACTCTTATGCGGTTACACCAGTCGTGCGACTGAGTCTCATTCGCATGGTTCAGTCGTGCGATTAAGTGATTCGCACCCTTCAGTCGTGCGACTGAAGTTCATCAAGACGACCAGTCGTCTGTCACCTTTGTTCAGTCGTCCCAAGATCAAATCTACGCAGAATACGTTTTAACATTCAATTAACCGGTTCTTTAGTGTCGCCTACTCTACCCTAATAACCTATTTTAACCAATTTTAACATATTACTTAGTTTTAATAGGTTATTAGGGTTTGACATTCTCGGTTCGCTCTTCACAGTCGTGTTCATTCAATTAGGGTTTGATTCTTTATGATTTCGATGAAATAAGACTTCAATATACCTGTAAGATGATGAACGACTGTTAGTATCACAGAATCAACAAGTAAAATCAAGCAGAGAAAATTTGGGCAGAGTAACGGTACTATATGCGATTTAGGGCGATTTTGCGAATGAGGAGTCTCTGCGACCGACTCCCCTCTATTTATATCCCCTCAAGTTCCAATCGTGCGACTGAGTTCATTCGCACCTTTCAGTCGTGCGAGTGGGACTCAGTCGTGCGATTGGGTCAGTCGCCCTTCTCCAGTCGTCCGACTGAAGTTCAGTCGTGCGACTGACTCACTCGTTCGCATTTAAGCATCCGATTGAACTAATCGTATGTTCCATTCGTGCGAATGGACTTCATTCGTATGGTTAGACCATACGTATGGTCCATTCGTGCGAATGGGTCATACTTAGTTAATTTTTCTGCTATTTTCCCAATTTACTTTTAACTCTTTTATATTAGTTTAATTAACGTTATGAACTATTGATCACCTCAGACATGATCCTTTTAACCACTTTGGTCACCTCAGACGTGACCCTTTTAAAATACTTTGTCACCGCAGACGTGACTGATATAACTTTTCAAAGAACATATGGTCATCTCAGACATGACCCGTTTTAGTGAGTTTATTCCTTCTGATTTTCCTGATGTAGTCTGACACTGACTCAAGTTAAAACTTAAAACAAACGAACTAATTTAAGAAGGTAAACTAATTACATAATCAGACATATTTTTGGCTTTTTGTGAGAGATAAATCCAGAGATTGATATCTACGGGATTTGGATCGGGAGTAGATAGCTTCAACTTAGGTTGATCACATCTGGACCAATTCAATTTTTGGAATCATACAGGTAATTCAAATCATTTGAGACTTGTTATAAAACCTTTTGATGCTCAAGTTCTCGGTGTTCATCCAGAATCGTTAGCAACATAAGGAAATCATACTGAAACTCTTAGGTTTTCACATTGATTTGGACCTTTGAGAAAGTAGCCACAATGATTGTCAGTATGTTTGTCCACTTAAATCCATACACAGACTTTCGACACAGACTGGTGACTTATTTAGGTGTAATTATTTCAACTAACACTTGTGGATCCCACACTTATATGGTAATCAACATCCCTCAGGAGCTTTTGAGCGGTCTACGGGTATTATTACAAGAAGAGACTATTCTTAGAGCTTTCAAAGAGAAGCCTGTCCTCAGGTCAGTGCCATCGCACAGCAGAGAGGCGGCAAACAACAATGAATTCTAGAATATCTAGGTTATGCTTATCCTCAGGTCAGTGCCATCGCACAGCAGAGAGGCACATAACCTATCTCCTTGTTAGAGCAGCTTATTTTATTTTGCACAAAATGCACCAACAACATACGTCATTAGCTTTATTGCATTTGTCTTTCATTTTTTCTTTTGCTTTGCTCTAGTTATGGTCATCCGCACACATTTGTGGCGTTTAATTGCTCATTACCCATTATTGGAATATTGTTGATTGTGTTAACCAGTGATAAGATGGACGCCCACAGTCAGTTGAACACTTTAGTTTTATTTTGAAATCACCAATCAGGTCTAGTTGTCTATTGTGTTGAATCTACCAACATATCATATATGGTCTAGCAGCCTCTAAGTCTACTTTCTTTGTGTCACCTTAGGAGTTGCCAGTTTTCTATCATCTTTCCTTTTAGTATTGCTTAGACTACACAGATTTATTACTTTGAACTTTTGCATATTACTAACACTTAAATTTTAAAGTCCCTCTTGATTCGTTCCTATGTACTATCATTTTCCAAAGGTATTGAATCGGTATCACAGATACAATCTACCTTATTTCAGCTTGCTACTCCTTTTTTTTTTTTTTTTTTTTTTTTTTTTTTTTTTTTTTTAATGTTATCTTGCTGACATATTCTCCCCCTAAAATACTAAAATCATTTCTGGTTTAATTATTTTAGGATTTTAATAAACAGCAAGAGAACATGAGTTTAAATAAAATAAACATCAAATAAACAAATCAAAATAAATAAAAAATAAAATTTAAGTACACGACATCGGACTACACATTTTCATCATCAGGAATTACCTCACTTTTCTTTTTAACACCGTTGACCTCTAATAAATATTGAAAACGTGGTTTATCAAAAGCTTTAGTATAGAGGTCAGCGCGTTGAAAATCAGTATTAATTTTAACCACTTGTTATTTGAACGAAATACCTAGTGATTGCGTGTTAAACCAACTCAAATAGTGCGGAATCCTATTTGATTGGCGATCCAATCAGTGAGAACACACGATGAATCAATCAAGAATTGATTTCAACGTCAGAAATCGATTAGGAACCGATCTGATGTGTTCTATGAACTTGGAGAACGATTTGGGAGGCTTCTGGACGGCTAGGGTACGTCTGGAGTCGTAATGGGATGAATGCTTACGTTTTCCCACGAATTGGGTCTATTTATAGGTTAGTATTGTTCAATCGTGCGACTGGGCCATAAGTATGGTTCAGTCGTGCGATTGAACCGTGCGGTTGATTCATCCGCACGACTGAGTGTTCAGTCGTGCGATTGAGTCAATCTTATGTGTCAATCATACGACTGATCCAGTCTCTTGGTTCAGTCGTGCGATTGATTCAATCGTATGAAGTTATTCATGCGTATGGTCCATTCGCATGGGCCATCCGCATGAGAACTTCATTAAGTTAAGTTTGAATGTTCTATTTAATATAACTTAATGTGCACTCATTCAAACATTCATAAACCCAATCAATTCAATCACAACTCATTAATGAAATATTAAACATTACAAGTAACAACCAAATCATATCATTTCATTAATCAATTACAATTACATCAAAATCAGATAGACAAGTTCATTACATTACAAATCACGATCTAGGGACATACATGTATCAACACCAAATCCTCCCTTTTAAAAGACACAGACTTAGTCTGGGTTTTTGATATTCCATGAGGAATATTTTCAGCTGTTTTGTGATAAACCCCTTCCTTCTTTTTAGCTTTTTGGAAAAACTTTGGGTTATCAGATTGAGATGTTTGTGGTACAAATTTGGTTTGAAATTCATCTTTCATTTTATTCATTTTCTTTTTATTGATTTTCTCTTTGTTGAATTTTAAACCCTTGTTATACCAACATTCATCAGTGAGATGATTAAACAAACCACATATTTCATATGGCTTTCTCGTCATCTTTTGTTGATCAGCTGCTGAAGATGATGAAACTACTGAAGATTTGTTCTTCACTACTTTCTTTTTTCAGTACTTATGGGAAATACTGAAGGATTTGTAACAACTGAAGATTTGTTCTTCATAAGTTTTCTATCAGTACTTTTGAATTTCCTGATAGACTTTTCAGCAGTTGTCAAATAATGCTTGTTTTCCTTTGATTTGAAATGCTCTTTAGGTGTTGTGTTTTGCCCTTCAGTAATTTGAGTACTTTGTGGGACAACACCTTAATTGCTCAGTTTCTCTTTTATCATGTGTTTAGAAGCAGTGAGACCATCAGCAATTTGATTAGCTGAGGTAATAACACTGACTTCATCCTCTGATTTTGAATTATCACTTGAGGATGAAACAGACGATGATGTGGTTTGGGAATTACAGTCACCTTCAGATTTTACTTCTAGCTTGGGAGTAAAATCTGTAGGAGGTATGGTATGATTATACCCAATCCCAAACTTCACATTTGAAGCTGTTTGCTTACTGAGAAGCATTTCAAATCCCTTGCATGATGTTACCCAACGTTCACAATTAACTTGAGTAGCTGCAAGTGTTTCTTTGAGATTCTTATTATTCTCCAAAATGACCTCTACCTTTGCTTTTTCATCAGTGATTTGGCATTTTAATTTGTAAATCTCCTCATCCTTTTCTTTTAAAACAGACTCAAACTCAGCTTTTCTTTTGGAAGTCACTTTCTCTAGGTCAAGATTTTGATTAATTAAGGCTACATTTGCTTCCCTAATTGAAACAAAAGCAGCTATGCATGACTCAGAACATAACTTGGCCTTAGCCTCAGAAGATACCTGTAGTACCTGAGATGAAGCATTTCCATCAGTAGACTCCAAGGCCATAAGAGCAAGATTTCCAAAAGGATTATCACCACCATGTTGACCAGCACCAGTAAACACTTGTTCAGAATAACCAGAAATATCATCTGGTAAGCTGCTCCAGTCAACAACCTCAGGTGTGAAAAAGCTTTGATGTGATTGAGATTGAGATTGTTGACTTGTTTGAGATGGTTGAGGATCAGGTAGGGCATGTGGTTGTTGAGCCATGGGTACATGAACCTGACTAGACTGAGGCATGTAAAAACATGGATAAGGATATGGCATTGGACCTTGAGGAACAAAAAATGCAGGAGATGATTGAATTTGTGAATGATGATCAGAAATGGTAGAATGTTGCCCTTTGGTTTGTGAGCTATTGCTTTGAAAAGTCACAAAGGGTGCAGATGAGTTAGATCCAGATGATCTACACTCTCTTGCAAAATGTCCAAGTCTATGGCACTTGTGACATCTCAACTTGCTCTTATCAAAACCAACTTTGGTTTTGCCAAAGAGACCAGGGAATTTTTTACGTGTCCTTTTGTAAAACTTTTGAGATCTGATATTGATTAATGCCATTTGGCTCAAAATATCCATCTCTTCCAGATCATCATCAGCAATTCCTTTCAAATCATCCATTAAAAAGCACAAATTATCAACACTAAACCCTGAGTTACCATCAACTCTAACAAAAGCATGATCTCCACTGTTTGAAGAGAAATCTATATGCTCATCATAAGAACTTTCTGATGTAGCATATTCTGACTCATGACCAACCAGAGCAATGTTTCCTGGTACAAAGTCATCAGTGAGCTTCCCAGATGAAGCCAGTTTCCTTTTCTGTTCTATCTCTCTTTCAAATGTTAAGAGTTTCCCATGAAGTTGGGTAAGAGATAGAGTGTCCTGATTTGCACTGGAGCGTAGGACAATGGTATATGTGTCCCATCTCTCAGGCAGGGATCTGAGGAATCTGTTGTTCATCTGACTGTTTGTATATTCATGTTGAACCATTCTTAGCTCAGATATCAAACAGGAAAATCGCTCAAACTGTTGAGTCAGTGACTCACCCTTTCTATGAGAGAATGTCTCATATTGCTGGGCAAGGATTTCTCTATTGTTTGCTATGACCTCATCAGTTCCTCCAAATTGTTCTTTCAGAGCAACCCAGAGATCATGAGTAGTTTCATGATGCATAAGCCCAAAGTAGATTTCATTAGGCAGTGCCATGGCCAGAATTCCATGGGCTTTAGCATCAATTTCAAACAGTTTTAGATCCTCATCAGAATATTGTTCCTTCTTCTTCGGAACCATCTCATTGGTTTTCGGATTACTCACCATAAACTTATATGGTCCATGAACCACTGACTTCTAACAACCTGAACTGTTAACAGACAGGTGATGGAGCATGCGGCGTTGCCATATGTTATACTCACTCCTAACAACCATCGGAGGCTTTGTTGAGGAGACAGTATTGTGAGGATCATTGATTAATGTAGTAATTTTCACCAATTCAACCAAATTCAATGAGATTTTAATAAGTCTAGCTCAAAAACTCAACAACACAATTTGAATCTCAAATTAATTGACCGGAAGCAACAGAAAATCAAACTCTATAACCAATTCTTGCAAATTTGTTAATTCGATCAAACTTAGATATCAAAAGAGCAGTTTCAATGATCAATTGTTAAATCGATCAATGATTAACTGGCTCTGATACCATTTGATAGGATCGGATCTAGTTTGATCAATTAGATTGCAATTTGCAGTGGAATATAACAGAAATTAGATCAAATATAAGCAAGACAAGTATGAATATTCAATCACACTATGACGATTATAGAGAGAATATTTTTCTGTTAATGGAAGATTTTCATTCACGCAAATGCTTCGGTTACAAAACAATTAGGTCAACATTCCTTTTATAAAGGAATGTGACGTCAGCTGATGTCACTTGATAGTGACATCTAACTGATTTATACAAACTACTGGAAGTAAACTAATCTACTGAAGATGTCCACAACAACTGAGGACACCTTCACAAAAAGCTAAGTATAAACTAGAATTACAACTACTGAAACTATAACATCTGAAGTGTAAGAACTTCAGACGTTTTACAATAACAAAACTACTGAAAAGAAACTACTGAAAAGTAAAACATTACAACTACCGAAAGGAACTTCTTCAGCTGTTTGAGACAACTTCTAAGAACTTGGTCTTCAGTTTTTCTTGAGCATATGTCTTCAGACTTTGTCTTCAGCTATTGTCTTCAGACTTTATCTTCAGACTTTGTCTTCAGACTTTGTCTTCAGACTTTATCTTCAGACTTTGTCTTCAGCAGATGTAGATCACTTCAGTTGTTGTGATGTCTGTGGGACTTAAAGGTTTTTCTGATCTGGCTCATTGGTTCTTTTGGTCCAACACTCTAGCATGACTATAAGATCAATTACTGTTGCATTGTCTTCAACTTCTTTTGATGAGCCCAAGACCAATGAGGCTTGGGTTACCAAATGTAACTAATCATCTCTTTTGTGCAGGGATAGCTCAAGACAAACAAAAATATATGGAACATTGATAGTGGCTGTTCCAGGCACATGACAGGCAATAGGTCACTACTCCAAAAGTTTGAAAGAATTGATGGAGGACCAGTTGCTTTTGGAGGAGATGCAGGAGGTTACATTACTAGGATGGGCAAGGTTACAAATGGTAAGCTCAACATTGAGAAGGTAAACTTTGTCAAGGAGCTTGGGTACAATCTTCTGAGTGTATCCCAATTTTGTGATCAGAGTCATAACATGCTCTTTACTGAGCATTAGTGCATTGTTCTCAGGTCCGGGGTGGTCATTCCTCATGAGCACATCTTGCTCAGAGCCCCCAGGAAAGGGAACATGTACAAGATGGACTTGCAAGAAACTTCTCCCTCAGGAGAAATTTCTTGCTTTCTATCTAAAGCAAATAATGATGAATCTTTCCTCTGGCACAAAAGAATGTGCAATGTAAACTTTAAAAACATGAATAAATTAATTAAGAATGATTTGGTAACTGGAATATTAAAGAAAGAGTTTACAAGTGATGACCACTGTGTTGCATGCCTAAAAGGGAAGCAACACAAGGTATCTCACAAGCCAAAGGAAAGAAACTCCATCATTAATCCCCTTCACTTGTTACATATGGATCTCTTTGGCCCCACCAGTGTAATGAGTCTGGGAAGGACCTCTTATTGTTTTGTGATCATAGATGATTTTACAAGATTCACTTGGGTCTTCTTTCTTAGAACTAAGGATGAGACTCCTAAGATTCTGAAAAATTTCATCTTAAAGATTGAGAATCAATGTGATCACAAGGTCAAAACCATAAGATGTGATCAAGGAACTGAATTCAAGAATCAAATCCTTGATACATTTTGTGATGAAAAAGGTATTACAAGACAATATAGTGCTCCCAGGACTCCCCAACAAAATGGTGTTGCTGAGAGGAGAAACAAGACACTAATTGAAGCTGCAAGAACTATGTTGTCTGACTCTAAACTGCCCATCACCTTCTGGGCAGAGGTAGTGAACATTGCTTGCTATGTGCAAAACAGAGTTTTAGTGGTTAAGACACATGGTAAGACTCCTTATGAACTTTGGCACAAGAGAAAACCCTTCATTGGTTTTCTCAGGTCATTTGGATGTCCCTGCACCATCTTGAATACCAAGGATCAAATTGCCAAGTTTGCTGAGAAATCAGATGATGGACACTTTATTAGATACTCTTCTCAAGTTAAGGCTTATAGAGTATACAATCTCAGAACTAGAGTAGTTGAGGAGTCAGCCAATATGACTTTCAATGAGCACACTCCTAGTGTGAAAGGTTCTGGTCCGGATTGGCTATTTGATCTTGATTTAGTTACTAACTGTTTTAACAAATCTTGTGAGAATGTTTCAGGATCTACAGATATATTACCAACAGGTGATCCTGACCCAAGATTTGAGCTAAGAAGACCCTCTGGTTATATATCTTAAGCTCCAGTGGGAACTATTCCTGCAAATAAAGCTTCTACCAGCACATCAATGACAAATCCTGCTGATGCTTCTGGGATACCTTCAAATACCAGCTTAGAGGCACAAAACTCAGAAGAAAGAGCTTCAAATGTTGGAGAAAATGGTGGTGGTAGTGATCAAAAATTTCTTGATGCTGATAACCACTGCATTGAAGACAACATCAATAATGTGACACACTCATTGGATCAAGTCAATCTTGATAAGTATGGTAATGTGGAGGGTGAATCTTCTTTGCCAGATCAAAAATTTTCAAAATCTAGATCTATCTAAGCAACTTGCTGTGATCCCTCAGCTAAGGATCCACAAGTCTCATCCTACCACAAACATCATTGGAGATGTTGATTCAGGGGTGAGAACAAGAGGACAAACCCATGAATCAAATGTTTGTCATCACTCTTGTTTCTTGTCCCAGATAGAGCCAAAGAAAATTGATGAGGCTCTAAAGGATGGAAGTTGGGTTGAAGCTATGCAAGAGGAGCTGCTTCAATTCAAAAGGCAAAAGGTTTGGAACCTATGTCCTCTTCCTCAAGGGATGACTACCATAGGAACCAAATGGGTTTTTGGGAACAAGAAGGATGATAGAGGACTTGTCATCAAAAACAAGGCAAGACTAGTTGTTCAAGGATATACTCAAGAAGAAGGAATTGACTATACAGATGTTTTTGCTCCTGTGGCAAGACTTGAAGCTTTTAGAATATTCCTAGCTTTTGCTGCATCCAAGAATTTCAAGGTCTACGTACTTGATGTCAAGTGTGATTTTCTTTATGGGGTGATTGATGAAGAGGTATATGTCAGACAACCACCTAGGTTTACAGATCTTGATCATCCTGATTATGTCTGCAGGCTTGATAAAGCTCTATATGGGCTGCACCAAGCACCAAGAAAGTGGTATGAGACTCTATCTCAGTATCTCTGCCAACATGGCAACAAAAGAGGTACTATAGATGGAACTATTTTCATCAAAGGAGCAGGAAATGACATAATGCTAGTTCAAGTATATGTAGATGACATTATCTTTGGGTTAACTAATCCAAAGCTCTGCAAAGACTTTGAGAAGCTGATGAAGGATAGGTTTGAAATGAGTGCCATGGGGGAACTCAATTTCTTTCTAGGAATTCAAGTGAAACAAGTTGACAATGGCATCTTCATAAGTCAGTCAAAGTATGTACAGGACATACTTAAAAGGTTTAACATGACTGATTGTAAGGTTGCTAAGACACCCATAGCCAGAAATCACTCCCTTGGGCCTAATCTTGAGGGGGAGTGTGTTGATGAACATCTCTATACGGCAATGATTGGGTCTCTTATGTACCTGACAGCTAGCAGGCCAGATATCATGTTTGCTACATGCATTTGTGCAAGATATCAAGCCAACCCCAAGATGTCACATCTGGTCACTGTCAAAAGAATTTTAAGATATCTCAAAGGTGCTCCATCACTTGGCCTTTGGTATCCAAAGAATTTTGACTTTAATCTGTATGCTTATACAGATAGTGACTATGGTGGTTGCAACATGACTGCAAAGTCTACATCAGAGGGATGTCAATTTCTTGGTGGAAGAGTAGTCTCTTGGCAATGCAAGAAACAATCCTGTGTGTCTGCATCAACTGTTGAGGTTGAATACATTGCTTCTGCAAGTTGCTGTGCTCAAGTGCTTTAGATTAAAAATCAGATGCTGGACTATGGATTTAATTTTTAAGAGACTCCCATCCACATAGACAACAATAGTTCTCTCTCCATCACAGAGAATCCTGTGCAGCACTCAAGGACAAAGCACATTAACATCAACTATCATTTGATTAGAGATAACTTTGAAAAGGGATTAATCAAACTAGTCAAAGTTAACACAAATGAACAATATGCTGATCTGTTCACTAAAGCTTTTGATGAGCAGAGATTTAAATATCTTGTATAAGCTATTGGGATGATTAACTTTGAATAGCTTTTCTTAAAACTTAATCATATTTATTTCTAAAACCTATGTGTCCTAAGTTGTCTATTATATCACCTTCATAAGACCTTTGTTTTCTTTGGAAGAAAAATCTTTTCAAAAGATTTCTTAGATTTTTGAAAATCTTTATCTCTTTGGAAGACTTTGAAATTACCTTCGGAAGTAGTTTATGTCTTAGTAAACAAATAATTGCTTCAGTAATACCTTCGGAAGAAATTTCCTAATATCTTCCGAAGCTTAAAATCAACTTAAGTACTTTGTATGTTTTCAAAGAATAAGTTTCTTCCGAATGCAATTTACCTTCAGAAATATTTATTCTTCTTAGAATGAAAAAAATCTCTGAGTGTAAAACTCTCTTCCGAAGCAAAATTTTCAAAAATCTTTGAAATCTCTTCCGAAGCCAATTTGCCTTCGGAAGCTTTTTCTTCAGAACTTTCGAAGCAAATAACCTTCGGAAGATATCTCGACTTCCAAGAAAACTACTTTTTTGGCAAAAGTAAACTACTTTTAAGAGGTGGGACCGACATCCGGATTTCAAAGTTTATCCTCTTTCATTAACTTTGTCTCAAATCCGTTTCACATAAATGCACAACGGTTCCCCCCTCTTTCATTATCTTCCTCAATTACATTATTCCTTAAACCTAAATTCTTCCAAACCGCCTTTTGGTCTCCGTCTTTCTTCATCCTTAAGCTTCTAAAATGGCCAACCTAAACATCAGAAACCACCCAGATTTCTCCATGCAACTTCACAGGCAACATAACCAAGTTGCTCTGTTAAGCTCTGAGAAAGATGAAAGTTTCTCAGAGATTTGCTGTTTCTTAGCTCTATCAAACTACTCCACCTGCCTAACCATTAATCCTACTCTCTATGAGGATCATCTGCTTGAATTTTGGAAGACCTGCCAAGAGGTCATTATGGATGGGGAGAAGGCACTGTCTGCCACAGTGCAAGGGAGGACAATCTTCGTCACTCCTGCCATGATTTACACTCATTGGCAGCTGGATGATGAAGAAGGTGAGTTGCCCTTCCCAAAGGAAGCTGTAAATCATTCCTTTGAGCAGATGGGTTATGAGGGAGATTACTATGTAAAAACCTTCAGGAAAGGGAAGGTCTCATCCCAGTGGAAATACCTGCTCATTGTGGTTATCCATAGCTTGTCAAACAAACATGGAGGGTGGGACCAGATTCTTGAGGATCTCTCCTTCATAGTACATGGAATGGTTCAAGGGGTCAAGTTCAGGTACTCTCAATTTGTTTATACAAACTTTCTTGCTAACTTATACTCCTTAGAGTACTATATGTTTCCTAGATATGTTCAACACATTCTCAACTGTGAACTGGGCTCACAGTTGAGGGAAACAGATAATATTCTTAAATTGGGACAGATGAAGCCCGATATCTTTAAATTATGAAGAAGCCAACTGTAGGCTTCTCAGGGGTAGAAACAGCCCTAGTCCCAAAAATGTTAGAGCTCATTGCTCAAGGTGACAACCTAGCAACACAAGCTAGTGTTGAACCCACACCTTCTACCTCTCAACCACCAAAAAGGCCCCAAGTCACTCTCACCTACCAAAGAAAATCCAAAGGAACCCCTGCTCAAGCTATTGATTATGTGCAGGCCCCCATATACTCACCCATACAGGAGGAAGTGGACACTAGAGCTCCCACTTCCCATGAGGAGCAAACCACTCCCATCTCTTCAACAATCAAGGCTGAGGTTCCTCATGCTCACCCTGATGAGCTCACAAGCCCAACTGCCTTAAGCCTTCACTCTGAGTCTCAACACTCAAGTGAACAACCTTCAGGGACAGTTACCATCCCTAGCCATTAGACTTAAATCAACCCATTCCACTCCTCTCATTCTATACTGATGAAGACTTAGGTTTCAGTGGGTACCATGAGTCTCTCTACTCCTCTCCTACTCAAAAAGAGATGAGTACTACTGAGTCTCCTTTGTCTTGCCCACATCAGTCACCTATAACTGAGGTCGATATTTCTGAACCTGTTCAGGATATCCATATGGAAGAGGCTCTCACTTCTGCAAGTGATTACATCATTAAGACCTCAAGCATGGCAACTCAGCCCATTGACACCTCAACTGAGAATGTCAATGTGCAGAGGAAATCCAGCAGCCAAGAACCTAAGGCTGCTGGTGAGAGAGAGGACTTTGGTCCAATCATCTCATCCCCCAAGATTCTTCTAATAAAGAAGAGGGGAATCTGAGACTAAAGGTGCAAAAACTATCAAAAACATGCTTCTATTAAGTCTCTAAGGTTAGTCATCTTGAATCTCAGGTGACTACCTTGCATAATATGGTCAATGATCAGCAACTTGAGATATCTTATCTTAGGGAAAAACTAGTTGGGAGACCTTTAAGAAGAGCTCAACCAGGAACACAAGAACCTGTGAATGTGGTTGACCTCACCTCTAGCTCACCTATGCAAGAGGGTGATGCTACCATAAAAGGGGAGAAAGTCATTACAGTCACAGAACCTGGGAGTTCTTCAGGGAGTATAGACATTGAGGATTCACCATCCTCACTTGCAACTGTGCATACACATCAACTTCGTCAAGTTCACATTAATGTGGACATAATTGACTTTGTTGGAATGAGAAAGGTATTCCAAGGGCTGTGTCATCTCCACCTCAAGGAACTTCAAACTACATTATTGGGTGGAGGTATGATACTGATATAAGAGCCCTCATTCTTCACAGAGTTCAAGGACAACAAGAAGTGATCAATTTTCAGACTTTGGACTACTATGAAGGTCTTGACCTGATCAACATGCCACTTGTCAACCCAAGCAAATCAAGACAAGCTGACAGGTTAGCACTCAAGATTCAAGACAGAATTACTGAAGAGTTCAGCCTTAGAAGGAGACAAAGGCAATCAGGTAATGTCATTGGTCAACTGGATGCTGAGGCAGACCCTGAGATTAGCTTCAAAGGGAAAACCTTGGCTGAAGGCCTAGTGATAAAGCCTGAGAGCCCTGTCACACCAACAACTGCTTCAAAAATTCATTCCCTCAGTGAAACACCTGCTGGTGAAGGTGTCTCACAGCCTCTCTCTGGCCAGAGCTTGGATGCTACACCAAGCAATGAAGGCCAAACCTCTATCCACCCTGAGTCACAAAGGTCTGTGGGTGACAAAAGGAAAAGGATTTTGACTCCTGAGGAGATTGAGGAGGAGGAGAGAGAGAGAGGAAGGGGAAGCTAAGGGGAGAAAGTTCTTCTAGGTCTTCAGGATTTATGCAAGCTGCAATTAGGGTTACCCCCAGACCAAACACTAAAGAAGATGAGTTGAGGGCAGTCAGGATTACTTACCTGCAGACTAGGAACTATGACATAGATGAGATTATATCTCTCCCCTTAGAGCAATTAAATGAACTGGCTGACATGGAAGTGTTAAGAGTGATGAAGGAAAAGGAGAATGCAAGATTACTTCTCCAATTCAAAGAAGAAAAGAGACAGAAAAAATTATACAAGCATGCTCCAACTCTCTCCCCAGTTCAGGAAAGTCCTGTGCAAGAGGATGTGGCTGCTACACAAGAACCTCAGGTAGACAAGGAAACAGATGGGCAAAACATGATCAAGTACCTGAGTGCCACAGGTCTCTACCAGGCATCTGCACTTCTTCCCTTGTCCTTTGAGTACATTGAGTTTGAGTATCTCAAATAGCTTGAACTTCAAGTGCTCAAAGAACAAAAGGCAACAAAGAGAAAGATGAAGGAAGATGCTGCAAAGTCAAGAGCTATCATCCAAAAGAGTATGAAAAAATCTGCTGACAGACAAAGGATGATGAGCTTCTTGAAGCTGTATGGATTCTCCGGAAGGAGACTTGGCCCTATGTCTCTATCCACAATGGATGAGCATATCAGGATAATAAAACAGAAGATCAAGAGTGGAGAGCTGATTGACTAATACTCTCCTCCAAGTCAAACCCCACCTGAAGTGGAGGTTGAACAACCTGAGACAACACAACCCGGACCTCCTGCTGAGCCTCAGCAAGCTTCATCTTCTGATCCACAGCAGGGTCAAACTCCCTCTCCTTCTGAACCTGTGAAGGAGGAACACCAATCTGAGAAAGACAATGATGATCAACAAGGTGCTGCAGACCAGTCTTCTAAGAGGAAGAAGAGGATGGCTTCTAAACCAAAGTCTAAGAAGAAGAAGCCTGAATCATCCACCTCTACACCTCAGGCCGAGTCAGATCAACCTGAGGAAGTGCATGAAGAGGCAGCCCAATCAACTCCAATTCAAGTGGCTCTTCTTGCACCTAAGACACCCATCTTATCCTGGACCTTCACTACTAATCCAGAGAGATGGCATGTGATCAGAGATCAAGGTGTTGAGAATGTCTATACATGGCAAGACATAGTCAACTTACCTCTGCATGATCTCTTTGAGATGAGAAGATATTATGAGAGTCTGAATGATCCTGACCATCTAATGAAGAAGGGTATGGTCATCATTGTGTTGAAGACTACAAACATCTAAAGATCTTCTAAATGTTTTGGTAGCATCAGCCTAGGGGGAGTTTGTAAGGTTTCCTCTAAGTCTGATGCAGACAAAACATCCAAAGTCTCTCTGCAAGCATGCACTAAAGAACTGAAGTAGAAATGCTTTGGAAGTTTTACACCATGCACTAGAAATATTTTAAGTGTAAAATCTTCCGAAGCCAAGACCAATATCTTCTGAAGCCAAAAGTGAAGTCTTCTGAAGCTTCAAAGACAAAGTCTTTCGAAGCCAAAGAGTGAAGAGAAATTTCTTCCGAAGACTTTTAGAGATATGCCTTTATCTGATGTACTTTACCATAAAGCTGGACCACCTTTCCGCTGCAACTCTGTAAAGTCACCAACTTACATGAGTTGGTGAAAGGTCCATGCTTTTGGTAACTGTACATTGAGGTCTTGAGTCCATGCTTTCTACTTTTTGTACTTTTATCCTTTTTGTAATATATTAGGATGTGAGCTATGGCATGTCATAGTCACAAGTCAAAAGGCATATCTGCCTTTTGACTCTACAATTGATTTTATAGTTGTTAGTCAATTGTATCCAGCTGGCCTTCAAAGTATGGCTGGCTGTAGGATGTAGTATATAGTATCTCAAGTACTTGTAACTTTCTATCGATGCTTTGTACCTTGTAATAGAACTTGAGAAGCAATATACATCATTCTTGAAACCCAAATACTTGTGTTGTTTTCAATCTTGTTCTGTCTCACAATTAGTTGTGTTCTTAGCATCTTTCATTAACAAGTTAACCAGTTCCGTATTTGATCTGTTAGGTGTTCTAAGCAACTCTCCTCATTGTGTTGTTGTGTTGTAAGTGCATACCCTTCACCGCTCCTGCATTCAATCTACTGTCAAAAGTTAAATTGAAAAGATAAATATTGCAATATTTGAGGAAAATGACTCAGAAAAGATCAAAAATTGTCATCCGATAAATGTCAAATCCTATGAACCTAGACCAAAGTACAAGAAGCGATTTGTCCCAAAAGATCTAATGAATGTGTTCTTGAAAAATGTGAACATGAACAATGTGTTTATGTAGTCACTAAAATCAATGACAAGAAGAAAGGAAATACAAAAGAAGAGAAATTCAAATTAGATACTTCATGTTCTGATGATTCAAGCTCTTATGAATCAAACCAAAATGATCAAAAAGTTAAAGAATCTAAAAAAGAATCTTCTCAACAATCAATTCAACCCCAAAGCAACAAAACATCATCAAGAACAAGAAATCAAAGAAGAAGAAAAACAACTGCTAAAGCTAAAAATTCTAAACCAATCAATCAATCAATTCAATTTAAACCAGTGAAGTTTGTGTTAGCAGGAACATTTGAGATGAACACAATCCCTGAAATGACATCAAAACCAAAGATCATATCTAACTCTGATATGAAAACAGGTTCAGGTCCTAAGTCTTCCACTGTAAATAAATGATTTGTGTTTAAGGAGTCAAGGAATTGTGAAAATATACAAAAGCCAAAACCTACAAATCAAAAACAACTTCACAAATAAAAAACAACAGATTAACCTAACTACTCCTAAATCAAAACAAGGATCAAATGTGGCTTCCGCATTTAGGGTTAATCATCAGTTGTTTAACCTCCACAAAGGTACTGTGACATATGTGATATGTATAATCATAACACATCTGAATGTTACTTTAACAAGTACTGTCAAATTTGTTATATGACAAATCATTCAACTGTTGATTGTTACTTCAACCAATATGATGCTTTGTGTGATGAAAGGAATCATAATACTGAGGATTGTTACTTCAGAAAGAACTCGCCAAGGAAAGAATTTGATAATCAAAGATTTCAAAAAAATCTGAATTATGGTTTTCAGGTTTGTCATAACAACCTTCCTTAAGCTTGTGATCTCTCAGAAGAATCAACTTTGATTATGATGATTATTATACTGTGAGACCAAAGCAGTATAAACAAGGAAACTTCATTCCTCGACCTGTGAGAATGAACAATGGAACATTTAACAAGAAAAACTTTTCTAAGAATGTTTCAATTGATGGTTCAAAGTTTCTTGATGATGATCTTGAACAACACTTTAATGTTTTGAGGTCTAAACAAAGTAAAGATACTCAAACATTTGTTAGAAGGGACAAATAATCCAAAATTTCAAAAGAAACCTGACATGAACAAACTAAATTTTAAGCAATTTACCATTGTTGATAAGTATGGCAAGCCCAAGACCATCTCGGCTTCAGTTGATAACTCAACTTAAATGTCTTTGAAATGCAGGTACGCCCAAGAAGACGAATAAACACATGGTATGTTGATAGTGGGTGTAGACGGCATATGACAGGCAATCATGCCTTGCTTCAAGACTTTAAGAAAAAAGATGGTACACATGTAGCTTTTGGAGGTGATGCAGGTGGAAAGATTACCGGAGAAGGAGCGATATCTAATGGGGTTATAAGCTTTGATAAAGTCAACTATTGTTCTCAGTTGAACTTTAATCTTTCAAGCGTTTCCCAAATTTGTGATAAATCATATTCTGCTTTATTTGATGACTCTTATTGTTATATTTTAAAGGCAGGTTTTCAGATTAGCAAGGAATGGGTAGTTGTTAAAGCGGTTCGTGATCGAGATGTATACAAATTAGATATGTCTCAAGTAGATCCTTCAACTGAAAAAACTTGCCTAATTGCTCAAGCATCAAAAGATGAAAGCCAGCTTTGGCATAGACGTGTCGGGCATTCCAATTTTAAAAAATGAACAAGCTTGTTATAGGAAACCATGTAGTAGGCATTCCAACAAAGAATTTTGCTACATCAGATCTCTGTAAAGCATGTTTGAAATGGAAGAAACACAGAGCGTCTTATAAGTCCAAGCTGATAACTCAAATTCCATGCCTCTACAGATGTTGCACATGGATCTATTTGGTCCAGTAAACGTGCAAAGTATTGGAAAGAAGTCTTATTGTATAGTTATCATCGATGACTTTACAAGATATTCATGGGTTTTCTTTTTGCATGCTAAATCTGAAACGACCGAATTGTTAAAAGAGTTTATCATATTAAAGTAGAAAATCAAATAGAACAAAAAGTGAAAATAATTAGAAGTGATAATGGAACTGAATTTAAAAATGCTGACATGTTTTGTGCAGAACAAAGAATTGCTTGTCAGTTCAGT
This sequence comes from Flaveria ramosissima, assembly GCA_025215565.1. Lineage (NCBI taxonomy): Eukaryota > Viridiplantae > Streptophyta > Magnoliopsida > Asterales > Asteraceae > Flaveria > Flaveria ramosissima. The sequence goes on along the minus strand of CM046029.1, from coordinate 37,027,930 downwards.
TGAAGATCAAGAATAGGTTGGACTCACCTTAGATTAGTGTTAATGTTTATATTATGTTTAAATGTAATAGGACATATGTTAGATTACTTTTGTTTAGTTTGTATTTTGAGTTTTACTGCCCAGCAAAGATATGAGCGAAACTATAGTTTCGTTCATAGTCAACAAGCCAGAATCACCCGATGAAATTATGTTTCGTCGCCGGGCGAAACCGGCAATGAGCCTGACAATTTTGCTGTCCAGTGAAATATCAGCGAAACTATGATGCCTATATATAGAATTGTTTCTATAATTGTAGGTTAATTTTGCAAAACCCTAATACGAAATATTTCTGTTGCAAGTGTGTTTTGGTGACTGGAATTCAAATGAAATCATATTGAGCCTTTTTTCCTTGTTTGTGTTTGCTTTGTTTTGTTTATTATTGAACACATTTGTTTCTACATAATCATTGTGTGTTTATGATGAGTGTTTGTTAGTGATATTGAACCATTTGGTCAATCAATTGTATTGTTCATCGATCTATTTGGATCAACAAAATGGTATCAGAGCCTTTGTGCTCTTGATTGTTTGAGTTTTTGGTTGGTTAGTTCAAAATCATTATTTCATCAATTCTAGATCATATTTGAGTGTATTTGATATGGAAATTGATTGAGATTGGTTAGTTTTTGGTTTGGAAAGCTTTGGTAATCATCACATTTTAAGTACATTAAGATTTGAGTGTTTTTGGATCAATTTCATGTTAAAAAAGTTTTTCAGAATCATCCAGCAAAATTAAGGATCTTCCCGCAAAACTACATATGTTTTGCTCATTGTGTTAGTTTCTTCAACCTCAACGAAAGTATACATATTGAATGAAAGTTCAACAGTTATTGTGCACTTTCAGCAAGCGAAATTACTTCCGAATTTATATCTAAACGAAAGTTCAAGCTAGTTTCGAGCGAAACTGTCTGCGAAACTAGCATAAGCAAGCAGCTTGCTAGCGAAACTGCTTACGAAATTCCTAGCGAAATTAGCAGCGAAATTACAAGAATCCTAACGAAACTAGTGCTTCTTCTGCGAAACTACTATGTCTAAGATGGCAACTCATACCCTATCTGATTTGGAGAGTGTGGCACCAAATCAACCCCCGAGACTGATCAACCGAGATAACTTTAAAGACTGCAAGAGGTGTTTGAAAGCATTCTTTTATTACATAGATCACAATCAGTGGGAATCAATTATCTCCGGTCTGCACATACCAACTGTTACTGTTAGAGATGTTGTCTCTCAAAACAAGGATCCAGCTACATTCAATGAAAAGGATTTGAAGCTGATTGATAGAGACCCAAAGGCATTTGGAGCATTAACCCTGTATCTTGCACCAGATATTTACAATCACTTTTCTGAACACAAAAATGCCAAATCTCTGTATGATGCCTTATGTGAGTTTTATGATGGGAATGATGAGTTAGTCAAGGACAAAGGGATACAGGCTGAGAAAGAGTTCAATTCGTTTGTGGGTTACAAGAATAAGAATCTTACTGATTTGACAAATCGCTTTCTGACTGTCTCAAGCACACTAAAGAAATATGATGAAAAACTTACTAATTGTGAACAAGTGAATAGGTTGTTGGATTCACTTCCACCTCAATGGAGTCTACAATGGAGAATGTTGAAGCAAGAGAGATGGTTCACAGATTACAAGCTCATGGACATCATCAACAAGTTAAAATCCTTTGAACTGGATTTGAAGAGAAGAGAGTTCAATCAGTCTATGATGCCATCATCCGGTTTTCTTCAGAATGCTGCATTAATCACATCTACTGCAAGCTCGCCAATGCAAGTATCAAGACAAGGAGGAGTGACTACAAATGTCATATGTGATCAACTCAGTGGTGGTGGTAACTCATTCAGAGATCAATCTAACTCAAAAGCTGCTTCTGGAACTTCAATCCCATCTGATACAATGGCATTGTTTGGCATGTTTGTTCATAGCTATGAGGCACTGGTGGCTGGTGAATTGAAAGGGAAAGGGATAACTATGGAAGACATGTATCAGGTGGATCCGGATGACTTGGAAGAAACAAATATTCAGTGGTAGATGGCGATGTTGACTCTTCGAGCCAGGAGATTTATGGAAAGAACTGCAGGAAGAACTTTGGAGGTCAAACTTCTAATTCTAAATTGGGTTTTGACAAATCCAAATTGAGATGCTTTAGCTGCAAGCAGTTAGGACATTTCAAAATAGAATGTCCTTTGTCAATTGTTACTGACCCAAGAAACTCAGGTGTTCCAAGATTGGTTTTTGGTGGAGAGAAGGAAGAGAGTAAATAGAAGAAAGAGACAACATTGATAACTAGTTTTGATTGGAGTGCTAAAGCTGAAGAAACAAAAGAAGAAACCAACCAAGCCTTAGTTGCTAAGATAATGGAAGAAGAGAAGAGTGTGGAGGAGTTTGATCCTTTCACAGAATTTACTAGTGAAGCTGAAGTTCATTAGATTGTTAAGGATGAGGAGGTTGAACAAGACAGGTCTGAAGATATAAGTATGAGTGAAAGGAAGAAGTGTGTTGAGGAGAGTATGATTGGTGATTTAGAGATTGGTGATCTGAAAAAAGTTCAAGGTGAGAATGTGAATTTAATTGGGAAACAATCAGAAGATAAAGGCAAAGGGAAGCATGCTACAACATCCACTATTAAGGAAAACAAGAAGTGTACTCCAGTGTGTGAATGTGAAAAAGCCCTGGCAGCAGAGAAGGTGGTGATGGGTCTCCCTTATGAGGTTATACAAGACATGTGCTCTCCTGCATGTAAAATCAGGTTATTTGGTGTGTATAAAGCAAATCGTCTATTGCTTGACAATGAAAAAGATCTAAAACGAATCAATAATGAGCTTAAGCTAAATGAGTCAAAATATTTTGTTAAATTAAATGAAGCTTTAAAAGAAAATGATAATTTAAAAATAATTGTTTTAAAAAGAAATGTTGAAATAAATACTTTGACTAAAAGGATCGCTCTGCTGAGTTTGAAACAAGTAAACTTCAGTTAAAACTTGATAAATGGACAATTTCAGGAATGAAACATGACGATTTGTATAAATCACAATGTGGGGCTAGGATTAAAACAGGTTTGGGTTATGAAAATGTTTCAATTTATCCTTCTCCTAGTACTTACTGTTATTCACCAATGCTAGTTCCACACCCTTCAAATGATTTCATTCATATCTGCAGGTTTAGAAGGTGCTAATACTAAGGACGTGCGTGAGGAGGATGGTTATGGACCGACAAGTGGATTGGATGCAATAGTTTTAGTGCACCTAAACCTTAACAATCTGTTTTAGATCATAGTTCTAGTTTAAGTAATGTTTTTGTTTCTTAAAAGTCTGTCTCAGACATTAACTATGTGTGTTCAAGTGGTTGTTCCACTTTTTATTGACTGATTTCAGATGTAATGATGATGCTTCAAATACTTGTGTGAATGAGGTTGTGAATGATTCTGTTATGAATGGTAAAGATAAAACTAAAAATAATAGCTTTGAAAAATTCTTTTCCCATCCCATTCCATCATTTACCCAATTAACATTTCATAATCTAATGAAAGGGTAATATCATCTTCTAGTGCAAGCACAAGTGGTACAAGTACCACATGTACTTCAAATGATGATGCATCAACATTTGTAAATAATCATTCTTTAAAAGACAAAATCAAAACCAGAGAAATGTATGAGACCTACAGTGATAATGATTCTAGCTTATCTGAGTGTGATGAGGAAATATTAATAGATAAAATCCCTGGTTCGTTGCATAATAGACCTAGATTAAAATCCCATTGCTTTAGATGCGGTAAATATTGTCATGTAGTTAAAAACTATCCAGAGCTCCATCAGAGACATGTACATAAGAATTATTTTGGCAGTAGATTAACTCACATTGTTCATAGTTTCTTTTGCGAAAAATCTTCTGTCCCTAAACCTAAAGTTGTTCAAACTTGGGTTCCTATTTCAACCAGTTAAATTAATCACTCTATTTTTACAGAAGTCATCCACTAAATCTATAAATAGTTTTTGGCATGTTGATAGTGGATCCTCTAGACATATGACAGGGTTGAAGGATTTATTGACAAATTATCGTATCATCAATGGATGGTATGTAGCATTTGCTGGTGACAAGAAAGGTGGTAAGATGATTGGTCAAGGCGTGGTATCAAATGGATCTCTCACTTTGGAGAAAGTCAATTTTGTGACAAAGCTTGCATTCAATCTATTGAGCGTCTCTCAGATCTATGATAAAGGCATTCTGGTTCTATTTCTCTAAAATGAATGCTTATTTCTGAGATCCGGGTTTAATGTTTCAGACGAGATGGTGCTAATGCGAGCTCCGAGAAAGAAAGATACCTATCTTCTTGATATGGGATCTAAAGAATCAACTTCCATTGTCACTTGCCTTCTATCTAAAGCTTCATCTTCTGAACCATTTTTGTGGCAGTCATGTTAATTTCAAAAATATTAACAAATTAGTTAAAAGAAATATTGTTAGGGGATTACCATTAAAAGACTTTACTGTTGTTGAGAAATGCATGGCCTGTGCCAAAGGAAAACAACATAAGAAACTTCATGACCCAAAACTTGAAAATAGCATTTCTAATCCCCTCGAGTTGTTACATACTAATTTGTTTGGCCCAATCATTGTAAAGTACATTACTAATAAATCTTTTTGCCTTGTTGTTACAAATGATTTCTCTACGTATTCATGGGTGAGATTTTTAGCTCATAAAGGAGAAGTTGCCGAAGAGTTGTAGAAGTTAATTCTATCAATCGAAATGATAAGCAAGAGGAAGGTCATGGGTATCCAAAGTGACAATGGTACCGAATTCAGAAATCACATCTTTGACTCCTTCGGTGCAAGCAACTAAATTTTGAGACAATTCAGTGCCACCAAAACACCTCAACAAAACGGTGCATGTGAAAGAAAGAATCAGACCCTAATAGAAGCTCCTCGTACCATGTTGATCGAATCTTCTTTGCCAATTATTTTCTGGGCTGAAGCGGTGAATTGTGCATCCTATGTCCTTAATCAGGTTTTGATTGTGAAGGATAAAATGAAGATTCCTTATGAACTGTTTCTTATAATGAAGCCATTGATTGATTTCTTTCATCCATTCGGATGTTCCTGTACCTTGCTGAACATTCATGCGCAAAAGACGAAATTTGAAATGATTGGGTACTCATCCTCTCAGAAAGCTTATCTTGTGTATAACACGAGAACATGTATTGTGCAGGAGTCATTTTATGTTGATTGGAAAGAATCTAATTCTTCAGATGTCAGAACAGATCTTGCATGGTTCTTTGACTCAAATATTGTTTTCAACTCCTTCAATCTTCCAGGTTTTGATGATGATGCGTCCTTCTACAATGTCGAAACGAACATTATGCATCCAGATCCATTACCTCAAGTTCCTGAAGTTCCTCGCAATTCATCATCTGACCATCCAACCTCAGTTGACCTTCCATATTCGTCATCATTTAACATTCCACTCCCACCTGTTTCAGCGTCTCTTCCTTCAACACAAACCTCTACCCCATCTCAAACTTTTCCATCATCCCAACCTGTCAACTTGTTCAACCATCTTCTTCTCTATTATCAACACAATCTCAATCTATTAGCCCACCTCAATCCAACCCATTACCTTTAACCATTGATTTCAAATTATTAAAAGATCATCCTAATGATAACATTATTGGATCCTTTACTGATGGTGTTAGGACGCGGAGTCAATCTGGTTTGATAAACATGTGCTTATTCTCTTATGTCATATCCTAAATTGTTCCAAAGAATGTTCATGTAGCTTTTCAGGATCCATGCTGGGTTGAGTCCATGCAATTGGAGCTTCAAAATTTAGGAAACTCAATGTGTGGATGCTTCTCGATCTTCCTCCAAACAAATGCCCAATTGGCACAAAATGGGTGTTCAAGAACAAACCTGATGATCGTGACATTATGGTAAGGAATAAGTCTAGGTTGGTGGTGTGAAGTCGCTGGATCGGTAGACATCCGAGCATGTTCTTGGCGGAAATCAAAACCAAGAGACAAACAATACTCACGACTCTTGGCAAGGGGAGATCGAGCATGATCTCCCCTCTCATCCGGCAGCCCTAGGCTCCAGGTTGGTGATAGTTTAAGGTTTAATTAATTCAACAAGAATTTGTGGATCCCACGCCTATATGGTAATCAACATCCCTCAGGAGATTTTTGAGCGGTCTCAGGGTAGTATTCAAGAAGAAACTATTCTTAGAGCTTTAAAAGAGAAGCCAAGCCTCAGGTCAGTGCCACTGCACAGCAGAGAGGCGGCAAACAACAATGAATTCTAGAATATATAGGTTATGCTTATCCTCATGTTAGTGCCACCACACAGCAGAGAGGCACATAACCTATCTTCTTGTTTGAGCACTTTTATTCTTTTTGCACAGATCTCACCAACAACATAGGTTATTAGTTTGTTTTGCATTTTTTCATCATGTGCTTTTGCTCATATTTTGGTCATACGCACACATTTGCGGCGTTTATTCTGCTCATCACCCCTTATTGGAATTTTGTTGATTGTGGTAACCAGGGATAAGATGATAACCCACAGCTTGTTGAACAACTTAGTTTGTTCCTGAGATCACCAACAAGGTCTAATCATCTATTGTGTTGAATCTACCGATATATCATCTATGGTCTAGCAACCTCTAGGTCTACTTTCTTTGTGTTACCTTAGTAGTAACCAGTTTTACCATCATTTTTCCTTTTATATTGCTCAGACTACACAGACTTATACTTTGAACTTCGCATCTAATTCAATTTAATCTTTTAAAAGTCCCAAATGGCTTGTTCCTGTGTACTATCATTTTCCAAAGTTATTGAACCGGTATCACAAATACGATCTGATTTCTATCAGCTAGCCTCTCCTTCTCTCTTGTTTTTTTAATGTTGTTAACTAAACCTATTCTCCCCCTAAAATTCTAAAACCATAAACAATTTGCATTTTTCGAAAATTTAATAGGCGAAGAAATAACATCAATTTAATTAAAACATAAAATTAAATTAATAAATAAAGAAATAAAAATTAAAAGAAAAATGGACTATATGCATCGGAGTAAACATGGTCATCTTCTGGAATTATATCACTTTTCTTCTTAACGCCATTCACCTCAAACAGATATAGAAAACGTGGTTTATCAAAAGCCTTTGTATAGAGGTTAGCGCGTTGAAAATCAGGAATTATTTGTAACCACATCGATTAGGTTCTTTTCAAAACAGTCACGTATAAAGTGATATTTTATACCGATGTGTTTGGTTTTAGGATGTTGTACCGGATTTTTAGTTACTGCAATTGCAGCAGAGTTATCAACAAAAATAGGAGTAGAAGAGAAATTCAAACCGTAGTCCCGCATTTGCTATTGTATCCATATGATTTTTGAACAGCAACTTGCGGCAGCAACGTATTCGGCTTCGCAGGTTGACAAAGCAACCGAGGTCTGCTTCTTACACTGCCAGGTCACTAATCCCCTCCCAAAGAATTGACATCCCGCTAATGTAGACTTGTAGTTCATCTTGCAGCCACCATAATCCGAGTCACTATACGCCATAAGCTCGAGGTCATCGTCATGAGGATACCACAACCCAAGTGTTGGTGTACCCTTCAGTTAACGGAATATCCTTTTGACCCCTATCAGATGATTAACTTTTGGCTTCGCCTGATATCTTGAACATAGACACGTCGCATACATGATATCAGTTCTTGAGGTAGTGAGGTACATGAGGGATCCAATCATTCCTCGGTACATGGTGGCATCGACCAGATCACCATTCTCGTCGGGTGCTACATCATGGTTTGTAGCAAGTGGAGTCCCAGCTGCGGAAGCATTCTCCATGTCAAACCGACTGAGAATATCCCCTACATACTTGGTCTAATGTAGAAATATCCCCTTTAGTGTTTGATCCACCTGTAACCCGAGAAAGAACATCATCTCTCTCATGGCACTCATCTCAAACTCAGCCTTCATTATTGCTTCAAACTCTTTACGTAATTCTTCGTTCTTTGACCCGAAGATTATGTCATCAACATAGATTTGATCAAGCAATAAATCCCCATCTTTTTCTTTGATAAACAGTCTGCAATCAATAACACCTCTGCGAAAGCCATGTTTTACAAGGTGAGTCGAGAGTTTCTCATACCAGGCCCTTGGGGCTTGATGAAGCCCGTATAAAGCCTTGTCGAGTTTGTAAACTCTGTCCCGATGATATGGATCCTCAAATCCCTCGGGTTGACTGACGTACACTGTCTCTCGGATTTCACGATGAAGGAATGCACTCTTCATATCCAGTTGATAAACTTTAATCTTCATATACGATGCATAGGCAAGGAAGATGCGGATGGCTTCCATTCTTGCCACGGGTGCAAACACTTCATTGTAATCTATTCCCTCGACTTGTCAAAATCCCTGAACTATAAATCGAGCCTTGTTCCTGATGATGACGCCTTAGTCATCTTTCTTGCATTTCAAGACCCATTTGGTGCAATGACCTTAGCACCTTTAGGTCTATCCACCAGAGTCCATACACCTAACTTCTTGAACTGAAGAAGTTCTTCTTGCATGGCACTCACCCATGCCTCATCATTCAGGGCTTCACTGACGTATTTTGGCTCAAACTGAGACACAAAACAACGATAAGCACCATCGTGAAGGTATCCTTTTTCCATTATCGAGGCATAATCAGCTGAATATAACTGATTTCTTGTCTGCACTCCGGATGTGACATCCCCATTGACATTGTCCAGGGGATGATAGATATTTAAGTGTGATCCAGGAGTGGTGGGAACAACTACCTCAGAGTTAAGATTATGAACGTTTGGTTTTGTATCTGAGGCAGTAGGAGTTTGAGGTTCCGAAGATGCAAAGGCATCAATGTCAGATGCTTGTGGACTTGTAGGAATGGGAACCTGTTCCTCCTGATTGTTCTTGTCATTCTCCACAGCTTCATCTTTTGAGGAGGAGTCACTTACTTCGAGTGCTCCCCCTAACTGGTGAGACGAGTCACCTTGTGAACCAGATGAAGTTGAATCTTGTGACGGTTTGTTCAAGACATCATACATCATCTTGGTTGCTAACTCTTTGTCAGAAGTGGAGAGAGGTATGTTGAAGGACTTGAAGAATCCATCATAGTTGAAAAAGAAAGCGGGTCCTTTTCCAGCATGTGGGGTGGTGTATCTTTGAACGTCCACGTTACACCACACTTCTACTAGACCCGTTGAGTTGTTGTAAACTCTCTTATTCGGTATGTTGTATCCTAGAAAGATACCTTCTTCAGCCTTCTCGCTGAACTTGTCTTCCTGCGTTTTCTTCAATAGGGTGCAAGGTGCACCAAACGGTTCGAGATACTCTAGATTTGGTTTACGTCGTTGAAGTAACTCGTAACACGTCTTGCCATGACGTTTTACCACCAGAACTCGATTTAACGTGTAGCACGCATTGGCAACTCCCTCATTCCAGAATTGGATGTGCAGTTTCGAGTCTGCTAGCATCGTCCGTGCTGTCTCTATCAAGCTGCGATTCTTTCTCTCAGCATAACTATTCATCTGAGGTGTGTAGGCAGAGGTGAACTGGTGCACAATTCCCTTTTCCTTGTAGTAAGCCTCCATCCACTGATTCTTGAACTCGGTTCCGTTGTCTGAGCGTACCTGTCTTACCTTCAGCTTGTAGAGAGACTCCAGTGTAGTTACTAATTCCTTGAAAGACTCAAATGTTTCTGATTTTGATTTTAGAAACATTACCCAAGAAAATCTTGAGTAGTCATCAGTAACCACATAGCAGTACGAGTCGCCTGCAATGCTTCTTGTACTGGCAGGACCAAATAGATCCATGTGAAGAAGTTCAAGAGGAAGTTCGATGGTATGAACTTTCTTTTCCTTATGAGACTTCTTCGTCTGTTTGCCTTTCTTGCATGCCACACAGAAATCCGAAAGTTGGAAGTTTTTGACGTTAACTCCTCTCACTAGATCATTCTGGATCAAGTGATTCATTTTCCGTGGATTAATGTGACCCATTCTCCGATGCCAGGAGATTGAATCCTTCTCACTAGCACTGAACCTGATGATCCGTTGTGGAGGCCTTTGAAAGATCCAAGACATAAAGGTCATTATATCTTGAGGCAGACATTAAGACTTGGTCCTCCGGGATCACATAGTCTTTTTTCAGAACATAGCACTTCTTGTTATCAAATACTACTTTAAACCCTTTATCACAAATTTGGGATACAGAAAGTAAGTTATTTTGAAGTTGTTGAACGTAGTTTACTTTATCAAACTTCACTTTCTGATTCCCCACTTCCCCTTGAGCTGTGATATACCCTCCTTTGTTTCCAGCAAATGAAACATGGCATCCTTTTATTTGTTTGACGTTTGATAAGAGTGCCCTGTTCCCAGTCATGTGCCTGGATGCCCCGCTATCGACAATCCACATGTTGGTTTCAGCACTATAGCGAACACCCTACACATTCAATTGAAAACATTAGTTCAGGTTAGGGACCCAAGCCTTTACTGGGTTGGGTTTCCCAGAGGCATCACACATCATAAATTCAATCCATTGACCTTTAGATGGTGAGAGAAGCTCAGGTGTCTTCTTGTCCTCATTATCAGACATTGAGGTTGATTTTTCTTTCCATAAACCAGCTTTGTGTAAGACCTGTTTGTGATAAACAGACGACTGGCTAATGGGTTGAACTTTAGGTTCACTAGCTCTTCTAGGTGGAGTCATTGAGCTCCTCTTAGAAGACCTAGGTTTTGGTTCCCGAAGTTCAACTTTCTTCCTAGGTATCTGATAGTAAGGACAGTTAGACGCAATGTGTCCACACTCTCCACAGTTGTAGCATGACCTGCTATCAACTTTATGATTTAACAGTTTTTTTGGAGACATGTGTGACACCCGAGTGACATTGTTCTGTTTGGGTTTTGACTCTACTTCTTTAGATGTTTTATCTTGTTTAACAAATTTAATTGTTTTAACATTTTTAACATCCTTTCCATTTTGTTTATCGGGACTTTGACATGAAACACGCGATTGGTTAACATTAATGGTCTTTTTAGGTTAAGATTTCACTGTGTTTGAACTAGACTTTATATTAACCTTTTCACACTCTTTTTCTAGATTAACACAAGGCATTTTACCTTTTGCCTTTGACGTGGCCTTCTTTTGTTTAGTTCCAGATTCATTTGATTTACATGTGGAATCTGGATCACTTACAAGAGGAGTGGACACCACATGATCCTTGATTGGATTGTTATTGATTGGTTTACTTTTAGTGTTCATCAAGGTCTCAGATGGTGGTGGAACCACTTTATATCCCAAACCCTCCCCATTATTACGCTCTCTCACTAAGTGTTGGACAATATGAGATGAACTTGTCCAACTATGCAGTTTTTGCTTTAATGAATTAACTTCTACTTTCTAAAACTGCTTTTTGTTTCTTAATTTCTTGTAGGGAGTTAAGATAGTACCTAATGTCATTAGCTTGGTTAAAGGCTACTACTTCTGTTTCCCTAAGCTATTTGTTCAAAAGGTCTCTCTTTTCTTTGTAACTGTGCTCATTCTGTTTTAGAACTCTGTTAGCTTTAGTTCATAGTTGCAAATATTTTACTAAGCTATCAGTATGATCTAATAACCTAGCAAATTTCAAATCTATAATTTATTACAATTAGAACAAGCATGATTATTGAAAAGTTGGTCAGTAGTACTTACCTGAGGAGGTTCTGATGAATCAACCATCAAAGCAGAGTCTGGTGTTTCTGGTTCTGGTGATTTTGACATTGTTGAAGTTTTCCCTTCTTCAGGCATGTAATTGACCACAGTTGCAGTCTCTTCAATGTCTGACATCACGAGTTCCACTACAATATCTCCTTCACTAGCTAAATCATCATCTAAATCCTAAACACTAGCAATGTTGGATTCTCCCGGAGAGACAAACCGAAAGCTCCAGTCCTGTCCCTCGTCATCATGGGCAGTCAAGGCTTTAGGATCCTTGCTTGATAAAATAGGACTGCTAGTGGGCTTATCCTAACGATTGAAGGACGAGAATGGATTTCCGTTTCCAGTTTTCTTGGGCTTCACACACTTTCGTTTGAAGTGACCCTTTTCGCCACAGTTGAAACAAGTCACCTTGGTCTTGTCGAAACCAAAGGTAGTGTCCTTAGTTGCAACAAAGTTTTGTCTGGTCTTCTTGACAAACTTCTTAGCTCTCCGGGCAGCACTTGCTAAGGCCCACATTATATCCATCCTTTCCAGCTCTGTCTCGTCTACATGCTCATAGTCCTTGTCTGCCAGATGGCACTTCCCTATTTTCCCAGCAATTAGTCCATCATAGGAGTGGACTACAGCTGCTAAGAGGTCCATGTGCTCTCTTGCTACTTCTACTGTCACATTACTGAGATTCTCGGTCTTCAGTTTTGTAGCATTTGCTTCAGGTGCAATGTATTGGGTACCAGACGACCCTGATGTTTCTGACCCTGAAGTAGAGGCTTGAGAAGGACCAGCTGAACTTGACACAAAAGTCGTCTGAAGTGGTGCTCCAGACGTTTTGGCTTGTGGAGTCGCGTTGTACAGTGCCAGATTCTGATCATAAGAAGACTTTTAGGCTCTGTATTTCATCCTTAATTCTTCCTCTCTCAGCTTTAGAATGAAATCATTTATATCTAACTTCTTTAGCATACCATTATGTCTGAGATTGGAGACAAAAGAAACCCACTTCTCTGGCAACCCATCTGAAAAGTTTGACACCTTGTCCTCTATGGTCGTTGTAACTCCATGAGTGTGCAGCTCACTCATCAAGTGGTAGAACCGATCGATGACGTCATCCAAGCTCTCCTTACCCATTGACGAGAATTTGTCAAACTCCTTCCTCAACGCTTTTGCCTTTAGAGCTTTCAATGACGCATTCCCGTCATACCGTTTTTCCAATTCATCCCATAGCTTTTTTGCTTGCTTGTTCTCAGAAAATTGATGGAAGATGTCCTTAGGAATTGACTGAGTTAGCATTGCATATACTTTCTTCTCAGCATTGTACTTTACCTTTTGGCCATCAGTCATGCCACTTAAAGTAAGTTTGACTCCATCTGCACCTACAGGCATGCTATACCCTATCTCTATTGATTCCCACAGATTGGGATCTACACCATTTAAGTAGATCTCGAAACGTTGCTTCCATTGTGGGTATTCATCTAACGTGATTAGCTTAGGGGGTTTGTTATGATTCCCCACTTCATTCTCCAGAAGCAGTAGGTTTTGAATCCGTGAATCTCTCCCTACTGTGAATGCTGAGTATTGGTCCTCCATTACTATTAACTTTAATCTTAGGAACAAACTGTTTCACTTGTGCGAATGGAGATGTGCGAATGGGCTATTCGTGCGATTCAACAATGCGGATGGTTCAATCGTGCGACTGAACTAATGCGGATGGCTCAGTCAGGCGAATGAATAAGTGCGGTTGAACAATGCGAATAGACTGCTCAGTCGTACGAATGGAGGTACGAATGAGTCCAATTGTGCGTATGAGGGATGCGTATGTATCCAGCGTGCGACTGAAGCTGCTGGATTTCGAAAATTCGTAGGTTTAGGGTGTTTTGGCCGCAAAAACACGAATTTTCACTAACCCTAATTGTCGTATGCCAGAAAAACTAAACTTTACGAGCAGGAGACGTCTAAGACACCGTTTGACACAAAAAGATTGTGTTTTTAGTGAAAAAACACAATTTTTTGTATAAAAAACGATTGAATCACATGTAAATCAACAGCCAAAGCTCTTATACCACTTGTTAGGATCGAGTATTGAACGAAATACTAACTAATAAACGTGTATACCGAATCAAATAGTGCGGAATGCTATTTGATTGGCGATCCAATCAGTGAGAACGCACGTAGAAACAATTATGGATTGAATCTAAAAGTTAAGAACGATATGGAATCGATCTAGTGTGATCTATGAACTTGGAACAGGTTCTTAGAGGTCTCTGGACAGCTAGGGTACGTATGTAGTCGAAGTGTTCTGAATTCTTACGTTTTTCCATGAATTAAGTGGTATTTATAGGTTAGGGTTTCTCATTCGGGCGACTGACCATTAGCATGGTTCTGTCTTGCGATTGAGCCATGCGGTTGATCCATTCGCACGACTGAGTGTTCAGTCGTGCGACTGAGTCAATCTCATGTTACACTCGTACGACTGATCCAGTATCTTGGTTAAGTCGTGCGACTGAGTCATTCGCATAAAGTTGTTCATGCGTATGGTCTATTAGCATGGGCCATTCGCATGAGAACTTCATATTACTAAGTTTGAATATATTTATTAATCATTACATTATTAAGATTCATTCAAACAACCACAAACCTATATAGTTAGTTCAATAAGCGTTAAACTACTAATCAATGAAATAATAAACATTATAAGCACAACCACACATTGTATTTCATTAAGTACCCATTCAATTACATATGTGTAAGACAATAAAGACATATTACATTAAGCTCAGAAACTAGATACACATGTATCTACAGGTGGTTTAAGGATTTGCTCAAGAAGAAGGGATTGACTACATGGAAGTCTTTGCTCCAGTAGTCCGTCTTTAAGCAATCAGGATTTTTCTTTCTCACGATGGTCAAATGCAATTTGAAGTCTATTAGATGGATGTAAAATGTGCCTTTCTTTATGGAGACATTGATGAAGAGATCTATGTGTGTCAACCACCGGGGTTTGAGGATCCAGACTTTCCTAATAAAGTTTACAAGCTTGATAAATCTCTTTATGGTTTACATTAAGCTTCTCGCATCTGGTATGAGACTCTAACACAATATCTTCTGAACAATGGTTTTTGTCGTGGCACTATTGATATGACTTTATTCAAAAGGGAAGTGGATGGTGAGATGTAAATCATGCAAGTCTATGTTGATGACATTATTTTTGGCTCCACTAATCCTAAGCTTTGCAGGGAATTTAAGGAGGTCATGAAAGTCGCTTTGAAATGAGCATGACGAGGGAGATGTTCTGTTTCCTGGGTTTGCAAGTTGAACAAAAGCCTAAAGTATTTCTTATTCATCAGGAAATGTATATCAAATAAATTGTTATGAAATTGAAGATGGAGGACGCTTCTTCTGAATTAACCCCATTCACTGCACAAATATGCCTTACTCCAGATGAAAACGGGAAATCTGTTGATCGTCATCTTTATAGATCAATGATTAGTTCCCTAATGTATCTGATAGCCAGTCATCCAGACATCACTTTTGCTGTAGCATATTGTGCTCGATACCAAGCTAACCCTAAGGAGTCTCATGAGAAAGCAGTGAAACAAATTTTTCGTTATCTAAAGGGCTCTTCTTGTCTGGGTCTTTGGTATCCTTATGGTGGAAATTTTGATTTGCATGCTTATTCTGATAGTGATTCTAATGGTTGCAGGTTAAATAGAAAATCTATCACTAGAGGTTGTCAATATCTAGGGAACTGTCTTGTATCATGGCAGAGCAAGAAACAAACTACTATGTCTCTTTCCATGGGGGAGGCAAAGTATATTGCTGCTTCGAGTTGTTTCTCTCAAGTGCTGTGGATACAACATCAGATGATTGACTATGGAATCAATTTCCTCCACACTCTATTATTCAGTGATAATGAAGCAGCCATTGGAATCGCAAAGAATCTAATTCATCATTCCCGCACCAAGCACATTGAGACAAGGATTCATGCAATCCCTGATGCTCAAGAGAAGGGTTTTATTGATATTATTCCTATTGACACAAAAAATTAAAAGGCTGATTTTTTCACTAAAACCTTCGATAAACCTCGTTTTTATGAACTGATCTCCATGTTAGGATTGATATCCTTTTAAAACCCGTTTTCTTAATTGTCTCATGTAAATATTGCACATAATCATTTCTTGTTCTTGTTCTTTTTTTCTTTTTAAATTTTAAGCTCCATAGTCCATTATTTTACATAAAATATTGCTGATTCGTAGAAATTTCGGGGGAGAATAACTCAAGTTTATCTGTCTTTTTTGCAGAATAAAGTTTTTGTTGCCTGAAAGATTTGTAGGAGGTCAACGATATTGTGTTGGGATATGCATGATAGGCTTAGCCAAAACGCGAATTAGATAGTGATCTTGTGTCAAAATTAATAGAATAAGAAACTTATTGACTAGGATTATCCCCTTGACATTTTGGCCTTCACAAAGTTACACGTGCTTGTTCAAGATGGATTGAGAGCGTAACGTCTCTTTTTTGATATTTCTAAAAAAAATTCCAAGTTCCCCTTCCTTGTATACTCAATAGTGCTTCTTTCTAGCTCTATTTGTGTCAAAGAAGATTCACTCTGTATACTTTTGTGTGCTTATCTCCTCTGTTATGTGTGAACATTGACCTGGAGTGATGATCTGCTCTTTTATACGTAAGTATAGACTTGGAGCTCTCATCAGCATGTTCTGATGATCTTCTCTGTACGTAAGTATAGACCTGAAGCTCTCATCAGATAAGATCAAATGATCATCTCCTTTGTTATACGTGAGTGTAGAACTTGCGCTCTCATCATTTGAAAATAATAAGGTCTGTGCTTCTTGTGCTCTCCATTGAACATCAAGCAGAGTTAATCATATTGCTCAATATATCATGAGGACAGGATGAATTTCTTTGCCAAATGTCTGTGGGGACCGAGTCACTTAAGTCTTCTCTAAACTAACCGCAAAACATGATTAGAGAAGCCGCAATTTACTCATTGAAAAGAAGAATGCATGGGTTTAAAAGGACAATATATCATCAATCCCGCCAAACTTTGATTTTCTGGAAAACCTCTTCAGTTTATCGTGTTTCGATATCCTTTTAACTTCCTTTATTAATTTTATCTTTATTTATTTATTTTTCTTTACTTTTTGTATATTTCCTTGTGAAATATTGATAGGTCTTGTGGGGCGCCTTTTAATTTTTTTTTCTTAAATTTCATCTTATTTGCTTCTTTTGAAATTGTATTTTAAATAATTAATTAAATATTAAAAGGAAATAGAAAATTAAAGTTTTTTGGGTTCCAGCGAAACTATTGTTTCGCTCGTAGTTTCGTCGAGCGAACCTATAGATTCGCCGGTACTTTCGCAAATTTTAGAGCCATTTTGATCTAAATACTTACCATGCGAAACTACAGTTTCGCTGGAAGCAAAACTATGTGCTATATATTGGGTAATGCGAAATTATCTGTTCATTTTCGCACCTCCGGTTAATTGTTTGTCTCGTAGCCCTACAACGACTCTCTCGAACGATATCGATCATTTGTGATTTTTACACGTTTTGGATGTTCATTTAAGACTTAGGTGGGTGTTTCGAACCCGAGTATATAGCTTAATCTGGGTTTTATCCGCTTTAAATGGGTTTATTTGATCGTGTCGGTTCAATACCTTCGTAGTTCTTACTGCGAAAGTATTGATGATTTCTGCGAATTTGAACGAAAGTTCACTTGTTTTCATCGAAACTGTAAGGTTATGCTGTCCGTGCGAACCTGACAGTTTCGCTTGCTAGAATTCATTTTCGGCATGCCGAAACTATAGTTTTCGCGTGCCGAAACTATAGTTTTCGCGTGCCAAAACTATAGTTTCGGCGTGCTGAAATCACTTCTTCGGCTGGCCGAAATTATACTTTCGCTTGCTAAAACTATTTTTTCAGCCAGCGAAACTACACTTTTGTCCAGTGAATCTAATTGTGTTTGTCTTTATTTTTATTATTTTTAATTGTTTTTCTTTATTATTTATCTTGTTACATCATTCTAACTTGTTTCATCTATTTCTTTTCAGATAAATGGCCAACTTATCTTGTTACATCATTCTAGCTACAACATTACAGCCATTCTAGTTGACCGGAATCCAAAGACTGCTGGATTCAGAGACTGTATTCGATGGCTTAGGAACTCTCTTATTGCCTATGTGATCTCGCATTCCCCGGCTATATACGATATTCAAATTAGAGACTTTTGGAGATCAGCTGAGTATGACACTAGGCTAATCCTCAGATGATTGTAGCTAGAGTCTTGGAAAATGATATTTCTATCACTGTGGAGGTTATTGCTTGTGTGCTCAGACTTGAAGAAGATTGTGGAGAGGAGGTTGATTTATCTGATCATGAGGTGTTTGAGTCTTTCAGGAGCATTTTGTATGAGGGACCTCCCTTTGAGACTAGGAAAGAGATCAAAAAATCTTTCCTGTCCAAAGAGTGGAGATATATAGCCCATTTCTTATTATGTGCGTGGACCACATGAAGGGAGGTTCAGATGGGTTGAATCTAGACTGGGCGAAGGCTATGATTATTTTTTTGCAGAAGGCAAAAGGCCAACATAGCAAAGCTTATATTTGGCTGTATGACTGAGAATGTCATGACATTGAAGAAAGACAAGTGGCTGTTTTATCCTAGATTTATTCAGATGATGATAGAAGATCTGATCCCTAATATGCCACGTCATAGAGAAATTAAGAGGCTGGTACAGATGAATACAAGGATATATGCTGACTGCTTAGCAATCAGGCATGACTTTAGTGGAATGATTACGCGTCTGTGGGAGAATATGTATCCAGTCGAAAGGTGGATCTATATAAGGAGGGCCATAGGATCTGAAAACAAGAATGCATAAGAAAATAGGGAGAAACAGGCTAAGTCTGTAAAGAAAAGAAAGAGGTACGCCAAGGAGAAAGATTATGACTTTGAAGAAGAAATAGACGAGGTGGAGGAGGCTTTGAGAGTTGATAGGGAGAAAAGGTCTAAGAAGAAGGCAAATAAGAGTGATGCTGAAAGAATGACTGAGGGGAGATCCAAACATAAACATCAAACCTTTACTGAGTCATAAAGGAGAGAAGAAAGGAGAAACTTGAATGAAAATATGATCAGAAACCTTAACACATCTCTTGCTAATGAGTTAAGTATGATAAAGACTATGCTAAAAAATCAAGAGTTGAGGGAAAAGAAGAAAGATGAGATACCGGAGAGTATGACCAAGATGATGGTTGATCAGTAGGCATTGATAAAGAGATTACTTAGTAAGGTGAATGAGCTGAAAGCTACTGCCAGCCTGCCTAATCAGCTAACTTAATCTGAGTTATATGATCTAACAGACACTTCAAGATACTCATTTCTGAATGTGAGTAGGTCATCTAAGGCAGGAGAGGGCTCTAGTGGTGCAGGAGTTGCAACTACAGGAGGTTCAGGTGAGAAGGATGTTGGTGTGGGTGAGACTAAAACTAGAAGGAAGAGGGTGAAGAAAATAAGGAGGAAGTAATTGAGGCATGAAAGGCCCCGTTCCCGGGACGCTCACAGTTGGACAATCATCGCACATAAACATAAAACATACCTTTAAATTTGCTAAATACATCACAACGGAAATACTTAAAACCATTTCATATATAAATAATTGCTTTTGCAAAATAATACAACATTGTCAACCATTACAATATTATCATTTGTTTGCATTACATCACAAAAACATCATCGTTATATAAAATGGATGCCATTCCAAAAACTTGCTAAGTAGTTGCGCCCGTGCCATCCTCAACAGTCATTACCTGCCAACTTGAAAATACATAAAACTCAGCGTTGCTGAGTGAGTTCTAGTTTTATAAAAATATATTACCTTTCTTCCGTTAAAACATTTTCTTTACTATCGCACGTGATATCATACATACGTCAATGTAATAGTTATTATCTTCCATCATCGTTCATTTCGTACATATCGCACGTTTCGTACACTTCACCGTTTTTGCACTTTTTATTATCTTTCACTTCTATCTAGATCCTGTCGTATGCTTAACCTCCCTCTTGGGAACAAAGCCATATCAACTAGGGTTAAGCAACGAGGATCCCATATACCACATATGGAGCAGTCACCAAGACTGACTCCTCTGTGTGAACCCTCATGGGTCAGCCAAGATCGCACGCTGTAACACACAATCAGGCTAACAACTCTCATTGAGTTGTGAACCCCTTTACATTTGCTTGCAAGACTTTCATACATTCATTCATTATGTTCCACTTTTATTATCTTAAATCTTTCGCTTCGTTAAGATAATACTTTACGTTCATTAACATAATCACACCACGTAAAGCTACAGAATAATACGTATAAGGAACATAGAGAAAACATAACATATACGTACATAACATCATTACACATCATTGTATAATCATCACACATCATCCACTCACATACACATACATATACATAACAAGTCATCATAGAACATTACCGACCCTTCGTGGGACAACGCGCGTTCGGGGACGGCAGCCCCTGATAAAGGGGTCCTAGGGGTAGCAGCTCCTAGTGGGGTCCAAGGGCCAACGCCCCTAGATAAAAACTCTTAAAAGCTGGGTCATTTAAAACGTATATTTGGTATGCATTTCCAGCCCCAAACAAATTTAAAACCTTTAAAATAGGGGTTCTAGAACTCACCTAGACTCGATGAGTAGCTTCTCAATCAAGCTTTCTAAGCAAGGGTCACAAATCACAGCTTGCAGATACGTTAACACTCAAAGGGATTAATATCTCCTAATTTCGCTACTAATTTCATTGACAAATCAGCAGATTCACTGCTAGTTTTGCCAGCAGTTTTGTTGCCAGTTTCACCGGCAGTTTCGCTGGCATCTTCTCTGCCAGTTTCGACCAACTGTCGTTGGAAACTCAAGTCCGCGAATCTACCTGCGTAACTATAGTTTCGCTGGAAGATCCATAGTTTCACTAGACGACTGCATAATTTCGCTGGATGAACACCCAATTTCACAGAACGGCCTGAAATTACGAGGAAGTCCATTTTTAACCCAAAACTTCAATCTTTTACACCCAAAACCTTGGTTTATCATCCATGAAGCTATATCTAAGCTTTTTACATGTTTTCTTACACAAAAACGTCAGTTTTGGACGATTCTTTGTCACTTTCAAAAACCCCAAACCCTAGAATCCGGGTTTAATATATTGAAACGATTAAATGATGTTTCTTACCTGGATTCTTGGTCTTTTCTTGTTGTTTGGATGTCCACAAACACTGATCTTCAATCTCTTGATCAATCTAGCCTTGATCTTCACCTCCTTTCTCTCTAAACTCTCTCTCTAGAAGTTGAGTGTTGAGTTGCAAATTAGAGTGGCTCTAGCTGACCCGTTTATATATACCGGGTGTTCCCGAGACCTTAAACTCGTCCAACGCGTAACCCGAAAGGTTAACTCGGTCTATAACCCATTTCCATCTTAATTACATTAAATAATCCCATCTAAGCCCATTATTATTATTTGGCTCGTTTTGACTTTATTTCGGGCGTTACAAGTCAACCCCCCTTATTTAGGTTTCGTCCTCGAAACCTGTTAGTCGTTGAATAATTGAAGATAAAGCTGACTCATCTCCTCCTCAGTCTCCCACGTAGACTCTGATCCCTTTTTATGCTTCCACTGTACTCGCACGAAGGGAACCACTTTATTCCTTAGCCTCTTCTCTTTGCGATCAATGATCACCACTGGTTGCTCCACATAATTGAGTCGTTCATCTACTTCGATATCCTCTAGTGGTGCGACCATATCTTCATCAACTAAGAACTTTCTCAAGTGAGAAACATGGAATGTCGGATGAATTCCACTTAACTCACTGGGCAATTCCAACCTATAGGCCACCTCTCCTACTCGAGCAATGATTCGGAAAGGTCCTATGTATCTCGGGCTCAACTTGCCCCGCTTCCTAAACCGAATGATACCCTTCCAAGGTGAGACTTTCAGCATAACTCTATCCCCACCTTGAACTCAATCGGTTTGCGTCTCTTGTCGGCGTACGACTTTTGCCTATCCTTAGCTGCCTTCATAAAGGCTTTGATCTTTTCGAGCTTCTCAGTCGTAGCCTCAATGACCTCGACGCTCCCTAACTCTTAATGGCCAATATCACCCCAACAAGTGGGCGTTCTTCATCTCCTACCGTATAGCATCTCATAAGGAGGCATGCCAATGCTGGCATGGTAACTATTGTTATATGAGAACTTGGCTAACGATAAGTGGTCATCCCAACTTTCTCCAAAATCAATGACGCATGCCCGAAGCATATCCTTAAGCGTCTGAATAGTCCTTTCTGATTGACTATCCGTTTGGGGATGATAAGCTGTGCTGATATGTAACCTCGTCCCATCGCATCATGAAATCTCTTCCAAAACTTGGATGTAAACCGGGTGTCACCATCCGACACAATAGACACCGGTACACCATGACCACTCACAATCTTCTTAATGAATAGATCCGCGAGTCCTTGAGAGTAATACATCTCTCAGATCAGTAGGAAGTGAGCACTCTTTGTCAGTTGATCAACTATCACCCATATGGCATCATACCCCTTCGCGGTACGTGTAACTTCGTGATAAAGTCCATGGTGATATGCTCCCACTTCCACTCGGGTATATCCAAAGGTTGGATCTTCCCGTATGGCTTCTAATGCTCGACCTTCACTTGCAAACAAGTAAGGCACTTACTCACGTACTCCACTACGTCACACTTCATACCCGGCCACCAATAATCTTTCTTCATGTCTTGATACATCTTCGTAGCACCAGGATGAATGTAGTACCAAGTCTTATGAGCCTCATCCATTATCTTTCCATGTAGATCCCCATAGCAAGGAATCCACATCCGTCTGAATCAAGCTCTAACACCGAGAGTGTTTTCACCCAACTCCACGACTAGACCTCTCATCCTCTCAGAATTAAGACGATCTTCCTTCAAGGCCTCGTCTTGAAACTCCTTGACCTGCTTCATCATATCAGAGGTCATAATCAACTAATAAGTCTTCACCCGAATCGGCTCAGGTCTCTTCTTTCGGCTAAGGGCATCTGCCACTACGTTGGCCTTGCCCGGATGGTAATGGATCTTATAATCATAATCCTTTATGAGCTCCAACCATCACCTCTACTTCATATTCAAATCTTTCTACTCAAAGAAGTACTTCAAGATTTTGTGGTTGGTGAAGATGGTGCACTTCGTCCCGTACAAGTAGTGCCTCAAAATCTTTAATGCAAAAACCACAGCCGGTAGCTCCAAATCATGAGTAGGGTAGTTAACCTCATGAACCTTCAGTTGTCGGGATGCACATGCTATAACCTTTCCTCGCTGCATCAACACGCAAACCAACCCCGAGTAAGACGCATCTGAATATACTAGCAAGTCCTCGCTTCCATCGGGTAATGATAAGACTGGAGCTTGCGTCAGCCTCGCCTTTAGCTCCTCAAAAGCCTTCTCTTGATCTTGACCCCATACAAACTTCACATCCTTACGGGTCAGCTTAGTCAACGGAGAAGCTATCTTGGAGAAGTCTTGGATGAATCTTCGATAATATCCTGCCGACCCCAAGAAACTACGGATCTCGGATGGCGTCTTTGAAGACTTCCATTGCATCACCACCTCCACCTTGGCCGGGTCCACCATAATCCCCTCGGGATTCACCACATGACCCAGAAACTGAACCTCACGCAACCAGAAAGCGCACTTGGAGAACTTAGCATACAACTTATCCTTCCTCAGCGTCTCCAACAGTTCCTGAATATGACCGGCATGCTCCGCCTCGTTCTTTGGTAAATTAGGATATCATCGGTAAACACAATCACTGAATTATCCAACATCAGTCGACATACTCGATTCGTCAAGTCCATAAAAGCAGTTGGCGCGTTAGTTAAACCAAAAGACATGACGAGGAACTCGTAGTGTCCATAACGCATACGAAAAGTTGTTTTTTGAATATCTTGCTCCTTTACCTTCAACCGATGGTAACCAGATCGGAGATCCATCCTCGAGAACCAACTGGCACATTGGAGCTGATCAAACAAGTCATCAATCCTCGGCAATGGATACCGATTCTTCACCGTCAACTTGTTCAATTCACAATAGTCAATGCACATCCTCATGCTACCATCATTCTTCTTCACGAATAAGACCGGATCACCCCAAGGAGAGATACTCGGTCTAATGAACCCCTTATAAAGCAACTCCTGCAATTGCTCCATTATTTCTTTCATCTGAGTCGAAGCCAACCGATATGGTGCCTTAGCTACCGGTTGGGTACCGGGCAACAAGTCAATCTGAAATTCGATTTCGCGGTCCGATGGCACACCTGGTATATCATCTGGAAACACGTCAGGGAAGTCACACACTACCGGTACATCAGACAATTGTGGTGCTGACGTATCCACATCCTTCACGTACGCCAAGTAGGCACTACATCCACGTCTCATGCACTTTCCCGCCACCGCCATCGAAATCACCTTCAGAATCGTAGTGACTCGGTCACCGTAGATCGTCACTGAACTCATGTTAGGCGATGTCAATCGGATCACCTTCTTGCGACACACAATGTTCGCCTTGTAGTCCACCGACCAATCCATTCCTAGGACTACATCAAACGCGCCTAAGGTCATCACGAACGGTGTAATAGGAAACTTATGACCTTCTAGTTTTATGGCACAATCTTCTATCAAATCAGAAATCCTAGTACACTTACCCATTGTAGTTTCTACATCAAAGGGCTCATCAATAATTGTACTCCTAATTAGCAACTTAGCACAAAAGGCAGCAGAAATGAAACTCCTACTAGCGCCGAAATGAAATAGCACTGTGGCAAGAGTTTGGTTCACAAGAAACATACCTGATACAACATCGGGGTCTGCCCTTCCTAGATCTTAGTGAAAGCCATGGCGCTCGCCCTCTACCCTTCATTCCCCGTTTTCTTTGTCGCGCCAGATCCTTCAGCCCTCGGCTTCTTGCAATCCCTGCTAAGAAGGTCGCTTTCACCACAGTTATAACACCTTATAACCCCACACTCTCTAGCCATATGACCAGGCTTCCCATATTTCAAGCAGATGTTTGATCCCCATTTGCATTCTCCCAAACGCTCCTTCCCGCATTTACCACATCTCTTCGACCCCCCACCCGGTGTAAGCACATGCCGGTCATCCACCTTCGTAACCTTAATGTTTGGAGCGGCCCCGCCACGTCCAAACCGTTTCCCATTCCAGTTCTGGTCACCACCACCTTTCTTTCTCACCTCAGCCACCACCACCTCTCGCTCATCATATAGCCTTCCCGCCAGGTCAACCACCGACCTGAACGTACCTGGCCGGGCGGCGATCATGTGCATGCGGATGTCCGCCAGCAAACCCTGAATATAACTCTTGATATTTCGTGATGCGGGAGTCACCTGATTGGGACCAGCTGTGCCATCTAATTGAATTTGGTGGTGTATTGTTGATGTATCTTGGTTCCCGCCTATAGCTGTAGAAACTCCCTCTCAACCTTATCAAGCTCCCTGTGAGGATAGAACTCCTCGATCACTAACTTCTTCAGCTCGTTCCACCTCATCCTTCAAACCCCCCTGCTACCCTTGACCTGGACGATATTGTTCCACCAACACAAGGCCGAGTCCACAAATGAGTGGGTAACAAACTTCACCTTCTGGTCCTCCCTGCACTCGCTGATATCGAGCACAGCTTCCATCTCCGTCACCCACCGATGGGCAGCAGCAACAGTGCCATTGCCATCAAAAGTAGGGGGCTTGCATCTTTGGAACGCCCCATAATTACAGCCTCCTGCAGTTTCTTGCACAGGCTCCTCGTCCTCCTCCTCATCGGAGACCACCGTCTCAGTCTTTGGTTGCTCTGTTTCTCCCGTGGGCCTCCTCCTTTCCCTTCTCTCTCCTTCCCTAACAGCTTTAATCACCTCAGTCACCATAGACGGCAGGATCGTCTGCATGACCTGGTGAACCTCCTCCACCACAGCCTCCTTCACTAAGGCCCTTAGATTAGCACTCTCATTACCACCCTCTGAATGAGGGGTCTCGGGATCTTCATGGGCCATCTTTTCAGCCCTAGCCCTTCCTCTTGTGACCCATGGTCCAGCACAACACCCACTATGGCCTCCGCTTGAGAAGCCTTAGAAGATCTACCTCCCGCCATCCTCTAACACACTATAAGATCCAAACACCAACACGGTCATTCAAGGTAATAACTTAGTTTATGTCAAGTATAGTAAGTCCCTAATTACAGTCGCCAGTTGTGATTAGCCACTTACTTTACTCTTCATACCCCAAGCATTTCCTATCCTTACTATATCGGTATGTAAATATAATAAAGGCACATAAACCACATAACAAGCGCACATAATACCAGTTAATGTTACAGAAAACTCCAGATGGCATGTAGCTACTCGGACTGGCATACTTCCGTTTTGTCCCATTCTCAGTTTAAGTTTGGGTTTTTGAAAATATTTATCCATTTCTCTTAAACTTTGGCTCTGATACCACCTTGTAAGGCCCCGTTCCCGGGACGCTCATAGTTGGACAATCATCGCACATAAACATAAAACATACCTTTAAATCATCATTATATTAAATGGATGCCATTCCAAAAACTTGCTAAGTAGCTGCCCCGTGCCATCCTCAGCAATCATTACTTGCCAACTGGAATATACATAAAATTCAGCGTTGCTGAGTGAGTTCTAGTTTTATAAAAAAATATTACCTTTATTCCGTTAAAACAATTTCTTTACTATTGCACGTGATCATACATCATACATACATCAAGGTAATATTTATTATCTTCCATCATCGTTCATTTCGTACATATCGCACATTTCGTACATTTTGCACTTTTCGCACTTTTTATTATCTTTAACTTCTATCTAGATCTTGTCGTATGCTTAACCCCCTCTTGGGCACAAAACCATATCATCTAGGGTTAAGAGACGAGGATCACATATCGCACATATGAAGCAGTTACCAAGACTGACTCCTCTGTGTGAACCCTCATGGGTCATTTAAGATCGCACGTTGTAACACACAGACGGGCTAACAACTCTCATTGAGTTGTGAACCACTTTACATTTGCTTGCAAGACTTTCATACATTCTTTCATTATGTTCCACTTTCATTATCTTAAATATTTCGCTTCGTTAAGATAATACTTTACGTTTATTAACATAATCACACCACGTAAAGCTACAGAATAATATGTATAAGGAACATAGAGAAAACATAACGTATACATACATAACATCATCACACACCATCGTATAATCATCACACATCATCCACTCATATATACATACATATACATAACAAGTCATCATAGAACATAACTAACCCTCCGCGGGACAGCGGGGGTTCGGGGGCAGCAGCCCCTAACAGAGGGGTCCTAAGGCCAGCAGCCCCTAGTGGGGTCCAAGGGGCAATGCCCCTGGCTAAAACCTCTTAAAATCTGGGTCATTTAAAACGTATATTTGGTATGCATTTACAGTCCCAAACAAGTTTAAAACCATTAGAATAGGGGTTCTAGAACTCACCTGGACTCAATGAGTGGCTTCTCAATCAAGCTTTCTAAGCAAGGGTCACAAATCACAGCCTGCAGATACGTTAACACTCAAAGGGTTAATATCTGCCTAATTTCGCTGACGGATTAGCAGATTCACTGCTAGTTTCGCCAGCAGTTTTGCTGCCAGTTTCGCTGGCATCTTCTCTACCAGTTTCGCCCAACTGTCGTTGGACATTCAAGTCCGTGAATCTACCTGTGAAACTATAGTTTCGCCGGAAGATCCATAGTTTCGTTGGACGATTGCATAATTTCGCTGGATGAACACCCAGTTTCAAGAACGTGCTGAAATTACGAGTCAGTCCATTTTAACGCAAAACTTTAATCTTTTACAACCAAAATCTTGGTTTATCATCCATGAAGCTATATCTAAGCTTTTTACATGTTTTCTTACACAAAAACGTGAGTTTTAGACGATTCTTTGTCACTTTCAAAAACCCCAAACCCTAGAATCCGAGTTTAATCTAAAGAAACGATTAAATGATGTTTCTTACCTGGATTCTTGGTCTTTTCTTGTTGTTTGGATGTCCTGATCAATGATCTTCAATATCATGATCAATCGAGCCTTGAATCTTCAATATCATGATCAATCGAGCCTTGAATCTTCACCTCTTCTCTACTTTCTCCCTCTAAACTCACTCTCTCTAGAAGTTGAGTGTTGAGTTGCAAATGAGAGTGGCTCTAGCTAACTCGTTTATATATACAGGGTGTTCCCGGGACCTTAAACTTGTCCGACCCGTAACCCAAAAGGTTAACTCGGTCTATAATCCATTTCCATTATATTTACATTAAATAATCACGTCTAAGCCCATTATTATTATTTGGCTCGTTTTGACTTTATTTCAGGTGTTACAAGGTAGGATTTATAGATTTGGGGCTGAACATAGATACAGATTTTGGTGGTGAGGAGATGGTGATAGAACAAACTGTAGAGGGAGTTCAAACGAAAGTTTAGATGAATCTGATAGATGAGGAGGAAATTGATGAGCAACTAGTAGATTATGACTCTGAGCCAGAGTATTATGAGGTGGATAAGCGTTTTTTGACATATGTAGCAAAGAAGGGCTCTACTGAGGAAGATGTATTTGAACTGGAGAAAGAGGAGTGGTTTGTGAAAGAGAAAGATCCAGAAGAGCTGACCCTACTGTTTTAGAATATTCAGGGTCGAGCAGGAAAGAATCTGAGAAGAGGATAATAAGATGGAAATACAACTCAAGTTTGAAAATGTTTATGATTAAGAGGAGAGGAGGTAGGATTTCTTGTAAGGATTCCTATAAGTCTGATGCAGCCAAAACATCCAAAGTCTCTCTGCATGCATGCACTTAAGAACAGAAGTAGAAATGCTTCAAAAGTTTTACACCATGCACTAGAAATATTCTAAGTGTAAAATCTTCCGAAGCCAAGACCAACATCTTTCGAAGCCAACAATGAAGTCTTCCGAAGCTTCAAAGACAAAGTCTTCCGAATCCAAAGAGAGAAGACAGATTTCTTCCGAAGACTTTTAGAGACATGTCTTTATCTGATGTACTTTACCATAAAGCTGGACCACCTTTCCACTGCAACTCTGTAAAGTCACCAACTTACATATGTTGGTGAAAAGGTCCATGCTTTTGGTAACTGTACATTGAGATCTTGAGTCTGTGCTTTCTACTTTATGTACTTTTATCCTTATTGTAATATATTAGGATGTGAGCTATGACATTTCATAGTCACTAGTCAAAAGACAAATCTGCCTTTTGACTCTAGATTTGATTTTGTAGTTATCTAGTCTTATGTATCCAGCTGGCCTTCAAAGTATGGCCGGCTGTAGGATGTAGTATATGTATCTCAAGTTCTTGTAATTTTCCTTTATGCTTTGTAACATTTGTAATAGAACTTGAGAAGCAATATACAGCATTCTTGAAAACCAATTACTTGTGTTGTCTGCCATCTTGTTCTGTCTCATCTTTACTTGTGTTCTTAGCATCTTTCACTAAAAGTTAACCAGTTCCCTATTTGATCTGTTAATTGTTCTAAGTAACTCTCCTTATTGTGTTGTTGTGTTGTAAGTGCATACCCCTCAACAGTTCTACATTTGGTATCAGAGCATTTCAGGCTCTTGATATAAGATCTCACCATCTTAAGATTCCTCACACACACAAAATACTTAAAAACTCAAATGGCAGCTATTACCAAAGCTAATATGGAAACTGGAACTATGACAAATCGCCACTGATCACTCCTGAAGACTTTGATACTTGGTGTCAATGAATGGAAGGCTTCATCAAGTCTCAAGACTCCAAGATGTGGGACTCTATTGTTGAAGGACCTTACATACCAACCACCACTTCTGCTAATGGTGGTGGTATGATTCCAAAGGCTATGGTTGATTACTCTGAAGAAGACAGGAAGAGAATAAAGATTGATCAGAAAGCCATGATAGCCCTTCAAACTGCTCTTCCAAACTCCATCTACAGAGGCTTCAAGAAGTGCAAAACTTCCAAACAACTATAGGAAGCACTAAAGCTGATGTATGAGGGCTCTACTGAAGCAAAGGAGAACGAGAAGGATCTCCTGAAGCAGCAGTTTGAAAACTTCACCTTTAAGGTAGGTGAAACCATGACTCAACAATACTTCAGGTATGTTGAGACTGTGGATACTCAAATGGATGTTAGAGTAACTCTTAAGAACAGGGACATTGTTTGGAAGTTTATGTCCTCTCTTCCTAGACAATGGACACATTACTGTGTTGTTATCAAGAGGACTGAGAACCATAAGACCTCTTACTCTTATAGAGTTTTATGGTATTCTTAGTGGCTACCAAATGGAGATGAACATGAAAAACTCATCTGGTAACTCCAGCAATAAACTGAGTTCAGCCCTCCATGTGATTGAAAGGGAAAGCATTGAACCACAACATCGTCTTATATGCTACCCTAACAACTCACAAAAGGGTCCTTTCATCACCTTCCAGAGACTCCAAGAGAAAGCTACACTCAAGGAAGTCCTTTCCAAGAGACAAGTTCTTCTCATGCTTTTATCTCTGCTGATGAAACCACAGGCAACTTTCTCTTCACCCTTGAAGATTTGGACTGTATCCATCCAGATGATCTGGAGTACATGGAGATAGTCCAGCAAATGGCTCTTCTCACTCACAGAGCGAAGAATTTCTACAAGAGGACATGGAGAAAATGTCAAAGCAATGCAGCCAGTGGAAAGTTTGGGCTGGATAAAAGCAAAGTAAAGTGTTACAACTGTAACCAGATGGGACACATTGCAAGGGAATGTAAGGCCCAAAGGACAAATGGTGGCCAAGCACAAACCATACCAAACTACACTGAGAAAGCCCCCCAGAATGAGAAGCCAAAGCAGCAAGCTGCAGTTGCTGTTAAAGAAGGAGGTTTTGACTGGAGCTTTCAGGTAGAAGATGCATCTCCAAACCAAGCACTCATGGCAGACCACGACGAAGCCAATGTATTGGAACATCTTTGTTCTCTTGAATGCCTTGCTAAAGTCAATAGATACAGGTCCTATAACTTAGAAATGAGATCTGATCTTGAGTCCTTAAATATATTAAAAGCTGATTTTAAAAGAGCTAAAAATGATTATAAACTAAAGATAGAGGACTTAGAGAAAACCATTTCAACTCTTAAACATGAGCATACAAACTACAGGACTCTGATCAAAGACCTCATTACTAAGTTAACTAAATGCCAGGCTGAGCTTGTGATCAGCATAGCCAAGGCACAAAAATGTGTCCTTGAAGAAAAGACCTTCAAGAACATAATATCCTCATCGTTGCATGCAAAAGTTTGTTATCAAAATAAGCAGGGTTTGGGATCTTGTGAAATAGCTCCTCCACACATAATCTTGTCTGTATGATCTCGTAGGTGTAGAACTTGTGAAGATGAGCTTCCTCTCATAGATCCTATGACTGAAGAGAATGAAGATGAGATGGTGGAGAATGGCTCTAAGAAGAGTGAAGAAGAGCATTCTAAGAAGGGTCACCATCCCTCTGAGGAGAGCAAAGCTGTTGGGATGACCAGGTCAAGGAGAAAGAACTTGATCAGGAAGGCCAAAAGAAAGTCCAAAAAGGCTCAAGAGATCAAGGACACCTTCAATTCTGCACAGAAACAAGTCTTCATCTCTACAGGATTTGAAGTGGTAAAGGTTGAAGACACCAACTTGAACTCTATCAACAAGAGTTCTGGTTCATGACCAAATCATCCCATCATCAAGAAGAAGGCTGATCAGTTGCGCACCACTGTTGTACAACCTAAACCATCCAACTCCAAAGGTAGTTCTATCCCCACAAGAATTGCCACAACATCTGCAAAGATGAAGATGGAGAAGGAAAGTGATCAAGTTCAGCCTTGCTCATAAAAGAAAACTCATAGAAGGAAGAAAATGGATTGTGTTATGTGTGGGAGTACCTCTCATCTTGCTAAAGATTGTGTTTACAATCCAAAGAGTACTCTTCACATGACCAAGAAAGAAACTTCTAAGAGTTTGGAGAAGAAGAAGAAAGCTTCGGAAGGAAAATCTGTTTCCTTTGGAAGCTCCCAAATGAAGAAGAAGACAAGGGGAAACTTGCCTTCGAAAGAAAATTTGGTCTATGAAGAAAGGAATACTTCCGAAGCACTGAAGCATGCTGCAATGAAAGCAAGATCTTCCAAAGGTCCAGTCATCAAAACTTCCGAAGTCATCAAAACTTCCAAAGTATTGAAAGTCAAGTCTAAGCTTCAAAAGGTGGTGTGGAAGTCAAAGAAAGACCAAGTGGCTGAAAGTTCTTCATCAACATCAGCAAATAATCCTTCTAGCATGACTATAGGATCAATTACTATTGCATTGTATTCAACTTCTTTTGATAAGCCCAAGACCAATGAAGCTTGGGTTTCCAAATGTAACTAACCATCTCTTTTGTGCAGGAACAACTCAAGACAAACAGAAATGTATGGATTATTGACAATGGTTGTTCCAGGAACATGACAGGCAATAGGTCACTACTCCAAAAGTTTGAAAGAATTGATGGAGGACAAGTTGCTTTTGGAGGAAATGTAGGGTTACATTACAGGTAGGGGCAAGGTCACAAATGGAAAGCTTGGCATTGAGAAGGTAAACTTTGTCAAGGAGCTTGGGTACAATCTTCTGAGTGTATCCCAATTTTGTGATCAGAGTCATAACATGCTCTTCATTGAGCATGAGTGCATTGTTCTCAGGCCCGGGTTGGTCATTCCTCATGAGCACATCCTGCTCAGAGCCCATAGGAAAGGGAACATGTACAAGATGGATTTGCAAGAAACATCTCCATCAAGAGAAGTTTCATGCTTTCTGTCTAAACCAAATAATGATGAATCTTTTCTCTAGCATAAAATAATGTGCCACGTAAACTTTAAAAAATATGAACAAATTAGAGTAAATTACCATTTGCATCCCTGACGTTTGTTCATTTTAACCACTTGCATCCCTGCGGTTTCAAAATTGCCATCCGACCCCTGGCGTTTAATTTTTATATCCATTTGTATCCAAAAGCCTAACACCGTTAGTTTTTCTGTTAAATTTTTTATAAAAAGACTAAATACCCCTAACCATCTTCTTCCTCCTTTCTTTACATCCACCACCACCCACCGGTCATTGGTGAAACCATCCATCAACACCATGAGCACCAGAACCCAACTCCACCACAACCTCCCCTCACCACCACAACACCCGTCAGCCACCATCAACAAGACCTGAAATCCACACAAACACTCTGTTCGATTCCCTCTAAACTGCGACCTACAATCCCCTTGTAGACCTCATTACAAGACTTCTAACCCACAATTGATAGAGGGTTTTTGCATCATTAGAGCCATTAGAAGCTTTATGTAGAACGAATTTGATTTTCATCATCAATTGTAACCTGAACGAGCTGCGATATAGCCGTGACCTGTTTCCATATGTTCTTCATCAATTCATTTACGAATCGGGTAATTAAACACATCTGTATGCTTGAAATTTCATGGGGATGCAAAGCCCCATCTTTACTACAGAAATAGAATTCGTTTTAGCCTTGAATATTCGATCAACGTGAAGCTAGGGTTCTTGGGAAAATTGGGGATTTATTTAAGTCTTGTTTTTAATAATTAAAATCTAATTCATAATGCGATTGAGCCCTTTAGTTCACGGGTTAGCCACTCCCATCGCGACCGGGTGGTTGTAGCGGTGGTGACGGGGCTGTTGTGGTGGTGGTGATGGGGGTGGTTGTGGTGGTGGTGATTTGAAGAAGATGATGTTGATGGATGGGACCCACAAGGTTTTTTATGTGTGTTTTAATTTTAAGGGTAGTTTCATCACTTTAATAATAATTTTAACAGAAACATTAACAGTGTTACTCATTTGAACTCAAATGGAGATAATAATGAAACGTATAGACTCAAATAAAGATAACATGAAATGTCAGGGGCCGGATGGCAATTTTGAAATCGCAGGGATGCAAGTGGTTAAAATGAACAAACGTCAGGGATGCAAATGGTAATTTACTCAATAAATTAATTAAGAATGATTTGGTAACCGGAATACCAAAGAAAGAGTTTACAAGTGATGACCACTGTGTTGCATGCCTGAAAGGGAAGCAACACAAAGTATCTCACAAGCTAAAGGAAAGAAACTCCATCATTAATCCCCTACACTTATTACATATGGATCTCTTTGGCCCCACCAGTGTAATGAGTCTAGGAAGGACCTCTTATTGTTTGGTGATCATAGATGACTTTACAAGATTCACTTTGGTCTTCTTTCTTAGAACTAAGGATGAGACCCCTGAGTTTCTAAAGAATTTTATCTTAAAGATTGAGAATCAATGTGATCACAAGGTCAAACCCATAAGAGGCGATCAAGGAACTTAATTCAATAATCAAATCCTTGATTTATTTTGTGATAAAAAAGGTATTACAAGACAATACAGTGCTCCCAGGACTCCTCAGCAAAATGGTGTTGCTGAGAGGAGAAACAAGACACTAATTGAAGCTGCAAGAACTATGTTGTCTGACTCTAAATTGCCCATCACCTTCTGCGCAGAGGCAGTGAACACTGCTTGCTATATGCAAAATAGATTTATAGTGGTTAAGACACATGGTAAGACTCCTTATGAACTTTGGCACAAAAGAAAACCTTTCATTGGTTTTCTTAGGTCATTTCGATGTCCTTGCACCATCTTGAATACCAAAGATCAAATTGCCAAGTTTGTTGTGAAATTAGATGATGGACACTTGATTGGATACTCTTCTTAAGCTAAAGCTTATAGAGTATACAATCTAAGAACTAGAGTAGTTAAGGAGTCAGCTAATGTGACTTTCAATGAGCACACTCCCAGTGTGAAAGGTTTTGGTCCGGATTGGCTATTTGATCTTGATCTAGTTACCAACTATTTTAACAAATCTTGTGAGAATGTATCAGGGTCCACAGATATATTACCTACAAGTGATCTTGACCCAAGATTTGAGCTAAGAAGACCTTCAAGCTACACGTCTTCAGCTCCGGTGGAAACTAATCCTACAAATGAAGCTTCTACCAGCACATCAATGACAAATCCTGCTGATACTTCTAGGGTGCCTTCAAATTTCAGCTTAGAGGCATAAAACTTAGATGAAGGAGCTTCAAATGTTGGAGAAAATAGTGGTGGTGAAAGTGATGAGGAATTTCTTGATGCTAATAACCACTCTATTGAAGACAACATCAATGATGTCGCACACTCATTGGATCAAGTCAATATTGATAAGTGTGCTGATGTGGAGGGTGAATCTTCCTTGCCAGATCAAAATTTCTCAAATTTGGATCTGTCTAAGCAACTTGCTGTGATCCCTCAGCTAAGGATCCATAATTCTCATCCTACAACAAACATCATTGGAGATGTTGATTCAGGGGTGAGAACAAGAGGACAAACCCATGAAGCAAATGTTTGTCTTCACTCTTGATTCTTGTCCTAGATAGAGCCAAAGAAAACTGATGAGGCTTTAAAGGATGGAAGTTGGGTTGAAGCTATGCAAGAGGAGTTGCTTCAATTCAAAAGGCAAAAGGTTTGGAACCTATGTCCTCTTCCTCAAGGGAAGACTACCGTTGGAACCCAATGGGTTTTCAGGAATAAGAAAGAGGATAGAGGACTTGTCATCAAGAACAAGGCAAGACTAGTTGTTCAATGATATACTTAAGAAGAAGGAATTGACTACATAGATGTTTTTGCTCCTGTAGCCAGAAATCACTCCCTTGGACCTGATCTTGAGGGGGAGTGTCTTGATGAACATCTCTATAGGGAAATTATTGGGTCTCTTATGTACCTCACAGCTAGCAGGCCAGATATCATGTTTGCTACAAGCATTTGTGCAAGATATTAAGCCAACCCCAAGATGTCACACCTGGTCACTATCAAAAGAATTTTAAGATATCTCAAAGGTTGCAGGACCGGTGAAGGGTATGCACTTACAAAACAACAACACAATGAGGAGAGTTGCTTAGAACACTTAACAGATCAAATAGGGAACTGGTTAACTTTTAGTGAAAGATGCTAAGAACACAAGTAAATATGAGATAGAACAAACAACACAAGTGATTGGTTTTCAAAAATGCGGTATATTGCTTCTCAATTCTATTACAAACGTTACAAAGTATATGATGGAAAGTTACAAGTACTTGAGATACTTTATACTACATCCTACAGCCGGCCATACTTTGAAAGCTAGTTGGATACAATTGACTAGACAACTACAAAATCAAATGTAGAGTCAAAAGGCAGATTTTCCTTTTGACTAGTGATTATGACATGCCATAGCTCACATCCTAATATATTACAAAAAGGATAAAAGTACATAAGTAGAAAGCACAGACTCAAGACCTCAATGTACAGTTACCAAAAGCATGGACCTTTCACCAACTCATGTCAGTTGATGACTTTACAGAGTTGCAGCGGAAAGGTGGTCCAGCTTTATGGTAAAGTACATCAGATAAAAGCATGTCTCTAAAAGTCTTCTGAAGAAATCTGTCTTCACTCTTTGGCTTCGGAAGACTTTGTTTTTGAAGTTTTGGAAGACTTCACTCTTGGCTTCGAAAGATGTTGGTCTTGGCTTCGGAAGATTTTACACTTAGAATATTTCTAGTGCATGGTGTAAAACTTCCAAAGCATTTCTACTTCTGTTCTTCAGTGCATGCATGTAGAGAGACTTTGGATGTTTTGGCTGCTTCAGACTTATAGGAATCCTTACAAACTCCCCCTAGGCTGATGCTACCAAAACATTTGCAGATCTTCAACTGTTGACAGTCCTCATAATGATGATGACCATGCCCTTCTTCATCAGATGGTCAGGATCACTTAGACTCTCATAATATCTTCTCATCTCTAAGAGATCATGCAGAGGTAGGTTGAATAAGTCTTGCCATGTGTAGACATTCTCAACACCTTGATCTCTGATCACATGCCATCTTTCTAGATTAGTTGTGAAGGTCCAGGATAAGATGGGTCTCTCAGCTGCAAAAGGAGCCACTTGAATTGGAGTTGATTGGGCTGCCTCTTCATGCACTTCCTCAGGTTGATCTGACTCAACCTGAGGTGTAGAGGTTGATGATTCAGGCTTTTTCTTTTTCTTTGACTTTGGTTTGGAAGCCATCATCTTATTTCTCTTAGATGACTTTAACTGAGAAGACTGGTCTGCAGCACCTTGTTTATCAGTCTTGTCTTGCTCAGTTGGGTGTTCCTCCCTCATAGATCCAGAAGGAGAGGGAGTCTGACCCTGCTGTGGTTCAGAAGATGAAGCTTGATGAGGCTCAGCAGGAGGTCCAGGTTGTGTTGTCTCAGGTTGTTCAACCTTAACCTCCAC
Organism: Flaveria ramosissima; assembly: GCA_025215565.1. Taxonomy (NCBI): domain Eukaryota; kingdom Viridiplantae; phylum Streptophyta; class Magnoliopsida; order Asterales; family Asteraceae; genus Flaveria; species Flaveria ramosissima. The sequence continues at coordinate 36,990,720 of CM046029.1, read as the reverse complement.
TTCATGTGGGACTTGACTTGGAGGGAGTGTAAGTCAATCAACTCTCCACTTTTGATTTTCTCCTTGATTACCCTGATATGCTCATCCATTGTGGATAGAGACATAGGTCCAAGTCTCCTTCGAGAGAATCCATATAGCTTCAAGAAGCTCAGCATCCTTTGTCTGTCAGTAGACTTCTTCATACTCTTTTGGATGATGGCTCTTGACTTTGCAACATCTTCCCTCATCTTTCTCTTTGTTGCTTTTTATTCTTTGAGCACTTGAAGTTCAAGCTGTTTGAGATACTCAAACTCGATGTACTCAAAGGCAAGGGAAGAAGTGCAGATGCCTGGTAGAGACCTGTGGCACTCAGGTAGTTGATCATGTTTTCTTATATGTTTCCTTGTCTACCTGAGGTTCTTGTGTAGTTGCCACAACCTCTTGCACAGGTGATATAATCTAAAATATACATGTTTAATATAGATATTCTCCTACACTTAAATAGTATTTGGGTTACTTTTTATTATATATTACTGCATAAAAAGTTCACATTTGTATTTTGATGATTTTAAGAGACTATGACTTAAAACAATGAATTTAACTAGACTTGAAACCGATGGGTAAATAAAACCTAATCAAGTATGAAAGAAATTGTAAAACAAAAAAAACAAAGCCAAATGTAGAGTAAGATAATTGATTAATGTGACATTTTTCTAATTGTTCCAGTTCAAGTTATGTATTAAACTTAAAATATAAAATATTTAGTTCAAACAATTTCTAGGTCCATGTGATATCTTTTGCTTGAATATTGAATTAATATGTGGATCTACTAGTCGTGTTCAAAACAAGTTTACTAAATGTTATTCACCAATTAAATTTATTGTTTGTAATTTTTTAAAGATGATTTCTTTTTAATTTAATTACTTGTTTATGTTTAATGTAGAAACACAAATGTGAGAATTGAGATAACAAGAAATTCAGCTTAAAGGCCCAACATCACCACCACATATTTCATACGGAAAAAAGAAGAAAAAAACCTATGGGAAAATAAAAGAACAAGCAGCGACGGCAGAGGCGCACGGGAGGAGAAAAAAATTGGGATTCAACTTTGGAGTTTGGAGCACGATCGGAGAGCAATCGTTAAGCAAAGAGTAAGATCAGAGAGCAAGGATTGAAACATTCAAACATTAATAATTATTCGGTTTTGTCTCGCATTCGATTATTTTTCTTTGTTTCATTGATTCTCTCGTTTATGTTACTAAAGTTTGCAAATTTATTATCGTTTTTAATGTTTATAAACGTTATGAGTAGCTAATCTTTTAAGTACTACCTAGGTTGGGTTGAAAACTATTCATGTTTTGATTAAATATTTGGTTTTGACTTCGTATATTTGTTTATTAATCTTAGAACTTGATTATTGTCTCAATTAAATATGAACTCGTGTATTGTTTTATACTTAAATGTTATTGCCATGCTCATGTATGTTTTATCTAGATTGATTGCGTGACATCTAGATTAGGCTCGCACGTTAAAATTAATTACTTAGTGTTTTTAATTTTAAACTTTGATTAGAGATAATCTTAGGAGTATTGGTTGTGATTTGATAGTATTTTTCAATGTGCTACCTTATCTAAAACCTAGGAGTGATAGATATTGCTTAAAACCTCCTACCCATTGCTTGTTAGGTTTAGATTTCGCGAGAGCGTGTTTTGCCTTTCATTCGTGGTGTTAGTGTCTTAGCGTATTTAATTGGGTTTAATCAAGTTGTCCTTTGTCTTAGGGTTATATAATATAATCTTAAAGACACTGTGGTAGAAAACCTAGGGGTGATATTCCATTAGACATTTTAATAAACCTATCTAGTGCCTTACATGTGTCTTTGGTTTTCTTAAGGAGTAGCAACATACCTAGTTAACCCTAGATCCGTATTTTTAGAGATAGTCATACGAGTCATTACCTTTATGTCATTACATGTTAGTTAGATCCCTGCCTAGGTAGTTATTTAACATATTTGATCGTATTCAAGTTTCAAAGTTTGAATTCTTATTTGATTATTTCTTTCGTCGTGTTTCCATTAATTAATTTTAGTCAGATTGTTTGTTTTGTTTATTAATATTAATTGCTTAAAATATTAAAATTAATTAGGTTAGAAGTCGACAAAGGTTTATTATCGAGAGCCACAATTAGTGCCCACGGATGCGATATCCGGACTTACCGAAACTTTACTATATCACGACCAGTACACTAGCCGTTTGTGTGAAGTTTAGTTGGGAATTTCCAATTTTTAAAACTTATTTGTGAAAAACGCTTTTATAATAATTTAATATATATATTTTTCACACATCAACATGGCTTTCTTGAACTGGGGAGAGAGTAGGAACATGCTTGTATAACCTTTTCTGTCTCTTCTCCTCTTTGAATTAGAGAAGTAGCCTTTCATCCTCTGCTTCCTTCATCTCTCTTGACACTTCTATGTCAGCCAGTTCATTTAGTTTCTCTAAGGGGAGAGATATGATTTCATCTATGTCATAGTTCTTGGTCTGCAGGTAAGTAATCCTGACTACCCTCTACTCATCATCTTGAGTGTTTGGTCTGGGGGCAGCCCTGATTGCAGCTTGCATAAAGCCTGAAGACCCAAAGGAACTTTCTCCCCTTAGCTTCCTCTTCCTCTCTCTCTCCTTCTCCTCAATCTCCTCTGGAGTTAGAATCCTTTTCCCTTTGTCACCCATAGACCTTTGTGACACAGGGTGGAGAGAGCTTTGGCCTTCATTTCTTGGTGTAGCATCTAAGCTCTGGCCAGAGAGAGATTGTGAGACACCTACACCAGCAGGTGCTTCACTGAGGGAATGAATTTCTGAAGCAGTTGTTGTTGTGACAGGGCTCTCAGGTTCTATCACTGGGCCTTCAGTCAAGGTTTTCCATTTGAAGCTAATCTTAGGGTCTGCCTCAACATCCAGTTGACCAATGACATTACCTGATTGCCTTTGTCTCCTTCTAAGGCTGAACTCTTCAGTAATTCTATCTTGAATCCTGAGTGCTAACCTGTCAGCTTGTCTTGATTGACTTGGGTTACCAAGTGGCATGCTGATCAGGTCAAGACCTTCATAGTAGTTCAAGGTCTGAAAATTTAATACTTATTGCTGCCCTCGAACTCGGTGAAGGCTCTTCTATCAGCATCATACCTCCACCAAAATAATGTAGTTTGAAGTTCCTTGAGATGGGGATGACATAGCCCTTGGAATGCCTTCCTCAAAGAGACTCCTAATGACAGAGTCTATAATGTCCACATCAATGTGAACGTGAGGAAGTTGCTGAGTATGCACAATTGCAAGTGAGGATGGTGAGTCCTCAATATCCATACTCCCTGAAGAACTCCCAGGTTCTGTGACTATAATGACTTTCTCCCCATTTTTGGTAGCATCACCCTCTTGCATAGGTGAGCTAGGAGTTAGGTCAATCACATTCACAGGTTCTTGTGTTCCTGGTTGAGCTCCCCTTAAAGGTCTCCTAGCTAGTTTTTCCCTGAGATAAGATATCTCAAGTTGCTGATCATTGACCCTATTTTGCAATGTAGTCACTTGAGATTCAAGATGATTAACCTTAGAGAATAAATAGGAGCATGTTTTTGATAGTTTTTGCACCTTTAGTCTCAGATTCCCCTCATCTTCATTAGAAGAATCATTGGGGGATGAGATGATTGGACCAAGGTTCTCTGTCTCACCACCAGCTTTAGGTTCTTGGCTGCTGGAATTCCTCTGCTCATTGACAGCCTCAATTGAAGTGTCAATGGGCTAAGTTGCCATGGTTGAGGTCTTAATGATGTAGTCACTTGAAGAAGTGAGAGCCTTTTCCATATGGACCTCCTGAACAGGTTTAGAAAGATCCACCTCAGTGATAGGTGACTGATGTGGGCTAGACAAAGGAGACTCAGGAGTACTCATCTCTCTTTGAGTAGGGGCAGAGTAGAGAGACTCATGGTGCTCACTGAAACCTAAGTCTTCATCAGTATAGAATGAGAGGTTGGGAATGGGTTGATTTAAGTCTAAAGGCTGGGGATGGTAACTGTCCCCTGAAGGTTGTTCACTTGAGTGTTGAGACTCAGAGTGAAATCTTAAGGCAATTGGGCTTGTGAGCTCATCAGGGTGAGCATGAGGAACCTCACCACTGATTCTTGAAGAGATAGGAGTGGTTTGCTCCTCAGGGGAAGTGGGAGCTCTAGTGTCCACTTCCTCCTATATGGGTGAGTGTATGGGGGCCTGCACAAACTCAATAGCTTGAGCAGGGATTCGGTTGGATTTTCTTTGGTAGGTGAGGGTGATTTGTGGTCTTTTTGGTGGTTGGGAGGTAGAAGGTGTGGGTTCAACACTAGCTTGTGTTTCTAGGTTGTCACCTTGAGCAATGAGCTCTAACTGTGAGCCCAGTTCACAGTTGAGAATGTGTTGGACATATCTAGGAAACATATAATACTCTAAGGAGTCAAGTTAGCAAGCAAATTTGTATAAACAAACTGAGAGTACCTATACTTGACCCCTTGAACCATTCCATGTACAATGAAGGAGAGATCCTCAGGAATCTGGTCTCACCCTCCATGGTTGTTTGACAAGCTGTGGATAACCACATGAAGCAGGTATTTCCACCGGGATAAGACCTTCCCTTTCCTGAAGGTCTTTACAGAGAAATCTCCCTCATAGTCCATCTGCTCAAAGGAATGATTTACAACTTCGTTTGGGAAAGACAACTCACCTTCTTCATCATCCAGCTGCAAGTGAGTGGTGATGATGGCCAGAGTGATGAAGATTGTCCTCCCCGACACTGTGGCAGACAGTGCCTTCTCCCCATCCATAATGACCTTTTGGCAGGTCTTCCAGAATTCAAGCAGATGATCCTCATAGAGAGTAGGATCAATGGTTAGAGAGGTGAAGTAGTTGGATAGAGCTAAGAAACGACAAATCTCTGAGAAACTTTCATTTTACTCAAAGCTTAACAGAGCAACCTGGTTGTGTTGCCTGTAAAGTTGCATGGAGAAATTTGGGTTGTTTCTACGGTTTAGGTTGGCCACATGAGAAGCTTAAGGATGAAGAAAGATGAAGGACAAAGGTGGTTTGGGAGAATTTATGTTTAAGGAATAGTGTAATTGATGAAGATAGTGAAAGAGGGGGTAACCGTTGGGTATTTATGTGAAAAGGATTGGAGACAAAGTTAATAAAAGAGGATAAACATTAAACTCCGGATGTCGGTCCCACCGCTGAAAAGTAGTTTACTTTCTCCCAAAAAGTAGTTTTCTTGGAAGTCGAGAAATCTTCCGAAGGTTATTTGCTTCAGAAGTTGTGAAGAAAAAGCTTCCGAAGTCAAATTGGCTTCGGAAGAAATTTCAAAAGTTTTTGAGAATTTTGCTTCAGAGGAGAATTAACACTCAGAGATTTTTATTCTAAGGAGAATATAAACTTCCGAAAGTAAATTTCTTTCCGAAGAAACTTGTTCTTTGAAAACATACAGGGTGCTTAAGTTGATTTTAAGCTTCGGAAGATATTTCAGAAATTTCATCCGAAGGTAATATTAATGAAGTAGTTATTTGTTTACTTAGACATAAATTTCTTCCGAAGGTAATTTTAAATCTTCCGAAGAGATCAAAATTTTCAAAAATCTAAGAAAAGTCTTTTAAAAAGATTTTCTTCCAAAGAAAACAAGGGCTTATGGAGGTGATAGAATAGACAACTTAGGACACACAGGTTTTAGAAATAAATATGATTAAGTTTTAAGAAAAGCTATTCAAAGTTAATCATCCAAATAGCTGATACAAGATATTTAAATCTCTGCTCATCAAAAGCTTTGGTGAACAGATCATCATATTGTTCATTTGTGTTAACTTTGATGATTAATCCCTTTTCAAAGTTATCTCTAATCAAAGGATACCTGATATTGATATGCTTTGTCCTTGAGTGCTGCATAGGATTTTCTGTGATTGAGATAGCACTATTGTTGTCTATGTGGATGGGAGTCTCTTTAAAGTTGAATCCGTAGTCCAACATCTGATTTTGAATCCAAAGCACTTGAGCACAGCAGGTTGCAGCAGCAATGTATTCAGCCTCAGCAGTTGATGCAGACACACAGGATTGTTTCTTACATTGCGAAGAGACTACTCTTCCGACAAGAAATTGACATCCCCCTTATGTAGACTTTGCAGTCATGTTGCAACCACCATAGTCACTATTTGTATAAGCATACAGATTAAAGTCAGAATTGTTTGGATACCAAAGGCCAAGTGATGGAGGACCTTTCAGATATCTTAAAATTCTTTTGACAGTGACCATGTGTGTCATCTTGGGATTGGCTTGATATCTTGCACAAATGCATGTAGAAAACATAATATCTGGCCTGCTAGCTGTAAGGTACATAAAAGACCCAATCATTGCCCTGTAGAGATGCTCATCAACACACTCCCACTCAAGATCAGGTCCAAGGGAGTGAATTCTGGCTATGGGTGTCTTAGCAACCTTACAATCAGTCATGTTGAACCTTTTAAGTATGTCTTGTACATACTTTGACTGACTTATGAAGATGCCATTGTCAACTTGCTTCACTTGAATTCTTAGAAAGAAATTGAGTTCCCCCATGGCAGTCATTTCAAACCTGTCCTTCATCATCCTCTTAAAGTCTTTGTAGAGCTTTGGATTAGTTGACCTAAAGATAATGTCATCTACATATACTTGAACTAGCATTATGTCATTTCCTTTGATGAAGTGAGTTCCATCTATAGTACCCTTTTTGTAGCCATGTTGACAGAGATACTAAGATAGAGTCTCATACCACTTCCTTGGTGCTTGGTGCAGCCCATAAAGAGCTTTATCAAGCTTGCAGACATAATCAGGATGATCAGGATCTGCAAACCCAGGTGATTGTCTGACATACACTTCTTCATCAATCACCCCATAAGAAAAGTACACTTAACATCAAGTTGGTAGACCTTGAAGTTCTTGGATGCAGCAAAAGCTAGGAATATCCTAATAGCTTCAAGTCTTGCTATAGGAGCAAAAACATCTGTGTAGTCAATTCCTTCTTCTTGAGTATACCCTTAAACAACTAGTCTTGCCTTGTTCTTGATGACAAGTCCTCTATCATCATTCTTATTCTTAAAAACCCATTTGGTTCCTATGGTAGTCTTCCCTTGAGGAAGAAGACATAGGTTACAAACCTTTTGCCTTTTGAATTGAAGCAGCTCCTCTTGCATAGCTTCAACCCAACTTCCATCCTCTAGAGCCTCATCAATTTTCTTTGGCTCTATATGGGACAAGAAAAAAGAGTGAAGAAAAACATTTGATTCATGGGTTTGTCCTCTTGTTCTCACTCCTGAATCAACATCTCCAATGATGTTTGTGGTAGGATGAGACTTGTGGATCCTTAGCTAAGGGATCACAGCAAGTTGCTTAGACAGATCTAAATTTGAAAAATTTTGATCTAGAAAGGAAGATTCACCCTCCATATTAGCACACTTATCAAGATTGACTTGATCCAATGAGTGTGTGACATCATTGATGTTGTCTTCAACAGAGTGGTTATCAACATCAAGAAATTCCTGATCACTTTCACCACCACCATTTTCTCAAACATTTTAAGCTCCTTCCTCTGAGTTTTGTGCCTCTAAGCTGGAATTTGAAAGCATCCCAAAAGTATTAGCAGGATTTGTCATTGATGTGCTGGTAGAAGCTTCATTTGCAGGATTAGTTACCACTGGAGCTAAAGATGTGTAACTTGAAGGTTTTCTTCGCTCAAATCTTGGGTCAGGATCACCTGTAAGTAGTATATCTGTGAATCCTAAAACATTCTCACAAGATTTGTTAAAACATTTGGTAACTAAATCAAGATCAAATAGCCAATCCGGACCAGAACCTTTCACACTAGGAGTGTGCTCATTGAAAGTCACATTGGCTGACTCTTCAACTACTCTAGTTATGAGATTGTATACTCTATAAGCTTTAGCTTGAGAAGAGTATCCAATAAAGTGTCCATCATCTGATTTCTCAGCAAACTTGGCAATTTGATCTTTGGTATTCAAGATGGTGCAAGAACATCCAAATGTTCATTAACCACTAAAACTCTGTTTTGCACATAGCAAGCAGTGTTCACTGCCTCGGCATAGAAGGTGATGGGCCGTTTAGAGTCAGACAACATAGTTCTTGTAGCTTCAATCAATGCCCTGTTTCTCCTCTCAGCAACACCATTTTGCTGAGGAGTCCTGGGAGCACTATATTGTCTTGTAATACCTTTTTCATCACAAAATGTATCAAGAATTTGATTCTTGAATTCAGTTCCTTGATCACATCTTATGATCTTTGACCTTGTGATCACATTGATTCTCAATCTTTAAGATGAAATTCTTCAGAATCTCAGGGGTCTCATCCTTAGTTCAAGAAAAAAGACCCAAGTGAAACTTGTAAAGTCATCTGTGATCACTAAACAATAACTGGTCCTTCCTAGACTCATTACACTAGTGGGGCCAAAGAGATCCATATGTAATAAGTGTAGGCGATTAATGATGGAAATTCTTTCCTTTGGCTTCTGAGATACCTTGTGTTGCTTCCCTTTCAGGCATGCAACACAATGGTCATCACTTGTAAACTCTTTCTTTGGTATTTCAGTTACCAAATCATTCTTAATTAATTTATTCATGTTTTTAAAGTTTACATGGCACATTCGTTTATGCCAGAGGAAAGATTCATCATTATTTTCTTTAGACAGAAAGCATGAAACTTCTTCTGAGGGAGATGTTTCTTGCAAGTCCATCTTGTACATGTTCCCTTTCCTGGGGGCTCTGAGCAGGATGTGCTCATGAGGAATGACCACCCCGGACCTGAGAATAATGCACTCATGCTTAGTAAAGAGCATGTTATGACTCTGATCACAAAATTAGGATACACTCAGAAGATTGTACCCAAGCTCCTTGACAAAGTTTATCTTCTCAATGCTGAGCTTACCATTTGTGTCCTTGCCCCTTCCTATAATGTAACCTCTTGCATCTCCTCCAAAAGCAACTGGTCCTCCATCTATTCTTTCAAACTTTTGGAGTAATAACCTATTGCCTGTCATGTGCCTGGAACAGCCACTATCAATGATCTATACATTTCTGTTTTTCTTGACCTGTTCCTGCACAAAAGAGATGGTTAGTTACATTTCGAAACCCAAGCCTCATTGGTCTTGGGCTCATCAAAAGAAGTTGAAGAGAATGCAACAGTAATTGATCCTATAGTCATGCTAGAAGGATCATTTGCTGATGTTGATGAAGAACTTTCAGTCACTTGGTCTTCCTTTGACTTTCATACCACCTTTGGAAGCTTAGACTTGACCTTCAATATTTCAAAAGTTTTGATGACTTCGGAAGTTTTGATGACTGGACCATCGGAAGATCTTGCTTTCACTGCAGCAGGCTTCAGTGTTTCGGAAATATTCCTTTCTTCCGAGACCAAATTTTCTTTCGAAGGAAAGTTTCCACTTGTCTTCTTCTTCATTTTGGAGCTCCCGAAGGAAACATATTTTCCTTCCGAAGCTTGCTTCTTCTTTTCCAAACTCTTAGAAGTTTCTTTCTTGGTCATGTGGAGAGTACTCTTTGGATTGTAAACACAATCCTTAGCAAGATGAGAAGTACTCCCACACATAACACAATCCATTTTCTTTCTTCTAGGAGTTTTCCTTTATGAACAAGGCTGAACTTGATCACTTTCCTTCTCCATCTTCATCTTTGCAGATGCTGTGGCAGTTCTTGTGGGGATGGAACTAGCTTTGGAGCTGGATGGTTCAGGTTGTACAGTAGTGGTGCAAAACTGATCAGCCTTCTTCTTGATGATGGGATGATTTGGACATGATCCAGAACTCTTGGTGATGGAGTTCAAGTTGGTGTCTTCAGCCTTTACCACTTCAAATCCTGCAGAGATAAAGACATGTTTCTGTGCAGAATTGAAGGTGGCCTTGATCTCTTGAGCTTTTTTGGACTTTCTTTTGGCCTTCCTGATCAAGTTCTTTCTTCTTGACTTGGTCATCCTAATAGTATTGCTCTTCTCAGATAGATGGTGACCCTTCTTAGAATGTTCTTCTTCACTCTTTTCAGAGCCATTCTCCACCATCTCCTCTTCATCCTATTTAGTCACAGGATCTATGAGAGGAATCTCATCTTCACAAGTTCCACACCTAGGAGATCTTATAGACAAGATTGTGTATGGAGGAGCTATCTCACAAGATTCTAGTCCCTGCTTATTTTGATAATAAACTTTTGCATGCAAGGATGAGGATATTTTGTTCTTGAAGGTCTCTTCTTCAAGAAACATTTTTTTGCCTTGGCTTTGCTGATCACAAGCTCACCATGGCATTCAGCTAACTTAGTAACGAGGTCTTTGATCTGAGTCCTGTAGTTTGTATGCTCATGTTTAAGAGTTGAAATGGTTTTCTCTAAGTTCTCTATCTTTAGTTTATAATCATTTCAGCTTTTTCAAAATCAGCTTTTAAGATATTTAAGGACTAAAGATCAGATCTCATTTCTAAGTTATAGGACCTATATCTATTGACTTTAGCAATGCATTCAGGAGTACAAAGATGTTCCAATACCTTGGCTTTATCGTGGTCTGTCATGAGTGCTTGGTTTGGAGATGCATCTTCTACCTGAAAGCTCCAGTCAAAGCCTCCTTCTTCAACAGCAAATGCATCTTGCTGCTTTGGCTTCTCATTATGGGGGGCTTTCTCAGTGTAGTTTGGTTTGGTTTGTGCTTGGCCACTATTTGTCCTTGGTGCCTTACACTCCCTTGCAAAGTGTCCCATCTGGTTATAGTTGTAACATTTTACTTTGCTTTTATCCAGCCCAAACTTTCCACTGGCTGCATTGCTTGGAAACTTTCTCCCTGTCCTCTTATAGAACTTCTTGGCTCTATGAGTGAGAAGAGCCATCTGCTGGACTATCTCCATGTACTCCAGATCATCTGGATGGATACAGTCCAAATCTTCAAGGGTAAAGAGAAAGTTGCTTGAGGTTTCATCAGTAGAGACAAAAGCATGAGAAAAACTTGTCTCTTGGAAAGGACTTCTTTGAGTGTGGCTTTCCCTTGGAGTCTCTGTAAAGGTGATGAAAGGGCCCTTTTGTGAGTTGTCATAGTTTCACCTACATTAAAGGTGAAGTTTTCAAACTGCTGCTTCAGGAGATCCTTCTTGTTCTCCTTTGCTTTAGTAGACCCCTCATACATCAGCTTCAGTGCTTCCCATAGTTGCTTGGCAGTTTTGTACTTCTTGAAGCCTCTATAGATGGAGTTTGAAAGAGCAGTTTGAGGGGCTGTCATGGCTTTGTGATCAATCTCTATTCTCTTCCTGTCTTCTTCAGAGTAATCATCCACAACCTTAGGAATCATACAACCACCAGTAGTAGAAGTGGTGCTTGGTATGTAAGGTCCTTCAACAACAAAGTCCCACATCCTGGAGTCTTGAGACTTGATGAAGCCTTCCATTCTTTGACACAAGTATCAAAGTCTTCAAGAGTGATCAGAGGGGACTTTGTCATGGTTCCATTTTCCATATCAGCTTTGGTAATAACTTCCATTTGAGTTGTTAAGTATTTTGTGTGTGTGAGGGATCTTAAGATGGTGAGATCTTATATCAAGAGCCTGAAATGCTCTGATACCAAATGCAGGACAGGTGAAGGGTATGCACTTACAACACAACAACACACTGAGGAGAGTTGCTTAGAACACTTAACAGATCAAATAGGAAACTGGTTAATTTTAGTGAAAGATGCTAAGAACACAAGTAAATAGGAGACAAAACAAACAACACAAGTGATTGGATTTCAAGAATGTTATATATTGCTTCTCAAGTTCTATTACAAATGTTACAAAGCCTACGATGGAAAGTTACAAGTACATGAGATACTTTATACTACATCCTACAGCCGGCCATACTTTGAAAGCCAGATGGATAAAATTGACTAGACAACTACAAAATCAAATGTAGAGTCAAAAGACAGATTTGCCTTTTGACTAGTGACTATGACATGCCATAGCTAAAATCCTAATATATTACAAAAAGGATAAAAGTACATAAAGTAGAAAGCACAGACTCAAGACCTCAATGTACATTTACCAAAAGCATGGACCTTTCACCAACTCATGTAAGTTGGTGACTTTACAGAGTTGCAGCGGAAAGGTGGTCCAGCTTTATGGTAAAGTACATCAGATAAAAGCATGTCTCTAAAAGTCTTCGAAAGAAATCTGTCTTCACTCTTTGGCTTCGGAAGACTTTGTCTTTGAAGCTTCGGAAGACTTCATTTTTGGCTTCAGAAGATGTTGGTCTTAGCTTTGAAGATTTTACACTTAGTGTATTTCTAGTGCATGGTGTAAAACTTCCGAAGCATTTCTACTTCTATTCTTCAGTGCATGCATGCAGAGAGACTTTGGATGTTTTGGCTGCATCAGACTTATAGGAATGCTTACAAAGGTGCTCCATCTCTTGGCCTTTGGTATCCATAGAATTCTGACTTTAATCTGTTTGCTTATACAAATAGTGACTATGGTGGTTGCGACATGACTGCAAATTGTACGTCAGGGGGATGTCAATTTCTTGGTAGAAGAGTAGTCTATTGGTAATATAAGAAACAATCCTGTGTGTCTGCATCAACTGCTGAGGCTGAATACATTGCTGTTGCAAGCTGTTGTGCTCAAGTGCTTTGGATTCAAAATCAGATGCAGGACTATAGATTCAACTTCAAGGAGACTCCCATCCATATAGAACACAACAGTGCTATCTCAATCACATAAAATCCTTTGCAGCACTCAAGGACAAAGCATATCAATATCCGGTATCATTTGATTAGAGATAACTTTGAAAAGCGATTAATCAAACTAGTCAAAGTTAACACAAATGAACAATATGCTAATCTGTTCACCAAAGCTTTTGATGTGCAGAGATTCAAATATCTTGTATCAGCTATTGGAATGATTAACTTTGAATATCTTTTCTTAAAACTTAATCATATTATTTCTAAAACCTATGTGTCCTAAGTTGTCTATTTCATCACCTTCATAAGCCCTTGTTTTCTTTGGAAGAAAAATCTTTTCAAAAGATATTTCATAGATTTTTGAAAAATTTGATCTCTTTTCTTTTCGGAAGATTTAAAATTACCTTCGGAAGAAATTTATGTCTTAGTAAACAAATAACTACTTCAGTAAATTTACCTTCGGAAGAAATCTCTGAAATATCTTTCGAAGCTTAAAATCAACTTAAGTATTTTTATGTTTTAAAAGAACAATTTTCTTCCGAAAGCAATTTACCTTCGAAAGTTTTCATTCTTTTTAGAATAAAAACTCCGAGTATTAAATCTCTTCCGAAGCAAAATTCTCAAAAACCTTTGAAATATCTTCCGAAGCCAATTTGCCTTCGGAAGCTTTTTCTTCAGAACTTCCGAAGCTAAATAACCTTCGGATGATTTCTCGACTTCCAAGAAAACTACTTTTGGGCAAAAGTAAACTACTTTTTCAGAGGTATGACCGACATTCGGATTTCAAAGTTTATCCTCTTTTATTAACTTTGTCTCAGATCCTTTTCACATAAAAACCCAACGGTTCCCCCCTCTTTCATTATCTTCTTCAATTACACTATTCCTTAAACCTAAATTATCTTAAACCGCCTTTGTTCTTCACCTTCCTTCACCTTTAAGCTACTCAAAATGGCCAATCTAAACCGCAGAAACAACCCTGACTTCTCCATTCAACTTCACAGGCAACACAACCAGGGTGCTCTGTTGAACTCTGAGAATGATGATAGTTTCTCATAGGTTTGTAGCTTTCTAGCTCTATCCAACTACTTCACCTCCCTAACCATTGATCCTACTCTCTATGAGGATCATCTGCTTGAATTTTGGAAGACCTGCCAAGAGGTCATTATGGATGGGGAGAAGGCACTGTCTGCCATAGTGCAGGGGAGGACAATCTTCATCACTCCGGCCATCATCAACACTCATTTATAGCTGGATGATGAAGAAGGTGAGTTTTCCTTCCCAAAGGAAGCTGTTAATAATTCTTTTGTACAGATGGGCTATGAGGGAGATTTCTCTGTAAAGACCTTCAGGAAAAGGAAGGTCTCATCCCAGTGGAAATACATGCTTCATGTGGTTATCCACAACTTGTCAAACAAGCATAAAGGGTGGGATTAGATTCATGAGGATCTCTCCTTCATAGTGCATGGAATGGTTCAAGGGGTCAAGTTCAGGTACTCTCAGTTTGTTTATACAAATTTTCTTGCTAACTTGGATTCCTTAGAGTATTATATGTTTCCTAGATATGTTCAACACATTCTCAAATGTGAACTGGGCTAACAGTTGAGGAAAACATATAATATTCTTAAATTAGGACAGATGAAGCCCGACATCTTTAAAATTATAAAGAAGCCAACTGTAGGCTTCTCACGGGTAGAAACTGCCATTGTCCCAAAAATGTTAGGGCTCATTGCTCAAGGTGACAACCTAGCAACACAAGCTAGTGTTGAACCCACACCTTCTACCTCCAACCACCAAAAAGACCACAATCACCCTTACCTACAAAAGAAAATCCAACGAACCCCTGCTTAAGCTATTGAGTTTATGCAGGTCCCCATACACTCACCCATATAAGAGGAAGTGGACACTGGAGCTCCCACTTCCCCTGAGGAGCAAACCACTCCCATCTCTTTAAAAATCAGTGTTGAGGTTCCTCATGCTCAGCCTGATGAGCTCACAAGCCAAACTTTCTTAAGCCTTCACTCTGAGTCTCAACACTCAAGTGAACAACCTTCGGGGGATAGTTACCATCCCCAGCCTTTAGACTTAAATCAACCCATTCCTAACCTTGAATTCTATACTGATGAAGACTTAGGGTTCAGTGAGTACCATGAGTCTCTCTACTCTTCCCCTACTCAAGGAGAGATGAGTGATCCTGAGTCCCCTATGTCTAGCCCAAATCAGTCACCCATTACTGATATGGATCAACCTGAACCTGTTCAGTGATCCATATGGAAGAGGCTCTCACTTCTGCAAGTGATTACATCATTAAGACCTCAACCATGGCAACTCAACCTATTGACACCTAAACTGAGGCTGTTAATGAGCAGAGGAAATCCAGCAGCCAAGAACCTGAAGCTGGTGGTGAGAGAGAGGACTTTGGTCAATCATCTCATCCCCCAATAATTCTTCTGATGAAGATGAGGGAAACTTGAGACTAAAAGTGCAAAAACTATCAAAAACATGCACCTATTTAGTCCCTAAGGTTAGTCACCTTGAATCTCAAGTGACTACCCTACATAACAGGGTCAATGATCAGCAACTTGAGATATCTTATCTCAGGGAAAAACTAGCTGGGAGACCTTTAAGGAGAGCTCAACCAGGAACACAAGAACCTGTGAACGTGATTGACCTAACTCCTAGCTCACCTATGCAAGAGGGTGATGCTACCAAAAAGGGGGAGAAAGTCATTACAGTCACAGAACCCGGGAGTTCTTCAGGAAGTATGGACATTGACGACTCACCATCCTCGCTTGCAATTGTGCATACTCAGCAACTTCCTCAAGTTCACATTGATGTGAATTCTATAGACTGAAGATCATGTATAGGTTGGACTCACCTTAGTTAAGATTAGATTATGTTTATATTACTTTGTAATAGGTTTAATGTTAGTTTCTTTTGAATGTAGTTCATTTTGTTTAGTTTTGTAGTCCATTGAAACTATGAACGAAACTACAGTTTCGCTCATAGGTAGCTATTCTAGTTCACCCGGTGAATCTGCTGTTTCTGCCAGGCGAAACTGTAGTTTCGGCAGTACAGTTTCGCTGGCAGCGAAACTGTCTGCGAAACTAAGACTTCTATATATAGATTTGACCATTTTCATTGTTTGCTATCCTTGAAAAACTCTAATCGTTTATCATTGTTGCAAGTGAGCTTAGTAAGCAGTATTATCTCAGAAATATATTTGTGCTTTGTTATTATTGATTGTATTGATCATCATTGTTCTTACTTTGGTATATTTGTGATTGTTCTCAATCTTCTTCATCTTTGTTCTATTGTTCAACATCTCATTTGTACTGCAAATCGACCAAATGGACTAACAATATGGTATCAGAGCCTTAGTGCTCATGATTTGTTGAGTTTTTGTTTGTTTTTGTTCAATATCAAGTTTTCATCAATTTCAGACCAAATTCTAGTGTATTTGATATGGAATTTGCTTGAATTTTGTTTGTTTTTTGTTGCAGAAGCTCTGTAAATCATCAGATCTCAAATCCATTAAGTTTTTGATGATTTCAGATTGATTTCGTGTTGAAAAAGCTTTTCAGCTTCATCCGACAAAATTACATATTCATCCAGCGAAACTGCCTAATCTTTTAGCAAAACTACATGTGTTATCCTCTTTGAAGTTGTTTTCTGCTATCCAACGAAAGTAGTTTCATTGAACAAAAGTTCAACAGTGTTTGTGGGTGATTTACAAGCAAAATTGTTGCCAAAAGTACCATTGAACGAAAGTTCAAGCTTGTTTCGTGCGAAATTGTCCACGAAACTAAGTAATTTCAGGCATTTGGCTAGCGAAACTGTTGCCGAAATTGCCTGCGAAACTAAGGCGGCCTAGCGAAACTAGTTTTTCTCTGCGAAATTGTCTGCGAATTTACCAATTTCCAGCGAAACTATTTCTACCCCAGCGAAACTAGTATGTTAAAGATGACTTCCCTCACCCTTGCAGATCTTGAAAGTGTAGCTCCCAATAGACCTCCGAGACTTATAAATGGGGACAATTTCGAGGATTGGAAGTGATGTCTCAAAGCATTTTTCTTCTACACTGACCACAATCAATGGGAATCTATCATTTCTTGTCCTCACATACCAATTGTCACTGTTGGGGATGTTGTATCTCAAAACAAGGACCCGTCCACATTCAAAAACAAGGATCTGAAGCTGATTAATCGAGACCAGAAAGCTTTTGGAGCATTAACTCTCTGCCTCGCACCAGACATCTACATTCGATTCACTGAGCATAAGAATGCTAAGTCTCTCTTCAATGCTCTATGTGAGTTCTATGATGGTAATGATGAGCTGGTGAAGGATAAGAGCATTCAAGCTGAGAAGGAATTCAACTCCTTTGGGGGATACAAGAACGAGAGTCTCAAAGATCTCATAAATCGTTTTCTGATAGTTTCAAGCACACTGAAGAAATACGATGAAAAACTTTCCAATAGTGAGCAAGTAAACAGATTGCTAGACTCTCTCCCACCTCAGTGGAGCCTTCTGGCGAGAATGCTAAAGCAGGAAAGAGGTTTCACTGACTACAAGCTTATGGACATCATCAATAAGCTTAAATCCTTCGAGTTAGACATGAAGAGAAGGGAATTCAACCAAACCATGATGCCTACATCTGGTTTCACTCAAAATGCTGCATTATTCTCTTCCGCTGCAAGCTCTCCTATTCAGACATCTGGTCAAGGAGGAGTGAATACTGGTAATTATTCAGGAGGTTGTGGTAGTGCTATGAGAGATCAAGCTAATTCGAAAGCAAATGTTGAAACTTCAGTTCCATCCGAGACAATGGCTCTTTTTGGTATGTTTGTTCAAAGCTATGAAGCCTTAGTGGCAGGGGAGTTGAAAGGCAAAGGAATGATGATGGAGGATATGTATCAGGTGGACCCTGATGATCTTGAAGAGACTGATATTCAATGGCAAATGGCAATGTTGACACTTAGAGCCCAGAGATTCATGGAGCACACTGGAAGAAAGAACTTCGGAGGTCAAAGATCTAACTCCTAACTAGGATTTGATAAGTCTAAGCTGAGGTGTTTTAATTGCAAACAGTTAGGACATTTCAAACGTGAATGTCCATTGCCAATCGTCACTGATCCTATTAACTTGGGAGTTCCACAACTGGTTTCTAGTGGGAGTAAAGAGGAATTGAGTCACAAGAAAGAGACAGCTTTGATCTCTAATTTTAATTGGAGTGCTTAAGTTGAAGAGACGAGAGATGAGATAAATCAAGCACGGGTGGCTGAGATTGTGGAAGGAAAGGGGAAGGTAAACTGTGAGGATGAATTTGATCCGTTCAAAGAACTTAGAGATGAAGCTGAGTTGTCTATGAAGGTGAAGGAGGATGAGAGGGTGAAAGAAGGTAAATCTGAGGAATTGAGGAAGGAAGGAAGTCAATCCACTGAGAAATGAAAAGAAAATGATGATACTGCTACCACTGTCGAGGAAAGCAAGTCATGTACTCCGGTGTGCCAATGTGAGAAGGCCTTAGCAGCAGAAAAGGTGGTGATGGGACTTCCGTATGTGGTAATTCAGGATATGTGTTCTTCTGCATGTAAAATCAGGTTATTTGGGGTTTATAAATCCAATCGTTTATTAATTGTAATGAGAAAGATTTAAAACGAATTAATGAGGAACTTATAATAAACGAGTCTAAATATTTTGTTAAATTAAACGAGGCTTTGAAAGAGAATGATCACCTAAAACGAATAGTTTTAGAAAGAAATGTTGAAATTAATACTTTGACTGAAAGGGTTGCTCTTACTGAATTTGAAACAAGCAAACTTCAGCCAAAGCTAGAAAAATGGACAATATCGGGAATGAAACATGATGATCTATGTAAATCTCAGCGGGGGGCTAGGATTAAAACATGATCGGGATATGAAAATGCTAAGGTTTATCCTCCTCCCAGTACTTACTGCTATTCTCCTCTGCCTGTTCCTCATCCTTCTAATGATTTGATCAAAATAGATACTAACAGTATGTCTGCAGGTTTAGAAGGTGTGAATCCTAAGCATGTTCGTGAGGACTACGATTATGGACTGACTAGCGGGCTTGGATGCACTAGTCTTAGTACACCTGAATCTCAGCATCCTGTCTTAGATCATAGATCTAGTTTAAATTCTGTTTTTGTTTCTAGTGAATCTCTAATAGACTCTGTCTCATCATGTTCTCGTGATGTTTCTATTTCATCTTTAACTTCTGTGGATTGTGATGATGCTACTGTTTCTGATTGTGTTAATAGTGTGAATGATTCCACCAAAAGGAGCAACGAGAAAAATAAGACTAATTGTTTTGAAGAATTCTTTTCTCATCCTAAACAATCTTTTACCCCAATAAATAATTCTTAATCAAATGAAAGGATATCGTCATCATCTGACGCTAGTACAAGTTGTACAAGTACTACATGTACTTCTGATGACAATTCATCTTCTTTTGTAAATAACTATTCTTTTTCAAATAAGAACAGACCTCGAGACATGTATGAGACATACAGTGATGTAGATTCTAAACTGTCTGAATGTGATAAGGAAATACTTATTGATCAAATCCCTACCCCGTTACATAACAGACCTAGATTAAAACCACACTGTTTTAGGTGTGGTAAAGATGATCATGTAGTTAAGCATTGTCCAGAACTACATTATAGACATGTTAATAGGAATTCATTTGGGAATAGATTGACAAAATTTGTTAGTAATTTCTTCTGTAAGAAATCTGTCCCTCCTAAACCCAAAGTTGTTCAAACTTGGGTCCCCATTTCAGCTGGTTAACCTGTTCTTTGATATTTTTGCAGGAGTCATCCACGAAGGTCGTCAAACTGTATATGGAATTTGGATAGTGGATGCTCCAGACATATGACGGGGCTCAAGGACTTATTGACCAATTATCGACTAATAAATGGATGATATGTCGCATTTGCTGGCGACAAGAAAGGAGGGAAAATGATCGGTCAAGGAGAAGTTTCCAATGGCTCTCTAACTTTAGAGAAAGTCAATTATGTACCTGAGCTTGCGTTTAATCTGTTGAGTGTCTCTCAGATTTGTCATAAGGACATTCTGGTCTTGTTCAAATCCAATGAATGTCTCTTTCTAAAATATGATATTGATATTCCAGATGAGATGGTACTAATGAGGCTCCAAGAAAGACTGATACATATCTTCTTGACATGGGTTCAAGGGAGTCAACATCTACCATCACCTGCCTTTAAAGCTTCAACTTCTGAGTCTTTCCTATGGCATCACAGATTAGGCCACGTTAATTTCAAAAATATAAACAAATTAGTTAAAAACAATCTCGTTAGGGGACTACTCTTAAAAGATTTCTCTGTGGTTGAAAAATGTATGGCATGTGCCAAGGGCAAACAACATAAGAAACAACACAAGCCAAAACTTGAAAATAGCATATCTAATCCCCTCGAGTTGTTACACACTGATTTGTTTGGCCCAATCAGTGTTAAATCAATTGCTAAAAAATCTTTCTGTCTTGTCATAACAGATGATTTTTCCAGGTACTCTTGGGTGAGATTTCTTGCTCACAAGGGAAGACTGCTGAGGAGCTGCTGAAGCTAGTTCTTTCAATCGAGTCTATAAGCAAGAGGAAAGTTATGGAAATCGGAAGTGACAATAGTACTGAATTCTGAAATCAAATCTTTGATTCGTTCTGTGCTGCTAAGGGAATTCTAAGACAATTCAATGCTGCGAGGATCCCTCAACAGAATGGTGTGGCTGAACGAAAGAATCGCACCCTCATTGAAGTTGCTCGTACAATGTTGATTGAATCATCTTTACCCATAATCTTTTGTGCTGTGGCGGTGAACTGTGCTTCATACGTTTTGAACAGGGTGTTGATAGTCAAGGACAAAATGAAGACTCCTTATGAACTTTTTCATAAGTGAAGGCCTTTAATTGACTTCTTTCGACCAGTTGGTTGCTCCTGCACTTTATTGAATACTCAGGCGCAGAAGATGAAATTTGGTGTCGTGTCTGATGAATGTTACTTTGTCGGCTATTCTTCTTCACAAAAAGCTTATCGGGTGTATAACAAGAGAACACGTATTATTCAAGAGTCGTTCTATGTTGATTGGCAGGAATCTAATTCCTCCGATGTTCGATCTAAACCAGCATGGTTCTTTGTGACACCCAGTCAATCAGGTCAACACTCGAAACCATTCGTAATGATAAATTATGAATATTTAATTATATACACTAATTAATTTATATTTTACGTTAACGGTTTAACGAACCTTGGAATCATTTAACCAATTACTTGTCTCTAATAGTAATCATAACCATAACTAAGAATAAGAATAATAATAATGTTATTACACATAATGAAACTAATAATAATAATACTACTAATAATAATTATAATAACAATATTAATTAAATTAAATTAGATGTAAAATTATTTTTAGGTGGAGTGTCTGCATGGATGACAACTTGTCATCCATGAGTCTACAAAACCAAATAATGATCAAGCATCATCACAACCCTTTCATTTCCATCACCTCTTCCCATTCCAAACACAACACACACACCCACCCACCACCACCACCCTTCGGCCACCCAACTGCCGCCTGCTCCCCCACCGCCGCCTGCCCCGCCGCAGGCAACCACCATCACCATCAATCACCACGACCACTACCCTCAACACCATCCACCGTCGCCATCACCACCCTCAACACCATCCACCATCGCGACCGCCACCCTCAACACCATCCACCGTCGCCATCACCACCCTCAACACCATCGACCATCGCGACCACCACCCTCAACACCATCAACCACCGCGACCATCACCTACACCACCAACCACCGTCGCCATCGCCTACACCATAACCACCGTCGCAACCAACAATCACAGCCCCTCCCTCACAATACAGTCTAGTTAAAAACCTTAGATTAAGAAACCGAAGCATTTATCGAAAGACGAGGTTCGTGCATGCATTGTGTGTAAAAGTTCTATCTATTAAGGTATTTTTATTAGATTGTTTACATTTGTTCATGCATGGTTAATAAAGATGAAAATCTTGATGAACCTTGGTTCACCCATTTAAAGATTTTATGGAATGGTTGTTTTGATGATATTGATGTAAAAAATGGTTCTCTAAATGATTATACAAATCTAAAAATATGTTTAGAATAGGTTAAAGTTTGATGAAACCATATTATGGTCTTGTTAGAAACATTAAGTAAAATTATTGGTTAAGGGATTATTGGGTAGTATGGTGTCTTAGAATAATAACTAAGTGAAAGATTTTGGGTTATGACTAAGTTAAGATGATAAAAAAATAATAATAAAAGGGTGGATACTTGGACATACTAAAAGACTTCACTAGATAATGAGTTGTTTAATAATTTGGGACTAGAAATCATGATGTAGATCAAAAATAAGACCAAAAGGACACTATGACCAAAGGACTCGACTAAAACGACATTTGAGACTTCAAAAATATATATATATATATAACTAAAGACAAAATATATTTTGAACAACTCATGACTGATTACATTTATAATATATATATATATATATATATATATATATATATATATATATATATATATATATATATATATATATATATATATATATATATATATATATATATATATATGTGTGTATATGTATATATACAAATACACATTTTAGACAACAACTACAAATTAATGAGTTTTATGTTTTGTAAAAATAATATATGTATTAGTAATTAAATAATCTTAATAACTATAAAAAGAGTTATTTTACAAAAAGTAAAATAGGAGTTTTTGCATAAAATTTTATTAGTAACGATACTATTAATTAAACTTTGAATAAAGCCTAATATATATATATATATATATATATATATATATATATATATATATATATATATATATATATATAAGTTTGGAAAATTATAGTTTTATAACATAAGACGCTTAAATTAGAAAATCACTAGTTAAATACAAGTTTTAAACGCAAGGTTCGCGAGTAGAATAGTAAAGACATAAGGTATCTAGAATATGAGCAAGGAATATGTATTAGTGAAAGGGTATATAACCCTAAAGGGGAAAATAATAGTCTTTACTAAAAAGTTACAAAATTGTACATTTTTAAATAATAAAAACATGCTATTTTAAACAACTAAATTAGTGGGTGAAAATCATTCGTAAGCATAAATCATCATATATTGACCATAATGCACATGATTAGGGTTTCATTATCAAAGGCCTAGCACGTTGGTTTCCATTCGTTAAACGCATGCAAGGTGAGTCCTTCGGCCCCGTTTAAAATAGTATTTTAACTGTTTTGGGGGAAAAGCATTAAAAATACTTTAAAATATATGATGGGTTAAACAGGATAATATATTATAAGGTATAAGTTGGGTCAGTGGTATGGATAAATACCATTGAGCCCCTAAATCCCTCTATAATCATTAACCTCATGGGTGAGGCCACAGAATATATTGGTAGATCTATCGGGTTAGAATGACCCTCTCTCGCGACCAGTCGCACTGGTCAGGTTGTGGCGAGGGAGTTTATATGTCTGGATAGTTGTGGGACAACGACATGTTTCTTGGTTTGATTATGGACTTATGACCTGAATTTATCATAGTACCTAGCTAGTCTATGTGGAATATATTATACTCTGTTTCATCATATTGTTTTCAAAAATGAATGTTTTGCGAGGCTAAAAACCCAGATCGCTCACCAACTTTATGTTGACTTTATTACCCTTCATGCTTTAAAGGGTTGTAAGTGAGCTCTATGTGGAATTTTCGGGAATAAATCTTTGGAGGGTCAAACGTGTAAATATCGTTTATTAAATAAAAGAAAATATATTTCCAACCAATAAGAATTTGCACGATGTTGAGATCGTTGATAATTATTATGAATTTAGACTTATTAATGTATGGTTTTACATAATTGATGTTATTGATGAATACGTTTGACTATTAAAGTTGGACTAACTCCAACTTCCGTTACCACCACGTCACGCACACTTCCGTTGCGATTTTCGGGGTGTGACAGAAGTTGGTATCAGAGCCAACGGTTATAGCAAACTAGATGATATTTTTCAAAAATCTAGACTATAACCTTTAAAATGATTATTTGACTCCAAAGACTATTCCACATCATGAGTCTTATGCTAGATCAAAGCATTATGTGAGTATGACAGTTATATTAAGATAATGATTATAAATTTTATGTGCTAGAATATTGAATAATTGATAAGTACGCATGCATACATTTCTTTTATTGTAGACGTCTGACCAAGTTATCAGAGAGAGAGTACCTGACTCTAGCAGTAGCACCGAGGGTCCATCAAAATCCATCTCCTCTACACCATGGTATCACCCTACTCAGCCCTACTTTGCAGCCACCTTATACCCGAGTATGGAAAACTCGGGGAATGGTTGGATATCCGAGTCTGAGGATGAGAGCCCTACCCCACCTGCAGTCACTCTTGAGCCCATTGCTGAGGAGCCAGTTGGCTTGGCCTAGTAGAGTGAGACCCCTACAGCTGTGACTCCTGTTGCCCCTATTCCTTTCATGCAGCACCCGCCAAAGATTAGGTTGGTGTATGAGCAGAGGAAGCGCAGATAGAAGAGAAGGATGATTGATGATGATGCTTGTATGGAGAGTACACCTATGCCTAAATGGGCCAGACTTCTAGATGACCAATGGGGATGGATCATGGAGGCCATGAGAGGATGGGCCTCGAGAGATAGGATTCCTTCCACCTTCGAGGTGGGAGAGTCGTCTTCTACTCCACGTGGGACTACTATGGGTGGCGAGCCCATTGAGCTTGTGATGGCCACTTTGACAGCCCAGTGTGTTCGACTCGAGAAGGAACTGCTGACTGCCAGGAAGAAGATGAGGATCCAGGATGAGGTGAGCCAATCTTTG
This sequence comes from Flaveria ramosissima, assembly GCA_025215565.1. Classification (NCBI taxonomy): domain Eukaryota; kingdom Viridiplantae; phylum Streptophyta; class Magnoliopsida; order Asterales; family Asteraceae; genus Flaveria; species Flaveria ramosissima. The sequence goes on along the minus strand of CM046029.1, from coordinate 36,966,069 downwards.
GCCGGAAGGATGATGACGATTGAGGAAGAGAGATTACTGGATGATAGCACTCTGAGTCAGATGCACTTTCATTTGGCAGACCTGGAGACTAGTCTCTTAAAGACTAGGGACCGACTGACCCAGGCGGAGCAGAGAGCAGATGTGGCCGAGGCGGCATTGGTGACAGCACAGTAGTACGCGATTATGATGGGAGAGCGAGCATAGACTTCTATGGCTATGGCTGCATTGTGTCTGATGATGATTTTGTAATTGATGCATGTTGGCAGTGGAGCTTCGTTTTAGGATAGCTGTTAGATGCAAGCCAGGGTGCTTGAACCTTTTGATCGAGTTATAAACTCGTTGTTGCATGTAGACAATTAACTTATGATCTGTTGGGATGTTGACTTTTATATGCATGTTAATAGTAAATGTATGATCAAACCGCTTATAACCTTAAAAATTCTATCTTTATGATATCGTTTGGTTGTGATAAATACTTATATATTTATATATATATATTCTGAATAAGTTAATTATATGGAATAAACTGTCATAATGATACGTTAACGTCTTACGTAATCTAAACCTCTTCTTCCCTACCTTCGAAACAGAATTGAATCATGCCACCTGTAACACGAAACACACCCTCGAGTGGAAACGCCAATTTACCAACCACCGTAGAGGAACTAGCCCAATTGATAGCCCAACACGTCAAGTCAGCTCTAGAACAACATGATGCAAACCTAGTAGCTGGTCAAGGAAGGAGGCAAGAAAATACAGGTAATGGTCTTGGAAACGGAGAGGGAAACGGTTCGAACATAGGTTCCGGTATTGGTGCAAACAACGGATCCGGTACAAACGGAAACCCAGGCAGTTCATCAGGTGGACAACCACAAGGGTGCTCATCTAAGAATTTTCAAGGATGCAACCCAAGAACTTTCACAGGCGCTGAAGGACCATTAGACATAATCCGATGGATCGAGAGAATGGAGACTGTCATTGCTATAAGCAATTTTTCCAATGATCAAAAGGTCAAGTACGCAACCTGTTCCTTTCAAGATGCAGCGTTATCATGGTGGAATTCTCAGCGTCAATTTTTGGGTAATGCAAACGCGTATGAACTTATTTGGGAGCAACTAAAGGAAATGTTGCTTAAAGAATACTACCCACGTAATGAACTTCAGAAAATTGAGACCGAATTTCGGAACCACGCCATGGAAGGTTCTGAGATCCGAACATACACATCCAGATTCAATGACCTTGCTAGATTGGTACCCCGAATGGTTACGCCGGCATATGTCCGAATTAAAAGATACATATGGGGATTGGCACCTCAGATAAGAAGCAACGTTACAGCTTCCAAACCTACCACAATCCAAAGTGATATCGCTATCGCGCACTCCTTAACCAACCCTGATCAAGAAGAATGACCATGGAAAAAGTGTGATGGAAATTGGGAGGAAGACGATTAAGGTGAACAGAAGATCGTTTGATGGAAAAAGGAAGTGGTTTGAAAGTCTTAAGGGACAAGTAAACAACAGGAAGAGTTTTAACCAGAGATATGAACGGGTTTATGTTGCAACTTCAAACAATGGTAGGACAAACAAAGAATCTCAAGGGAAATACAGCAAATGTGGATACTCCCACACTGGTGATTGTAGAATTGTACTTCTGCCATATATTTGGACATCTGAGCCAAAATTGCCGAGCAAAACCTGATGAAAAGATAACTAGAAACAATCGAGCTTGTTATGAGTGTGGTGTAATTGGACATTTCAAGAAGGACTGCCCAAAGTTGAATGTGACATCCGTCACCTTAAGGTCCGTCAATTAACGAGGCTTTCCGTTAACTATTCCTTGATCGATCATTCCTCATCTTTATTAACTCTTTATGTGGATATCATGTGTGCCTTATCATCGTTGTGCTTGTGTATTCGTTGTAATCATATGTCAACCTTAAAAACTTTTAAAACTTTCATCTTCGAAACCACCAAATATATCATTTTTATATAAAATTAACGTCACTAATAAAACCATTTCTTAAGTCATAAATATCATTAAATGCATTTTTATAATTAATATAAATCACCTAATAAAGTAGTTTTTCAACCGAAACAAATTTGGGAAACTCGGGGGTTAAGTGCAGGGACTAAACTTATAATTTTGCAAACTTCGGCTGGGTATATATACCCATTACCAGCCCTAATCTCTCATTTTCTTCATCTTCTTCATCTCTTCATCCTCTCTACACACCATTTCTCCATTCTAGCACCAAAACCGACCCGCTTAGGTTTGTTTTCGTCGTCTAGACTTCATCTACAGCCTAGTCTTCTCCATTCTAGCAGGTAGACGACTTTGGTTGTCTCTTTTCTTGCCTTTTCACGGCTGTCCAAACTAGGGTTTCGGGTTCAACCCGAACACATAAGGTCGTGTGGGTGCGTGTGAGGTCTTTCTGCTTGTGTTTCATGTTTGTGTATGCTTGTAGAGTGTTTCTGGATGTCCTTGTGGTGTAAAACTCGCGTTTAGAGCAGCCCGGGGGCTGCTCAGCCCAACCACAGTCGCGATTCTGCTGTCCAGGCGACTGGGTCTGTCATGCGATTGAGTCGTGTGACTGGGTGAGTCGTGCGACTGAACCATGCGTATGAGTCAATCGTGCGACTGAGTTGTACGACTAGGCATGTCGTGCGACTGAGTCGTGCGACTGTGTGTATGTGTGCGAATGAGTCATGCGTGCGAATGAGTGTATGCGATTGAGTCATGCGTATGAATGTTTGTGTGCGATTGAGTCAGGTGACCGACTGAATGTATGCGATTGTGCGTGATTCTCCAATCGCACAAATGAAGGTTCAATCGTATGAAAGTAGCTAATTCGCACGATTGAAGGTTGATTCGTGCGTATGGAGGTTGAGTCGTGCGATTGGGTGTTGTGTGGTACGACTGAATGCCAGTCATATGAATGAAGGCTCAATCATACGAATGAAGCTGATTCGCACGATTGAGGGTTGATTCGTGCGTATGGAGGTTGAGTCGTGCGTCTGGTCTTGTCGTGCGACTGTAATTGTTATGTGTGATTCCTTCTTTTGCGTGGTGTGAGTATGACGTGTGATGTTGAGGTAACATTAACACAGTTGCCATTGTTCGGCCACAAATATTAAAGTCAACGCTAAAAAGGGCACAAATACTATTCTAAACAAATTAAACTAACGTTTTACAACTACCAACTGACTCATAACTATCGACACTTATCTAATACTTTCTCAATAACAATGAAACTTTTACTCAAACATCATCAACAATGGCGACAATGTCTAGTACTAGGATCTACATAAGGTCTAGTACGTGTGTCTGTTTGTGTGAGTTACACGCGACCCAACCGATACAACCCGAACCGACCGATCATTATTATGCGCTTATTTCATATCATTAATTCTTAACAATAACTTTCAATAGGTGTTTGACTGTTCATTTGCATTCAACATTTGGGAACATTGATCTTACATACTTACAACTTAACAAGTGAGTTTCGTGGCCCCTTTTACATTTATACAATATTTCAATCATTTACAACTTGGGGGAAAAGTATGCTCACCCATTTTCAGTGCTGTACAACTTACTTACATTTTACATACAAGGAATCAACGTGTTACTGTGTTACAAGTACTTATCTGATACATGCTTGGGTCTGCTGTGTGGTTCTATCTTTACAACTGTTTAATTCCAGTGTGGGAACCGATGGTTAGGTATTGGTAGTACTACTGGGTTGACACCCCCACCCCTGTTCGATGGCATACTAGTTGGTACCATCAGTGGCCAGGAACGGGCCCTTGGGTGAATATATGCCGACAATTTCTTTGTTTACGTTGCTAGGTTTGGTTGCAAAGCTCATGTCATGTGATTTTACTTGTGTATATAACTGTATTCACGGTATTCCATTTCGCTTACTTTATACAGCATCACTTACATTTTTATTACTTAAACCTGCGAGCTCACCAACAATTATGTTGACCGTTTTGAGCATATCTTTCAGGTGATCATGCAAGTTCAGGAATCTAGGTGTGCTGCCTTAGTGGAGACCCTAGGATGCATTTTTGGGAGTTAACATATTTGACAAACAATCTTTATGAACAATGTTGATATGTGTAAACAATTACAATCTTATGATACTTGTTCCCGGGTTGTGGGAATTCGTGTTACAATATCATCTTATTTGGTTATGTGAATCATTATCATGTTTATGCTTATGGCTATGTTGTCGTGAACATTGACTAAACACGACACAAGTCCCCTTGTTGTCGGGTGTCGTCATGACACGCTTGTCATCATTTATTTATATTGCATCTCTATCGCTTAACATGTGTTATGACGATCCCGATCTCGTTACATCCCCGTGTTTCTGCTTTTAGCGGGAGTGTGACATTGAACGGGTGTAGGGCAAGAGGGAGAGCTTTTGAAATGAATACCAAAGAGGCACGACAAGAACCGGCAGTAGTTAACGGTACGTTTCTTATTAATAATCATTATGCCTCCATTTTGTTTGACACTGGTGCTGATCTAAGTTTTGTGTCCAAAGAATTTGAACCATCATTGGGAATGAAACCATGTAAGCTAAGTAAGAAGTATATTATAGAGCTAGCTAATGGAAAGAAAATAGAATCCAATGAAGTAATTAGAAACTGCAAGATACAACTTAACAACCATATCTTTAGTATAGATTTATTACCTGTCAATCTTGGAAGTTTCGACGTTGTTATTGGAATGGATTGGCTCTCTCGGAATCATGCTGAGATAGTATGTTTTGAGAAAACCATCTGATTGCCAACTCCTAGTGGAGAATTCCTGATCATATAAGGAGAAAAGGGAAAACCCTCATTTAAAATTATAAGTGTCATGAAAACTTATGGATACTTGAGTGAAGGATATGCCGCCTTCCTAGTAAAAGCCATTGACACTAAGAATAAGGAGCGAAGGATTGAAGACATTTCCATCGTACGGGAATACCCAGAGGTATTTCCCGAAGATTTACCAGGATTACCTCCACAAAGACAGATCAAATTTCAAATTGATTTGATACCCGGAGCCGCACCTGTAGCTCGATCACCGTATCGACTGGCACCTTCTGAAATGCAGGAATTGTCAAAACAACTGCAAGAATTATTAGACAAAGGATTCATTCAACCAAGTTTTTCTCCTTGGGGAGCGCCAGTTCTATTCGTCAAAAAGAAAGACGGATCATTCAGAATGTGTATCGATTATCGAGAATTAAACAAACTCACCATTAAAAATCGATACCCACTACCAAGAATCGACGACTTGTTCGATCAACTACAAGGATCCAGCTACTATTCAAAGATCGATTTACGATCTGGATATCACCAACTGTTGATAGCAGAAGAGGATGTCCCAAATACGGCTTTTAGAACACGTTACGGTCATTACGAATTTCTAGTAATGCCATTTGGATTGACCAACGCACATGTTATATTCATGGATCTCATGAATAGGGTTTGTAAGCCCTACTTGGACAAGTTTTTGATAGTATTCAACGATGATATTCTGATATATTCACAGTCCAAGGAAGAACATGAGCAACATCTCAGGCTAATCCTAAACATCTTAAAGAAAGAAAAGTTGTACGCAAAATTCTCTAAATGTGAATTTTGGCTTCGAGAAGTTCGATTCCTCGGACACGTTATTAATGATAAGGGTATCCACGTGGATCCAGCAAAGATTGAAGCAATCAAAAACTAGGAAGCCCCTAAATCTCCAACAGAAGTACGACAATTTTTAGGGCTAGCTGGTTATTATCGCAGATTTATAGAAAACTTTTCAAAGATAGCACAACCACTAACCTTAACTCGTAATGATAGAAAGTACGAACGGAGCGAGGAGCAAGAAAAAGCCTTTCAATCACTAAAACAAAAGTTGGGTAGTGCACCCATACTAACCCTACCAGAAGGGACAGATGGATTTGTAGTGTATTGTGATGCCTCACGATTAGAACTTGGATGTGTATTGATGCAGAAAGATAAAGTCATTGCATATGCATCAAGACAGTTGAAAGTGCATGAAAAGAATTACACTACCCATGAACTAGAATTAGGAGCTGTTGTTTTCTCTCTTGAAATTTGGAGACATTATTTGTATGAGACCATATGTATCATATATACTGATCACAAGAGTCTGCAACTTATCTTAAATCAGAAGGATTTAAATATGAGGCAACGTCGTTGGGTAGATTTGTTAAACGATTACGACTACGATATCCGATATCACCCGGGCAAAGCAAACGTCGTGGCAGATGCACTTAGTAGGAAAGAAAGAAAAAATCCTCTAAGAGTGCGAGCGTCGGGACTTCCCATATACTCAAACCTTACTAACCAAATTCGCGATGCTCAACTTGAAGCATTTAAGGATGAAAATGTGGGGAGTGAGGGTCTGCGGGGAATGATCAAGGAGTTAACACCTAACTCTGGTAAGATGATGCATTTTGTAAATCGAGTATGGGTCCCGAAGTACGGAGATTTACGCAAAATGATTCTCGATGAAGCACATAAATCAAGGTACTCAATTCACCCAGGGATCGACAAAATGTATCACGATGTAAAGGAATTTTATTGGTGGCCTAACATGAAAGGAGACATAGCTTCCTAAGTTAACCAAGAAATTGCGGAATATCAGAAACCATCTGGACTTCTGCAACAACCAGGAATTCTGAAGTGGAAATGGGAATGCATTTCCATGGATTTTATGATAAAATTACCCAGAACAGCAAATGGTTATGATACCACCTGGGTAATTGTCGATCGATTGACAAAATCTGCACACTTCTTACCCATGAAGGAGGCGTACAACATGAGCAAGTTGGCAAATTCATACATCAAAGAAGTGGTGTCACGTCACGGTGTACCAATCTCAATCATATCCGATAGAGATAGTCAATTTACCTCGAGGTTCTAGCAGTCCCTACATGAAGCCATGGGTACCCGATAGACATGAGCACGGCCTATCACCCACAAACGGACGGCCAGAGTGAAAGAACCATCCAAACTCTGGAAGATTTATTAAGAGCATGCGTGATCGATTTTGACGGAAATTGGGATACTCAACTACCATTAGCAGAGTTTTCATACAATAACAGTTATCACACTAGCATCAAAGCCGTTCCATTTCAGGCACTGTATGGAAGGAAATGTCATTCGCCGCTATGTTGGGCAGATATCGGTGAAAGACAATTAACAGGACTAGAGATTATACAAGAGACAACGGATAAGATCGTTCAGATCAGAAAAAGACCGGAAGTTGCTAACAGTCGGCAAAAGAGCTACGCAGATAACCGAAGAAAGCCATTAGAATTCATGGTCGGTGACAGAGTGTTCTTGAAGGTTTCTCCATGGAAGGGCATTGTGAGATTTGGCAAAAGAGGGAAGCTGAGCCCACGATTGATAGGACCCTTTGATATCATGGAACGGGTTGGCAAGGTTGCATACAGACTCAAACTACCAGAGGAACTTGGAAATGTGCACAATGTATTCCACGTGTCTAACTTAAGAAAATGCATGACGGATGAATCCCTAGTTATTCCACCAGACGAAGTTAGTATCGACGACAAACTTTACTTTATAGAGGAGCCAATAGAGGTCTTGGATTGGAAAATTCAGAAACTCGGGCGGAGACAAATAAAATTAGTTAAAATCCAATGGAACTCTAGAAGAGGACCTGAATTACTTGGGAACGTCAAGATCAAATGCAACAAAAATACCCTCACCTGTTCAAAACCAGATTTGACTCAGGCTCAACAACGTAAATTTCAGGACAAAATTTCTTAAACGAGGGGAGACCGTGACACCCGGTCAATCAGGTCAACACTCGAAACCGTTCGTAACGATAAATTATGAATATTTAATTATATACACTAATTAATTGAATATTTTACATTAAGGGTTTAACAAACCTTGGAATCATTTAACCAATTACTTGTATCATGTAGTAATCATAATCATAACTAACAATAAGAATAATAATAATGTTATTACACATAATGAAACTAATAATAATAATAATACTACTAATAATAATTATAATAACAATATTAATTAAATTAAATTAGATGTAAAATGATTTTTAGGTGGAGTGTGTGCATGGATGACAACATGTCATCCATGAGCAAAAAACCAAGAAATGATCAAGCATCAACACAGCCCCTTCATTTCCATCACCTATTCCCTTTCCAAACACAACACACACACACACCCACCCACCACCACCACCCTTCGGCCACCCCACGGCCGCCTGCACCCCCACCGCCGCCTGCCCCGTCGCCGGCAACCACCATCACCATCAATCACCACAACTACCACCCTCCACACCATCCACCATCGCCATCACCACCCTCAACACCATCAACCATCGTGACCGCCACCCTCAACACCATCCACCGCTGCCATCACCACCCTCAACACCATCAACCATCATGACCTCCACCCTCAACACCATCAACCACCTCGACCATCACCTACACCACCAACCACCGTCGCCATCGCCTACACCATCACCACTGTCGCAACCAACAATCACACCCCCTCCCTCACAATACAATCTAGTTAAAAACCTTAGATTAAGAAACCAAAGAATTTATCAAAAGATGAGGTTCGTGCATGCTTTGTGTGTAAAAGTTCTATCTATTAAAGTATTTTGATTAGATTGTTTACATTTATTCATGAATGGTTGATCAAGATGAAAATCTTGATGAACCTTGTTTCACCTACTTAAAGATTTTATGGAATGGTTGTTTTGATGATATTGATGTAAAAAATGGTTCTTTAAATGATTATATAAATCTGAAAATATGTTTAGAATAGGTTAAAGTTTGAGGAAATCATATTATTTAGGAGATCTAGAAGCTAAGAATGTATATATGAATGTATATGTAGCTTATGTATGTATGTATGTATGACCATACAAGTTGGATGATTGATGAATTATGGTCTTGTTAGAAACATTAAGTAACATTATTGGTTAAGAGATTATTGAGTAGTATGGTGTCTTAGAATAATAACAAAGTGGAAGATTTTGGGTTATGACTAAGTTAAGATGATAAAAAAAATAATATTAAAAGGGTGGATACTTGGACATACTAAAAGACTTCACTAGATAATGAGTTGTTTAATAATTTGGGACTAGAAATCAAGATATAGATCAAAAATAAGACCAAAAGAATTATTTTATAAAAAGTAAAATAGGAGTTTTTGCATAAAAATTTATTAGTAGCGAAAATATTAATTAAACTTTGAATAAAAACTAATATATATATATATATATATATATATATATATATATATATATATATATATATATATATTATAGTTTGCAAAATTATAGTTTTATAACATAAGACGCTTAAATTAGAAAATCACTAGTTAAATACAAGTTTTAAACGCAAGGTTCGCGAGTAGAATAGTAAAGACATAAGGCATCTAGAATATGAGCAAGGAATAGATATTAGTGAAAGGGTATACAACCCTACAGGGGAAAATAATAGTCTTTACTAAATTTACAAAAGTGTACATTTCTAAATAATAAAAACATGCTATTTTAAACAACTAAATAAGTGGGTGAAAAGCATTCGTAAGCATAAATCATCATATATTGACCATAATGCACATGATTAGGGTTTCATTATCAAAGGCCTAGCACGTTGGTTTCCATTCGTTAGACGCATTCAAGGTGAGTCCTTCGACCCCGTTTTAAATATTATTTTAACAGTTTTAGGGGAAAAGCATGAAACATACTTTAAAATATATGATGGGTTAAACATGATAATATATTATGAAGGTATAAGTTGGGTTAGTGGTATGGATAGATACCTTTAAGCCCCTAAATTCCCCTATAATCATTAACCTCAGGGGTGAGGCCACATAATATATTGGTAGATCTATCGGGTTAGAATAGCCCGCTATCGCGACTAGTCGCACTGGTCAGGTTGTGGCGAGGGAGTTTATATGTCTGGATAGTTTTGGGGCAACAACATGTTTCTTGGTTTGATTATGGACTTATAACCTGAATTTAACATAGTACCTAGCTAGTCTATGTGGAATATATTATACTCTGTTTTATCATATTGTTTTCAAAAATGGATGTTTTGCGAGACTGAAAACCCTGATCGCTCACCAACTTTATGTTGACTTTATTACCCTTCATGCTTTTCAGGGTTGTAGGTGAGCTCTATGTGGAATTTCCGGGAATAAGTCTTTGGAGAGTCAAACGTGTAAATATTGTTTATTAAATAAAAGACAGTGTATTTCCATCCAATAGGAATTTGCACGATGTTGAGATCGTTGATAATTATTATGAATTTAGACTGACTAATGTGTGGTTTTATATAATTGACGTTATTGATGAACATGTTTGACTATAAAAGTTGGACTAACTCCAACTTCCGTTACCACAATGTCACGCGACCTTCCGCTGCGATTTTCGGGGTGTGACATTCTTTGACTCCGATACGGTGTTTAACTCATTTAATCTTCTAGTTTTCGACGATGATGCGTCTATCTCCAATATTCAAACAAATATCATTCCTCCATCTCCATTACCTGTGATTCCTCAAGCCCCTTCCACCACATCTGCAAATGATACTGTGACAACCGACCCTGTAGGTCATAATTCTAACCTTATCAACCTACATCATTACCCATTCAACTAATATTAATGTTAATATCATTACCAATATTATTATTAGTATTATTATTGTTGTTGTTAGTGTTCACCTTTTTTGTTATTTTATGTGTCTTTTTGTGATGATTTAACTAGATCAAGCATTAGCTAGGGAAATCTTAGTGTCCCGGGAAAGTTAATTAGTCACCCTTGCAAATGAAATCATGGTTGAAACAATTAAATTGTGTGCTTACACACTTAATTTTTGGATAATGCATGCATGATCATGGACAATACACATCAACTAACTAAATTATACCATCAAAAATACTACCCCATACTACAAAGTAATACTACACAATATTATTTACCAATTAAAATTTAAAATTAAAACCCCTCACTACATGTCAAGCTCGGCCGCTCACCTCTCACCACTCTCTCCACCAATCCAATCTTCTTTACACCACCTCTTCATCTCCACTAACATCTCATGCAAGACACTACACACACACTACATCCCTCATTCCTCTCTCACTTTCTTCTCTTATTTTCGGATCCTCCAGCAGAAAAACACACACAACCCTCTCCATTTCAGTTAACATTCAAAGATCAAACACAAACCGCCCTCGGTCAAGTCCAAGCAAGCAAGAAAGTGGTATTTTGAGAGCCTTTAGTGATCGGATCTTGCAAGCTCGTGGTTCTCCAGCATTTGTTCGAGATTTTACAGCTTTTTCTTAAAGGTTTCCAGGCCATTCTTGTCTATCTACACTCTCAAAACCGTGAACTACACCAAGTGTAAGCTTCATGTCATCCGATTTGGTCATTTCTTGTGTTTTCTTCATGTTTCACTCAAAGATCTTACCCTTCTTGTATCTAACAGAAACTTGATGCTACAACCTTGTTCTTTAAGAGCTTTTAACGTCCTTGAAGGTATCACACTTGTTATATAAGTCATTCTATAGGTGTAACCCGATTTACACCTAGAACACCCTCCTTTTGGGTGTTATTACACCATCGAACTTACACAACTTGTAATCTTCCGAAGCTAAGAATATAACCTGATCTAAATCAGTTTCTAACCTTCTAATAACCATATTTTAAAATTACAAAAGGTTTGGGCTAAGTATAATCACAAGATATAATGTTTTACACATGTGTAATGGATGAAAATGTTGTAATCTTTAAGTTTCCATCTTGTTCATGAGTTGTTTGATGAACCCGTGTGTTAGGCATAATATTTCAGTAGGTTTTGGATGATTTTGGGTGTATGATGAGATGTTAATGGCTGAAAATAATAAGGTCATAGACTTGTAAGCAATTTGGACATATTCGGGGACCCGAAAAGTGGTAAAACGGCTTAAAAATAAGAAAACATGGATTTTAACCATATTAAAAGTTTTTACAGGTTCTAAAAGGGTTAACAGAGTGTTTGTACCGGATTTTTTGATTAAATGGTCAAAGGACAAGTTAAAAGGAATTTTTAACTAAAATCGGGTATTAACCGGGCAACGTTTTGAGGAAAATCCTAGAAATAATGATATAAAGAGCAAAGCCCATAGAAACCATATTATTTCAGTAAAATAAGTGTCATAAGATTTTCAAAGATGATAAGAATTGGTCAAACAAGCTTTTAAACGGTCATTTACGGGTGAAAACACGTTTTAACGGGTTAAACTTAAAATTTAGACTTTCACCTAAAAGGAGCTTGAAATACATTTTTAACAGATTAAAACTTATTAAATTCCTTAAAATAATATTTAATGGATCCAAGACAAAAAATATAGAAATCAACACTTAACCGTTAAAAACCTTCGGTTTTACCGTAACCGGTAACGTAAGACATAAAAATATAAAAACCGGACCTAAATTCTGAAATCTTGGTATAAACATACTTAAAATCGGTTACTTAACTCCTAGAACCTAATATTTGGCCATAAAATTCATTAAATGCAAGAAATCAAACTTTGGGGTAGAAAGTGTAAATTTTGAAAACTTGAAGGACTAAACTGTAAATTTTGCTAAACCTCAATAAACCAACCCCTTGGACTAATAATAATTTAGAAGATCTATACTAACTTGTATAAATGGTCCAACATGGTAAATCATATATTCTTTCCTAAGAAACCCTAACTTTCTATAAAAGGAAACTTTTTATATAAAGACTTAGCAAATCAAAAGCTAGTAAGACATCAACCTCACGACACACCTAGTGCATCTCCATAACCCTATAATTAATGGCTTAACACTTAAATCTTGATCGTAGGGTGCTAGACTTGAGACTCTTTCCCGGCACACGAAGAACCCTTTTTCTTGAATTTTAAGGTGAGTTCTAGTGTTCCCTTTTTACTACTGTTTTTGGGATGAAACATGCTATATTTGAATTGAAACCTTCTATGAGCTATTGTATGATGCTTGAATGTTGGGTTAATGTTAGAACCTGCTTATATTTGTATCACGATCATTAATTCTTGTGTCAACCGCTTGTTTTATATGGGTAGATCTACTTGGGGAATCGCCCGCACATAGTGCCTTCCGTGATGAACGGGAAGGGTACCACACTAAGATCCTGCGGGGTCGTTTGTGGCATATGACAATTTTTTATAAGATACTAGGTGAACCATACGGCAGGTATGGTCCACTGTTTTGAGGCTCAGTTCTTCCTTCGGGATTAACCGGTAAAATATAACTTTTGAAGAGGTTAGCCGGGACTAACTGCAGGGTTGATTATGATCCCCTACAACAGTGAATCTTTGATTCTTTTAAATCAAATATGGATTCTATTGAATCCTTTTGTTTTTAAACTTTAAGCACTTGAATTCACCAACTTTTTAGTTGACATAATTTCTTTTTGAGCATGTTTCAGGTAATCCATGAAGGGACTCCAGCTATTGTTGAAGACCTTGACCTAGCACCGTGACCATGGCATTGGCTTATCCGATTTTAAAAACAATTTTGACAATTTATAAATTATTATTGATCATTACACTTTGTCTTTATGTTGGATGTATAATTCATTTGGGGGCTAGAACTGTTTCTAGCCCTGTTTTTTTTAATATTAAATGCCATGTGATTTCTCTCCTTTTGTGCTCTTATGATGGTTTGTTTCCGCTGCCATATGTGTTGCTAGTCTGTGACGTCCTACCCTACTTGGGCCCGGGGTGTGACAGATTGGTATTAGAGCCAAAGGTTGTAGAGAAGTCAGGAATACCATAGTAGACCCTAGGCTACAACCCTGATACCTTAGGACCGTCCTTGTTGGAAAGTGTTGGGATGATCGGGTTGGGTGAATTGATGATTAAACTTGATCAACGTAATCATGAATTTACCAGACGCGCAAGTTCCAACATGGACCTTTAGGTAATGAGTGGACTTTTTCTGTTTGAAACATATGATTTCTGAAATTTCTTTTGAAGTGGTCTAAAAGTTTTTCCTAAGTGTTAACCGCTCTACCTGTTGCTATTTGAAGAAGCTACTAATATCTAATACTACTACTTTCCGATACCTCTAGTTATTGATACTGCTGGGATATCTGATACTATTGCCATCACTACCATAAGTACTATTATTATTACAATCATGAGCTATGAGAAACCAAATTACTTATGATATTTCTTGCAGGATAGCAGGACTATGGCTGACAAGGGTAAGGCACTAGCATACCCCAGTAACGGGACTGCACCATTTGGGAGCCTCAAGTAGGCGACACTGCGAATGGAGTACGAGTAGTATATGAGGAGATGCGGACATCCAGGATGGATATCCGTCACATCCGACGAAACCGAACCGTCAGAAGACTCTTCCATGACATCCCCTTCCAGGAGCCGGACGCGCTCCCATTCACCTCATGTAGCAGCTCCTACCCACTCACCTTCCCACCTATCGGGGATAGGGGTGCACGTGTGATCACCTGCCCACACAAGAGTGCTAGGCCAGGTCCCTTAGTCTTCTTTAGGAAGTCACCTCCTCCTCCACCACCTGTTAGGATTCCGATACCTGTACCCCCGTCATTTGACCCACTCCACCACCACCCAAATGATGATCACTGGATGCCACCGAGGCGCAGTATGTATGATGGCCCTAGTGTGTTAGCTGGTGACAGGTACTCCTAGTCTAGCCGCCGGGCAAGCGACGTAGGTCCCTCCGATGCTGCTCTGGATGAGATTCTGAAGACCGTACGTCGTCACGAGCTGACCCTCCAGCACGCTACTCAGACCTCTCAGTCTGTCCAGTTCCAGGCCATGATGGCTTTGCACAGGGTCAGCGGTTGGAGCAAGAACAGAGGAAGAAGAACTCAGGATGGCTAGGGTGGTTGAAGAAGAAGTGGATGTGAAGGCTTGGAGAGAATGTGGGATTTATCTTTCTTGTAGACAGTTGAAGGAAACTATTTCTATTATTATCTGATACTACTATTATTATTATTATGGGGGTGATGGTAACTTCCAACTTGTAAGAGTGTATCTCTGAGACAATTATGCTTGCTGATACTATTGACTCTATCTCTCTGTGAAACTATTTTAATTGATGCTAAAATCTTGTTGAGCTATTTATATTGATTTGCAATGTGTCATTTTGGATGAATTGTCTTAAGCTAATTTAATGAAACATTTTCTTGATAGAGGCATTTAGTGATGTGTATGATACATTCCCTCTTTCTAGGACGCGATAGTTTAGGGTAAATGATGCATGGGCTACTCAAAACCAATTATGAAATGCTAAACAAAAATTTATCTATGATGCTATCAGAATGCCGACTAGGAGAGGAACCCCACATTGGAAGAAGAGGAACTACTAGAGGCCGCCGTGAAGGAGCTAGACAAATCAGAAACCAAAACCAGGGGAATGATGAAAGGATTGCCAACCTTGTTGCACAACAGATTGCAAACGCTATTCCTACCATTATAGCCCAGATCAACGCAGACCGGGGCAATCCCGGTGGTGATAATGTATTTGGAAACAATGAGGGCAATAACGAGGAAGCTGAAGCAGTGAAGAATGGATGCTCCTACAAAACGTTCATGGCATGCAAACCAAAAGACTTCTACGGCACTGAGGGTGCGATAGAGACGTACCGATGGATCGATGAAATGGAAGCTGTCTTGGACATCAATGAGTGTAAAATGGACCACATGGTGAGGTTCGCATCCCAGTCACTCAAGGGATCGGCTCTAGAATGGTGGAAGACGGTTATTCAGCCCCGGGGAAGGAACGCGGCTAACCGAATAGGCTAGACCGAGTTTAGGGAACTGATAACCAGCAAATACTGCCCCATCAATCAACTGGAGAAGCTAGAGTTGGAAATCCTGAGTCTAGAGATGATGGGTCCTAATTACACTGAGTACATCAACCACTTCTTAGCCCTGTCCCGATTGGTGCCACACCTGGTGACACCAGCATCTAAGGGTCAGGGGAATGGTTCGATCTTCCACGCCTTTAACCTTGCAAGCTGCGGTTGACTTCACCAGCAGTTTGACTGATGATTTGGTTAGGGCTGGATGGACTGAGCAAACTAGGACAGAGGAGGAGAGGAAGTTGATGGGTGAGAAGAGGAAGTGGTTTGATGTAAAGAGAGCAATTGGCAGTAGTAACGGGTTAAGCAAAAAGAGATTTGAAGGTGTGAGGCACGATGACCAAGGTGGGAGGACAAAGAAGCTATACTCGGGTACGAGCCCGTTCTTTAACAAGTGCAAACTGCATCATCAAGGGGATTGCAACCCAATGCCCTACTTCTGATGCAAACGACCAGGTCATTTAATCAAGGATTGTACGTACGCGCCGAGTAAACAATGGTATGAATGTGGAGATCCAAGGCACATGAGGAACAAGTGTCCTAAACTGGGAAGAGATAAGGAGACCAGACCCAACAAGCCAAAGGGACGAGCATTCGTGATGGAACCAGCCGATGCTCGCAAGGACCCTGATGTGGTCAATGGTACGTTCCTTATAAACAACCATCCTGCTACAGTTCCGTTTGATACTGGAGCAACTGCTAGTTTTGTTTCTAGTGCTTTTAGGCCTAGGATTGACTTGAGTGCGTGTATCCTGACCGGCCCGTTCACCGTAGAAATCTTCCAATGTCGATCCTAATGCTACAGTTGCTATCGGTTGCTAGCCTCAAAAAAATCTTTGTACCCTCATGGATACGGTCCTGAGGCTTTAGGGGAGTTCCGAACCAGCAGCAAGCCCTTTCTCGCCCTTTCTAATGTCCTAGGCGAAGGCAGTGCAGGTGAAAGCCCAATAGATCCCATTTTTTTTATCGCTCCACATAGCTCACGATATAGAAACTAATGAAGTTATCAAGGACTCTTTAATGAATCTAGAAGGTAGCATATTTAAGATTAGTTTGATGCCTATTAAGTTAGGAGGATTTGATGTGGTTGTTGGTATGGATTGGCTGGCTAAGTATAGAGTCGAGATCGTGTGTGATGAACGCCTGCTTAGAATGCCATTGAGCGACGGGAATGTGCTAGTGGTTCGTGGCGAAGGAAGTGACACGCTATGTCCTATGATATCTCATCTGAAAGCTACCAAGAGCCTTAAGAAGGGATGTCCAGCTTTCATAGTCTACGTAATAAAAGCTAAAGATGAGAAGAAGATTAAGGATATTCCAGTGGTTTCTGAATATTCAGAAGTGTTTCTCGAAGATCTACCGGGACTCCCTCCAAACCGACAAGTCGAGTTCCAAATAGATCTACTGCCTGGTGTTGCACCTGTAGCCAAGGCACCATATTGACTCGCCCCTCCCGAGATGAAGGAACTAATGCTGTAGATCCAAGAACTACTCGACAAGGGATTTATTTGACCAAGTGTTTCTCCATGGGGTGCATCGGTATTATTTGTGAAGAAGAAGGATGGAACCCTACGAATGTGCATTGATTACCAGGAGCTAAACAAACTGACTATAAAGAATCGTTACCCTCTCCCAAGGATTGACGACCTATTCGATCAACTACAGGGAGCTAGTTACTTTTCTAAAATAGATTTAAGATCGGGATATCATCAGCTGAAGATAAGAGAAGAAGACATAACCAAAACGACCTTCAGGACGAGATACAGACATTATGAGTATCTAGTCATGCATTTTGGACTGACTAACGCACCAGCGGCATTTATGGATCTCATGAACCGTGTATGTCGCCTGTATCTTGACAAATTCGTGATCGTGTTTATCGACGACATCCTGATCTACTCCCGTAGTAAAGAAGAGCATGAGAAACACCTTGGACTGATTCTTGAGTTGCTAAAAAATGAACAATTATATGCCAAGTTCTCCAAATGTGAATTTTGGATGCGAGAGATCCAATTTCTAGGGCATGTAGTAAATGAAAATGGGATTCAAGTTGACCCTTCTAAGATTGAGGCTATCAAGAACTGGAAAATTCCTGAGACTCCAACCGAGATAAGGCAATTTCTTGGATTGGCTGGATACTACAGAAGGTTTATTAAAGACTTCTCGCGCCTTGTGCAACCGTTGACTGCTTTGACTAAGAAGAATACAACCTTTGTGTGGGAAAGAGAGCAGAATGAAGCATTTGAAACACTTAAGGAGAAACTGTGTAGTGCACCTATCCTCTCTCTCCCAGAAGGAATTGAGGATTTCGTGGTCTATTGTGACGCCTCGCGTCAAGGACTAGGATGCGTGCTAATGCAGCGCAACAAAGTAATTGCTTATGCATCGAGACTACTAAACGATCATAAGAAGAACTACACAACGCATGATCTAGAATTGGGTGGCGTAGTGTTTGCGCTCAAAATATGGAGGCATTATCTCTATGGCATAATGTGCATTATTTACACTGACCATAGGAGTTTGCAACACATTCTGGATCAGAAGATGTTAAAGATGCAACAAAGAAGATGGGTCGAGTTACTGAATGATTACGAATGTGAAATACGCTACCATACTGGCAAGGCCAATGTAGTGACAAATGCCTTGAGCCGGAAAGAAAGAGAAAAACCTATACCCGTCCATGCCTTAAGGATGAGTGTATACACCGACCTTATCACAAGACCAAAGAAAGCACAAGACAAAGCGCTAAAGGAAGATAAGCTAACGGGGGAAATGTTGACAGGGATGGAGAAGCGATTAGAGCTGAGTAGCGATGGTGTATATAAATATGAAGGGAGAACGTGGGTACCAAATCACGGGGGAATTAGAGAGGTAATCCTCGACGAAGCCCACAAAACTAGGTACTCGGTTCACCCGGGAAGTGATAAGATGTACCATGATCTAAAGGCCCTTTTCTGGTGGCCTGGGATCAAGGAATCCAACGTCGCTTATGTTAGCAAGTGTCTGACGTGCGCCATGGTAAAGGCTGAAAATCAAAAACTGTCATGGACGTTGCAGCAGCCCGAAATTCTAGAGTGGAAGTGGGATAACGTCACACTAGATTTCGTCACAAAGCTACCAAAACTTTTAGAGGTCATGACGCCATTTGGGTAATAGTGGACATGTTAAGTAAATCAGCTCACTTCTTGCCAATTCGAGAAGACTACGACCTGACGAAACTGGCTCAATTGTATATTGATGAAATAGTGACCAAGCATGGTGTGCATCTGTCAATCATCTCCGACCGTGATAGCCGCTTCACTTCACGTTTCTGGAGATCACTCCAGCAAACCTTGGGAACCCGTTTAGATCTAAGCACTGCATACCACCCAGAAACTGATGGTCAGAGTGAAAGGATCATTCAAACCCTGGAAGATATGTTAAGAGCTTACGTGATTGACTTTGGTGGGAACTGGGACAATCATCTTCCTTTGGTAGAGTTCTCATATAACAATAGTTACCACGCAAGTATAAAGGCAGCTCCGTATGAGGCCTTATATGGTAGGATTTGCCGATCACCATTAAGCTGGAATGAGATCGGTGACAGCCAAGTAATGGGACCCGACATCGTGTTGGAAACCACCGATAATTTAAAATCAAGGAGCGTTTGAGAGCAGCCAGGGACCATCAAAAGAAATACGCTTACAGAAGACGAAAATGTTTGGAGTTTCAAGTGGGTGATATGGTAATGCTGAAAGTGGCACCATGGAAAGGTATTGTGAGGTTTGGAAAGAGAGGAAAGCTAAGCCTGAGATATATTGGACCATTTGAGATACTAGCAAGAATTGGTCTCATGGCATATAAATTAAAGCTACCTCAGGAATTAAGCTACATACATGACACCTTTCATGTGTAAAACCTGAAAAAGTGTCTGGCAGACAAGACCTTGGAGATACCATTGAAGGAAGTTAGGAAAACCGATAAGTTGAACTTCATGGAAGAACCCATAGAGATCATTGACCGATTGGTCATGAAACTTAGACGAAGTAGCATACCCAAGGTCAAGGTAAGATGGAATTCTAGGCGAGGACCTGAGTTCACCTGGGAGCGAGAAGATAAAATGAGAAAGAGTTATCCGCACCTCTTCAAACCCACCCGTTCCGAATCTAACCGAAGCTAAAATTTCGGGACGAAATTTCTTAAAGGATGGGAGAATGTGACAACCGACCTCTAGGTCATAATTCTAACCTTATCAACCTGCATCATTACTCATTCAATTAAAAGTAATGTTAATATCATTACCAATATTATTATTAGCATTATTATTATTGTTGTTAGTGTTCATCATTTTTGTTCTTTTATGTGCCTTTTTGTGATGATTTAACTAGATCAAGCATTAGCCAGGGAAAAATTAGTGGCTCGAGAAAGTTAATTAGTCAGCCTTGCAAAATTAAATCATGGTTGAAACAATTAAATTTTGTGCTTACACACTTAATTTTCGGATAATGCATGCATGATCATGCACAATACACATCAACTAAC
This sequence comes from Flaveria ramosissima, assembly GCA_025215565.1. Taxonomy (NCBI): domain Eukaryota; kingdom Viridiplantae; phylum Streptophyta; class Magnoliopsida; order Asterales; family Asteraceae; genus Flaveria; species Flaveria ramosissima. The sequence continues at coordinate 36,945,629 of CM046029.1, read as the reverse complement.
TAAATTATACCATCAAAAATACTACCCCATACTACAAAGTAATACTACACAATATTATTTACCAATTAAAATTTAAAATTAAAACCCCTCACTACATGCCAAGCTCGGCCGCCCCCCTCTCACCACTCTCTCCACCAATCCAATCTTCTTTACACCACCTCTTCATCTCCACTAACATCTCATGCAAGACACTATACACACACTACATCCCTCATTCCTCTCTCACTTTCTTCTCTTATTTTCGGATCCTCCAGCAGAAAAACACACACAACCCTCTCCATTTCAGCTAACATTCGAAGATCAAACACAAACCGCCCTCGGTCAAGTCCAAGCAAGCAAGAAAGTTGTATTTTGAGAGCCTTTAGTGCTTGGATCTTGCAAGCTTGTGGTAGCATTTGTTTGAGATTTTCCAGCTTTGTTCAAAGGTTTCCAGGCCTATCTTGTCTATCTACACTCTCCAAACCATGAACTACACCAAGTGTAAGCTTCATGTCACCCGATTTGGTCATTTCGTGTATTTTCTTCATGTTTCACTCGAAGATCTTACCATTCTTGTATCTAACAGAAACTTGCTGCTACAACCTTGTTATTGAAGAGCTTTTAACGTTCTTGAAGGTATCACACTTGTTATATAAGTCATTCTATAGGTGTAACCCAATTTACACCTAGAAAACCCTCTTTTTGGGTGTTATTACACTATCCAACTTGCACAACTTGTAATCTTCCGAAGCTAAGCATGTAACCTGCTCTAAATAGGTTTTATAACCTTCTAATAACCTGATTTTAAAGTTACAAAAGGTTTGGGCAAAGTAAAATCACAAGATATAACGTTTTACACATGTGTAATGGATGAAAATGGTGTAATCTCTAAGTTTCCATCTTGTTCATGAGTTGTTTGATGAACCCGTGTGTTAGGCATAATATTTCAGTAGTTTTTGGATGATTTTGGATGTATGATGAGATTTTAATGGCTGAAAATAATAATGTCATAGACTTGTAAGCAATTTGGGCATATTCGGGGACCCGAAAAGTGGTAAAACGACTTAAAAATAAGAAAAAATGGATTTTAACCATATTAAAAGGTATTCCAGGTTCTAAAAGGGTTAACAAAGTGTTTGGACCGGATTTGTTAATTAAATGGTCAAAGGACAAGTTAAAAGGAATTTTTAAGAAAAATCGGGTATTAACTGGGCAACATTTCGTGGAAAATCGTAGAAATAATGATATAAAAATAAAAAACCATAGAAACCATATTATTTCAGTAAAATAAGTGTCATAAGATTTTCAAATATGATACGAATTGGTCAAACAAGATTTTAAACGGTCATTTACGGGTGAACACGCGTTTTAACGGGTTAAACTTAAAATTTAGACTTTCACCTAAAAGGAGCTTGAAATACATTTTTAACAGATTAAAAACTTATAAAAAGTCCTTAAAATAATATTTAATGTATCCAAGACTAAAAATATGGAAATCAACACTTAACCGTTAAAAACCTTCGTTTTTACCGTAACCGGTAACGTTAGACATAAAAATATAAAAACCTGACCTAAATTCTGAAATCTTGGTATAAACTTACTTAAATCGGTTACTTAACTTCTAGAACATAATATTTGGCCATAAAAGTCATTAAATGCAAGAAATCAAATTTGGGGTAGAAAGTGTAAATTTTGGAAACTTGGAGGACTAAACTGTAAATTTTGCTAAACCTCAATAAACCGACCCCTTGGACTAATAATCATTTAGAAGACCTAAAATAACTTCTATAAATGGTCCAATATGATAAATCATATATTCTTTCCTAAGAAACCCTAACTTTCTATAAAAGGAAATTTTTTAATATAAAGACTTAGCAAATCAAAAGCTAGTAAGACATAAACCTCACGACACACCTAGTGCATCTCCATAACCCTAGAATTAGTGGCTTAAAACTTAAATCTTGATGGTATGGTGCTAGACTTGAGACTCTTTCCCGGCACACGAAGAACCCTTTTGCTTGAATTTTAAGGTTAGTTCTAGTGTTCCCTTTTTACTAATGTTTTTGGGATGAAACATGCTATTTTTGAATTGAAACCTTTTATGAGCTATTGTATGATGCTTGAATGTTGGGGTTAATGTTAGAACCTGCTTATATTTGTATCACGATCATTAATTCTTGTGTGAACCACTTGTTTTATATGGGTAGATCTACTTGGTGAATCCCTCACACATAGTGTCTTCCGTGATGAACGGGAAGGGTACCATACTGAGATCCTGCGGGGTCATTTGTGGTATGTGATAAGTTTTCCTAAGATACTAGGTGAACCATCTGGTAGGCATGGTCCATTATTTTGAGGCTCAGTTCTTCCTTCGGGATTAACCGCTAAAACATAACTTTTAAAGAGGCTAGCCGAGACTGAGTGCAGGGTTGATTGTGGTCCCCCACAACAGTGAATCTTTGATTCTTTTAAATCAAATGTGGATTCTATTGAATCTTTTTGTTTTTAAACTTTAAGCACTTGAATTCACCAACTTTTTAGTTCACACAATTTCTTTTTGAGCATATTTCAAGTAATCCATGAAGGGACTCTAGCTATTGTCTAAGACCTTGACCTAGCACCGTGACCATGGCATTGGCTTATCCGATTTTAAAAACAATTTGAACAATTTATAATTATTGTTGATCATTACACTTTGTCTTTATGTTGGATTTACAATTCATTTGGGGGCTAGATCTGTTTCTAGCCCTAGTTTTCTTTAAATATTAAATGGCATGTGATGTTCTCTCCTTTTGTGCTCTTATGATGGTTTGTTTCCGCTGCCATATGTGTTGCTAGTCTGTGACGTCCCACCCTACATGGGCCAGGGGTGTGACAGATACTACATCAGTTGATATTGCATCGTCTTCATCATCATTTGACCTTCCACCTCCACCTGTTTCTGCATCTCTTCCTTCACCTACATATACCTCATCACAACTAGTACCATCCTACTCACCTTCATCTACCCATCAACAATCTATCAGCCAACCATCTCCAAATACCCTACCTATACCCACTGATTTCAAAACATTTAAAGATCATCCTCATTATAACATCATTGGATCTATCACCGATGGAGTCCGGATGCGGAGTCAATCTGGTTTGATTAACATCTATCTATTCTCTTGTTTTATATCCCAAATCATCCTGAAAAATGTTCATCCAGCTCTGCAAGACCCTTGCTGGGTTGAATCGATGCAATTAGAGCTACAACAGTTTAGGAAACTCAAATTGTGGACCCTGGTCGATCTTCCACCAAACAAATGCCCGATTGGCACAAAATGGGTTTTCAAGAACAAACCTGATGACCGTGGCATTGTGGTAAGAAACAAGTCAAGATTGGTGGTCCAGGGATTTGCTCAAGAAGACGCGATAGACTATACCGAAGTTTTTGCTCCTGTCACCCTTCTTGAAGCCATCTGAATCTTTCTAGCTCATGTCGCCCATAAGCAGTTTAAAGTTTATCAGATGGATGTCAAATGTGCCTTCCTTTATGGAGACATTGACGAGGAAATATATGTGTGTCAACCACTAGGTTTTGAGGATCCCTACTTTCCTGACAAAGTTTACAAGCTTGACAAGTCTCTTTATAGTCTTCATCAGGCACCTCATATCTGGTATGAGACCTTAACACAATATCTCTTAAGCAATTGATTTTCTCGTGGCACCATCGATATGACATTATTCAAGAAGGAAGTAGATGGTGAGATGCTGATCATACAAGTCTATGTCGATGATATTATCTTTGGCTCCACCAATCCAAAGTTATGTCGGGTGTTTGAGGAGGAAATGCGTAGTCGCTTCGAAATGAGCATGATGGGGCAGATGTGCTTTTCCCTTGGGCTGCAGGTTGAACAGAAGCCAGAAAGAATCCTCATTCATCAAGAGAAGTATATTAAAGAAATGTTGAAGAAATTCAAGATGGATGACGCTTCTCCTGAAATGACTCCAATTACTGCTCAAACATGCCTCACTCCTGACGAGAATGGAAAACCTGTTGATCCTCATCTCTATGGATCCATGATTGGTTCTCTTATGTATCTTACAGCAAGTCGTCCCGACATCACCTTTTCTGTAGGATATTGTGCTTGATACCAATCTGCCCCCGCAAGAGTCTCATGAAAAGGCTGTAAAACGAATCTTTCGTTATCTTAAAGGCTCTTCTCGTTTTGGTCTTTGGTATCCTTATGGTGGGAATTTTGACTTACATGCCTATTCTGATAGTGATTCTAATGCCTGCAGGTAAACAGAAAGTCGGTTACTGGTAGGTGTCAATACTTGGGTAATTGTCTGGTTTCATGGCAAAGCAAGAAACAGACCACTGTTTCTCTCTGCGGGAGAAGCTGAAAATACATTGCTGCCTCCGGTTGCTGTTCACAAGTGCTCTGGATCTAGCACCAGATGATTGACTATGGGATAAACTTTCTCCATACACCGTTGTTCTGTGACAACGAAACAACCATTGGGACCGCCATGAATCTTATTCATCATTCCCGAACCAAGCACATTGAGACACGGATTCATGCAATCCGTGATGCTCAGGAAAAGGGCTTCATTGATATTATTCCCATTGACACCAAAATTTAAAAAGTAGATCTTTTCACTAAAACATTTGATAAACCTCGCTTTTATGAATTGATCTCTATGTTAGGTTTAATATCATTTTAAAACCCATTTTCCTTAAAACTATGTTATGTACAAATTGTTTATACTTTTTTTTTAATTTTTTTTCTTTTCTTTTTGTTCTGCCCCCTCCTTCATTCTTCATCATTTTTCACATAAAAATAATATTAAAAAAATAATAAACTTTGACTCGTTTTTATAGTTTACACACTTTTGTATTGCCGCTTCTTACTGCCGTATTTATGTTAATGCACTTCCCAATGATACGTAAACAAGGTATTTCTGGTCCTTTATAGATATAGAGAAGATATAGCATAGATATTTTGAATTCATCATTTATCACTTGGGGTAGGAACTATAGTATTTTATTGCTACAAGTATGGATTATTGAAAAGAATAAGACATGTATTTGGATATTTCCCTTTAACTCCGCAATATTTTTGATTTGGCATCAATAGTTGAAGGGAATTTTCAAAAATAATTAATATATATATATATATATATATATATATATATATATATATATATATATATATATAATATATAATATAAAATAATATTAATATTAAAAAGATAGTGACATATGGTCAAGTAAGAAATTTCCACATCTTATCAATTGTAGAAATTTCAGGAGAGATATATATTAAATATTTTTCTTGTTTTCCTTTGAAGAATAAAATGAGAAGCCTGGACGATGTAAAGGTGGTTAACAGTTTTATGTGGGATATGTTTGATAGGTTCAGCCAGAAATCAAAGTAAACAGTTATCCTGTAGCTGAACTAATAGAACAAGAAACTTGATAACTCAAATAATCCCCTTGATATTTTTGGCCTTCACGAAGTTTCAAGTCCTTGTTCAAAAAAGGTTGAGAATGTGATATTTCTATTTTGAGTTATTCTTATCTAAAGTATCTTTGCGTCAAATCATTCCAATCTATCTCAAAAAGCAATATGCTTTTTCATCTTTGCATATACGATGCTCCCTGTTGTATTCTATCTGGTGCTTATCTCCTCTGCTATGTGTGAACATTGACCTGGAGTGATGATCTCCTTGCTGTAAGATAGTACTGACCTTGAGCTCTCATCGACATAATATAATGATCTTTTTTGTTATACGTAAGTATAGACCTGAAGCTCTCATCTTTAAAACTCAATTGAACAACTCCTCTGTTATACGTAAGTATAGACCTGGAGCTCTCATCATTTAATGTCTTTAAGGGCATTGCTTCTTTTGAAATAAGACCTATGTTGCTTCTGAGAGAAAGAGTCATGCAAAGCGTGTCATTTGTTCAATACATCATGAGGACAAGATAAGTTTCTTTGCCAAATGTCTATGGGGACTGGGTCATTCAATGTTTTCTTTAAACAAAAACCAAACATGATAACAATAGCTGCGATGAACCAGTTGAAACGAAGAAGGCATGGACTTAAAAGGACAAACATACCAGCAATCCCGCCAAACTTTGACTCTCCGGAAGATCTTTTCAGCTTCTTGTTCATATCCTTCTATATTGTTCAATTTTGTTATAAAAAATTATTAAACGTGAAGAATGGTGAGGTCTTGTGGGGCAAATTCCTTTTATATTATTTTAAAGAAAGGGAATCAAAATAAAAAAGAAATTTTAATTTTTTGGTTTCCAGTGTAATTATACTTTCGCTGGTAGTTTTGCAGGGCGAAATTGTAGCTTTTCCGGTTCTTTCACGCGGTGCAAAGTCAATTTCGACCAGAGTTTCGCTCTCTGCGAAACTATGTTCTATATAACTCAATTTGCGAAATTGGTCTTTCATTTTCGCATGATCAAGAGTTTAGGCGTTTTAGGGTTTTACGGTTGCTTTGGTGTGCGATTTAGAGTTTTCGTGTTTTTGATGCTTGATTGACCATTGTATCTTGCTCGCAAGTGAGTTTCGAACTCAGGAAAATAGTTTAATCTAAGTTAAACGGCAACATTGTGAGTCTATTCGATTGTGACTCTTCAGTACCTTCGCAGTTCTTACTGCGAAAGTACCGATAGTCTAGTGAAACTGACCGAAAGTTCATAGTTTTTCAGCGAAACTGTGGTGTTATGCTGTCCGAGGGAACTTAACAGTTCCGCAGGGTAAACTTCAGTTTCGCTATGCCGAAACTATAATTTTGGCTAGTCGAATCTACTTCATTGTCTTGCCGAAACTAATGAAAAATTGCTGACAAAACTATACTTTCGCTTGCCGAAACTAAAATTCTTCCTGTGAAACTATAACTTCGGCCAGCGAAATTAATTTATTTTTCGTTTAATTTTTATCTTTTTCTTATTTTTCTTTAATATTATTGTTCAGTATATTATTATAATGTGTTTCATTTAGTTTTCAGATTAAATGGCGAATCTGAAGTTTGATGAGAGGAACAACTTTACTGCCATCTTAGACGACACACACCCGAAAGCAGCTGGCTTTAGAGATTGCATACGCTGGTTGCAGAGATCTCCTATCGCCTACGCGATCTCTCATTCCACTACCATACATGACTTACATATCAGAGATTTCTGGCAGACGACTGAGTATGATACGAGAGGCAACTATCAGAGGATTATAGCTAGGGTGATGGAGAATGAGGTGACCATTACTACATTGGTCGTATCGAGGGTGTTAAGGCTAGATGAAGACACTGGAGAGGAGGTTACTATGTCAGATCAGGAAGTGTTTGAAGCCTTCAGATCGATGGGATATGAGGGACCGCCTTTTGGGACTAGGAAGGAGATTAAGAAGTCCTCTCTTTCTAAGAAATGGAGATATACAGCTCATGTCTTCATTATGTTCTTAGATCACCGTAAAGGTGGATCAGATGGGCTTAACTTAGACTGGGCAAAAGCTATGGTGTTATGCTGCAAGGGAAAGAAGGCAAATATAGCGAGACTGGTTTTTTCCTGTATGGCGGAGAATGTGATGGCGTTGAAGAAGGATAAATGGCTGCTTTATCCTAGATTTTTACAGATGATTTTTGGTGATCTTATTCCTAACATCCCAAGACACAGGGAGGTTAAGAGGCTGGTGCAAATAAACACCCGTATCTTCACAGACTGCTGTGCCATTCATCACGACTTTAGTGGGAAAATTACTAACTTCTGGGAGAACATGTACCCACCAGAAAGATGGAGTTATATCAGGAGGGTAGATGAGTCTGAGAACAAAAGGGCTGAGGAGACCAGGGCACAACAGACTCATGCTGCTAACAAGAGGAAAAGATATGCGAAAGAGAAGGATTAGGATTTTGAGGATGAAGTGCATGAAATGGCTGAGGAGGCGAGGGTTGAGAAAGAAAGGAGATCGAAGAAGAAAGATGATGTGGGAGAGACTGAAAGAAGGACTAAACAACGACACCACTCATTTACTGAGACCTTAAGGAGAGAGGAGAGAGCTGGATTAGATGAGGATGCGATAAGAAACCTCAACACCTCTCTAGCCAATGGGTTGAGCATGATTAAGACAAAACATACCAATCAAGAGATGAGGGATAATGAAGATAATGAAGATAATAACTATTATCTATGTGTACGATAATGAAGATAATAACTATTATCTATGTGTATGTACGATGTGTGATCACGTTCTAAAGCCTAGTACGATTTGAAAGAAACCAAAGAACGGTTTTAAACGAAAGATAATGTATGTTTTATACTATAAAACTAGAACTCACTCAGCAACGCTGACTTTTATGTGTTTCCAGTTGGCAGGTGAGGTTGCTGAGGATGGCACGGGGCGGCTACTCGGCTCATTTTGGATGGCATTCTTTTGTTTAATGTTTTTGCATTGTAATGCGAACAAACGATGTTTTGTAAAGAATGTTGTATTAACTTACAAAAGCATTTATATTGAAATGAAAAGTTATTTTAATGTTTCCGCTGCAATGTTTATTAAAGTTAATGTAATTATATGTTTTATGTGCGACGATTGACCAGCTGTAAGTGTTTCGGGAACGGGGCCTTACAGTTGGGGAAGGGGATCAGGAAACCTCACCCTGCTCACAGTCTAAGGAGGTTTCACCCTCAGCACTATTCGACCTTTCCCAATCTCCCAATCTTTATCTTTCTTCGATCTCCTTCTCTCTGCCTTCATTTACCCAAAAGCCTCGAAGTTATCATTCGTCCCCTTCTTTATCTCTTCCTCCAACATCTTGGCCCGCTCACTCAAATTAGAATCAATCATTGGGATCACAACTAATCTCCTTAAATCCCATTTAGGCAAGGTCTTGAATGCCTTCCTTTTATGCAGTAAGTAATGCCTCTCCCTCTCCTGTTAATCATGAACATTTTGAGGCCGAGGTTGTATTTCCAGCTAATGATCTTCTTGTCAGCTTCCTTCTTGCTCGACCCTTAAAAATTTTGAAATAAAGGGGTTAACGCCTCAGCCTCCTTCTCCCTGACAAACCACTCTTCCTTAGACATCTCAAACACATCTCCTTCATCCGAGCCCTTTTAGGCCACATAAGTCAATGGTCTCTCATCGACCTCATAATATTCTTGCTCAGTGTCATAATCAACAAAATGTTCATCCTCCTCCTCTTTATCAATCAAACCCTTCTTAGATGACTCTCTCATAACCTCTTTTCATCCAAAATCAGTATCTACATTTAGCCCATAGTCAATAAAACCAGCCTCCATCACCTCATCCTCATTCTCTACACTCTCTTTCCTTCAAGCATCAATATCTGTTTCCTCCTAATCTCTCACTCCAGATCCTCCAGCTGTCTCATTCCCTGCACCACTAGTGCCCTCTCCTGCCCCGGAAGATGTACCCACATTCAGAAATGGGTACTTAGAAATATCGGTCATATCATCTAACTCAGATTGAGTTATCTGATTGGGCAGGCCAGCGGCAGCCTTAAGCTCATTGACTTCAGTTAGTAGTCTCTTAATCAAATTCTGCTGATCCACCAACATATTTGTCATCCCATCTAGCATCTCATCCTTTCTTTTCTCTCTCAACTCTTGATTGGTCAACTTTTTTTTCATCATGCTTAGCTCATTGGCTAAAGAAGAGTTGAGGTTCCTGATAACGTCCTCATCTAGTCCTGCCCTCTGATCACTTCTCTAGGGCTCAGTAAACGCTTGGTGCTTATGCATCGTCCTCCTCTCAGTCTCCCCTTCATCGCCCTTTTCTTGGATCGTCTCTCCTTTTCAGCCCTTACCTCCTGCATAGTCACATGAATGTCCTCCTCAAATTCATACTCTGTTTCCTTGGCATATCTCTTCCTTTTTTTACAGACTCGACTCTTTTCTCCATGGTCTCCTCAGCATGCTTGTCTTCAGCCTCAATCAGCCTCCTTATATAGTTCCACCTTTCGGTTGGATACATATTCTCCCACAAGTGTGTGATCTTGCCACTAAAGTCATGCCTTATGGTAGAGCAGTCAGCGAATATCCGAGTGTTCATCTGAACCAATCTCTTTATTTCTCCATGCCTCGGCACATTTGGAATCTGATCGTCTATTAACATCTTCAAAAATCTTGGATATAGTAGCCATTTGTCTTTCTTCAGGGCCATAACGTTCTCGACCATGCAGTCAAAAATGAGTTTGGCAATATTGGCCTTCTGCCCCCACAAAATATGATCATGGCTTTGGCCCAATCCAGATTCAGCTCATCTGATCCACCCTTATAGTGATCTAAGCACATAATGAAAACGTGGGCAATGTATCTCCACTCCTTGGACAAAAAGGACTTCTTGATCTCATTTCTTGCCCCAAAAGGAAGGCCCTCATATCCTATGATCCAGAAAACCTCAAATACCTCCTGATCAGTCAGCACAACCTCATCTCCACTATCTTCTTGGAGTCTCAACACCCGTGTAATAATCTCCGCAGTAATTGCAATGTCGTTCTCCAGTACTCTAGCAACATTCCTCTAAGGATTGGCTCTATTATCATACTCAACAGTTTGCCAGAAATCTCGAATCTGAAGGTCATAAATGGTAGGATAATGGGTGACTTTGTAAACAATGGGTGAACGTTGGAGCCAACAAATGGAATCTCTAAATCCTGCAGCTTTAGGGTTAGTATCATCAAGAATGGCTGTTATGTTGTTTCGTTCGTCGAACTTCAGATTAGCCATTTTATCTGAAAAATAGATGAAAAGAATTAGAAAGATAATTTGAATAATAAAGAATAATAGTTAAAAGGAATTAAAATAAAGTAAAATCAAATTAAATTCGCTGAGAGAAAGAATAGTTTCGCTAGCCGAAACAGTAGTTTCGGCAAGGAACAGGACGTAGTTTCGACAGGTCAAAGAAGTAGATTCGACACGCCGAAACTATAATAATGGCCAAGCAAAACTGAGTTTTGACAAGCAAAACTGTCTTGTTCGCACGGACAGCATAACTTCACAATTTCGCTGAAAACATTTGAACTTTTGTTCAGTTTCACTAGACTATCAGTACTTTCGCAGTAAGAACTATGAAGGTACCGAAGAGTCACAGTTCAATCGGTCCTTAAAAAGTTCTTTAAACCTAGATTAAACTACAACCGAGGGTTCGAAACTCACATCTGATGATTAAATGATCATCAATCACAAAGAAAACACTCTAAAACTAAAAAACGTTCGAAAAGTTCACTGAAAGAGCTCTGAGACTAATAACCTAGAATATGCGAAAATGAGCTCTTAATTTCGCAAAGTGAAATATATAGCACTTAGTTTCGCTGGCAGCGAAACTATAGTTTCACCCGGTACATGCTTTGATCAGAAATGACTCGGAAATGAGCAAAAATGTCGGCAAATCTGCAGTTTCATACTGCGAAACTCTCAGCGAAAGTATAGTTTCACTGAAAACTTAAAAATTTTAAATTTTTATTTTTTAATATATAAATATTTAGAAAAAAATTAAAATAAAAACAAAAAAAAATAAAAGAATCAAAAAGAAATTCCCCACAATACCTCACCAAACTTCACATAATTTTAACATAATAAAAGGAAATAAAAGGATAGAGAAGAACCTAAAGCTGAAGAGATTTTCCGGGGAGTCATAGTTTGGCGAGATTACTGATATACTTGTCCTTTTAAGCCCATGCCTTTTTATTTACAACAAGTGAGCCGCAACTACTGTTATCATGTTTTAGTTTATTTAAAGAAGACTTAAATGACTCAGTCCCTACATACATTTGACAAAGAAACTTATCCTGTCCTCATGATATATTGAACAAGTGACACGCTCTGCTGGATTATTCCTTTTAAAAGCAACAAAGATCCTTTTCAAAAGAAGCACAGTCCTTATAGTCATCAAATGATGAGAGCTCCAGGTCTATGCTCACGTATAATAGAGGAGTTCATCAATTGAGGCTGACAGATGAGAGCTTCGGGTCTATACTTGTGTATAATAGAGAAGATTATCATATCGAGCTGATGAGAGCTCCAGGTCTATACTTACGTATAACAGAGAAGATCATCACTCCAGGTCAATGTTCACACATAGCAGAGAGATAAGCATGTGGTAAAATACAGCAAGGAGTTTTTTGATACAAAGATGAGCTAGCAAATAGCTTTTGAGATAGTATGGGGAAGAGAAACAATGATACTTTTGGTAAGAATATATCAACGCAGAGATATCACGTTCTCAATCCATTTTGAACAAGGACTTGTGACTTTGTGAAGGCCAAAAATGTCAAGGGGATTATCCAAGTCACAAAGTTTCTTATTCTGTTAGTTAAGCCACGAGATTACTGTCTACTTCGCTTTCTGCCTGAGCCTATCAAGCATATTCCAACATAAAACTGTTGACTTCTTTCATATCTTTCAGGAAGCAATCAATCAAGCTGCAAAATGACAAGACAGACACTATTATTCTCCACCGAAATTTCTACGAACTAGTAAGATTGGAGAAATTTTTAAGGAATATATATACATCTATTATTTTATTATATATGTATATGTGTGTGTGTGTATATATATATATATATATATATATATATATATATATATATATATATTATTTTTTATTTATAATATGTACCCACATTCAATCCAAAATCACACAAATCTCAATGAGCTTGAGACCTGATGATTACCAATGCTTTCCCAACCAATAACTAACAGATTTCTATCAAATTCCATATCAAATACACTGAAATTTGATACAAAATTAATAAACTTGTGATATTGAACTCAAACTATCAAAAACCCCAAACAATCAAGAGCACAAAGGCTCTGGTACCATTTTGTTGGTCCAAAACGATCAAATTACAGTACACTTGAATGATGAATCGTTCAATATCAACAATAAACACAAACAACAAGCAATTGATGATGAAGAAGAACCCAAAAGTATTCAAAATAAGACAATCAAACTCCAATACTAACAACGTAACAAAGATCAATAATATTTCTGTGCAATTCCAGCTTACAAAAGGCACTTGCAACAATGATAAACGAATTATGGTTTTCCAAGGATGCCTACAATGAAAGAAATCAAATCTATATATAATATTGATAGTTTCGCTGACAGCTATCCTTCCAATTCATAGATTCGCCTGGCGGAGACACACAGTTTCACCTTCACTGGTAGCTGACTATGAGCGAAACTATAGTTTCGCTCATAGTTTCGCTAGGCATCAAAACATAACTAGTTAACAGACTTAGAAAGTAAACTAACATTTAACCTATTACAATCAAACATAAACAAAATTTAATCTAAGGTGAGTCCAACCTATACTTGATCTTCACCTATCATCACCCCTGAAAACTTTAGATCATGGAGCAGACGTATTGAAGGCTTCATCAGATATCAAGATGGAAAAATGTGGCAATCTATCACCAATGGTCCTTATAAACCAAAGGTTGCAGCACTAGGTGGAAATGGTGCTATGATAGAGAAGGCTGTAGAAGATTACTCTGATTAAGACCGCAAGAAGCTGGACATTGATAGCAACACTATGACTGTTCTGATGACTGCTATACCCAACGCCATTATGGTTGGTTTTGAGCATTGCAAGTCAGCCAAAGAACTCTTTGATTCCTTGTACCAGATGTAGTCCAGCTCAAATGACTCCAAGAAAGATTCACTGAAGCAACAATTTGAGAACTTCACTTATATTGCTGGAGAGACCCTCAACCAATAATACTTCAGGTATATGGATCTTATTTCCTCCCTTCACTCTGTGGGAATCGCCCTTGAGTTGAGAGATCTCTCAATAAAATTTATGAGTGCACTCCCAAATGAGTGGACGTTCTACTGTGTCTCTATCAAGATGACTGAAAACTTGAACTCCCTTACCATGACTAAACTACATGGCATCCTTGATGGATATTGTCTAGAGATGGAGTACAAGAGAGGCAACCAGATGAGCAGACCCTCAAGCCTTCCTGCTAGCAATGCTTTAATGGTTGCTGAAGGCTCAGGACCCACCAATGTTAGGACCTGGTATTTGAACAAAATACCGAATGATTAACGTGAAAACCAAACCAAATTGTGCGGAATCCTATTTGATTGGCGATCCAAACAGTGAGAACGCACGTAGAATCAATAAAATATTGAATCAAACGTTAAGAATCGATTAGGAATCGATCTACAGCGTTCTATGAACTTGGAGTATGAACTTGGAGGCTTCTAGACGGCTAGGGTACGTCTAGAGTCGAAATAGAATGAATGCTTATGTTTTTCCACGAATTGGGTTGTATTTATAGGTTAGTGTTGTTCATTCGTGCGACTGAACCATAAGTATGGTTCAGTCGTGCCATTGAACCATGCGGTTGATCCATCCGCACGACTGAGTGTTCAGTCGTGCGACTAAGCCAATCTTATGTTACAGTCATACGACTGATCCAGTCTCCTGGTTCAGTCGTGCGACTGAGTCATTCGTAAGGAGTTATTCATGCGTATGGTCCATTCGTATGGGCCATTCGCATGAGAACTTCATTATGTTAAGTTTGAATGTATTAATTAATATAACATTATGTGTATCAATTCAAACAATCACAAACCTATTTAACCAATTCAACATCAACTCATTAATGAAATATTAAACATTATAAATCACAAACAACCAATATCATTTCATTAACATTCCAAACATTACATCAGTATCAGACAAACAAGATCAATTACATTCATATCATGATCTAGGTACATACATGTATCAACAAACTCCCCCTTGGACCTAGATCTCTCTAATGTCTTGTTTTCTGCATCACCTCCTCATACTCTTTGTACTTATCCTCTTTTGTGACTCCTGCATGAATCTCAAACGCAAAACAGAGTCTTATGACGTTCTGGAACTGGAGGGCTTGTACTATATCCTGCGTGTCATAGAACAGTGGCCACTTGTATAGAGTGTAGACATCATTAGCTGACAAGTTGGTAAGCCACATTGGGTCAAATACCCTGATAGTATCCATTTGGCTCTCTTTATTTAGCACTATGACCACTTCTCCTGTTCTCCAATCGTAGTACCACCACTTAAAGTGTGGAGTGAAGTCCTGTGGCATTTCCCTTAAAGGGATTCTTGACATTGTGCGCGGAGGACTCCACTTCAGCATTATCTTTGGCTTTCCAGTAATGGCATCAACTTCAGACCTTCTGATGTACCTTTTAGGTTGTTGGGGTCTGAAGTTAACCCACCTGGTGTGGTACTCCTTCCTTAGGGCAGCCTCAAACCAGCCTGACATTTTTCTTGGGTCAGCATACAACAGCTTCAGTTTGCCCAGTTGGTTGAGCTCAAAACCTGGTATAGTCTTTAGATCATGTGGAAATCTAAAGTACTCTATGCCCTTCTCCCTCTTAACTGCATAGACATTTAGATCCTCAAAATAAGCTCACGCTATAATCATGCCCGACACCTTATGATGTTTCTTGACTTTGTAGAGTTTGGTGTAGACGTTCTGTTTAGGTGCAGCGCGTTGGGCTCGAACTTCTTCAAAACAAGCAGCCCATTCAGCCTTTCGGATGTCAACATCATCGTTTGAGGCTTGGGCCGTTCCTTCTGTCTTCTCTGACTCCTGCTCCATCTTATCTAACACCTCAAACGTATCACTGACAAGGGATTCACCCAGATTGGGGACCACATTTCCCTCGTTGTCAGCATACTAAGGGTAGTGCTCTGCAGTGACATCTTCTATCTCTATTTCATCCACGTCGTTTAGCTCTTCATCACTTGTAGAGTCACACGTTGGAGCATCCTTTACAATCTCATCGGGATTTAGCTTGAATATCTCAGCTAGTTGCTCATTTGATAGATCGTGAATTATTTCCCCTTCTTCAGGGGTATAACTCACCGACCTCCTGACGTTCCCTTGCAGATAAAGAATCATAGTTAACTAAGTCTTGACCTGCTGAAGGGGAGCAACATCGAATTCATCCCCATGATAGTTTGGATCTGTTTGATTTAAACATGCAACACATCAACCATTAGTTAATAATCAAAACAAAAATGCATTAATCTTAATATAAACATCGAATACATAAGTTTAAATTCATGATTCAAATACAAAAGTAATCAAATACATAGACATCTAATCATTACTTTTGTCTTGGATCACTGGATCATCGCTTGGTGGAGCAGAGGAGGAAGCTTGTTGGTCTTGGTTCTTCTTAGATCTCTTTTCCTGACCTTGAGCAGAGGCAGATGCAGCTGCATCTACTCCTTCTTCATCATCATCCTCATTCCTCTCCTCTGTCCTCTCTTCCTCAACCCCTTCCTCGTCATCAGTCTCTTCATCATCTTCCTCATCATCATCCTCATCATCATCATCACCATCATCACCATCTCCCTCTTTAATCTTTAGTGGCTCATCTTTAGATCCCTTAAGCTTTAGCATGATGGTCTTCTAAGCGTCCTCCAACTCATCAATCTTCTTAGCAGATGTGACACTGTGCTCTTGGAGTTGGGCGATCTCGTGGCTCTGAGCAGCCATTTGTTGGACCTGCTCCTCGATCAACCGAGCCTGCTCCGAGATCTGCTGAGACTGCGCCGCAGTAAGATCTGTCAGGTGACGGATCTGCGTTATCTTCTCCTCATCAGCAGCTAACAAACGCATCACCATCCGGTTAAGCGCTGAAAGCTGTTCCTCTACCCCAATTGGAGGTAGAGGTGATCTGTATATATGTGAGGGATGTGATGAGGGTCCTGCTTGGTGGCTAGTGGTGGTGGTGGTTGCTGTGGTAAAGATGGGGTTTGGTATGGATGATAGTGGAGGTGATGTAGGAGTGAATGATATGGTGGTGGTTGGCATATGTATAGTGGTGGGAGGTGTGGTGGTGGTAGTGGTAGCTGTGGTGGCTGTGGTGGTGGATGGTGTGGCTGTAGAGGTGGTGGTGGTGGTGGTGGTAGCTGTGGTGGCTGTGGTGGTGACGAAGGTGAGTCTTCTCTTCTTCTTCTTCTGGTCGTGGGGCTGAGCCATCCTTTTCTTCCTCGATCCAGTCGAGTTGGATGCTCCCCCTAGAACACGGCTAGATGGCTCAGGAGCATAGTTAGGATCTGTAGCTGTCTCTCCCGAATCCCTGGGGCGTTCACCAACCGCCCGGAGTCCATGCTCTGTGGGAACAACCTTGCTTCCCACAGTCCTCGTCAAAGGCTCCTCATCAGACTCGTCTTCCTCCTCACCAGGACTAAAGTCCTGGTGGAAACCCGCCGACTCAGCTATGTCTCCTATGGGGGCAGATACTGGAGGTATAACATCTGAAGCTGTGCCCCTCGGTGGAATAGGCATGTCATCTCCAGCATCCCCACTGTCATCATCATCTGAGTCATGAGTGGGTAGAGCAATCTGCTCAACATCCGAATCACTATCGTCGTGGCGCCACTTCCTCCTGGCTGGCACCACGTAGTCCTCCCGGGCCAGATGCCCAAACAATCTCCTGACAGGGGGTTTCACCTGCTTTCCCCTGTATACCTTCATCATCCCCAAGGTAGTATCATCCATCACCTCAAGGACAACAGCATCATCCTTCTCCTTTGGCAGGGAGGGGAGCTTCTGGTCTATGATCATCTGCATAAATCTCGGGTACATACAGAAGCCCTCCTTCCCTTTCCCCTCGATGTTCTCCACCAGGTAGGTGAAGATCATCTGGGAGAAGCTGAACGGGTGGTTCAGCACCAACGCAACATACGCGTTCTGGATCTGGTCGGATAACTCATCAAAACCTCCCTTCCTGGAAGCTATACACTTAAGCAGCATGTGCGTAAGATACTTAAACTGGGACAAAGGTTGCTCTTGTTGAGCACCGCAGCATTGATGTCCCCAGAGTACTTGGCTCGAAGAAAGCATCCTCTGACAGTGAGGGGGGAGTAGTCTAGTCGGACAATCGGCATCGTCCCCCAACTGTAACACTATCCTTAGATCCTCCTCTGTGATAGCTATAGCCTCTCCAAAGATGGTACTTCTGATGCAGTGAGGCTCAGTGGATCGATCAACTGTAGCACCTTCCCAGAAGGCCTGCTAAATGGAACGATAAGGAGTACAGGGAGCAGATATGGCATGTGCAATCCTCGATCCCCTTAAGAAGGTGATAATGCCCGAGAAATCAGCAGCATTTCTGGATGTGAGATCCAGATGAGCACAGATATTGTGCTTCATACTCATAGTCCATCGACTTGCCATCTGTTGGAGCTGTAGAAGATAGTCTATATTATCAACACAATGAAAGTCAAAAAAAGTCAACATCACGGTCAAAGTCAACAAAAGTCAAACCCGACTCGTTCGAGACGAGGAACCGAGACGAGACGTTGAAGATTTAAATGACTAGGAGTTTTATTGTAATAAATATATTTTGTGTGAACAAAATATATTTTACTTTCTTTGAGTCATGTTTTAGTCTAAATATATAGTCTAGGGGGTTATGTGTAAATATGGAAACTTAAACTAGACTATAAATAGCCTAATTGTAATTAGAATTAGGTTAATGGTTGCATGACCAATAGATTGAGGGATTTTTGTAAACACATATTTTGCAATCTAATAGAGATCAAGGGGTTTTCATTGTGTTCATCTTTATTTGATCTATAATCTTCATGATTTGATTCAAGTTTGATCATCCTGGACTTACAATTTGGTATCAGAGCCATTTTGGATCAAATTCACTGAAGATTTGAAGATTTTTAGAGAGAGAGTTGAGGTTTTGGTTGTTTTTGTTCAATATCAAGTTTTCATCAAATTCGGATCAGATTTGAGTGTTATTGATATGGAAATTGATTGAAGTTTGCTTGTTATTGGTTGGGAAAGCTCTGTTAATCATTAGATTTCAAATCCATTGAGATTTGGGCGATTTCGGATTAATTTCGTGTTGAAAAAGTTTTTCAGCTTCGTTCAGCGAAATTACCAGTTCATCCAGCGAAACTACGAGTTCTTCCAGCGAAACTACATCGGTTATCCTCATTGAAGTTGTTTTCTGCTGTCCTGCGAAACTAGTTTCATTGAACGAAAGTTCAACAATGCTTGTGTGCATATTACAAGCGAAATTGTTGTCGAAAGTATCTTTGAACGAAAGTTCAAGGTTGTTTTTGCGAAATTGTCAACGAAACTAAGCAGTCTAAAGCATTTGGGTAGCGAAACTGCTGCCGAAATTGCCAGCGAAAGTACTGTCGGCTCAGCGAAACTATATTTTTCTGCGAAACTAGCTCTGCGAAACTATAATTTCGGCGAAACTATCATTTATTCAGCTAAATTCGAATGTTAAAGATGACTTTTTCCCCTTAGTTGGGATTAATTGAGTTAATCCCGATAAAGAAATTTTCATCGGTTTTGCAAGATTTATAATTGACTTTTTCCACCTTGACCCTAGTTGCTAAGATTGTCTAGCGTGACATTTAAAAAATATATATATTTTTCCCGGGGGAGAATTATTCTAAACTTTTGGGAAAAATATTTTTGGGACGTTTAATTGTTCAAGATTTGTACAATCATGTCGTCTTCAGAAGATTTTAAATCAGATAATCTCACAACGGCACAAAGCCAGTTTGATTCTTTTGCAGCAATGAAGAAAGAAAAATTGTTAGATTTGATTGATCAATTCTTAAAGGTGCAAATAATCTAAAGAAGCATGTTCCTGATCTCAGTAATCATGAACAGATTCAAAAGCTTCTAGACTCTCTTCCGTCTGCATGGAATCATCAAGTTAAAATGCTGAAGCAAGAAAGAGGTTATGTCGACACAAAACTTATGGATATGATCAACAGGCTAAAATCTCTCGAGTTGGATATCCAAAGAAACAAATTTCAGCAAGCCGTGTTCCCACATCAAACCCACGCGCTTAATACTGATCTTGTGTCTTCTGTAACAAGCATACTTGATTACAAAACAGAGATGATTGAAAAGTTGAAGTTATTGAGAACTGATTCAGATTTAAACTCTAAATTCAGAGAAACTGTTGAAGAGAATCGTGAAGCTTTAAGAGTCGACAATGACAGTAAACCAGAGTCTATGAGAACCGATGATGATAAGGCTGGAAAAGCTTATAAAAGAGAGAAAGAGTCTGAGGCTGACAAGATGTTGAAGGTCAAAGAAGAGGAAAAACAAGAAATCACATGGGTTTGCAACTATGAAAAGAGCTTAGCTGCAGAACGAACTATCATGGGTCTTCCTTATGAGACTGTTCAGGATATGTGTTCTTCGTCCTTCAAAATCCGGTTATTTGGGATTTATAAGGCAAACAGATTGTTATTGGAAAATGAAAAAGAATTAAAAAAACAATCAATCAGGAATTAAAGAAAAATGAAATTGCTTTTTCAAGAAAAATTAATGAAGCATTGGCTGAAAATGATCTTTTAAGAAGAACCATTTTGGAGCGCAACGTTGAAATTAATATTCTGAGAGAAAGGACTGTTTTAGCTCAATTTGAAACGACAAAGCTTCAAACAAAGCTTGATAAATGGACCCTTTCACACATGAAAAAGGATGAGCTTATTGCTAAACAACAAGGGGCGCGGGTGAAACATGAGATTGGATATAAATCTGATAGTGAAACTGTATTTAATTCAGTTCCACCACCTTCTACTTTATGTTATTCACCAATTCCCAAACCTCATTCTAAAAATGATTTGTTTGAACAATCTAATAGTAGTTTGCATACAGGTTTGAGCGGTGTGAATCTTAAAGAGGTGCGAGATGATTATGATTCTACAACTGGTATGGGATACAATAAATCGAATGCTGACAGTCAAGCTAACGATTGTTCAGTCCCGGTTGTTTGTAAATCTATATCTACTATATCTTCTAACTTCTTTGATAAGTTTAAAGCAGGTGAAATTCCTACTTTTGAGCTTGTCAAGGTTGTGAAAGAAGAGATAAATTCGAAATCACCCAATCATCAAGTTCCAACAACAACACATCCTATTCCTGTCAATCAAGATCCATTGGAAGGAGATCTGTGTATACGAGACTGGACAAGCTCAGATGATGAATCAATCACAGAGGTGCGTGTTGGTTCCTCACAGATCAAGATGTCTCCTAACATTGTCAAGTCACAAAAGCTTCCAAAAGCTGAATCAAGACCAATATGGATCTCTTCTCCAATTGCAAAGCAACCCAGTCAATCAGTGAAGATCTCATTCCCTGTTCTGCATAGCAAATGTCAAAACAAGCAAGAATCTGCTACAAGCTCAAAGCAATCCTCATCCCTACCTGCATCACACGGTTCAGTGAAGCATCAAAAGCCATTCAAGGCTTGTTTTGAGTGTGGAAAAGAAGGTCATGTGGTTAAGAAATGTCCTCAAAGGCTTGCTATGGATCGTAAAGGCAAAACGAATTGCTTCTCCAGCTGTAAGTCTATAAAGAATGTTCCAGATGGTAAAGGCAACACGGGTTGCTTCTCTGGATTAAGAGGTAAAAAGCACACATCTTTGAATGGTTGGATGAAAAACCCTCCATCCAAACCTTTTCATGTGAAGCCGATTTCACATGATTCAAAGATGAAAATGACCAAAGGTTTAAAACCAAATTCTTTTTCTTCCGGTCTTAAACAAAAAATGATTTCCAAATTTAATTCATTCAAATCCAAGTTAATTGAACCGAAACAAATTTGGCAAATTAAAAAGAAGGATACAACAATCCCCTATTGTTTAAACGGTTGTGTGCAGAAGCTTGTTACTTATCTTGATGAAAAAGGAACTTCCAGGACTACGATGGCCTGGGTTTCCCTTTCTAACTAATTTGTTAATGAGTGCAGGAACAATTCAGGAGGACTGTTAGTAATCCGGTTTACTCACAGAGATTGTTCTTGATTCAAATTTGAGGCGGAACAAACAGGTTAAGGTCATGGTATTCTATCCACAATCTGGATATTTATCTGCATTATCATAATTCTCACTTCACAATCACTGCATATTTCTTGACAATTCATTTCTTATCTTGATAATCAGTGTAGTTTGGAAGATCTTCTTTGATAAAATTTTATTTTTGTACAATTTTATAAAAAAATATAAAAATATAAAAAAAAATTGCAAAAATAAAAATTTAGGGGGAGAGTGTAGTAAATAAAAAAAGTGAAAAGAGAACTGGGAGAAAAATAAAAAAACTGGGAACTTGATTCGAGATGACTGAGAAATGATTGTATATCATCTTGAAATGCTTGTTTCTGCATGACTTGCGTTTTTACAATGAGAAATGATCGTAACTGATGCTGTTATCTGATTTGCATCTTATTTTTAATTGCAAATAAAAGAAAAACAAACAAATTCGTTAATGATATGCTTGGTAGACTCAGCCTGAAGAATAAAGTAGACAGCAGCATAATAATTTAAATTAAAACATCATGCTTAAGGATGTCTGGATTTACGCAATCATTTTGGCCTGCACAAAAACTGAGTCCCCACAAAAATTGGATTGAGAATTGATCTTTCACCCACCATGATACAAATCATATATGTCATATCTTTGAGCCATGTCTGGTGTATTTATGTGTCTTGTGTTTGTGCTAATCTCCTCTGCTGTACGGAAGTACTGACCTGGAGTGATGATCTCCTCTGCTGTACGATAGTACTGACCTGGAGCTCTCATCGGCACATGATTAAATGGTCATCTCCTTTGTTTTACGTGAGTATAGACCTGGAGCTCTCACCATTTTGGTCTAAGTAGTGTCATATCATCTAAACGATGAATTCATCACAGAATGTAATATTCTGTCAATAATCACTTGCACACTAATGCACAAGCCTTGCTCTGTAAAGATCGTTACAAAATTCAAGAAATCCTGAGGTTGGGTGAGGGTTTTTGCCAAATGATTGTGGGGTCCTAGCATTCTAAAGCATTTAATCGAACCTTAACGAATCATCTTATGCTTGTTGAAAAAGATAGGGCATGGGTTTAAGTGGACAAACATATGAGCAATCGTTATTGATCTGTTTGAGAATTTCAAAATCATTTAAAGACTGTGATTAGATTCAGTTATCCGTGTGATCTCATTGCTTGTCGATGATTAAGTTTATCTTTGTGCTAAAGTATATCTTGAGGATATGATCTTATGATCGATTCAGTTCTCGGTTTAAAAAAAAACAAGTAAAAAAAAACAAAAACAAAAACAAAATAAAAAATATACATATAGATAAAAAAATGTTATAATATATGTATATAATAAAAAAAATTATAATAAATTTTCATTTCAATATTCATTTAGGTCTTCCAAATTATGCTGATTACATTTTATTATTTTTCATGCATTTCATACAAACTGAGCACAAACTAACACGAGATCGCTTGTTTTCAAACACAGATAAACACGGGTTTATTTTGTTAAAATGAAATGATCTAATTAGAAATGTCGAGATTGTGTTTGTGAATGTGTTGCAGAGTTTTTTGCTTTAAGTGATGGTCGATCATCAGTTGAGCAGTGTACCTGATCAGAGAACCTGTTCCTCAAGTTTGCAGAAGATACCGAGCTACGAATCCTCCTCCTACATCTTCTAAAGCACTCAATATTAGAGATTTGGGAAACTTGTTCTAATATCCTTGTAAAGTTTGCACTCGAAAAGGGGGAGCATATAAATAGGGGGAGCTTATGAGATGAAAAATCTTTCTCATCAGATTCAGAAAGATTCAACTTGAAGATCTTTCTAGTGTTGACTTCTCGATGCTGATTTCGTTTGAAGACGTTGATAATGATAGACTAAGGGGGAGTATTGTTGGAGCTGTAAAAGATAGTCTATATTATCAACACAGTGAAAGTCAACAAAAGTCAACGTCACGGTCAAAGTCAACAAAAGTCAAACCCGACTCGTTCGAGACGAGGAACCGAGACGAGACGTTGAAGATTTAAATGACTAGGAGTTTTATTGTAATAAATATATTTTGTGTGAACAAAATATATTTTACTTTCTTTGAGTCATGTTTTAGTCTAAATATATAGTCTAGGGGGTTATGTGTAAATATGGAAACTTAAACTAGACTATAAATAGCCTAATTGTAATTAGAATTAGGTTAATGGTTGCATGACCAATAGATTGAGGGATTTTTGTAAACACATATTTTGCAATCTAATAGAGATCAAGGGGTTTTCATTGTGTTCATCTTTATTTGATCTATAATCTTCATGATTTGATTCAAGTTTGATCATCCTGGACTTACAAACAGAAAAACAAACAGATTCTTTAATGATATGCTTGGTAGACTCAGCCTGAAGAATAAAGTAGACAGCAGCATAATGATTTAAATTAAAAATAAAATGCAAATCAGATAACAGCATCAGTTACGATCATTTCTCATTTTAAAAATAATATTATTCCCGGGGGAGAATTATTCTAAATTTTTTGGGAAAATTATTTTTGGGGCGTTTAATTGTTTAAACAAAATAAAAATAAAAATGGCTTTTGCAGAACTGATTAAATCCTTCGAATCTGATGATCTCACAATTGCACAATGTCGGTTTGATAATTTTGCAGCTTTAAAGAATGAAACGATGTCTGATTTTGTTGATCGTTTTCTGTTGGTGGCAAGTAATCTGAAGAAGTTTGATGCCCAACTGGGAAATCATGAACAAGTTCTAAGATTGCTTGATTCCCTCCCATCAGAATGGAGCTCACACGAAGTCGATTCAACGAGATAGAGGCTTTCGGGATTACAAACTGATGGAGGTGATCAACAAACTGAAAGAGATTGAGTTGGATATCAAACGTCGTGAGTACTATGAAGCGACATATCTAACTCCAAAGATCACTTCAAACTCCAAAGAGAAACCAGAAGAGAGATCAGATTCTGACACCAATTCCGATGGTTTATCGAAACCTAAAACTGAAGAGGTACAAGAGTAGCTTAAACAGACATCAATGGGTAAAGCTGGAGCTGATTTAAATGCTGAAGTTTGTGATGTTGAGAAGGAAGAGGAATGGAAGCGAAATACCAGAGTTTGCAATTGTGAGAAGGCTCTTACCGCTGAAAGAGTCATCATGGATCTTCCATACGAGACAGTTCAGGATATGTGTTATTCTGCTTGTAAAATTCATTTATTTGGTGTGTATAAAGCTAATAGGTTACTTTTAGATAACCAAAAGGAGTTAACCACCATAAACGCAGAACTTAAAAAGAATGAAGCCAAGTATTTCATAAAATTAAATGAAGCTTTAAAAGAAAATGATCATTTAAAACGAACTCTTCTTGAAAGAAATGTTGAAATTAATCTTTTAAACGAAAGAGTCACTTTGGCTGAATTTGAAACAAGCAAGCTTAAAACAAAGCTTGATAGATGGACCATATCCGGAATGAAACAGGAAGAGCTACTATGTAAACAGAGGGGAGCTAGGATTAAAACGGGAGTGGGTTGTGGTGAAAATCCATACGTCTATCCTCCTCCTAGCACCCATTGTTACTCTCCTATGCCTCAACCTCATCCATCTAATGATTTGATTGAAGCTGCAGAAACTAATAGTTTAAATGCAGGTTTAAACAACGTCAATCTTAAAGAGGTTAGAGATGTGCAGGATTCTCCTGTTGGTTTGGGATTCCTCAGGAAATGGTCTGATAAGAAGATTAATGCTGATTCCACTTCAGATGCTCCAACACCAATTTCAGATGCTTCTCCAACTTTCTTCAACAAATTCAAATCAGGTAACATTCCTTCGTTTGTTCCCGTCAGGTTTGTCAAAGAAGGAACATTTGTTGAATCATCAGACAATCAGAATCCTATAAGCGAAGCCAACACAATAGGATGTGTCAATCAAGATCCTTTGGAAGCAGATCTGTGTATACGAGATTGGATAAGCTTAGATGATGAATCAATCATAGAGGAGCGTGTTGGTTTCTCTCATATCAAGATATCTCCTGACAGTGTCAAGTCTCAAAAGCTTCCTAATATTGAATCAAGACCAATACGGATCTCTTCTCCAACTGCAAAACAATCCAATCATCCAGTGAAGATCTTATTCCCTGTTTTGCACAGGAAACTTCAGAACAAGCAAGAATCTGCTACAAGCTCCAAGCAATCCTCATCACCACCTGTACAACACGAGATTACAAAGAATCAAAAGCCATTCAAGGCTTGTTTTGAGTGTGGAAAAGTGTTGATACATGTATGTCCCTAGATCATGATTTGTAATGTAATGAATCTTGTCTGTCTGATTATGATGTAATTTGTATTGATTAATGAAATGATATGAATTGATTGTTACTTGTGATGTTTAATATTTCATTAATGAGTCGTGATTGAATTGATTGGGTTTATGATTGTTTGAATGGTTACACATTATGTTATATTAATTAAAACATTCAAACTTAACTTAATGAAGTTCTCATGCGAATGGCCCATGCGAATGGACCACACGCATGAATAACTTCATACGACTGACTCAATCGCACGACTGAACCAGGAGACTGGATCAGTCGTATGATTGACACATGAGATTGGCTCAATCGCACGACTGAACACTCAGTCGTGCGGATGAATCAACCGCATGGTTCAATCGCACGACTGAACCATACTTATGACCCAGTCGCACGATTGAACAATACTAACCTATAAATAGACCCAATTCGTGGAAAAACGTAAGCATTCATCCCATTACGATTCCAGACGTACCCTAGCCGTCCAGAAGCCTCCCAAATCGTTCTCCAAGTTCACAGAACACATCAGATCGATTCCTAATCGATTTCTGACGTTGGATTCAATTCTTGAAGGATGACCAAGGAGTCATTATCAGGAACAAAGCTCGACTGGTGGTTCAAGGTTTTCGCCAAGTCGAGGGGATTGACTATAATGAGGTGTTTGCACCCGTGGCAAGGATGGAAGCTATTCGTATCTTCCTTGCCTATGCATCGTACATGAAGATTAAAGTCTACCAATTAGATGTGAAGAGTGCATTCCTTCATGGGGAAATCAGGGAAACAGTCTATGTAAGTCAACCCGAGGGATTTGAAGATCCTTATCATCGGGATAGAGTTTACAAGCTCGACAAAGCTTTATATGGGCTTCATCAAGCTCCTCGAGCTTGGTATGAGAAACTCTCGACTCATCTTGTGAAACACGGCTTTCGCAGGGGAGTCATTGATTGTACACTGTTTATTAAAGAAAAGGATGGCGACCTACTGCTTGTACAGATATATGTTGATGACATAATCTTCGAGTCAAAGAACGAAGAGTTATGCAAAGAGTTTGAAGCAGTGATGAAGAAAGAGTTTGAGATGAGTGCTATGGGGGAGATGAAGTTCTTTCTTTACAGGTGGATCAAACACCTAATGGAATCTTTCTACATCAGACCAAGTATGTAGGAGACATTCTCAGTCGCTTTGACATGGAGAATGCTTCTGCTGCTGGGACTCCACTTGCTACAAATCATGATATAGCACCTGATGAGAATGGAGATCTAGTAGATGCCACTATGTACCGAGGAATGATTGGATCCCTCATGTATCTCACTGCCTCAAGACCTGATATTATGTATGCTACATGTCTATGTTCTAGATATCAGGCTAAACCAAAGGTCAACCATCTGATCGGGGTCAAGAGGATTTTTCGTTATCTGAAGGGTACACCCACACTTGGATTGTGGTATCCTCATGATGATGACTTTGAGCTTACTGCGTATAGTTACTCG
This sequence comes from Flaveria ramosissima, assembly GCA_025215565.1. Lineage (NCBI taxonomy): Eukaryota > Viridiplantae > Streptophyta > Magnoliopsida > Asterales > Asteraceae > Flaveria > Flaveria ramosissima. The sequence continues at coordinate 36,918,017 of CM046029.1, read as the reverse complement.
GATTACGGGGGCTGCAAGATGAACTACAAGTCTACATCAGCGGGGTGTCAATTCTTTGGGAGAAGATTAGTTACCTGGCAGTGTAAGAAGCAGACATCGGTTGCATTGTCAACCTGTGAAGCCGAATATGTTGCTGCTGCAAGTTGCTGTTCACAAATCATCTGGATTCAACAACAAATACGAGATTACGGTTTAAAATTCTCATCTACTCCTATTTTTGTTGATAACTCTGCTGCAATTGCAGTAACTAAAAATCCGGTTCAACATCCTAAGACCAAACACATCGGTATTAAATACCATTTCATAAGAGATTGCTTTGAAAAGAACTTAATTGATGTGGTTAAAATTAATACTGAATTTCAACGCGCTGACCTCTATACTAAAGCCTTTGATAAACCACGTTTTCAATATTTGCTAGAGGTCAACGGCGTTAAAAAGAAAAGTGAGGTAATTCCTGATGATGATAATGTGTAGTCCGATGTACTTTAGTTAAAGTTTATTTTATTTTATTTTATTTGTTTTATTCTCGTCTGTTTTATTTAAACTCATGTTATTTTGCTGTTTATTAAAATCCTAAAATAATTAAACCAGAAATGATTTTAGTATTTTAGGGGGAGAATATGTCAGCAAGTTAACATTAAAAAAAAATAAAAATAAAAAAAAATAAAAAAATTTGAGGGAGAAGGAGTAACTAGCTGAAATAAGGTAGATTGTGTCTGTGTTACCGATTCAATACCTTTGGAAAATGATAGTACACAGGAACAAATCAAGAGAGACTTTAAAATTTAAAGTTTGGAAAGATGCAAAAGTTCAAAGTATAAGTCTGTGTAGTCTAAGGCAATATAAAAAGGGAAGATGATAGAAAACAGGCACTCCTAAGGTGACACAAGAAAGAAAGTAGACTTAGAGGCTGCTAGACCACAAATGATATGTTGGTAGATTCAACACAATAGACAATTAGACCTGATTGGTGATCTCAAGGTCAAACTAAGTTGTTCAACTGACTGTGGGCTTCCATCTTATCACTGGTTAACACAATCAAATATATTCCAATAAGGGGTAATGAGCAATAAACGCCACAAATGTGTGCGGATGACCATAATTAGAGCAAAGCAAGAAAAAAAATGAAAGACAAATGCAATAAAGCTAATGACTTATGTTGTTGGTGCATTTTGTGTAAAATAAAATAAGCTGCTCTAATAAGGAGATAGGTTATGTGCCTCTCTGCTGTGCGATGGCACTGACCTGAGGATAAGCATAACCTAGATATTCTAGAATTCATTGTTGTTTGCCGCTCTCTGCTGTGCGATGGCACTGACCTGAGGACAGGCTTCTCTTTGAAAGCTCTAAGAATAGTCTCTTCTTGTAAAATACCCGTAGACCGCTCAAAAGCTCCTGAGGAATGTTGATTACCATATAAGTGTGGGATCCACAAATGTTAGTTGAAATAATTAAACCTAAATAAGTCACCAGTCTGTGTCAAAAGTCTGTGTATGGATTAAGTGGACAACATACTGACAATCATTGTGGCTACATGTTCTCAAGGTTCAAATCAATGTGAAAATCTAAGAGTTTCAGTATGATTTCCTTAAGTTGCTAACGACTCTGGATGAACACCGAGAATTGAGCATCATCAAAAGTTTTAATAACTAGTCCCAAATGATTTGACTTGCCTGTATGATTCCAAATTGAATTGGTCCAGATATGATCAATCTAAGTTGAAGCTATCTACTCCCGAACCAAATCCCGTAGATATCAATCTCTGGATTTATCTCTCACAAAAAGCCAAAAATAAGTTGTTTATGTAATTAGTTAAAGAATTTTAAATTAGTTAGTTGTTTTAATTTTAATTTTTAGTTGTGTCGGGCTACATCAGGAAAATCAGAAGGAATCAACTCACTAAAAGGGTCATGTCTGAGATGACCATATGTGCTTTGAAAGTTTAAAATAGTCACGTCTGAGGTGACAAAGTGTTTTTAAAAGGGTCACGTCTGAGGTGACTAAAGTGTTTAAAAAGGATCACGTCTGAGGTGATCAAAATGTTTTCAAGATAAAATGATCATGTCTGAGATGATCAAAGGCTCATAACGTTAATTTCATTAATTTAAAAGGGTTTAAAGGTAAATTGGTAAAAATGGCAGAAAATTAACTAAGTATGACCCATTCGCACGAATGGACCATACGTATGGACTAACCATACGAATGGAATCCATTCGCACGAATGAACTATGAGTATGGACCATCAAACCGAATGGCCCATACGATTAGCCCAGTCGGAGGCTTAAGTGCGAACGAGTGAGTCAGTCGCACGACTGAAATCCAATCGGACGACTGGAGAAGGGCGACTGACCCAATCGCACGACTGAGTTCCACTCGCACGACTGAATGGTGCGTATGAACTCAGTCGCACGATTGGATCTAGGGTTAGTATAAATAGAGGAGGAGTCGGTCGCAGAGACTCATCACCCTCAAAGAAACCCTAAATCGCACGACTAAAGTCACTGCTGCCAAATTTCGTTTGATCTCTATAAAACTTCGTTTCTTGCATACTGACCATATCTTCGATTCTACAGGTAATTTGCGACAAAGAAACACACCAAAATCGTTCAATTGACTCTAATCTGGATAATCAGACCCGTTGGAAACTGTGACGTGTGTGACAAAATGACCTAACTAAATGGCTAAAACTAATGAAATTAAAGATGTTAGGTGTTACACGAATGGGTTGCGAGTCAAATGAACCAAAACACGAAGTCTAAAACTCAAAATTGGTGAAAAAGTTAATTTGAATTGAACGGACAGGATGTCATACGATTGGACAGGCGGATGAACTTCAGTCGCACGACTGAAGGGGGCGATTCACTTAACCGCACGACTGAACCATGCGAATGAGACTCAGTCGCACGACTGGTGTAACCGCATAAGAGTACATGCGCATGAGTCCAGTCGCACACTCAGTCGTACGCATGAGGTCATTCGCACGTCTGAACCTCAATCGCACTGTTCAGTCGCACGACTGTCTTCAGTCGCACAACCTCAATCGCATGACAGAGACATTCTGCTTAAAGTTTAAGTGTTTCATTATACTCTTAGCCAGTGGTACTAATGTTTATATTGTTATGTGTTACAGATGGCGAGTCGATGGAACATGAGCACCAAGCATAACATATGTGCTCATCTGGATTTGACATCCAGGAACGCAGCTGACTTCTCAGGCATCATTACGTTTCTGTTGAGATCCAGGATTGCTCATGCTATCTCTACACCATGCACGCCGTATAGATCAGTGCAGCAGGCCTTCTGGGAAGGCGCGACTGTTGATAGATCCTCTGAGCCTCATTGCATCAGGAGTACGATCTTTGGTGAGGCTATTACCATATCAGAGGAGGATTTGAGGATTGTTCTACAGTTAGGGGATGATGCTGATTGTCCTACTCGTTTACCCCCTCACTGTCAGAGGATGTTTTATGAGAGCCAAGTACTCTGGGGACATCAATGCTGGGGTACTCAACAAGAGTAACCTCTGTCCCCAGTTCAAGTATCTTGCGCATGTTCTGCTGTGAAGTGCATAGCGTCGAGGAAGGGAGGATTTGATGAGTTGTCGGATCAGATCCAGAACGCTTATGCTGCATTGGTGCTGAACCACCCGTTCAGCTTCTCCAAAATGATCTTCACCTACCTGGTGGAGAACATTGAGGGGAAAGGGAAGGAAGGCTTCTGTATGTATCCGAGGTTTATACAGATGATTATTGATCAGAAGCTTCCCTCCCTGCCAAAGGAGAAGGAGGATGCTGTAGTGCTCGAGGTCATGGATGACATACGCTAGGCAGGATGAAGTGTACAGGGGGAAGCAGGTGAAACCCCCTGTCAGGAGGTTGTTTGGGCATCTGGCCCGTGCTGACTATGTGGCGCCAGCCAAGAGAAAGTGGCGCCACGATGACAGTGATTCAGATGTAGAGCAGATTGCTATACCAGATATTGACTCAGATGATGATGATAGCGGCGACGCCGGGGATGATATGCCTGCTCCACATAGAGGCACTGATTCAGACGTTATTCCCCCGGGGTCTGCCACTGCCGGAGAGGTTGCTGAGATGGCCGGTTTCCATCAGGAGTTCGTAGCTGGTGATCAAGAGGAGGAGGAGTCGGATGAGGAGCCCCTCACTAGGACTGTGGGAAGCAAAGTTGTTCCCACAGAACACGGGCTTAGGGTGGTTGGTGTACACCCTCGGGACTCCTCAGAGAGAGAGACTGACCCGAGCTATGCTCCGGTTCAGTGGGCAGAGCTGCAGGGGGAGCATCCACTTCCACCGGGACTAGGAGGAAGAGGATGGCTCAACCCACGGACTGAAGAAGAAGAAGCGTCGCCTGACCTTCGTTACCACTGCTGCCACTACTTCCACCACCACAGCCACCACTACCACCACCACTGACATACCACCCATCACCACAACCACCACATCCACTACAGCTACCACAGCCACCACCTTACCTACCACCACTGTATCCTTCCCATCCACCACCATACCATTCACACCTACATCACCAGCACCAGCCTACCGACCCATATTCACCACTGCCACTACCACCACCACCTCACATCATGCCGGACCTTCAGCCCAGCCATCACATGCTTATGGATCTACTCTACCTCACATCGGGGTAGAGGAGCAGCTGTCGGCGCTTAACCGTATGGTGATGCGCCTGCTCGCTGCAGATGAGGAGAAAGCGGCGCAGATCCGCCAGCTGACCGACCTGACTGCTGCCCAGTCTCAGCAGATGGCAGAGCAGGCTCGGGTGATAGACCAGCAGAACCAGCTAATCGATGCTCAGAGAGTCGAGGGTCCCAACTCCAGGACCAGCAGGCCCAGTCAGTCAAACGTATAGAGGAGTTGGAGACGACCAACAAGACGATTATGCTGAGGTTAAAGGGGTCGAAGGATGAGCCCTTGAAGATAAAGAAGGGTGATGGGGATGATGGAGATGGTGATGATGAAGATGATGATGATGATGAGGAAGATGATGATGGGATGAGGAAGAACTGAGGAAGAAAGGACAGAAGGTAGAGATGATGATGACGAAGCAGAAGGAGGGGATGCGGCGGCATCGGCCTCTGCTTCTGGTCAAGAGCGAAGATCGAAGCATCGACAGGACCAGTCATCTACCACTTCTGCTCCTCCGAGCGACACGCCCATGATTCAAGACAAAAGTACAGATTAGATGTCTTATGTATTTATTTATTTTGTATTTGAATCATGTAATAAAAAACAAGTGTGTTGAATGTTTATATATTAAGTTGATATAATTCTGTTTGATTACTTACTAATGGTTTATGTGTTGAATGTTTAAATCAAACAGATCCAAACTTTCAAAGGGATGAGTTTGACATTGCTCCCCTTCAACAGGTCAAGACTCAATTAACCATGATTCTTGATCTGCAAGGGATTGTAAGAAGGTCTGTGAGTTATACCCCTGAAGAAGGGGAAATAATTCATGACCTATCTGATGAGCAACTGGCAGAGATGTTCAGACTCAATCCTGATGAAATTGTCAAGGATGCTCCAACAGTTGATTCAACCAGTGATGAAGAACTAAATGACGTTGATGAAGTTGAGGTTGAAGATATTACTGCAGAAGAGTACCCTCAGTATGCTGACACCGAGGGTAATGTGGTCCCCAATCTGGGTGAGTCCCTAGTCAGTGATACGTTTGAGGTACTAGACAAGATGGAGCAGGAAACCGAAAAGACTGAAGGAACAGCCCAGCCTCCAATGATGATGTAGACATTCGCAGGCTGAGTGGGCTGCCTGTTTTGAAGAAGTGAGAGCCCAGCGCGCTGCACCAAAGAAAGATGCCTACACCAAGATCTACAGAGTCAAGAAACACCATAAGGTGTCAGGCAGGATTATTGCATGGGCTTATTTTGATGACCTTAACGCGTATGCAGTTAAGAGGGAACAGGGGATAGAGTACTTCAGGTTCCCACATGATCTGAAAACTCTACCTGGTTTTGAGCTCAACCAGCTGGCTAAACTAAAGCTGCTGTATGCTGACCCAAGAAAGATGTCACGCTGGTTCGAGGCTGCCCTGAAGAAGGAGTACCACACCAGATGGGTTAACTTCAGACCACAACAGCCTACAAGGTACATAAGAAGGTCTGAGGTTGATGCCATTACTGGCAAGCCCAAGATTGTGTTGAAGTGGAGTTCTCCGCCCACTATGTCGAGAATCCCTCTCAGGGAAATGCCACAGGACTTCACTCCACACTTCAAATGGTGGTACTATGATTGGAGAACCGCTGAAGCTGTCATAGTTCTGAATAAAGAGGGCCAAATGGATACTATCAGAGTATTCGACCCGATGTGGCTCACCAACTTGTCTGCTAATGATGTCTATACATTATACAAGTGGCCACTGTTCTATGACACACAAGACATTGTACAAGCCCTCCAGTTCCAAAATGTTATACGACTTTGTTTTGCGTTTGAGATTCACGCAGAAGTCACTAAAGAGGAGAAGTACAAGAAGTATAAGGAGGTTATGCAGAAGACAAGAGATTAGATAGATCTAGGTCCAAGGGGGAGTTTGTTGGTACATGTATGTCCCTAGATCATGATTTGTAATGTAATGAATCTTGTCTGTCTGATTATGATGTAATTTGTATTGATTAATGAAATGATATGAATTGATTGTTACTTGTGATGTTTAATATTTCATTAATGAGTCGTGATTGAATTGATTGGGTTTATGATTGTTTGAATGGTTACACATTATGTTATATTAATTAAAACATTCAAACTTAACTTAATGAAGTTCTCATGCGAATGGCCCATGCGAATGGACCACACGCATGAATAACTTCATACGACTGACTCAATCGCACGAATGAACCAGGAGACTGGATCAGTCGTATGATTGACACATGAGATTGGCTCAATCGCACGACTGAACACTCAGTCGTGCGGATGAATCAACCGCATGGTTCAATCGCACGACTGAACCATACTTATGACCCAGTCGCACGATTGAACAATACTAACCTATAAATAGACCCAATTCGTGGAAAAACGTAAGCATTCATCCCATTACGATTCCAGACGTACCCTAGCCGTCCAGAAGCCTCACAAATCGTTTTCCAAGTTCACAGAACACATCAGATCGATTCCTAATTGATTTCTGACGTTGGATTCAATTCTTGATTGATTCTTCGTGTGTTCTCACTGGTTGGATCGCCAATCAAATAGGATTCCGCACTATTTGAGTTGGTTTAACACGCTAATCACTAGGTATTTCGTTCAAATACCAGGTCCTAACAAAAAGAAGGTCATGTGGTGAAGAAATGTCCTCAAAGGCTTCCTACGAATGGTAAAGGCAAAACAAATTGCTTCTCCGAATGTAAGTCTAAAAAGAATGTTCCAGACGGTAAAGGCAACACGGGTTGCTTCTCTGGATCAAGAGGTAAAAAACACACATCTTTGAATGGTTGGATGAAAAACCCTCCATCTAAACCTTTTCGTGTGAAGCCGGTTTCACATGATTCAAAGATGAAAATGACCAAAAGTTTAAAACCAAATTCTTTTCCTTCCGATCTTAAACAGAAAATGTTTTCCAAATTTAATTCATTCAAATCCAAATTAATTGAATCGAAACAAATTTGGCAAATTAAAAAGAAGGATACAGACATCCCAGATTGTTTCAACGGTTGTGTGTAGAAGCAGGTTTCTTATATCGATGAAAATGGAACTTCCAGGACTACGATGGCCTGGGTTCCCCTCTCTAACTAATCTGTTTATGAGTGCAGGAACAATTCAGGAGGACTGTTAGTTATCCGGTTTACTGACAGAGATTGTTCCTAATTCAAATTTGAGGTGGAACAAACAGGTTAATCCACAATCTGGATTTTTATCTACACAATCTCAGTTCTCACTTCACAATCACTGTATATTTCTTGAGCATTCATTTCTTATCATCATATCAGTGTAGTTTGGAAGACCTTCTTTTATAAATTTTTATTTTTATACAGTTTTATAAAAAATTAAAAAAATTAAGAAAAATAAAAAAAAATATAAAAAAAATATAAAAAAAATAAAAAAAATAATAAATAAAAAAAGGAAAAGTTTGCAAAAATAAAAATTTAGGGGGAGAGTATAAGTAAATAAAAATGAAAAGTGTACTGAGAACTTGATTCAAGATGACTGAGAAATGATTGTATATCATCTTGAAATGCTTGTTTTTGCATGACTTGCGTTTTAAAAATGAGAAATGATAGTAACTGATGCTGTTATCTGATTTACATCTTATTTTTAATTGAAAATAATAGAAAAACAAACAGATTCTTTAATGATATGCTTGGTAGACTCAGCCTGAAGAATAAAGTAGACAGCAACATAATGATTTAAATTAAAACATCATGCTTAAGGATGTCTGGATTTACGCATTCATTTTGGCCTGCACAAAAACTGAGTCCCGACAAAAATTGGATTGAGAATTGATCTTTCACCCACCATGATACAAATCATATAAGCCATATCTTTAAGTCATGTCTAGTGTATTTATGTGTCTTGTGTTTGTGCTAATCTCCTCTGCTGTACGGAAGTACTGACCTGGAGTGATGATCTCCTCTGCTGTACGATAGTACTGACCTGGAGCTCTCATCGGCACATGATTAAATGGTCATCTCCTTTGTTATACGTGAGTATAGACCTGGAGCTCTCACCATTTTGGTCTAAGTAGTGTCAAATCATCTAAATGATGAACTCATCACAGAATGCAATATTCTATCGATAATCACTTGCACACTAATGTACAAACCTTGCTCTGTAAAGATCGTTACAAAATTCAAGAAATCCTGAGGTTGGGTGAGGGTTTTTGCCAAATGATTGTGGGGTCCTAGCATTCTAAATCATTTAATCGAACCTTAACGAATCATCTTCTGCTTGTTGAAAAAGATAGGGCATGAGTTTAAGTGGACAAACATACCAGCAATCGTTATTGATCTGTTTGACAATTTCAAAAATCATTCAAAGACTGTTATTAGATTCAGTTATCAGTGTGATCTCATTGCTTGTCGATGATTAAATTCATCTTTGTGCTAAAGTATATCTTGAGGATGTGATCTCATGATCGATTCAGTTCTCGGTTATAAAAAAATATAGATTAAAAAAAAATATTATAATAAATGTATATAATAAAAATAAAAAATATAATAAATTTTTAGTTCAAAATTTCTTTTAGGTCTTCCATATTATGCTGTTACAATTTTATCATTTTTCAAGCATTTCACAAAAATTGCGTACAAACGAACACGGATTCGCTTGTTTTTCACACACAGATAAACACGGGTTTATTTTGTTAAAATGAAATGATCTAATTAGAAATATCGAGATTGTGTTTGAGAATGTGTTTTAGGTTTTTGCTTTAAGTGATGGCCGATCATCAGTTAAGCAGTGTACCTGATCAGAGAGCCTGTTCCTTAAGTTTGTAGAAAATACCGAGCTAGGAATCCTCCTCCTACATCTTCTGAAGCACTCAAGATTATAGATTTGGGAAATCTATTCCAATGTCCTTGTAAAGCTTGCACTCGAAAAGGGGGAGCATATAAATAGGGGGAGCTTATGAGATGAAAAATCTTTCTCATCAGATTCAGAAAGATTCAAATGAAGATCTTTCTATTGTTGACTTCTCGATGCTGATTTTGTTTGAAGACGTTGATAATGATAGACTAAGGGGGAGTATTGTTGGAGCTGTAAAAGATAGTCTATATTATCAACACAGTAAAAGTCAACCAAAGTCAACTTCACGGTCAAAGTCAACAAAAGTCAAACCCGACACGTTCGAGACGAGTAACCGAGACGAGATGTTGAAGATTTAGATGACTTGGAGTTTTATTGTAATAAATATATTTTGTGTGAACAAAATATATTTTACTTTCTTGAGTCGTTTTAGTCTATATATAGTCTAGGGGGTTATGTGGTAAATATGGAAACTTAAACTAGACTATAATAGCCTAATTGTAATTAGAATTAGGTTAATGGTTGAATGACAATAGATTGAGGGATTATTTGTAAACACATATTTTTGCAATCTAATTGAAAATCAAGGGGTTTTGATTGTGATTATCATATTTTGATCTAATTCTTCATGATTTGATTCAAGTTTGTTTATCCTGGAGTTACACCATCTGTTACACAAACAAGGTAAACATTAGTACCATTGGCTAAGGATGTCATGAAACATTTGGATTTGAAGAAAAAATCTTTCTGTCATGCGAATGAGGTTGTGCGACTGAGATCAGTCGTGTGAGTGAACAGTGCGACTGGGATTCAGTCGTGCGAATGACCCCATGCGTACGACTAAGTGTGCGACTGAATTCATGCGTATGTAACCTCATGCGGTTACCCCAGTCGTGCGACTAAACTCATACGCATGGTTCAGTCGTGCGGTTAAGCTATTCGCACCCTTTAGTCGTGCGACTGAAGTTCATCAACCTGTCCATTCGCATGATGTACTGACTGTTCAATTCAAATTAAATTTTTCACCAATTTTGAGTTTTAGACTTCGTGTTCTGGTTCATTAGACTCGCAATCCATTCATATAACACCTAACATCTTTAATTTCATTTGTTTGAGTCGTTTAGTTAGGTTATTTGTCACTTAAGTCTCGGTTGGTAACGGGTCTAATTTTCAAGATTCAGTGTCAAATTGAATGTTATTGTAGTGTTTCTTCACTGCACGTTACCTGTAGAATCGATGTCAATGGTCAGTATGCAAGAAACGTGGGTTTATAGAGATCAAATGAAATTTGGGCAGAGTGACTTTAGTTCGTGCGATTTAGGGTTAATTTGAGAGTGGTGAGTCTCTGCGACCGACTCTCCCTCTATTTATACTAACCCTAAATTCAATCGTGCGACTGGGCTCATACGCACCTTTCAGTCGTGCGAGTGGGCCTCAGTCGTGCGATTGGTTCAGTCGCCCTTATTCAGTCGTCCGACTGGAGCTTAGTCGTGTGACTAACTCATTCGTGCGTTCTTAAGCATCCGACTGGGCCAATCGTATGGGCCAGTCGGTTGAATGGTCCATACTCATGGTCCATTTGTACGAATGGCTCCCATTCGTATGATAAATCCATACTAATGGTCCATTCGTGCGAATGGGTCATACTTATGAAATTTTCTGCCATTTTGAACATTTAACATTTAAACCTTTTTTAACTATTGAAATTAACATTATGAGCATTTGATCATCTCAGACATGATCATTTTAACTTGAAAACTTTTGATCACTTCAGACGTGATCCTTTTAAACACTTTGTCACCTCAGACGTGACCCTTTTAAACTTTGAAAGCACATGTGGTCATCTCAGACATGACCCTTTTTGGTGAGTTAATCCCATACTGAATTTCATGATGTAGTCCGACAAACACACAAACTGAAATGACTAAATAACTTAGAAACTTAAATTAAAAAACAAAAAGTTGACTTGTTTTTGACTTTTTGTGAGGGATAAATCCTAAGATAGAAATCTACTGGATTTGGTTCCAGAATAGGCACCTTCTACTTAGTTTGACCACACCTGGACCAATTCAATTTTGGAATCATACATGCAAGTCAAATCATTTGGGACTTGTTATCAAAACCTTTTGATGCTTAATTCTTGGTTTTCATCCAGAGTCATTCGCAAATTTAGAAAATCATACTGGTACTATTAGATTTCCACATTGATTTGAACTTTCAAGAATTGCAGCCACAATGATTGTCAGTATATTTGTCCTCTTAAATCCATACACAGACTTTTGACACACACTAGTGATAGTTTTAGGTTTAATTATTTCAACTAACATTTGTGGATCCCACACTTATATGGTAATCAACATTCCTCAGGAGCTTTTGAGCGGTCTACGGGTATTTTTACAAGAAGAGACTATTCTTAGAGCTTTCAAAGAGAAGCCAATCCTCAGGTCAGTGCCATCGCACAGCAGAGAGGCGGCAAACAACAATGAATTCTAGAATATCTAGGTTATGCTTATCCTCAGGTCAGTGCCATCGCACAGCAGAGAGGCACACAACCTATCTTCTTGTTAGAGCAGCTTAATTTTCTTTTGCACAGAATGCACCAAAAACATAAGTCATTAGCTTGATAGCATTTGTCTATCAATTTTTTTTCGTGCTTTGCTCTATTTATGGTCATCCGCACACATTTGTGGCGTTTACATGCTCATTACCCCTTATTGGAATATTGTTGATTGTGTTAACCAGTGATAAGATGGGAGCCCACAGTCAGTTGAACAACTTAGTTTGATCTTGAGATCACCAGTCAGGTCTAATCATCTATTGTGTTGAATCTACCGACATATCATTTGTGGTCTAGCAACCTCTAGGTCTACTTTCGCTGTGTTACCTTAGTAGTTACCAGTTTTCCTATCATCTATCCTTTTATATTGCTCAGACTACACAGACTTGTACTTTGAATTTTGCATCTTTTCTAAATTAAATTTTAAAGTCTCTCTTGATTTGTTCTTGTGTACTATCATTTTCCAAAGGATTTGAATCGGTATCACATATACGATCTACCTTATATCAGCTATTCACTCCTTCTCCCTCGTTTTTTTTTCTTTCATTTTTTTTAATGTTACTGGCTGACCTATTCTCCTCCTAAAACTCTAAAATCATAAAGGATTTAATTATTTTAGGATTTTAATAGACAGCTAAATAACATGAATTTAATTTAAACAGACAATAAAATAAATAAAGAAAATGAAAAAGAAAAAATTTAACTACAATGCATCGGACTACACATGATCATCATCAGGGATAATATCACTTTTTTTTAACGCCGTTGACCTCTAACAGATATAGAAAACGTGGTTTATCAAAGGCTTTTGTATAGAGGTCAGCGCGTTGAAAATCAATATTAATTTTTACCACATCGATTAAGTTCTTTTCAAAACAGTCTCTTATGAAATGGTATTTAATACCGATGTGTTTGGTGTTTGGATGTTGTACCGGATTTTTAGTTACTGCAATTGCAGCAGAGTTATCAACAAAGATAGGAGTAGAAGAAAACTTTAAACCGTAATCCCGCATTTGCTGTTGAATCCAGATGATTTGTGAACAGCAACTTGCAGCAGCAACGTATTCGGCTTCACAGGTTGACAATGCAACCGAGGTCTGCTTCTTACACTGCCAGGTAACTAATCTTCTCCCAAAGAATTGACACCCTGCTGATGTAGACTTGTAGTTCATCTTGCAGCCCCCGTAATCCGAGTCACTATACGCCGTGAGCTCAAAGTCATCATCATGAGGATACCACAACCCAAGTGTGGGTGTACCCTTCAGATAACAAAATATCCTCTTGACCCCGATCAGATGGTTAACCTTAGGCTTAGCCTGATATCTAGAACATAGACATGTAGCATACATGATATCAGGTCTTGAGGCAGTGAGATACATGAGGGATCCAATCATTCCTCGGTACATTGTGGCGTCTACCAGATCTCCATTTTCGTCAGGTGCTATATCATGGTTTGTAGCAAGTGGAGTCCCAGCAGCAGAAGCATTCTCCATGTCAAACCGACTGAGAATGTCTCCCACATACTTGGTTTGATGTAGAAATATCCCATTTGGTGTCTGATCCACCTGTAACCCGAGAAAGAATTTCATCTCCCCCATTGCACTCATCTCAAACTCTTTCTTCATAACTGCTTCAAACTCTTTGCATAATTCTTCGTTCTTTGAACCGAAGATTATGTCATCGACATAGATCTGTACTAGCAGTAGATCTCCATCCTTTTCTTTGATGAACAGCGTGCAATCAATGACTCCCCTGCGAAAGCCGTGCTTCATAAGATGAGTCGAGAGTTTCTCATACCAGGTCCTTGGAGCTTGATGAAGCGCGTAAAAGGCCTTGTCGAGTTTGTAAACTCTGTCCCGATGATAAGGATCTTCAAATCTCTCGGGTTGACTGACATAGACTGTCTCTCTTATTTCACCATTAAGGAATGCACTCTTCACATCTAATTGATAGACTTTAATCTTCATATACGATGCATAGGCAAGGAAGATACGGATTGCTTCCATCCTTGCCACGGGTGCAAACACTTCATTGTAGTCAATCCCCTCGACTTGGCGAAATCCCTGAACCACCAGTCGAGCCTTGTTCCTGATAATGACCCCTTGGTCATCCTTCTTGCATTTCAAGACCCATTTGGTGCCAATGACTTTAGCACCTTTAGGTCTATCTACCAGAGTCCATACACCTAACTTCTTGAACTAAAGAAGTTCTTCTTGCATGGCACTCACCCACGCCTCATCGTTTAGTGCTTCACTGACGTATTTTGGCTCAAACTGCGAGACAAAACACCGATAAGCACCATCATGAATGTATCCCTTTTCCATAACAGAGGCATAATCAGCTGAGTACAGCTGATTTCTGGTTTGTACTCCTGATCTGACATCCCCAATGATATTGTCTAGGGGATGATAGACGTTTAGACGTGATCCTGGAGTAGTCTCAGAGCCAAGATTATGAAAATTTGGTTCTACATCTGAGGTATAAGGAGTTTGAGGTTCCGAAGTCAAATGGGCATCACTGTTAGATGCTTGTGGACTTGCAGGAACTGGAACTTGTCCCTCCTGACTGTTCTGGTCATCTTCTTCAGCTTCATCTTCTGAGGAGGAGTCACTATCGTCGACTACTCCCCCTGACTGATTAGATGATTCTCCCTGTGAGCTCGATGATGTTGAATCAAGAGATGGTGTATTCAAGATGTCATACATCATCCGTGTAGCTAACTCATCATCCGAAGGAGAGATAGGGATGTTGAAGGACTTGAAGAATCCATCATAGTCGAAAAAGTAGGCGGGTCCTTTGCCAGTAGGTGGTGTGGTGTATCTCTGAACATCAACATTACACCACACTTCTACTAAACCCGTTGAGTTGTTGTAAACTCTCTTGTTCGGTATGTTGTATCCTAGGAAGATCCCTTCATCAGCCTTCTCGCTGATTTACCTTCTTGAGTCTTCTTCAGAAGTGTGCACGGCGCGCCAAATGGTTCGAGATACTCCAGATTCGGTTTACGTCGTTGTTGTAGCTCGTAACATGTCTTTCCGTGGCGCTTGACTATCAGAACTCGATTCAATGTATAACATGCATTTGCTACTGCCTCATTCCAGAATTGGATAGGCAGTTTCGAGTCTGCCAGCATTGTCCGTGCTGTCTCTATCAAGCTTCTATTCTTTCTCTCAGCAACACCATTCATCTGAGGCGTGTAGGCAGAAGTGAATTGGTGCACAATTCCCTTTTCCTTGCAGTATGCCTCCATCCACTGATTCTTGAATTCAGTCCCGTTGTCTGAGCGTACTTGTCTCACTTTCAGCTTGTAGAGAGATTCCAGTGTGGTTACTAACTCCTTGAAGGACTCAAATGTTTCTGATTTGGACTTCAGAAACATTACCCAAGAGAATCTTGAGTAGTCATCAGTAACCACAAAACAGTACAAGTCGCCTGCAATGCTCTTTGTACTGACTGGACCAAACAGATCCATGTGAAGAAGTTCAAGAGGAAGTTCTATTGAATGAACTTTCTTTTCCTTATGAGACTTCTTCGTTTGTTTGCCTTTCTTGCAAGCGACACAAAAATCAGGAAGTTGGAAATTCTTGATGTTAACTCCTCTCACAAGATCCTTCTGAATCAAGTGATTCATCTTCCGTTGATTAATGTGTCCCATTCTCCTATGCCAGGAGATGGAGTCCTTCTCAATGGCTTTTGAAAGAAAGCACTGAACTTCATGATCCGTTGTAGAAGCCGTTGAGAGATCCAAAACATAAAGGTCTTTATATCTTGAAGCACTCATCAGAACTTGATCCTCCGGAATCACATAGTCTTTCTTTAGGACGTAACACTTCTTGTTGTCGAATATGACTTTAACTCCTTTATCACAGATTTGGGAAACAAAAAGTAAGTTGTTTTGAAGTTGTTGAACGTAGTTCACCTTATCAAACTTAACTTTCTGATTTCCAACTTCTCCCTGAGCTGTGATATAGCCTCCCTTGTTACCAGCAAATGAAACATGCCCTCCTTTTATTTGTTTGACGTTTGATAAAAGAGCCCTGTTTCCTGTCAGGTGCCTGGATGCTCCACTGTCTACAATCCATGTGTTGGTTTCAGCACTATAGCGAACACCCTGCACATACAATTTAAAGCATTAGTTTAGGTTAGGAACCCAAGCCTTTACTGGCTTGGGTTTCCCAGAGGCATCACACATCATGAATTCAACCCATTGACCCTTAGAGTGTGAGGGTAGCTCAGGTTCCTTATTGTCATCATTATCAGACACAGAGGACGACTTTTCTTTCCACAAGCCAGATTTGTGTAAGGCCTGATTGTGGTAAACAATCGACTGGCTAATGGGTTGAACTTTAGGTTCACTAGTTCTTCTAGGTGGAGTTAAAGAGCTCCTCTTAGAAGACCTAGGTTTTGAATCCTGAAGTTCAATCTTCTTCCTAGGTGTCAGATAGTAAGGACAAAAGGAAGCAATGTGTCCACACTCTCCACAGTTGTAGCAGGACCTGCTATCAACTTTATGATTAAACTTTCTTTGTGGAGATGTGTGTGACACCCTAGTAACATCACTTAGTTTGGGTTTTGACTCTGTTTCTTTTGATGTTTTCTCTGGTTTAACAAAATTAATTGTTTTAACATTTTTAACATCTTTTTCTTTTTGGTTAACTGGTTTTTGACATGAAATTTATGAAAGATTAACATTAGCAGTCCTTTTAGATTCAGATTTGACTTTGTTTGACCCGGACTTTATATTAACCTTTTCAAATTCTTTTTCCAGATTAACACAAGGCATTTTACCCTTTGCCTTTGAAGTGGCCTCCTTTTGTTTTGTTCCAGATTCAATTGATGAACATGAGGAATCTGGATCACTAACAAGAGGAGTAGACACCACATGATCCTTGATGGGAATATTATTTATTGGTTTACTCTTAGTGTTCATCAAGGTCTCAGGTGGTGGTGGAACCACTTTATAACCCAAACCCTCCATGTTGTTACGTTCTCTCACTAAGTGTTGGACAATGTGTGATGAACTTGTCCAACTGTGCAGTTTTTGCTTTAAAGAGTTTACTTCTACTTCTAAAACTGCCTTTTGCTTCTTAGTGTCTTCTAGGGAGTTAAGATAGTACCTAATGTCATTAGCTTGGTTAAATGCAACTACTTCAGTTTCCCTAAGCTGTTTAGTCAAAAGGTCTATCTTTTCTTTGTAACTATGCTCATTTTGTTTTAAATCTCTATTAGCCTCAGTGCACAGTTGCAAATCCTTTACTAAGTTATCATTATGATCTAATAACCTAGCAAATTTCTGATCAATGCTATCTCTAAATGTATTACAATCAGAACAGGCATGATTTTTAAACAGTTGGTCAGTGGTACTTACCTGAGAAGATTCTGGAGAGTTAGCCATCATCGAAGCATTAGATGTCTCTGGTTCTGGTGATTCTGTCTTTGCTGTGGACGTCCCTTCTTCAGGCTTGTAGCTGACCTCAGTTGCAGTTGTCTCTTCACTATTTGACATCGCTATCCCAACTGTAATATCTCCTTCACTCGCGGAATCATCATCTAAGTCTTCTACGCTTGCAATATTAGATTCCCTCGGAGAGACAAACCGAAAGCTCCAGTCCTGTCCTTCATCATCATGGGCAGTCAAGGCTTTAGGATCCTTGCTTGATAAAGTAGAACTGCTAGCTTGTTTGTCTTGACGAGTGAAGGACGAGAATGGGTTCCCGTTCCCAGTCTTCTTTGGCTTTACACATTCTTTCTTGAAGTTCCCCTTTTCTCCATAGTTAAAGCAGGTCACTTTGCTCTTATCAAAGCCAAATGTGGTATCCTTAGTAGCAACCAAGTTCTGTCCGGTCTTTTTCACAAACTTCTTCGCCCTCCGGACAGCACTTGCTAAGGCCCACATAATGTCCATCCTCTCCAGCTCCATTTCATC
Organism: Flaveria ramosissima; assembly: GCA_025215565.1. NCBI lineage: Eukaryota > Viridiplantae > Streptophyta > Magnoliopsida > Asterales > Asteraceae > Flaveria > Flaveria ramosissima. The sequence goes on along the minus strand of CM046029.1, from coordinate 36,900,022 downwards.
CACCTGCTCTTTGTCCTCATCTGCCAGATGGCAGTTTCCAATTTTCCCAGCAACAAGTCCATCATAGGAATGAACCACTGCTGCCAAGAGATCCATGTGCTCACGAGCCACTTCACGGTCACATTACCGAGATTCTCGGTCTTCAGTCTAGTAGCATTAGCTTCAGATCCAATGTAGTGGGTAGTAGAAGATCCTGACGTTTCTGATCCTGAAGGAGAGACATGTGAAGGACCAGATGAGCTAGACACAAATACAGTCTGAAGAGGTGCTCCAGATGCCTTAGCTTGAGGTGTGGCATTGTACAAGGCTGGATTCTGAGTGTATGAGGACTTCTGAGCTCGGTACTTCATCCTAAGTGCTTCTTCTCGCAGCTTTCATATGAAGTCATTGATATCCAACTCTGCCAGCATCTCATTCTGTCTCAGATTTGACACAAATGAAGCCCACCTTTTTGGCAATCCGTCTGCAAAATTTGACACTTTTTCTTCCATGGTAGTAGCAACTCCATGTGTATATAGTTCACTCATCAGATGGTAGAATCTATCAATAACGTCGTCTAAACTCTCATTTCCCATCGATGAGAAGTTGTCATATTCTTTCTTTAACTCCTTAGCTTTAATTGCCTTCAGCGAAGCATTCCCTTCATATCTCTTTTCCAGGTCATCCCACAAATTCTTGGCCTGCTTATTCTCCGAGTACTGGTGGAAAATATCTTTAGGAATAGACTGTGTGATCAATGCATAGACTCTCTTCTCTACATTATACTTAACTTTCTGAGCATCAGTCATCCCTCCCAAAGTAAGCTTTACCCCATCGGCTCCCACCGGCATACTGTACCCTATCTCGATAGCTTCCCACAAATTTGGATCCACTCCATTGAGGTAGATTTCAAAACGTTGTTTCCAGTGGGGAAACTCATCTAACGTTAAGAGCTTTGGTGGTTTATTATGATTCCCCACCTCACTCTCAAGCAACAGTAAGTTCTGGATCCTTGAGTCCTTCCCGGCAGTAAACGCTGACATCTGATCTTCCATCTTGATTAACTTTAAGTCTACTAAACAAACTGTCAACTGGTGTGACTGGATGATGCGAATGGGCTATCCGTGCGAATGAACTATGCGAATGGTTCAATCGTGCGGCTGAACTGAGCGATTGGTTCAGTCGTGCGAATAAAACTGACGCGTATGAATACTGTGAACGGATGGTTCAGTCATATGAATGGAGATGCGACTCAGTCCAATCGTGCGTCTGAAGTATGCGAATGAAGTCCAGTCGTGCGAATGGCTCACTCGTGCGACTGAAGCTGCTGTTTTGCGAAAATTTCTAGGTTAAACGTGTTTTGGCCGTAAAAATTCGAATTTTCGCCAACTTTAATCGCCTAATGCCGTAGAAACCGAAACTTGATGAGCAGGGGACGTCCAAGACAACTTTTGACACAAAAAGATTGTGTTTTTAGAGTAAAAACACAAACTTTGTATCAAACTTGATTGAATCACACGTAATCAAGAGCCAAAGCTCTGATACCACTTGTTAGGACCTGGTATTTGAACGAAATACCAAATGATTAACGTGAAAACCAAACCAAATAGTGCGGAATCCTATTTGATTGGCGATCCAAACAGTGAGAACGCACGTAGAATCAATAAAATATTGAATCAAACGTTAAGAATCGATTAGGAATCGAATTTATAGCGTTCTATGAACTTGGAGTATGAACTTGGAGGCTTCTGGACGGCTAGGGTACGTCAGGAGTCGAAATAGAATGAATGCTTACGTTTTTCCACGAATTGGGTTGTATTTATAGGTTAGTGTTGTTCATTCGTGCGACTGAACATAAGTATGGTTCAGTCGTGCGATTGAACCATGCGGTTGATCCATCCACACGACTGAGTGTTCAGTCGTGCAACTGAGCCAATCTTATGTTACAGTCATACGACTGATCCAATCTCCTGGTTCAGTCGTGCGACTGAGTCATTCGTAAGGAGTTATTCATGCGTATGGTCCATTCATATGGGCCATTCGCATGAGAACTTCATTATGTTAAGTTTGAATGTATTAATTAATATAACATTATGTGTATCAATTGAAACAATCACAAACCTATTTAACCAATTCAACATCAACTCATTAATGAAATATTAAACATTATAAATCACAAACAACCAATATCATTTCATTAACATTCCAAACATTACATCAGTATCAGACAAACAAGATCTATTACATTCATATCATGATCTAGGTACATACATGTATCAACACCCAACCTCAGCAGTACCTGACTTACTCCCAGCAGCCATCTTGTTCTTATGGGCCATACATCATATTCCTTGAGACTCAAAGGTCTCAACAAGCTCAGCCAAGTTCCTTCCAGGATAGCTGTGACTTTGTATCAGAAAATGGACATTCTAGTGATTTTCAGTATTGCTTTGATGATCTAGAATGCTTTAGCCCAGATGATGTCGAGTAGGTGGACATTATCCAATAGATGGCTCTGTTAACTTATAGAGCAAAGAGGTTCTTCAAGAGAACTGGAAGGCAGTTTCCCCAGAACCCAACTAATATCAAGTTTGGGTTTGAAAAGACAAAGGCCAAATGTTACAATTGTAACCAACTTGGTCACCTTGCCAGGGAATGCAAGGCTCCCAAATCAAACCCGGGAACCTCACAAGCCTCCACACATCCCTCTACACCTAAAGCTACTAGAAAGTCAACTGAAACAACTGCTGTGGCTCAAGAAGTTGACTGGAGCTTTATGGTACAGGATGTGACTCCCGCTCAAGCATTGATGGCTGGAACTGACGACTGCAAGGTATACGAACACCTTTGTACTTCAGCTTGCATTGCTAAAGTTAAACTATATCAGGACTACAATATAGAAATTAAATCTGATATTGAGTCTAAATATCCTAAAATCTTATTTTTAAAGGGCTGAATCTAACGATCAAAAGAAAATTGAAGAGTTACAGAAAAGTGTATCCTTGTTAAAACATGAACATACCAACTACAAGACTCAAATCAAAGATTTAATCTCCAAATCGACTAAGGCTCAAGCCAGCTTGTCACAGCTAAGGCTCAAGCCAGGAAGCATGTTATCTTCGATCAAAGCTTCCAAGCCATTCTTGCATCATCATCTCACTCAAAACTTTGTTATCAAAACAAAGGTGGGTTGGGAACCAACAAAATTGCTCCACCACTCTTATGAGTTTATTAGACAAACAAGATGTGGGACTGAAGAGCAAGGGGTTCCATCTGCTGACCCACCTTCCCATGAGTTAAAGACTGATGCAATTATGGAGATCATCTTAGGGAAGGACCAGGTAAATCTACCCATTTCTACCAGTGGTGATCAACCCCCTAACCATCAAAGCTAGAAGAAACCGAGCTAAGGCAGCAAGAAAAACTGCCAAGAAAGTGGTTGAGTCCAAGCTAAAGATTGACCCAAAACAAAAGGGTGTTTTCATTTCAGCTGGATTTCAGGTGGTGGGAAACTCTGATCCAGGAATAGAGTGTAGTACCAGCACTCCTATCCTACCAAATCATCAGAAGTTAAAAGGGAAGACTATTGATGAAAGCAAGAAATGCAAGAAACAACAATCACATCCCTCAAAGGTTAACATTGCATGCATAATGTGTGGTCTGCAAAACCACATGGCTAAAGATTGTTACTACAATCCTGCAAGCACACACTATGCAAATAATGTTAAGAAAGAAGGAGTCAAGGAGGGTTTCACATTTGGACCATATCACATGGCCCAAGTGATGAGGAAAGGAAAGCTTGTCTCAGAAGCAAAGTTTCTTTCGAATAAACTCATTCTTCCAATGGGAAAATTGCTTCGGAAGACAAGTCTTAGAAAATTCAAAAGAACAAGAGAGTTCCTATGAAACCTTCCGAGAAGAAGACTGCTTCTGAAGAAAACGTGGTGAAGGCTTCTTCGGAAAAGAAAGAAACTTTTGAAGAATGCCATGCTCCACAAGCTTCAACAAGCTCATCTACACTGATCAATAAAGGATGGAATGGAAGATCAAACAAGATGTTGTAGCCCAAACCTCTTCTTCAAAGACATCCATTGAACCCTCATGCATACATTTTGGTTCAATTATGTCATCATCATTGAAAGAACCCAAGACCAACAAGGCTTGGGTTTCCAATAAAAACTAAGCTTCTCACCTTATGTGCAGGGACATCCATATGACAAGAACAACAATGTATGGATTGTGGATAGTGGATGTTCCAGGCACATGACATGGAACATATCTCTTCTTCAACAATTTTAACATTTTGATGGAGGTCCTGTTCAGTTTGGAGGTGAGGCCGGAGGATATATTTCTGGCAGAGGGAGTATATCCAATGGTAATTTAAAAGTTGACAAAGTACACTTTGTCAAACAGCTTGAACACAATCTGTTAAGTGTTTCTCGATTTTATGATCAAAAGCATCAAATTCATAGAACATGAGTGCATTATCCTCAAACCCAGGATGACAATTACTTAGGAATTGGTGATTCTTAGATCTCCTAGAAAAGGGGATATGTACAAGCTGGATATGAATAATGCTTCCCCACTGGGTGAAGTGTCATGCTTTCTTTCCAAAGCTAATGGTGATGAGTCAACACTGTGGCATAAACGAATGTGTCATGTAAATTTTAAAACCATGAATAAATTGGTTAAAAATAACTTGGTACATGGTTTGCCTAAAAAGGAATTTTTCTACAAAGATAACTGTGTTGCATGTCTGAAAGGAAAGCAACACAGAGTATCTCATAAATCCAAAGTAGTTAACTCTATCACCACTCCATTACACTTATTGCACATGGATCTATTTGGTCCTACAAGTATAATAAGCATTGGAAGAAAACATATTGCCTTGTGATTGTTGATGATTTTACAAGATTTACATGGGTATTCTTTTTAAAAACTAAAGATGAAACTGCTAAAACTTTAAAATCTTTTATTTTTAAAATAGAAAATCAAATTGATCACAAGGTTAAAATAGTTAAAAGTGATCAAGGGACTGAGTTTAAGAATCAAGTTCTTGACTTATTCTATAACTCAAAAGGGATTGCTAGACAATATAGTGCTCCTAGAACTCCTCAACAAAATGGTGTTGCTGAGAGGAGAAATAGGACACTTATTGAGGCTACTCGGACTATGTTAGCTGATTCAAAGCTACCTCTAACATTCTGGGCAAAGGCAGTCAGCACTGCATGCTATGTGCAAAACAGAGTTCTTGTAGTTAAGCCACATGGAAAAACCCTTTATGAGCTATGGAACAAGAGGCCACCATTCATTGGCTTTCTAAGGTCGTTTGGCAGCAGGTGTACCATACTTAACACAAAGGACAATTTGGCAAAATTTGCTGAAAAGTCAGATGATGCTATCTTTGTTGGATATTCCTCCAACTCTATACCTTATAGATTTTATAATATTAAAAATCAATAATTTGAGGAATCATCCAACATTATTGTTAATATGCACACTTCTTGTGTTAGGGGGAATGGCCCTGATCATATTTTTTATTTAGAATTGTTTTCAAACTATTCTAAACCATCTTGTAAGAATGTTTCAGCTGGAACAGGTACTCAAAGTGATTCTGATGATGACCAACTATTTGAGTTACCCAGACCTCTTCCAAGTTCTCCAAGAGTTGCTACAAACCAAGCTCCCACTATTGGCAGATCTGATAGTATAACTATCTCAAGAGATAGTGGAGCTTCAACAAGTTGTCAACCTATTGAGCCTCAAAACTCATCCGGTGACACTGCACAATACCAAGCTGATGGAAGTAGCATCTTGAAGGAACAAGCAACTGTTAATGCTGCTTCACAGTCAACTAATGATGTTGATGTTTCTCATTCATTCAATCAGTCCACACTGAATTAGTATGAAACAACAGCTGGCCCAAGTGTTCCACTTCTAGAGCAAAATATGTCAAATCTTTTCAACTAGATGTGATTCCTAGACTCAGGATTCACAACACTCATCCAGTTGAGAACATCGTTGGAGATGTCTCTGAAGGTGTGAGAATAAGCGGACAAACTCACAATGGGAATGTCTGCCTGTACTCATGCTTTTTATCTCAGATGGAACCCAAAAAAGTAGAACAAGCCTTGAAAGATAGTAGCTGGGTTAATTCAATGCAAGAGGAATTACTTCAATTCAAAAGATAAAAGGTTTGGAACCTATGTCTGCTACCATCCGGTCAAGTACCAATAGTCACCAAATGGGTTTTTAGGAACATGAGATATTATAGAGGCTTGATTATTAAAAACAAGGCAAGACTAGTTGTTTAAGGATACACTCAAGAGGAAGGAATTTATTACACTGATGTCTTTGCACTAGTTGCAAGACTTAAGGCAGTGAGGATCTTACTTGCTTATGCTACATCCAAGAATTTTACTGTCTACCAACTTCATGTCAAGTGTGCCTTTCTATATGGGGATATAGATAGGGAAGTCTATGTATGTCAGCCTCCAGGATTTGAAGACCCGTAGCACCCCAACTATGTGTGCAAATTGGATAAAGCTCTCTATGGGCTGCTCCAAGCACCTAGGCTATTGTATGAGACTCTGTCTCAATTTCTCCTGAAGAATGGCTACACCAGAGGTACCATTTATAAGACTTTATTCATAAGAAAGTCTGGGAAAGACATCTTGCTTGTCCAAGTCTATGTTGATGACATCATATTTGGTTCCTCAAATAACCAAATATGTAAAGACTTTGAAAGCATTATGAAAAAGAAATTTGAGATGAGTTCCATGGGAAAAATGGACCTTTACCTTGGAATTCAGGTGAAGCAGATGAAGGAAGGGTTCTTTATCAATCAATCTAAATATGTTAATGACATTTTAGAAATATTTGATAAGAAAGATTATAAGCCAGCCAAGACACCTATACCCAGAAATCACAATCTTTGTCCTGACTCTGAGGGGGAGGATACTTATCAACATCAGTATAGGGTAATCATTGGTTCTCTGATGTATCTCACAGCAAGTAGACCTAATATCCTGTTTGCAACTTGCATCTGTGCAAGATATCAGGGTGCTCCAAATGTGTCTCACCTAGTTGCTGCTAAGAGAATCCTCGGATACCTCAAAGGAGCACCAAAACTAGGTCTCTGGTATCCAAGGAACGACAATTTCAATCTTTATGGTTATTCAGATAGTGACTATGGTGGCTGCAATATCAACAAGAAATCAACATCAGGAGGATGTTAATTTCTTGGTTGAAGGATCATCGCATGACAATGCAAGAAGCAATCATGCGTTTCAACACCTACTGCTGAAGCTGAAGACATTGCTGCTGCTAGTTGTTGTGCTTAGCTGCTGTGGATTTAGAATCAGATGATAGACTATGGATTCAACTTCATGAGTACTCCTATCCACATTGACAACAACAATGTTATCTCTATTATAGAAAATCCTATAAAGCACTCCAAGACAAAGAACATTGACCTCAGGTATCATTTCATTAGAGATATTCATGAGAAAAATATGATTAAGCTAATCAAAGTTGATTCAAATGAACAATATGCTGATTTGTTCACCAAAGCATTTGATGAACAAAGATTCAAGTATCTTATGACAGCTATTGGGATGATAAACATTGATTAGTCCATCTAATTTGAAAACCTTTTCAAAATGTGTCTTGTCTTTGTAAAAAACAATCTAAACTCTATTGCAGAAAGTTTTTTATTCAAAATTTTACTAAGTATAAATTCTTCCGAAGAGGAATTAACCTAAGAAAGATGTCATGTATATCTTCCGAAGCAAAATTCCTCCAAGGAAAATATTCTTTTCGGAAGAGTTTTAGTCTCGGAAGAAGGATTTGATGAAATGTCAAGTCTACTTCCGAAGCTTATAAACTTCTCTACTCGGAAAGCCCTTTTTACTCTCGGAAGTAAAACACTTACCTTCGGAAGTATGATTGGCTTCGAAAGAATATTACCTTCAGAAATGTTTTATACTCGGAAGAAAGATTTTACTGTGTAACAGAAATCTTTTGGACCCCACTCTGCAAAAAGCAAAGATTTTATTAATGATATCAGAATATTTAAATGGATTTAACCTTACCGCCCCTGTCACATCTTTCTCCACACCATCTTTTCATCTTATCAAACCACCAAAATCGCCTTTTCACCCATTTAAATAACCCCGACTCACTTCTTTAATCTTTTTACCAAATTTACTGCCCAAAGATTCCTTCGTCTCCAATTTACCCAAATTCAAACTCATTTCTCTGCAACTTCTCCCAAAAATGGCACTAAACCCTCAACACAACCAAGTCGCACTCCTTGACTCTTCCAAAGATGCAGACTTCTCTGAAATTATCTTTTCTTAACCCAATCTACATACTTCACAGCCCTAATTGTCAACCCCACCGTCTATTCGAACCACATGGCCGAATTCTAGGGAAGTGCTCAAATTGAAACCTTGAACGGAGTTAGGGTTCTGAGGTCGAGCATCTGTGGTCAAGAATTGATCATATTTGTAAAAGTCATCAGGGAGCATCTAGAGCTCCATGATGAAGGCTCTCCTATATGGTTCCCCAAAGCAGACCTTGATGACACATATACCTAAATGGGATATGGTGGTGATGTGAGTAGGTCAACAGTGTACAAGTGCAACTTCTCTTACCATTTGAAGTTCCTGCTGCACATAGTCCTTCACTGCTTGTCAAACAAGTCTGGGGGATGGGACCAAATCCCATATGAAAAAGGATACCCAGTTCATGGGTTGGTAAAAGGCCTCCGTTTCAACTATTCAAGGTTTGTGCAGACCAACTTCATGGGGAACCTTGAAAGGGAAACATTTTACATGTATCCCCGGTTCATTCAGCACATCATTAACTGTGAATTGGACCAGAGCAAGCTTGTCATTGCAGCTGCTCTACCTGTCCCTCACATGAGGTCGGCCATCTTCAAAGTGTTGTAGAGGATGTCAACCAACTTCACTAAAAGACACACTGAGCTGCTGCCAGGTATGATTGAGCGCATAGCTCTTGGTGACATCCCTGTTAACCCCCCAAGTGATGAACCCACACCAGGAATAACCCTCACAATGCCAAATCTACATTCCCACCTCGACAAAATCACATATTAGAGACGTCCCAAACAAACCCTTGTTCAATCTACTCTGATTGAACAAGTCCCCCCTGTTCAATCCAAAAAGACTAGGGTGGAAATATGGGCTCCCACTCAGTCTGAGGTCACATCTTCACTTTTGACCTCAATATGGGTATTGAGTCACCTCAGTCTCAATCCTATGAGCCCGAAACCCAAGCTGAAACCACTCAAGGTGAGTCACTATACTCTCTTGAGCAGCCAAAAAGGGACAACCCTCTCAAAGGCTCAATGCCATTAGACATTGATAAAAGTCCCAGCTCATAAGGCTTAACCTCGATATCCTTTAATGGCCAACTTATTGGAACTGATGAGGAGATTATTTCTCTTCATGGCAATGAAGTTGATCCACAACACCCTCTCAAAGATCAACTGAGCCTAGAGAGACCTCTTATCTTTAGCCCCCATCAGCAAGCCCAAACTAAGGTGAGTCCCACTGATGTGGAGGGGAGTCATGTAGATTCAGCTGCCACTTCTAAAGGAGCCTCATTGGACATTCAGGGCACTAGTAACATCTCTGAGATTGAATCTACGACAACCATGCCCTTTGATGACTCTAAAATAGACATCATTAGGCAAAAGAAACCAGGGTGCCAAGAAACCACATCTGGTGATGAGGATGAACATACCAGGTTTGCTACCTCATCCAAGTTTAAGACTTTAGAGGATAGGTCTGCCACTCAGCAACTTAAGATTCAAAGTCTCAAGGCGAAATTAGCTGAGAAACAGACTGAGAGATCTGTTAGGAATGTACCAATTCAGGTCACCTTGACCTCTTCCTCTAGCTCATCAAGCTCTCAAGATGATGCTACCAAAAAAGGGGAGAGTGTTCAGAGACAAACAGAAGAGGAACCACAAAGTCTATCACTTTTAACTCTAATTTCAAGATATCCTGCTCAACAAGCTACAGTTTTCCCTGAGCCTCCTCCAATTGTTATTCAAATGGACCCATGGATGCTCAGAGATTTAAACAAGTTCTTTTCCAAGTTCCTGATGGGATCCTCCATTGAACAGCCAAGCCTGATGTTGTTATGGTGTACTTTGGAACTGAGGAGCTTCAAAGGTTGAATGCACCTTCTACCACTGTCCAAGAAGTTGGTCAACCTAAGGTCCGATTTGAACTTGAGATTGAATTCGAAGGGGAAATGAGGACTGATGGCCCAGTAACTGAATCAGTTGGGATAGAAAGTGCAATTCCACTTCGGAAGCTGAAGTCAAAGCCTCGAAAGAACCATTTCAAACTTCCAAAGCTGAGATTGAAGCTGTGGAAGGGTTATTTTCTCTATCCGATAATCTAATTGTCACTGATGCAATTCTTGAACGTGCATTTGAGGTCAATAGTGAGGACTTTCTCAGCCAACCCCTCACTCAAACATCATCAATACAACTTGCTCCAATCACCACCTCTCAACCTGAAACCTTTACACAAGAACCTCCAAAGTCTAAAGCTTCCAAAGACACCAAAGGGAAGAGGAAGATGACTGTGGAAGAACTGATAGAGGAAGAAAGGTTGGAGAAACTAAAAAGGAAAGGTAGACTCCCCACTGGGAAGTTTCTAGCTGTAAGTAGTAAAGCAGCTGCAACCAACCAGGAGGCTATCAACAACAGAAAGAGAGTAGAGATCATTGACAGGCTTGTCAATCTTGGAGCTGTTAGTGAAGATGTGCTCCTTACTACCACTAGAGAAGCTGATTGAGTTAGAAAAGACAACTCTACTATAGATTTAGCAAAAAAAAGAAGCAGCAAGGTTGGCCTTAGAGGAAGAAAGGAGGAGAAACAAAGAAGAAGCTGACCAGCAGCTGAGGGGTGAAAGGATAGATTTCCTAAGCTCTAGGGGATTCTCTCTTGAGGAATTAACTCCTCATAACAAAAACACGATCTTGTGGCTTTTTAAGAAAGAGAAAGATCAAATGGAGAAAGAGAGAAAGAAGGTTGCCAAGGAGAAACTAAGAGGGAGGAAGAAGAAAGAGGAAGAAGCTGGACTTGCAGCCGTCAAGAAGCTAGGTGACAAAGTCTGGATGAAAGACTATCTCCGGGCTCATGGCTTCTCTGGCAGGCAGGTGGGTCCTATGTCTGAGAAGACCCTGCAGCGACATGTCAGTGACATCAAAGCTGACATTCGTGCAGGAAGAAGGAAAGATATGTACCGGAGAGTACAAGGGATGACTTCCAGACCAACACCTCAACCTCAACCTCAACCTGAACCAACTCCTTTCATTTTCCCCATCAAAACTGAGCCAACCTTTGAGCCATGCACTCCTGAACCCACACCATCAACCATACCATCTTCTTTACCCTCTTCTTCACCACAACCACCTCAACTACCCATCCTCAAACCCAAAACACTCCCTAAAACCCAAACATCAACACCTACCCAACAACCACCCAAGTCATCCTCTCAGCCTTCCACAACATATCTGCTTAGAAGAATTCAAGGAGATCAAGATGAAGCCCATGAAATGTACTACTCCATGAGCCATATCTCTTGTGAGGAGGAGTCAGTTAAGCTAACCTATGTTGATGTTAGGACCTGGTATTTGAACGAAATACCTAGTGATTAGCGTGTTAAACCAACTCAAATAGTGCGGAATCCTATTTGATTGTCGATCCAATCAGTGAGAACACACGATGAATCAATCAAGAATTGAAATCAACGTCAGAAATCGATTAGGAATCGATCTGATGTGTTCTGTGAACTTGGAGAACGATTTGGGAGGCTTCTGGACGGCTAGGGTACGTCTGGAATCGTAATGGGATGAATGCTTACGTTTTTCCACGAATTGGGTCTATTTATAGGTTAGTATTGTTCAATCGTGCGACTGGGCCATAAGTATGGTTCAGTCGTGCGATTGAACCATGCGGTTGATTCATCCGCACGACTGAGTGTTCAGTCATGCGATTGAGTCAATCTTATGTGTCAATCATACGACTGATCCAGTCTCCTGGTTCAGTCGTGCGATTGAGTCAATCGTATGAAGTTATTCATGCGTGTGGTCCATTCGCATGGGCCATTCGCATGAGAACTTCATTAAGTTAAGTTTGAATGTTTTAATTAATATAACATAATGTGCAATCATTCAAACAATCATAAACCCAATCAATTCAATCACGACTCATTAATGAAATATTAAACATCACAAGTAACACCAATTCATATCATTTCATTAATCGATACTATTACATCATAATCAGACAGACAAGATTTATTACATTACAACTCATGATCTAGGGACATACATGCATCAACAAACTCCCCCTTGGACCTAGATCTATCTAATCTCTTGTCTTCTGCATCACCTCCTTATACTTCTTGTACTTCTCCTCTTTAGTGACTCCTGCGTGTATCTCAAACGCAAAGCAAAGTCGTATAACGTTTTGGAACTGGAGGGCTTGTACAATGTCTTGTGTGTCATAGAACAGTGGCCACTTGTATAATGTATAGACATCATTAGCAGACAAGTTGGTTAGCCACATTGGGTCGAATACCCTGATAGTATCCATTTGGCCTCTTTATTCAGAACTATGACAGCTTCAGCAGTTCTCCAATCATAGTACCACCATTTGAAGTGTGGAGTGAAGTCCTGTGGCATTTCCCTGAGAGGGATTCTCGACATAGTGCGCGGAGGACTCCACTTCAGCACAATCTTGGGCTTGCCAGTAATGGCATCAACCTCAGACCTTCTTATATACCTCGTAGGCTGTTGTGGTCTGAAGTTAACCCATCTGGTGTGGTACTCTCTTCTTCAGGGCAGCCTCAAACCAGCCTGACATCTTTCTTGGGTCAGCATACAGCAGCTTTAGCTTAGCCAGCTGGTTGAGCTCAAAACCAGGTAGAGTCTTCAGATCATGTGGAACCTGAAGTACTCTATGCCCTGCTCCCTCTTAACTGCATACGCGTTAAGGTCATCAAAATAAGCCCATGAGATAATCCTGCCTGACACCTTATGGTGTTTCTTGACTCTGTAGAGCTTGGTGTAGGCATCTTTCTTTGGTGCAGCACGCTGGGCTCTTACTTCTTCAAAACAGGCAGCCCACTCAGCCTTGCGAATGTCTACGTCATCATTGGAGGCTTGGGCTGTTCCTTCAGTCTTTTCAGTTTCCTGCTCCATCTTGTCTAGTACCTCAAACGTATCACTGACTAGGGATTCACCCAGATTGGGGACCACATTACCCTCGTGTCAGCATACTGAGGGTACTCTTCTGCAGTAATATCTTCAACCTCAACTTCATCAAGTCATTTAGTTCTTCATCACTGGTTGAATCAACTGTTGGAGCATCCTTGACTATTTCATCGGATTGAGTCTGAACATCTCTGCCAGTTGCTCATCAGATAGGTCATGAATTATTTCCCCTTCTTCAGGGGTATAACTCACAGACCTTCTCACAATCCCTTGCAGATCAAGAATCATGGTTAATTGAGTCTTGACCATTTGAAGGGGAGCAAAGTCAAACTCATCCCTTTGAAAGTTTGGATCTGTTTGATATAAACATTCAACACATAAACCATTAGTAAGTAATCAAACAGACTTATATTAACTTAATATATAAACATTCAACACACTTGTTTTTCATTACATGATTCAAATACAAAATAAATAAATACATAAGACATCTAATCTGTACTTTTGTCTTGAATCTGGGGCGTGTCGCTCGAGAGCAGAAGTGGTGGATGACTGGTCCTGTCGATGCTTAGATCTTCGTTCTTGACCTGAAGCAGAGGCCGATGCAGCCGCATCCCCTCCTTCTGCTTCGTCATCATCATCTCTACCTTCTGTCCTGTCTTCCTCAGTCTCTCCTCATCATCATCATCTTCCTCATCATCATCATCATCTTCTCATCATCACCATCTCCATCATCCCCGTCACCCTCCTTTAGCTTCAGGGCTCATCCTTCGACCCCTTTAACCTCAGCATAATCGTCTTGTTGGTCGTCTCCAACTCCTCTATACGTTTGACGGACTGGGCCTGCTGGTCCTGGAGTTGGGACACCTCGACTCTCTGTGCATCGATTAGCTGGTTCTGCTGGTCTATCACCCGAGCCTGCTCTGCCATCTGCTGAGACTGGGCAGCAGTCAGGTCGGTCAGCTGGCGGATCTGCGCCGCCTTCTCCTCATCTGCAGCAAGCAGACGCATCACCATACGGTTAAGCGCTGAGAGCTGCTCCTCTACCCCGATGTGAGGTAGAGTAGATCCATAAACATGTGGTGGCTGGGCTGAGGTCCAGCATGATGTGAGGTGGTGGTGGAAGTGGCAGTGGTGAATATGGGTCGGTAGGCTGGTGCTGGTGATGTAGGTGTGAATGGTCTGGTGGTGGATGGGAAGGATACAGTGGTGGTAGGTAAGGTGGTGGATGTGGTAGTGGAAGTTGGATGTGGTGGCTGTGGTGATGGGTGGTATGTCAGTGGTGGTGGTAGTGGTGGCTGTGGTGTGGAAGTGGCAGCAGTAGTAACGAAGGTCAGGCGACGCTTCTTCTTCTTCAATCCATGGGGTTGAGCCATCCGCTTCCTCCTAGTCCCGGTGGAAGTGGATGCTCCCCCTGCAGCTCTGCCCACTGAACCCGGAACATAGTTCGGGTCAGTCTCTCTCTCTGAGGAGTCCCGAGGGTGTTCACCAACCACCCTAAGCCCGTGGTCTGTGGGAACAACTTTGCTTCCCACAGTCCTGGTGAGGGGCTCCTCATCTGACTCCTCCTCCTCTTGATCCCAGCTACAAACTCCTGATGGAAACCGGCCATCTCAGCGACCTCTCCGGCAGTGGCTGACCCCGGGGAATAACGTCTGAATCAGTGCCTCTAGATGGAGCAGGCATATCATCCCCGGCGTCGCCGCTATCATCATCATCAGAGTCAGTATCTGGTATAGCAATATGCTCAACATCTGAATCACTGTCATCGTGGCGCCACTTTCTCTTGGCTGGCGCCACATAATCAGCACGGGCCAGATGCCCAAACAACCTCCTGACAGGGGGCTTCACCTGCTTCCCCCTGTATACCTTCATCCGGCCTAGCGTAGTGTCATCCATGACCTCAAGAACACACAGCATCATCCTTCTCCTTTGGCAGGGAGGGAAGCTTCTGGTCAATGATCATCTGCATAAATCTGGGGTACATACAGAAGCCTTCCTTCCCTTTCCCCTCGATGTTCTCCACCAGGTAGGTGAATATCATCTTGGAGAAGCTGAACGGGTGGTTCAGCACCAACGCAACATACGCGTTCTGGATCTGGTCGGAAGCTCATCAAAACCCCTCCCTTCCTGGAAGCTATACACTTTAGCAGCACGTGCGCAAGATACTTAAACTGGGGACAGAGGTTACTCTTGTTGAGTACCCCAGCATTGATGTCCCCAGAGTACTTGGCTCTCATGAAACATCCTCTGACAGTGAGGGGGTGTAGACGAGTAGGACAATCAGCATCGTCCCCTAACTGTAGAACAATCCTCAAATCCTCCTCTGATACAGTGATAGCCTCACCAAAGATCGTACTCCTGATGCAATGAGGCTCAGAGGATCTATCAACAGTCGCGCCTTCCCAGAAGGCCTGCTGCACTGATCTATACGGCGTGCATGGTGTAGAGATAGCATGAGCGATCCTGGATCTCAACAGAAATGTAATATGCCTGCGAAGTCAGCTGCGTTCCTGGATGTCAAATCCAGATGAGCACATATGTTGTGCTTGGTGCTCATGTTCCATCGACTCGCCATCTGTAACACATAACAATATAAACATTAGTTCCGTTGGCTAAGAGTATAATGAAACACTTAGACTTTGAATAAAATCTCTCTGTCATGCGATTGAGGTTGTACGACTGAAGACAGTCGTGCGACTGAACCGTGCGATTGAGGTTCAGACGTGCGAATGACCTCATGCGCACGACTGAGTGTGCGACTGGACTCATGCGCATGTACTCTTATGCGGTTACACCAGTCGTGCGACTGAGTCTCATTCGCATGGTTCAGTCGTGCGGTTAAGTGAATCGCTCCCTTCAGTCGTGCGACTGAAGTTCATCCGCTTGTCCAGTCGTATGACCTCCTGTCCTTCGTTCAATTCAAATTTTGCTTTTCACCAACTTTGAGTTTTAGACTTCCTGTTTTGGTTTATTAGACTCGCAACCTTCGTGTAACACTAACATCTTAATTTCATTAATTTGAGTCATTTTGTTGGTTTTTGTCACACAGGTCATAGTTTTCTAACGGTCTGATTATCCCGATTCAGAGTCAAATTGAACGAGTTTGATGTTTCTTCTTTGTCGCAAATTACCTGTAGAATCGAGTAAATGATCAGTATGCAAGAACGAAGGTTTTAAGGAGATCAAATGAAATTTTGGCAGAGTGACTTTAGTCGTGCGAATTAGGGTTTCTTTGAGGGTGATGAGTCTCTGCGACCGACTCCTCTTCTATTTATACTACCCTAGATCCAATCGTGCGACTGAGTTCATACGCACCATTCAGTCGTGCGAGTGGACTCAGTCGTGCGATTGGGTCAGTCGCCCTTCTCCAGTCGTCCGACTGAAGTTCAGTCGTGCGACTGACTCACTCGTTCGCACTTAAGCCTCCGACTGGACTAATCGTATGGGCCATTCGGTTTGATGGTCCATACTCATAGTTCATTCGTGCGAATGGACTTCATTCGTATGGTTAGTCCATACGTATGGTCCATTCGTGCGAATGGGTCATACTTAGTTAATTTTCTGCCATTTTTACCAATTTACTTTTAAACTCTTTTAGATTTATTAAATTAACGTTATGAGCCTTTGATCATCTCAGACATGATCCTTTTATCTTGAAAACATTTGATCACCTCAGACGTGATCCTTTTACCACTTTGGTCACCTCAGACGTGACCCTTTTAAAAACACTTTGTCACCTCAGACGTGACTATTTAACCTTTCAAAGCACATATGGTCATCTCAGACATGACCCTTTTAGTGAGTTGATTCCTTCTGATTTTCCTGATGTAGCCCGACACACACGACTAAATTAAAATTAAAACAACTAACTAATTTAAGAACTTAAACAAATAATTACATAAACAGACATATTTTTGGCTTTTTGTGAGAGATAAATCCAGAGATTGATATCTACGGGATTTGGTTCGGGAGTAGATAGCTTCAACTTAGATTGATCATATCTGGACCAATTCAATTTTTGGAATCATACAGGCAATTCAAATCATTTGGGACTAGTTATTAAAACCTTTGAAGCTCAAATTCTCGGTGTTCATCCAGAGTCGTTAGCAACTTAAGGAAATCATACTGAAACTCTTAGATTTTCACATTGATTTGAACCTTTGAGAATGTAGCCACAATGATTGTCAGTATGTTTGTCCACTTAAATCCATACACAGACTTTTGACACAGACTGGTGACTTATTTAGGTTTAATTATTTCAACTAACATTTGTGGATCCCACACTTATATGGTAATCAACATTCCTCAGGAGCTTTTGAGCGGTCTACGGGTATTATTACAAGAAGAGACTATTCTTAGAGCTTTCAAAGAGAAGCCTGTCCTCAGGTCAGTGCCATCGCACAGCAGAGAGGCGGCAAACAACAATGAATTCTAGAATATCTAGGTTATGCTTATCCTCAGGTCAGTGCCATCGCACAGCAGAGAGGCACACAACCTATCTCCTTGTTAGAGCAGCTTATTTTTTTTGCACAAAATGCACCAACAACATAAGTCATTAGCTTTATTGCATTTGTCTTTCATTTTTTTCTTGCTTTGCTCTAATTATGGTCATCCGCACACATTTGTGGCGTTTAATTGCTCATTACCCCTTATTGGAATATATTTGATTGTGTTAACCAGTGATAAGATGGAAGCCCACAGTCAGTTGAACAACTTAGTTTGATCTTGAGATCACCAATCAGGTCTAATTGTCTATTGTGTTGAATCTACCAACATATCATATATGGTCTAGCAGCCTCTAAGTCTACTTTCTTTGTGTCACCTTAGGAGTTGCCAGTTTTCTATCATCTTCCCTTTTGTATTGCTTAGACTACACAGATTTATACTTTGAACTTTTGCATCTTTCCAAAACTTAAATTTTTAAAGTCCCTCTTGATTTGTTCCTGTGTACTATCATTTTCCAAAGGTATTGAATCGGTATCACAGACACAATCTACCTTATTTCAGCTAGTTACTCCTTCTCCCTCATTTTTTTTAATGTTAACTTGCTGACATATTCTCCCCCTAAAATACTAAAATCATTTCTGGTTTAATTATTTTAGGATTTTCAAAAAACAGCAAATAACATGAGTTTAAATAAAATAAAATAAGACAAATAAATAAAATAAAATAAACTTTAACTAAACTACATCGGACTACACATTTTCATCATCAGGAATTACCTCATTTTTCTTAACGCCGTTGACCTCTAACAAATATTGAAAACGTGGTTTATCAAAGGCTTTAGTATAGAGGTCAGCGCGTTGAAAATCAGTATTAATTTTAACCACATCAATTAAGTTCTTTTCAAAGCAATCTCTTATGAAATGGTATTTAATACCGATGTGTTTGGTCTTAGGATGTTGAACCGGATTTTTAGTTACTGCAATTGCAGCAGAGTTATCAACAAAAATAGGAGTAGATGAGAATTTTAAACCGTAATCCCGCATTTGCTGTTGAATCCAGATGATTTGTGAACAGCAACTTGCAGCAGCAACATATTCGGCTTCACAGGTTGACAATGCAACCGATGTCTGCTTCTTACACTGCCAGGTAACTAATCTTCTCCCAAAGAATTGACACCCCCTATGATGTAGACTTGTAGTTCATCTTGCAGCCCCCGTAATCCGAGTCACTATACGCGGTAAGCTCAAAGTCATCATCATGAGGATACCACAATCCAAGTGTGGGTGTACCCTTCAGATAACGAAAAATCCTCTTGACCCCGATCAGATGGTTGACCTTTGGTTTAGCCTGATATCTAGAACATAGACATGTAGCATACATAATATCAGGTCTTGAGGCAGTGAGATACATGAGGGATCCAATCATTCCTCGGTACATAGTGGCATCTACTAGATCTCCATTCTCATCAGGTGCTATATCATGATTCGTAGCAAGTGGAGTCCCAGCAGCAGAAGCATTCTCCATGTCAAAGCGACTGAGAATGTCTCCTACATACTTGGTCTGATGTAGAAAGATTCCATTAGGTGTTTGATCCACCTGTAACCCGAGAAAGAACTTCATCTCCCCCATAGCACTCATCTCAAACTTTCTTTCTTCATCACTGCTTCAAACTCTTTACATAACTCTTCGTTCTTTGACCCGAAGATTATGTCATCAACATATATCTGTACAAGCAGTAGGTCGCCATCCTTTTCTTTAATAAACAGTGTACAGTCAATGACTCCCTGCGAAAGCCGTGTTTCACAAGATGAGTCGAGAGTTTCTCATACCAAGCTCGAGGAGCTTGATGAAGCCCATATAAAGCTTTGTCGAGCTTGTAAACTCTATCCCGATGATAAGGATCTCAAATCCCTCGGGTTGACTTACATAGACTGTTTCCCTGATTTCCCCATGAAGGAATGCACTCTTCACATCTAATTGGTAGACTTTAATCTTCATGTACGATGCATAGGCAAGGAAGATACGAATGGCTTCCATCCTTGCCACGGGTGCAAACACCTCATTATAGTCAATCCCCTCGACTTGGCGAAAACCTTGAACCACCAGTCGAGCTTTGTTCCTGATAATGACTCCTTGGTCATCCTTCTTGCATTTTAGTACCCATTTGGTGCCAATGACTTTAGCACCTTTAGGTCTATCAACCAGAGTCCATACACCTAACTTCTTAAACTGCAGAAGTTCTTCTTGCATGGCACTCACCCACGCCTCATCATTTAGTGCCTCACTGACATATTTTGGCTCAACCTGCGAGACAAAACATCGATAAGCACCATCATGAATGTAACCTTTCTCCATAACCGAGGCGTAATCAGCTGAGTATAGCTGATTTCGGGTTTGTACTCCTGATCTGACATCCCCAATAACATTGTCAAGGGGATGATAGACGTTTAGTCGTGATCCTGGAGTAGTAGGAACAGCCACCTCAGAACCAAGATTATGAACATTTTGTTCTGCATCTGAGGTAGTTGGAGTTTGAGGTTCCGAAGTCGAAGGAGCATCACTCGTAGATGCTTGTGGACTTTCAGGAACTGGAACCTGTTCCTCCTGACTGTTCTGGTCATCTGCTTCAGTTTCATCTTCAGAGGAGGAGTCACTGTCATCGACTACTCCCCCTGACTGAGTAGATGATTCTCCCTGTGTGCTAGATGGTGTATTCAGAATATCATACATCATCCTAGTAGCTAACTCATCATCCGAGGGAGAGAGAGGTATGTTGAAGGACTTGAAGAATCCATCATAATCGAAGAAGTATGCAGGTCCTTTGCCTGTAGGTGGTGTGGTATATCTCTGAACGTCGACATTACACCACACTTCTACAAGACCCGTTGAGTTATTGTAAACTCGCTTGTTCGGTATGTTGTATCCTAGAAAATTCCTTCATCTGCCTTCTCGCTGAATTTTCCTTCTTGTGTCTTCTTCAGAAGTGTACACGGCGCGCCAAAAGGTTCAAGATACTCCAAATTCGGTTTGCGTCTTTGTAGTAGCTCATAACATGTCTTTCCGTGGCGCTTGACTATTAGGACTCGATTCAGTGTATAACATGCATTTGCCACTACTGCCTCATTCCAGAATTGGATAGGCAGTTTCGAGTCAGCCAGCATAGTCCGTGCAGTCTCTATCAAGCTTCTATTCTTTCCTCAGCAACACCATTCATCTGAGGCGTGTAGGCAGAAGTGAATTGATGAACAATTCCCTTTTCCTTGCAGTATGCCTCCATCCATTGATTCTTGAATTCTGTCCCGTTGTCTGAGCGTACTTGTCTAACTTTTAGCTTGTAGAGAGATTCCAGTGTGGTTACTAATTCCTTGAATGACTCAAATGTTTCTGATTTGGATTTCAGAAACATTACCCAAGTGAACCTTGAGTAGTCATCAGTGACCACAAAACAGTACAAATCGCCTGCAATGCTCCTTGTACTGACTGGACCAAACAGATCCATGTGAAGAAGTTCAAGAGGAAGTTCTATTGAATGAACTTTCTTTTCCTTATGAGACTTCTTTGTCTGTTTGCCTTTCTTGCAAGCTACACAAAAGTCAGGAAGTTGGAAGTTCTTGACATTTACTCCTCTCACTAAATCCTTCTGAATCAAATGATTCATCTTCCTTTGACTAATGTGTCCCATTCTCCTATGCCAGGAGATTGAGTCCTTCTCAGTAGCTTTAGATAGAAAGCACTGAACCTCATGATCCGTTGTAGCAGCTGTTGACAGATCCAAGACATAAAGGTCTTTATATCTTGAAGCAGTCATCAGAACTTGGTCCTCTGGGATCATGTAGTCTTTCTTCAGCACGTAACACTTCTTGTTGTCGAAGATGACTTTAAATCCTTTATCGCAGATTTGGGAAACAGAAAGTAAGTTATTCTGAAGTTGTTGAACGTAGTTCACCTTATCAAACTTAACTTTCTGATTTCCCACTTCTCCCTGTGCTGTGATGTATCCTCCCTTGTTTCCTGCAAAGGAAACATGCCCTCCTTTTATTTGTTTGACGTTTGATAAAAGGGCTCTATTTCCTGTCATGTGCCTGGATGCTCCGCTGTCTATAATCCACGTGTTAGTCTCAGCGCTGTATCGAACACCCTGCACATATAAAGTAAATGTATTAGTTTAGGTTAGGAACCCAAGCCTTTACTGTCTTGGGTTTCCCAGAGGCATCACACATCATAAACTCTACCCATTGACCCTTAGAGGGTGAGGGTAGCTCAGATTCCTTCTTGTCATCAGTATCAGACACACAGGATGACTTCTCTTTCCATAAGCCAGATTTGTGCAATGCCTGTTTGATAAACAGTCGTCTGGCTTACAGGTTGGACTTTAGGTTCACTAGATCTTCTAGGTGGAGTTAGAGAACTCCTCTTAGAAGACCTAGGTCTAGAGTCCTGAAGATCTATCTTCTTCCTAGGTGTCTGATAGAAAGGACAATAGGAAGCAATGTGTCCACATTCTCCACAGTTGTAGCATGACCTGCTATCAACTTTATAGTAGACTTCTTTCTTGTGGAGAAGTGCGTGACACTCTAGTAACATCAATCACTTTAGGTTTTGACTCTTGTATGTTTGATGTTTTCTCTGGTTTAACAAAATTAACTGTTTTAACCTGTTTAACATGTTCCACTTTTTGGTTAACTGGTTTTTGACTTGAAGCATGTGAAAAATTAACGTTTGAAGTCCTTTTAGGTTCTGATTTGACTCTGTTTGACCCTGACTTTAAGTTAACTTTTTCAAATTCATTTTCCAGATTAACACAAGGCAATTTACCCTTTGCCTTTGAAGTGGCCTCCTTTTGTTTCTGTCCAGATTCAGTAGATGAACATGATGTGTCTGGATCAGTAACAAGAGGAGTAGTCACCACATGATCCTTGATGGGGTTTGTTTTACTGGTTTAGACTTGGTGTTCATCAAGGTCTCAGGTGGAGGTGGAACCACTTTGTAGCCTAATCCCTCCCCGTTATTCCTTTCTCTCACTAAGTGTTGAACTATGTGTGAAGAACTAGTCCAACTGTGCAGTTTCTGTTTTAAGGAGTTAACTTCTACTTCTAGAACTGCCTTTTGCTTCTTAGTGTCCTCTAGGGAGTTTAGATAGTACCTAATGTCATTTGCTTGGTTAAAGGCAACTACTTCGGTTTCCCTAAGCTGTTTAGTCAATAGGTCTATCTTTTCTTTATAACTATGCTCATTTTGTTTTAGAACTCTATTAGCCTCAGTGCACAGTTGTAAATCTTTTACTAAGTTATCATTGTGATCTAATAACCTAGCAAATTTTTCATCAATGCTATTCCTAAACATATCACAATCAGAACAAGCATGATTATTAAACATTTGGTCAGTTGTACTTACCTGTGTTGGTTCAGAAGAGTTAGCCATCAACGCAGCATCAGACGTCTCTGGTTCTGGTGATTCTGACTTTTCTGTTTCTCTGACGTGGAAGTCTCCTCCTTTGGCTTGTAACTGACCTCAGCTGCAGTTGTTTCTTCACTATGTGACATCGCTATCTCAACTGCTAGATCACCTTCACTCGCAGAATCATCATCAATATCTTCAACACTGGCAATGTTAGATTCTCCTGGTGAGACAAACCTAAAACTCCAATCCTGTCCTTCATCATCATGAGCAGTCAAGGCTTTTGATCCTTGTTTGATGAAGTAGAACTGGAAGCTTGCTTGTCTTGGCGAGTAAAGGATGAGAACGGGTTCCCATTACCCGTCTTCTTTGGCTTGACACATTCTCTCTTGAAGTGCCCCTTCTCTCCACAGTTGAAGCAGGTCACTTTGCTCTTGTCAAAGCCAAATGTGGTATCCTTAGTAGCTATCAAGTTCTGTCCTGTCTTCTTAACAAACTTCTTCGCCCTTCGGACAGCGCTAGCTAAGGCCCACATTATATCCATCCTCTCAAGCTCCATTTCATCCACCTGCTCGTAGTCCTCATCTGCCAGATGGCAGTTTCCAATCTTCCCAGCAACAAGTCCATCATATGAATGAACCACTGCTGCTAAAAGATCCATATGCTCTCGTGCTACTTCTACGGTCACATTACCGAGGTTCTCGGTCTTCAATTTGGTAGCACTTGCTTCTGATCCAATATAATGGGTACATGATGACCCTGACGTGTCTGATCCAGAAGGAGAAGCATGTGAAGGACCTGACGAGCTAGACACAAATGCTGTCTGGAGAGGTGCTCCAGATGTCTTAGCTTGAGGCGTGGCGTTGTATAAAGCTGGATTTTGTGTATACGACGACTTCTGTGCTCTATACTTCATCCTTAGTGCTTCTTCACGCAACTTGAGAATGAAGTCATTTATATCCAGCTTTATAAGCATTTCATTCTGTCTAAGGTTAGACACGAATGAAGCCCACTTATCAGGCAATCCGTCTGCGAAGTTGCTTACTTTCTCTTCCATAGTCGTTTCAACTCCATGTGTATGCAATTCGCTCATCAAGTGGTAGAATCTGTCTATGACTTCATCTAAACTCTCATTACCAATCGATGAGAAGTTATCGAATTCCTTCTTTAACTCCTTTGCCTTGATTGCCTTCAATGACGCATTCCCATCATATCTCTTCTCTAGCTCATCCCACAGTTTCTTGGACTGTTTGTTCTCTGAATACTGGTGGAATATGTCTTTGGGGATAGACTGAGTGATCAATGCATAAACCCTTTTCTCTGCATTGTACTTTACTTTCTGTGCGTCTGTCATCCCACTTAACGTTAATTTAACTCCATCAGCTCCCACCGGTGTACTATAACCGACCTCAATAGCTTCCCACAGATTAGGATCTACTCCATTGAGGTAGATCTCAAAACGTTGTTTCCAGTGGGGAAACTCATCTAAAGTCAAGAGCTTTGGTGGTTTATTGTGATTACCCACCTCACTCTCAAGCAAAGCAGGTTCTGAATCCTCGAGTCCTTCCCAGCAGTAAAGGCTGACATCTGATCTTCCATGGCTAATAAACTTAGAATCTAATCAAACAAACTTTCACTGATGCGACTGAAGGATGCGAATGGTCTAATCGTGCGTATGAACTCTGCGATTGGTTCAACCGTGCGACTGAACTGGGCGATTGGTTCAGTCGTGCGAATGAATCTGGTGCGTATGAGTTATGCGAACGAACGGTTCAGTCGGCCGAATGAGGGTGCGACTAGGTCCAATCGTGCGAATGAGCAATGCGAATGGAGTCCAGTCGTGCGAATGGGTCACTCGTGCGACTGAAGCTGCTGTTGTTTTGCGAAAATTTCTAGGTTTGACGGGTTTCAGCCGTAAAAATTCGAAATTTCACAAGTCCTAATCGCCTAAGTCCGTAGAAACTGAACTTCGATGAGCAGGGAACGTCCAAGATCACTTTTGATGCCAAAGATTGCGTTTTTCGTGCAAAAACACAAACTTTTATGCAATCTTGATTGAATCAACACGTAATCAAGAGCCAAAGCTCTGATACCACTTGTTAGGACCTGGTATTTGAACGAAATACCTAGTGATTAGCGTGTTAAACCAACTCAAATAGTGCGGAATCCTATTTGATTGGCGATCCAATCAGTGAGAACACACGATGAATCAATCAAGAATTGAAATCAAACGTCAGAAATCGATTAGGAATCGATCTGATGTGTTCTGTGAACTTGGAGAACGATTTGGGAGGCTTCTGGACGGCTAGGGTACGTCTGGAATCGTAATGGGATGAATGCTTACGTTTTTCCACGAATTGGGTCTATTTATAGGTTAGTATTGTTCAATCGTGCGACTGGGCCATAAGTATGGTTCAGTCGTGCGATTGAACCATGCGGTTGATTCATCCGCACGACTGAGTGTTCAGTCGTGCGATTGAGTCAATCTTATGTGTCAATCATACGACTGATCCAGTCTCCTGGTTCAGTCGTGCGATTGAGTCAATCGTATGAAGTTATTCATGCGTGTGGTCCATTCGCATGGGCCATTCGCATGAGAACTTCATTAAGTTAAGTTTGAATGTTTTAATTAATATAACGTAATGTGCAATCATTCAAACAATCATAAACCCAATCAATTCAATCACGACTCATTAATGAAATATTAAACATCACAAGTAACAACCAATTCATATCATTTCATTAATCGATACTATTACATCATAATCAGACAGACAAGATTTGTTACATTACAACTCATGATCTAGGGACATACATGCATCAACAGTTGATGGCTCCTCATGTGCCCTCACTAGAGAACAATTCCTTGATCTGCCAAGAGGACCACTGGACCAGGCTGCTAATCTTTTTGTCCTCAACTCTGACTCACTAAATGAGAAGAGAAGAGCTAAGAAGAAGGCTGGTGACTCTACTGGATTCAAAGAAAGGGGACATAGTACCAAGTCAGCCCCTTGTGCCAAGAAAGAAGATCATCTAGTGGAGGTTCGAAGACTCTTCTCACAACTTTGTTATTGAGGGGGAGAATGGCGAGATAAACAGGCTTAATGCCTTATCTCTGCTACACTTAAGCAGGTTTGACATTGTTAAGTTAGCAGAGAGGCCATTCTCCAACCCCTCCAACTCTGAGATAATTGCTCACATAAGAAATCATCTGAGTAGTCTTCATCTAGTCGAGCTAACCGTAAGGACCATGATTGAAAAGGAGTTAAAGATGAGAGAGAAGGATGAAAGGAAAGGATCAACAACCAAAGGCAAAGCCTTCCTTCAAATGGTTGAAGGTCCTGAACTTGATTCTATAGTTAGATGGGAGTATGAGTATAGCTCCCGTCAACTAACTCTCTTAAGAGGGCAGCAACAAAGGTTACATATCATTCAAAGTGACAGACTGGATCTCTTGTCCATGAATGACTTGTACAAACTTCTCAGCACCACTTCCTGGAAGAACAAAGAGATAGATAAATATCTTCTCTCCCTGGTGCTAAAAGTTTTGAGAAGCAGAAACAAGTGAAGTTTTGGTAGCATCAGCCTAGGGGGAGTTTGTTGGATCAAGTAAGTCTGGTGCAACCAAAACAAACACTTAGACAATGTTGGTGCAACTGATGAAGAACTTCCTAAGACAAATGCTGAGCTTCCAAAGGTAAAGTCTGAAGGAGCTTCCAAAGAGAAACTCCAACTTCCGAAGACAAAGTCTTTCTTCTGAAGTTCAACACTTAGAAGAAAAATGACTTTTGAAGTATAAAGACCTAAAGAATGTCTCAAGCCTCAGAAAGAACTAGCCTATTCCGAAGTATTAGTGGCTTCAGAAGAACTTGTTCTTCCAAAGCCAGTTAACCTTCGGAAGAACTTACTATGAACTAGTGGACACAAGTATGGTACTTCTGACACTCCGCTGCAAATCTCTAAGATACTGCATGGTGCTTTCCCACGCCCATGTAGTTGACCATACTTTATTCCACTGTTCATTCCTTATCAGTTGGTACACTTACTAACTTTAGTTGGTGACAAAAGTTAAGTCATGGACATGTCATGATAAGTAACTACGAACACAGGAAGATAATTTTCAAGGTACTTGTATATATTACTTCTCACTCAAAGTATTACAAGACTCTTACAAGCAAATTACATGAGTTACAATGAGAAACTATATATACTAGATCCTATAGTCGGATATACTTTGATACCAACTGGAAACCTATGACTAAAGAGGTGGAGCATGTGGCGGTTCTTTACAGCTAATGGTGGTTGTCAATGGTGGTGCAACTGTCAATATTCCCCTATCGCTGTTGTATCTTCTTGATACCTTGTTAGGGTTTTTAGATCTACAGTTGTTGATTATGGTGCTGATGGCGGTTGGGTTGCTATTTTCCTCCGTTGATATTTCTACCCACATGGTGTTCGGATATGCCTCTTGCACGATTGGTTTTTGTCACTCAACACAAGTATAGTCTCTGAAACTCACTTAAATCACACTCGGTTTAGATGATGCCAACAACCATAACCACTGTCTCCACCGCCACCATGAAGCCGAGTGCGAACCGCAGCCGGCGGCGACAGCGCCGGGTAACAACATCAGCAATAGTCAATACTATCAATGAGGCACCGGTTGATTAACAGCGATCGCAAGCAAACGACATGCATCGGCGGTCGAACAACAACTGTGAAGGCGATGAGGACGCAGGACAACCACCAGCCACCTCTCTCTCTAGAAACACCCCCAAGCAAGACAGTGGTAAAGGAGAGGATCACCGACATATTTCAATAAAAGGAAATAGAGAGCCTACACTATCATGTTGTACCCTAGGCATGTGAAAAAAATACCCAAATTATCAATATTCCTCCTATCAGGTATTAATGTAGGAGTAATATAAAAGGATCATAAGAGGTTTTACTTTTTATCTTTAATAGTTTGTTTTGCCCGAGTAATAAAGGATATGCCATTGTTAAATTCAAAATTCCACAACAAACAAATTAACACATATAGTTCCATTCTTAACTGATCCACACATGGAAGAAAAAGAAAACAATTCAACTCTAATTGTGCTTGTTTTCCTTTGACCACCGAATACAGCCAAAAAGGCCCATTGGCGCCCCTATCCTTGCCTTTACCGGCAACCACCACTAGCTAAATATTTACTTGTGCCTTTTGTAGTTGTAATCAACTCCTAGTTTGTGTTTGTTCATAATTCTAGCATGTTGTTTGTTGAACTTTTGGTGTCATGCACAGTTCTTTATTAACCAAGGTATATTATATCTCATCAGTAGGTTAATTATAATTTATATTTGTATTCTTTGTAACTAAGAAATTGTTGGGTTCACTTTGGTATTTAATTAATACTTTGATACGTTAACTATTATTAACATGATTAATAAACTATCAAAATTGTTTTGATAAAGAAAACTAATCAAGATACCACTCAACCCAATAGCCATTATAGCTAGGGTCTGATAAACTTTTAAAAATCAACCACCGTTGTTGTCTATTTTGCCTGCTTCCGCTACTGCGCATTGTAGCTTTGCTGCCGATTAGATCTCAGTGTTATGTTTTTAGGTGTATTATTTAAAATTGATTGTTGACACAAAGGACCAGTTTGTTAAGTTCAATTAGTCAATATTACTGTGTGTGTTCACAATAGTTCGATCTCAACCCAATACAACTATGTTCTTGGTATTTAATTAACATGATTGACGATGAAAAGACAAGGATTTTCAATTTTGACGGGCACGGATTTGAGTCCAAGAAAATGAGAGGATTACTTCTCATGAGAAGAGTGTGTATTTAGCGTTGTTAGGAAAAAAACTAGAAAAGATGTCGTAGATAGATTTGGAATTAATGATTGTCAAGCTTTCGAATGACTGATTATCATTGACAAAGGTTGGCATACAATATTGTTAGTGGAAGTTCACAACATAATTGTTAAAATGTTGTAACCAACATGTACATGAGGTGTATCCGATTTAACAGGCAGACAATACCATAATGAAAGAATGTGCATTTGTTACTGCTCACATCAACGATTTTTCATTTTAATTAACCTGTTTGTTACATGCCGTTCAAAGTAACTAATGACTTGGATGCTTGTTTGTTCATACGCCTCGTAGTAAAACCTTACACGTGGAATTTAAGGGCGTGACACGCACGCACGCATGCACGCCTGCTCGCCCGCCCGCCCGCCCGTACGCACGCACGCATATACATATATAAATATATATATATATATATATATATATATATATATATATATATATATATATATATATATATAATATATATATATATATCTATATATATATATATATATATATATATCTAATATATATTATATATATATCTATCTATATATATATCTATATATCTATATATATATATATATATAGACACACACACACACACTATATTAATATGCATATTAGGAGGGCAATAAGGTCATTTACAAAAAAAAAACTCTTAATTTTTAAGTGTTTTATGATAAAAGAAGATTAGAGGGTGCAATGGTAATTGCCAAAAAATTAAAAGATCTAACTCATAAAACATCGGGTTCAACCATGTAATTCTTGATCAGAGTCTCCTTCCTAATATTCATAAATGAATCATGTGCTTTCCCAAACATACTTTTTCTTGATCAGAAAATTCAAAACCTTTCTTGTATCTTTGTTGTGTATGTGTACGAGGGGATGGATACAAGAAAGAATTAGCATCGGGACCTGCAATCTATCATCATCAAATACTTCTTTTCAGCTTCTACATCCATAATTGTACACCATGACATTCAAAATCTAGATGTTCGATATTGAAGATGATTCACCCTCAATTGACACCACCTTTGTTCATCCGTCTTCTCAAATGGCATCACCATCATCATCATCATCTATCGCTCTCTACCGCCTCTACCTTCTACTCTTCTTCCATCGCTCTCCGACCGCCGTCGATCTGGCTAACATCCTTTGTTACAATTACGTACGGATCGATTTATAATCTTTATTTGTAGTGTGATTGCTTCTATTGGTTTCTTCTACCATAAGAAGGGTACTATTTATACTGAATGGCATAGAAAAGATTTTGAATATGTAGTCTAATTGGTGATAACTTTTGATACAATTGAGAGCCAGAGTCTCAGATTTTGATTTCTTATAAAATCTTCCATTCGAATTTTCCAACTATCATAATCATGAAGTGTAAACATTGGAGGCTTGGTCTGGGTGCCATTCTCCAAGTTATGCTTACTTGAAATGACTACAAAAGCCATCTTTGTAGGGAAAAGAGGTCATGAAGGAGAGGTCTGTTTGAAAGTATGATAAAAAAACAAGTGATTTATTGAAAAGTGACTCCAGCAAATCAAAAGCCAAAGCTCTCATACCACTTGTTGGATCGAGTTAAAGACTTAACATGACTTTTTTGGTTTGATCGGCAGATGACAATTATGGAATCTAAGTTAATTGTCTTACTTAACAATCACAAATACTTTGTGTAATAGTAAGGACACAAGGAATTCTTTCAAAGTATACACTTGATTAATCTTTTCTGTGTAAATTATTACAATCGGCAGATAAACAAGTGGACTAACTAGCTAACCTCAAAACTATACAAGTGAGAGGTATTTATACTATGAAAGGTAAAAACAAAGAATAAATCACTTTACATCTATTTTTGGTTTACAAAAAGGTATGTACAACATAGTTAAGCAATCAGTACATTAGAGGTTAGCAGCTTCAGTACTATGTTATCCCTAAAAGACAGAACACAACAGCCGCCAATATACTTTGGTACAAAAAATCTTGTCTAATGTTGCATGAGAGCAGCAGCTCGTCTATTTGAGTGTTGATAACTAGTTAATTAGCATTTTATCACTTTTAGTGCTGATCGGTAGTGATTCAGCACTTGGAAAAATTCGACAGTTGATAGACAGTGCTGAATCCTTAAGTTTTTGGTAGCTTCATCATGTTCTTAGATCAACAAATAGTAACAATGATATCCCTATTTTAAAGCAGTTGTTGTATTGTATCAATCTTCATTAGATGTATCATGACATTCCATTATACTTTTCACTCTAAGTTCTACCAATTACCGATTGACTATCATAAGTATGCATATTACTAACATAGGCTTTGGCCATCCATTGTTATCTTTTATTAACTAACATAGTCCTTGCACCTCCTTTTTATAAGTTCTTTTGAAACCATTCATGCAACAAAAGTTATAAACTCAGCCATTTTAAGAGTTTCCAATATGTTCCCACCAATGATTTGGCTAATTACCCTCACGTCATCACACCCACCACCCTAGCAGTTCAAGTAACTTCTTGCTCCTTTCTTCTCTTTAGTAAATATAAAGGAATTAGCCTTTATGGATTACAATATCAAGTGAAAAGCAAACACTCAAATCATGCGAGAAATACAAGTATACGAGAACTCCAAGATGATTGATAAAGAAATCGCGTAAAAACTTAGAGTTGTCGTTCGAGAACTTAATGTTCTCACATGAGAACATCTAGATAGTATATATTGCAGGATCGTTGAAGGGATGGTCAATACACTTAGTCTCACAATGAGGAGAGTACTTAGAACACTTAACAGATCAAATAGGGAACCGGGACTCTTCTTATGATGCTATGAACACACAAGTTAACTAGAGACAGAAACTGAATAACAACAAGATAGTTTGGTTTTCAAGATTGCAGTATATTGCTTCTCAAGTTCTATTACAAGTGTTTACAAAGCATAAGAAAAAAATTACAGAGACTTGAGATACTTATACTACATACTCCAACCAACCATACTTTAAAAGGCAACTGGAAACATTGATCTAGACAACAAAATCAATGTAGAGTCAAAAGGCATATTGCCTTTTAACAAGTGACTATGACATCAATAGCTCACATCCTAATATATTACAAAAAGAATAAAAGTAATAAAGTAGAAAGTTACAGTCACAAGACCTCAATGTATAGTTACCAAAAGCATGGACCTTTTCACCAACTTGTATAGGTTGGTGAGTCTTCAGAGTTGTAGCGGAAAATTGTCAAGCTTTTTAGAAAAGTACATCAGACAAAGCATGTATTGAAAGTCTTTGGAAGAAATCTATCTTCACTTCATTGGCTTCAGAAGACTTTGTCTTTGAAGCTTTGGAAGACTTCACTTTTGGCTTTAGAAGATTCGTCTTGGCTTCAGAAGATTTCATACTTAGAATATTTTCTAGTATGGAGTATGAAACTTGCGAAGCAACTTCTACTTTGCACTAAGTGCATACATGTAGGAAAGACTTGGGTTGTTTTTGGTAGCTTCATCCTGTTCTTAGATCAACACATAGTAACAATGATATCCCTATTTTAAAGCAGTTGTTGTATTGTATCAATCTTCATTAGATGTATCATGACATTCCATTATACTTTGCACTCTAAGTTCTACCAATTACCGATTGACTATCATAAGTATGCATATTACTAACATAGGCTTTGGCGATCCATTGTTATCTTTTATTAACTAACATAGTCCTTGCACCTCCTTTTTATAAGTTCTTTTGAGACCATTCCTGCAACAAAAGTTATAAACTCAGCCATTTTAAGAGTTTCAAATATGTTCCCACCAATGATTTGGCTAATTACCCTCACGTCATCACACCCACCACCCTAGCAGTTCAAGTAACTTCTTGCCCTTTTCTTCTCTTTAGTAAATATAAAGGAATTAGCCTTTATGGATTACAATATCAAGTGAAAAGCAAACACTCAAATCATGCGAGAAATACAACTATACGAGAACTCCAAGATGATTGATAAAGAAATCGCGTGAAAACTTAGAGTTGTCGTGCGAGAACTTAATGTTCTCGCATGAGAACATCTGGATAGTATATATTGCAGGATCGTTGAAGGGATGGTCAATACACTTAGTCTCACAATGAGGAGAGTACTTAGAACACTTAACAGATCAAATAAGGAACCGGGACTCTTCTTATGATGCTATGAACACACAACTTAACTAGAGACAGAAACTGAATAACAACAAGATAGTTTGGTTTTCAAGATTGCAGTATATTGCTTCTCAAGTTCTCTTACAAGTGTTTACAAAGCATAAGAAAAAAATTACAAAGACTTGAGATACTTATACTACATACTCCAACCAACCATACTTTAAAAGCCAACTGGAAACATTGATCTAGACAACAAAATCAATGTAGAGTCAAAAGGCATATTGCCTTTTGACAAGTGACTATGACATCAATAGCTCACATCCTAATATATTACAAAAAGAATAAAAGTAATAAAGTAGAAAGTTACAGTCACAAGACCTCAATGTACAGTTACCAAAAGCATGGACCTTTTCACCAACTTGTATAGGTTGGTGAGTCTTCAGAGTTGTAGCGGAAAATGGTCAAGCTTTTTAGAAAAGTACATCAGACAAAGCATGTATTGAAAGTCTTTGGAAGAAATCTATCTTCACTTCATTGGCTTCAGAAGACTTTGTCTTTGAAGCTTTGGAAGACTTCACTTTGGCTTTGGAAGATATTGGTCTTGGCTTCAGAAGATTTCATACTTAGAATATTTTCTAGTATGGAGTATGAAACTTGAAAAGCAACTTCTACTTTGCACTAAGTGCATACATGTAGGAAAGACTTGGGTTGTTTTGGGGTGCATCAGCCTTTCATTAAACCTTACAAACTCCCTATAGGCTGATGCTACTAAAACAATGAAGGCTTTAGATATTTATTGTCCTCATCATGATGATGACCATACCCTTCTTCATCAGATGGTCAAGATTACTCAGACTTTCAAAGTATCTTCTTATTTCAAAGAGATCATGCAGAGGTAGGTTAAACATGTCCTACCAAGTGTAGACATCTTGACCACCTTGATCTCTGTTGACATACCATCTTTCTAGATTAGTAGTGAAGGTTCATGACAAGATGGGTCTTTCTGATGAAAAAGGAGCTACTTATGTTGGAGTTGGTTGAGTTGCCTCTTGTTGCACTTCCTTAGGATGCTCTGACTCATCCTGAGGTCCGGTGGTGGATGACTTTGACTTCTTCTTCTTCTTCTTCTTTGAAACAAGTTTAGTAGCCATCATTTTCTTCCTCTTTGGGAACTTTAACTAAGAAGACTGTCCTTCAGTACCAGGTTGTTCTATTTTGTCTTTCCCAGTTGGGTCCTCCTCTCTCACAGGTTCAGAAGGAGAGGGAGTTGGACCCGGCTGAGGTCCAGGTTGTGTTGTCTCAAATTGTTCAACCTTAAACTCAATTTCAGGAGGAGCTTGACTTGGTGGGGAGTGTAAGTCAACAAGATCTCCTCTCTTAATCTTCTGCTTGATCACCCTTTGAAGATGATGTATAGGTTGGACTCACCTTAGTATAGATTGTTTACTTTACTTGTAATAGGACTTTTGTTAGTTTCTTTTTGTATGTTCTTAGATTTGTGTGTTTTTAGCAGTCCAGCAAAACTGTGAGCGAATCTGTAAATTCGCTCACAGTTTGCTGTTCTAGTTTACCCAGCGAACTTATGTTCTGCCGGGCGAAACTGTAGTTTCGGCATGACAGTTTCGCTGGTAGCGAAACTGTCTGCGAAACTACGAATGCTATATATACTTTTGTTAATTTTCATTGTAAGGTAAGCTTGCAAAACCCTAATCGTGGATCATTGTTGCAAGTTACCTATTCCAAGCAGTTATTACACAGAAATATCATTGTGCTTTATGTTATTGATTGTCATTGTTCGTTTTGTTATCAAATATGATTTAGAATTGTATTCAATCTTCTCTATTGTCATTGTTTAGCATGCTTGTTAGATATTGAGCAATTCATCACATCATTTGCACTGTTTTTCGATCACATGGACCAACAATATGGTATCAGAGCCTTAGTGCTCTTGATTTGTTGAGTTTTTGTGGTTTTTGTTCAATATCTAGTCTTAATCAATTTTCATTGAATTATACGGTTTTTTTGACATGGAAATTGATTGAATTATGCTAGTTTTTGTTTGAGGAAGATCCTACAATCATCAGATCTTAAATTCATTGAGTTTTGGATGATTTCAGATTGATTTTGAGTTGAAAAAGGGTTTTGAGATCGATCAGCGAATTTACTGTTCTTCCAGCGAAATTGCCATCTTCTTTCAGCGAAACTATGGGCTATTCTGCATCAGAAGTTGTTTTCTAGTGGTTCTGCGAAACTAATCTCTTGAACGAAAGTTCATCAGAGTTTGTGAACGATCAACAAGCGAAATTGCTGCTGAATTTGTTTTTGAACGAAAGTTCAAGCTTGTTTCGTGCGAAGTTATCAGCGAAACTAAGCCAGTGGTGTCTTTGGAGTAGCAAAAGTGCTGCTGAAATTGCTAGCGAAATTAGCTTCCTCAGCGAAATTGTTAGCGAAAGTAATTCTTCAGCGAAACTGTCATCAAAGTCATCTCTTTCTGCGAAAGTGTCAGCGAAATTATCTTTTTCTCTGCCGAAACTACAATGTCAAAGTTAACTACTCTCACACTTGCTGATCTTGAAAGTGTTGCTCCTAATATGCCTCCAAGACTCATTAATGGAGATAATTTTTAAGATTGGAAGAGATGTCTCAAAGCTTTCTTCTTCTACACTGATCATAACCAATGGGAATCGATTACTTCTGGTCCTCACATACCAACGGTTACTGTTGGTGATGTTGTCTCTCAAAACAAGGACCCATCTTCCTATACTGAAAGAGATCTGAAATTGATTGATCGTGATCAAAAGGCTTTTGGTGCTCTAACTCTCTGTTTAGCACCAGACATCTACAACCGTTTTGCAGAGCATAAAAATGCTAAATCTCTTTACGATGCTTTATGTGAATTTTATGATGGTAATGCAGATTTGGTAAAGGATAAGAGTATTCAGGCTGAAAAGGAATTTAATTCATTTGTGGGATACAAGAATGAGAGTCTGACAGATCTCACAAATCGTTTCTTAACTGTCTCAAGCACTTTAAAGAAATATGATGAAAGGCTCTCCAACAGTGAACAAGTTAACAGGCTTCTCGATTCTCTTCCACCCCAATGGAGTCTTCAGGTGAGAATGCTTAAACAAGAGAGAGGGTTCACAGATTACAAGCTGATGCATATCATCAATAAGTTGAAATCCTTTGAGTTGGACATGAAAAGACGGGAATTTAACCAGACTATGATGCCCACATCCGGCTTTCCTCAAAATGCTGCTTTATTGTCATCCGCTGCAAACTCTCAAATACAAAATCCAATTCAAGGAGGGAGCAATACAAGTACTTTCTCGAGTGGGAACAGTCATGTTGGAAGAGATTTGGGTAATTCTAAGGCCAATGTTGATACTCAATTCCATCAGAAACAATGGCTCTTTTTGGAATGTTCGTTCAGAGCTATGAAGCACTTGTTGCTGGAGAACTGAAAGGAAAAGGAATGACTATGGAGGACATGTACCAGGTTGATCCTGATGATCTTGAAGAAACTGATATTCAATGGCAGATGGCGATGTTAACTTTGAGAGCTCGGAGATTTATGGAAAGAACTGGACGAAAGAACTTTGGTGGTCAAACATCTACTTCGAAACTGGGGTTTGATAAGTCGAAATTGAGATGCTTTAATTGTAAACAATTGGGACATTTCAAACGTGAATGTCCATTACCAATTGTCACAGATCCTAGTAATTCTGGAGTACCAAGACTGACAGCAGAGAAAGAAAAGGAAGATGTGAATCTAAAAAAGGAGTCTGCCTTGATTTCGAACTTTGACTGGAGTGCCGGGTTGAGGAAACAAGAACTAAGATCAATCATGCGTTAGTGGCTGAGTTTGTGGAAAGTAATGAAGAAGTAGATGGTGAAGATGGATTTGAGCTGTTCAAGGAACTCAAAAGAGAAAATGTGTCATATGTAAATGGGAAAGAAGAAAAAGATGATGAAATTGGGGAAGACGAAACTGCAGGTTTAAGTGAGAAAAGAAGTTCAACAGCTGGGATAAGAAAGGATAGTGATGATGATGATGCTACTGTTAAGGAAAAGAAGTCAAGTACTCCAGTATGCCTGTGTGACAAAGCCTTAGCTGCTGAAAGGATGGTAATGGGACTTCCATATGAGGTAATACAATATATGTGCTCACCTGCTTGTAAAATTAGATTATTTGGGATTTATAAGGCTAACCGTTTATTAATTGATAATGAAAAGGATTTAAAGCGAATTAAAGATGAACTTAAAATCAATGAATCAAAATATTTTGTGAAATTAAATGAGGCTTTAAAAGAAAATGATCATTGAAAACTAATCATTTTGGAAAGGAATGTCGAGATTAATACTTTGACTGAAAGGGTTGCTCTTGCTGAATTTGAAGCAAGCAAACTTCAGTCAAAGTTAGATAAATGGACTATATCAGGAATGAAACATGATGATCTTTGTAAATCTCAACGGGGAGCTAGGATTAAAACGGGTTTGGGTTATGAAAATGTAAAGGTTTATCCTCCACCTAGTACATACTGTTATTCTCCTATGCCTGTTCCTCATCCTTCTAATGATTTAATCAAAACAGATACTGACAGTATGTCTGCATGTTTAGAGGGGATTAACTCTAAGTACATTCGTGAAGACTACGACTATGGACCAACTAGTGGGCTTGGATGCACTAGTACTAGTACACCTGATAATCAGCAGTCTGTTTTAGATCATAAGTCTAGTTTAAATTTTGTTTTTGTTTCTAGTTCGACTGTAACAGACTCTGATGTCTCATGTTCTCATGATAGTTTTATTCCATCTTGTAATTCAGATCATGGTAGTGATGATTTTTGTTCTAATAATGATTGTAATGCATCTGATCTTCCTCCAAAACCAACTGAGCAAATTAAAACTAATTGATTCGAAAAGTTCTTTTCTCATCCTATTCCATCTTTCACTCCATTAAATGTGATTTCATCTGATGAGCATGTTTCTTCTTCATCTGACACCAGTACCAGTGGAACTAGTTTTACTGATATGTCAGATGAATCTTCTTCTAATTGTCACACCCCGGGCCCAGGTAGGGTGGGACGTCACAGACTAGCAACAACATATGGCAGCGGAAACAAACCATTATAAGAGCTCAAAGGAGAGAATATCACATGGCATTAAAGTTTTGAAAAGATAGCAGGGCTAGATACACATCAAGCCCCCAAATAAGTTTTACAATCATCCATAAAAATAAAATTGTACTTGTTCAACACAAAATATAAATTGTTCAATTGTTTCATCAAGGAAATAAGCCAATGCCATGTCACGGGGATAAGTCTAGGTCTTCACAACAGCTAGGATCTCTTCATACATTACCTGAAACATGCTCAAAAGAAAATTGTGTCAACTAAAAAGTTGGTGAATTCAAGTGCTTAAAGTTTAAAAACAAAAGGGCTTAACAAATCCTTCATTGATTAAAAGAAAATAATCATTGTTTATCATCATGGGAAAAATCATAATCAACCCTGCACTCAGTCCCGGTTGGCCTCTTCTAAAGTTGTGGTTTACCGGATATTCCCGAAGGAAGAAACTGAGCCCCAAACCAGTGAACCCTACCTGCCCGGATGGTTCACCATAGTATCTTAACAAAACTTGTTACATGCCACAACGATCCCTCAGGATCTCAGTCGGGTAACCTTCCTGGAACGGAAGCCACTGTGTGTGGGGGATTCCCCAAATAGATCTATCCATATAAATCAAGCGGTTCACGAAAGAATTAATGATTATGATATAAGTATCAGAGGGTAACCACAAATCCCACATATAATCATCAAATAAAG
Source organism: Flaveria ramosissima (assembly GCA_025215565.1). NCBI lineage: Eukaryota > Viridiplantae > Streptophyta > Magnoliopsida > Asterales > Asteraceae > Flaveria > Flaveria ramosissima. Next base: position 36,861,145 of record CM046029.1, on the reverse strand, counting down.
CACAATCATAGTTCATAAAAAGTAGAGCATGTTTCATCCCAAAACAATAGTAAAAAGGGGGATCACTAGAACTCATCTTAGGTTTCCAAATCGAAAGTCTCTTGGTGTGCCGAAAAGTGTCACAAGTCTAGCACCCTAACATGTACATATTAAGAAATAAGCTACTGCCCTAAACTCATTCAAAGTGCAACAATGGTGTCAAGGGTTTAGCTATTGAGTAAGGTCTTGGTTTCGTGAAGGTTTGTATAAAAAGTTTCCTTTTATGGCAGGTCAAGGCGTCTTCATGAAAATAGGGATTTTCACTTCATTTGGTTAAGTATACTAAGAAATTTTGTTGTTCAAGTGTTTATTAGCTTCCTGGAAGTCGGTTATAAGGTTTGGAAAAATTTTACAGTTTGGTCCCTCAAGTTTCAAAATTGACAGTTTCTACCCTCAAGTTTAGTTTCTTGCCCTTTTATGTCATTTAAGACCAAAAATCAGATTATTAGAGTCATATTATAATTATTATGGAGTAAGTGCTTCAAAACTTTAGTCTACGGGTTCGATTTTAAAAACTGCGCGTTTAACGCTCCCGGTTACGGTAAAAGCCGGATAGTTTTAATAGTAATTTGGAGTTTTCATATATTAAAATCTTGGACCAGTGGGTATTTTCTAAAAGATTTATTTATAAATTTTTAAGTCCTTAAATTGTGTAAATTGGCCTTTTATAGTTGAAAATCTTGTTTTTACGTTTGACCCGTTAATACGCGGTTTTGACCGGGTTTGACCATTTAAAGCTTGTTTGACTGAATTTTTAAATCCTTTAAGTCCTTTATTACTTAACTTACTGAAATCATATGATTTTTATAAATCTTAGTTTTGAACTCTATTTTTATGGATTTTTCTCAAAAAAGATGCTCGATTTGTACCCGTTTTTAGTTAAAACGTCATTTATTTGTGTCTTTGACCATTTAAATTATCCATTGACTCCATAGTACTTTATTTATCATTTTTGAGCCTGGAATACTTTTCAAGAATGTTAAATTTGTATTCTTACTATTTTTAAGTCATTTTACCATGTTTTCGGGTCCCGAAAGTGACTAAAAGAGGGTAAATCACAACATGTCCTTTATTCCAGAGATTAAACATTGCTAACACTTCTAATATTCACTAAAACCTACTTTAATTTCAGTCCCAACATGTTGCCTAGTTGATCTATACATCCATATGCTTCAAATATGTAGAAAATGTCATAACCGACAATTACACTTGTGTAACCCATCTTAACTTGTGTTTAAATGTTACCAACACTTCATTTAACTTCATAAACAGATTGTTAAGGTGTCATTAAGTCGTTCATGAGTAGGTTATGGGTCTTGGTTAAAAGGATTTTTCAAACAAATGCTCAAAAGGGTGTTGTTACATGTAGAAAGGAGGGTTTCAAAGTGAAATCCATGTATCAACCGTGGATTTGAGTATGTAGCCTCTTGGAACTTTTAAAAACAGGTTCTTGGGAGTCCATTAAGTCATAAAAATGCAGGTCACAAGTTTGTTTTACAAGAGTTGAAGCTTTCACAAGTTAGATGATACCAAAACACTCAAAATGAGGGTTTTCATGGTGGAAATCGGTTTCCACCTCAAGAATGACTAACATAACATGAGGTTTACCTTCAAGAACGTTGGGAACTCCTTAAGAAAAAGATGATGGTGAGATGTTTCTGCTACAACAAGGAAATACACGGTTCTTAGGTGATAAATGAAGAAAACAAGTGAAATGTCACAAAACCGACAACATGAGCTTACACTCGATGTAACTCACGGTTTAGAAGGTGTTGATGGCCGTGAATGGCTTGAAACTCCTTGGACTTGAATGGAGAAACTCGAACCAAGGCTGGAAAGGTGGAACAAGTACGGTTGTGTGACCAAATCTCGCGAACAAGGCCACTTCTTTGCGGTTTTGCTCTTGGCCGATTGGAACTTGATGTGTTCTTCGAAGTTTCTTGCACAAGTACTAGAGAGAATTGTTTGAGAGTGTTGTGAGATGTGTGTGTGTTTGTTCAGCTGATGAGTTCGAATAAAGGGAGAGAGGGAGAGAGGGAGAGATGTGCATGAAAGGTGAGTGGGTGTGTGGGGTGGTGGTGAAGAGAGGAGGGGAGTGGTGAGAGGGGCGGCCGATTTGGAGTGTAGTGGGGAGGATTTCTTATTTAATTTTTAATTGTAAATTATTATTATGTAGTGTAATTTTGTAGTATTGGGTATTATGTATTATTTAGTGGATGGTGAATTGAGGTATCTAATGCATGCCCATGCATGCATGGCCGAAAATTATGTAAGTGTGAGTGTGTATGCTCACATTTTAATTGCCTTCTCTTGAATTAAATTTTGTAAGGGTGACTAGTTGACATTCCCGGGACACTAATTTTTAAAAAGGTAGAAACCTAAATTAGCTAAAAGTCAATAATAAAAATCACATAAAATCATAATTTACATCAAATAGTAAGAATTGTTTCCAATTTCATAGTAGGGTTGAATAGTTTCAATTATTAGCACTCATAACATGGATAATGATGCAAGTAATCTAGGGTTAGGGTAACAACCTGGAGGTCGGTTGTCACATTCTCCCACCGTTAGGAAATTTCGTCCCGAAATTTTAACTCTGATTAGAGACTGAACGGGTGGGTTTGAAGAGGTGTGGATAGTTCTTCCTCATTTCATCTTCACGCTCCCAAGTAAATTCAGGCCCTCGCTTGGAGTTCCATCTAACCTTAACCTTGGGTATGCGGCTCCGCCGGAGTTGTTTGACCAAACGATCCGTGATCTCCACAGGTTCTTCCACAAAGTTCAGTTTGTCGCTTATTCTTGCTTCTTTTAATGGTAGTTCCAGGGTTTTGTCTACCATGCACTTCTTCAAGTTTGACACATGAAAGGGGTCGTGTATGTGACTCAACCCCGGGGGTAGTTTCAACTTATATGCCACTGGGCCAATTCTCGCCATTATTTCGAATGGTCCAATGTATCTTGGGCTTAGTTTTCCTCTCTTTCCGAACCTCACTGTTCCTTTCCACGGTGCAACTTTTAGCATCACTCTGTCGCCCACTTGGAACTCTAGAGGTTTCCGCCTCCTGTCAGCGTACTTCTTCTGTCGATCTCTGGCTGCTCTCAGTCGCTCTTTATCTTATAGATCTTGTCGGTGGTTTCAACACTATGTCGGGTCCCATCACTTGGCTGTCACCAATCTCATTCCAACTCAAGGGTGATCGGCATTTCCTGCCATAAAGGGCCTCATACGGAGCGGCTTTGATACTCGCGTGGTAACTATTGTTATAGGCGAATTCCACCAAAGGAAGATGGTTATCCCAGTTTCCGCCAAAGTCCATCACGCAAGCTCTCAACATGTCTTCCATCGTTTGAATAGTTCTTTCGCTCTGTCCGTCGGTCTGAGGGTGGTAAGCCGTGCTAAGATCTAAACGGGTTCCTAAAGCTTGCTGGAACGATTTCCAGAAACGAGAGGTGAAACGGCTATCACGGTCGGAGATGATCGACAGAGGCACTCCATGCCTTGTTACAATCTCGTCGACATAAAGTTGGGCCAGTTTCGTCATGTCGTAGTCTTCTCTAATTGGCAAGAAGTGAGCTGATTTTGTTAATCTATCCACTATTACCCAAATAGCATCGTGACCTTTAAACGTTCTAGGCAACTTGGTAACAAAATCCATCGTAACATTATCCCATTTCCATTCTGGAATTTCAGGTTGCTGTAACGTTCCTGATGGTTTTTGGTTCTCAGCTTTTACCATGGCACAAGTTAAACATTTCCCCACATAAACGGCGATTGATCTCTTGATTCCCGGCCACCAGAAAATGTCTCTTACATCTTATCACTTCCAGGGTGAATTGAATACCTAGACTTGTGCGCTTCGTCGAGGATTACTTCTCGAATTCCTCCGTGTTTTGGCACCCAAGCCCTTCCACCATATCTATATGTACCATCGTCCCCTATCTCCAATTGCTTTTCCATTCCAGTCAATCCTTCTTCCTTTAGTTTTTCTTCCTTTAATGCCTCGCCTTGAGCTTCCTTCAGTTTTGCTATAAGGTTGGTATACACACTCATCCTAAGGCTCGTACTCGAAGAGGTTTCTCTCTTTCCTTTCGGCTCAACGCATCCGCCACAACATTGGCCTTACCAGGATGGTAGCGGATCTCGCACTCGTAATCGTTCAATAGCTCGACCCATCTTCTCTGACGCATGTTGAGCATCTTTTGGTCAAGGATATGCTGCAAGCTTCTATGGTCAGTGTAGATGATGCACTTGTGCCATAAAGGTAGTGCCTCCACATCTTAAGGGCAAACACCACGGCACCCAACTCCAGATCGTGCGTCGTGTAGTTCTTCTCATGATCATTCAGCAGTCTCGATGCGTAAGCAATCACCTTGTTGCGTTGCATCAATACACATCCTAGCCCTTGACGCGAAGCGTCACAATAGACCACGAAGTCTTCTACTCCTTCTGGAAGAGCAAGGACAGGTGCACTGCATAACTTCTCCTTAAGCGTTTCAAACGCCTCGTTCTGCTCTCGCTCCCACACAAAGGTTGTGTTCTTCTTGGTTAGTGCGGTCAAAGGTTGCACTATACGCGAGAAGTCCTTTATAAATCTCCGGTAATAGCCAGCCAGTCCCAAGAATTGCCTTATCTCCGTAGGAGTTTCAGGAATCTTCCAATTCTTTATGGCCTCAATCTTGGAAGGGTCAACTTGAATCCCATCCTCATTTACCACATGACCTAAGAATTGGATCTGGCGCATCCAGAATTCACATTTAGAAAACTTAGCATATAGTTGCTCATTCTTGAGCAATTCAAGAATTAGCCTGAGATGCTTCTCGTGCTCGTCTTTACTTTAAGAATAGATCAGTATGTCGTCGATAAACACGATCACAAACTTGTCGAGGTAAGGGCGGCAAACGCGATTCATGAGGTCCATGAATGCTGCTGGAGCATTAGTCAGTCCAAAGGGCATGACCAAATACTCATAGTGTCCATACCTAGTTCGGAAGGCGGTTTTGTGTATATCTTCTTCTCTTATCTTCAGCTGGTGGTATCCTGACTTCAAGTCTATTTTGGAGAAATAACTTGCTCCTTGCAGTTGATCAAATAGGTCATCTATTCTCGGGAGAGGGTAACGGTTCTTTATGGTCAGCTTATTCAATTCCCTGTAATCAATACACATTCGCAGGGTTCCGTCTTTCTTTTTCACGAATAGTACCGGGGCACCCCATGGAGAGGTACTCAGACGTATAAATCCCTTGTCCAGTAGTTCTTGAATTTGTACCATTAGCTCCTTCATCTCAGGTGGGGCGAGCCGGTACGGTGCCTTGGCTACTGGTGCAGCACCAGGCAACAAGTCTATCTGAAATTCAACTTGCCGATTCGGGGGAAGTCCTGGTAGTTCTTCCGGAAACACCTCTAGGTATTCCGAAACCACGGGAATCTCTTCGATCTTCTTCTCCTTTTGAGCTTTCATCACATATACTATAAAAGCTGGACATCCCTTCTTCAAGCTCTTGGTAGCTTTTAAGTGGATATCATAGGGTATAGAGTGTTACTCCTTTCACCTTCTACCACTAACACTTCTTCGTCGCTCAACGGTATCTTGAGTAGTCGCTCATCACATACGATTTCGACTTTATGCTTCGCTAACAAGTCCATACCCACAACCACATTAAATCCTCCTAACTTAATGGGCATCAAGTCAATCTTAAAAGTATTCCCTTTTAGATTCAGGGGGCAATCCTCAATGATTTCGTTAGCTTCTAAAATATTACCGTCAGCTAACTCTACGGTAAATGTATCATCCAAGGTACACACGTCTAAGTCAATCAATGACCTAAAAGTACTAGAGATAAAACTAGCAGTCGCTCCAGTATCAAACAGTACAGTAGCGGGATGATTGTTTACAAGGAACGTACCGTTGACCACGTCGGGTTCCCTACGAGCTCCTGCTGGGTCCATAACGAAAGCTCTTCCCTTAGGCTTGTTGTGCTTGGCATCCTTGTCTCTACCCAGCTTAGGACACTTGTTCCTCATATGCCCTGGATCTCCACACTCATAGCATTGTTTCCCCGATGCGTAAGTACAGTCTTATAAATGATCTGTTCTCTTGCACCTAAAACAGGGAATCGGGTTACATTCCCCTTGATGATGTAACTTGCACTTGCTGCAGAATGGGCTTGTCCCCGTATACAATCTCCGGTTTTTGCTTCCTTGATCATCACGTCTCACTCCTTCAGAACTCCTTCTACTTGACCCACTGCTACTTCCAACCGCTCTTTTTGCTTCAAACCACTTCCTTTTATCGCCAACAAACTTCTTCTTCTCATCAGCCCTTGCTTGATCGGTCCATCCAGCCCTAATTAGATCATCAGTCAAACTGCTGGTAAGGTCGACAGCAGCTTGCAGGGTTACAAGCTGAGAGGCACGAACCATACCCCTAACTCTTGGGTGTAGTCCTTAGATGAACCGTGCTACACCTTTGGCTTCTAGCGTCACCAAATGTGGCACAAGTCGGGACAGGGCTAAGAAACGATTGATGTATTCGGTGTAGTTGGGTCCTTTCATCTCCAAGCTTAAAAATTATGTCTCCAGCTTCTCGAGTTGATTGATGGGGCAATATTTGTTGGTCATTAGCTCTCGGAATTCAGTCCAACCCATTCGATTAGCCACGTTTCTTCCACGGCTCTGAGTAATGGACTTCCACCATTCAAGAGCTGATCCCTTGAGAGATTGTGATGCAAACCTCACCATATGCTCCATCTTGCACTCGCTGATGTCTAAGACGGCTTCCATTTCGTCAATCCACTTGTAAGTCTCTATAGCACCCTCGGTGCCATAGAAGTCCTTGGGCTTACATGCCATGAAGGTCTTGTAAGAGCACCCATTCCTTAACGCCTCGGCTTCTTCGTCGTGGCTCTCATCGTTTACCGGCCGTTCATTACCAGTAGTGTTATCCCGGTCTGCATTTATCTGTGCAATAATATCGGAATGGCGTTGGCCAGTTGCTGAGCTACGAGGTTAGCAATCCTTTCGTCACTCTGTTGATTAGTATTTTCCCCGTGGGGAGTCCCTGGTGGAGTAGGTTGGTTTCCAATAGGCCTTGCTTCCTCATGGCGGCCCCTGGTGGCTCCACGTCGACCAAAACGTGTTCATCTGCGAGTCGGCATTCTGATAGTATCACAAATAGATTCGTTTAGCATCTCATAAATTTTGTTTCGGATAGCCTATGCATCATTATCCTACCACACCATGCCTCGAAAGAGGGATCATGGCATGCACATATGCATTTACAACCCACTAAAGAACCTTAAAAAGTCCAAATCAAAACATGACATAACAGTTGGGCAACCACTTAGAAAAGGCACAGACAAATTTCAAGGCACAATAAAACATATAGCAATTTAGTATAGACAGTTTAATAATTCTAGCATCCCAATAGCAGTTTACGATAGTATCATCCAAACAAATAGAATCAGAGTCATGCTCTTACAATTTGGAAGGTGCCATCACCCCCATGATAATAAAATAATAGTATCGAATAAGAATTCAAATAGTTTCCTTCTACTATCCTCAGACAGATAATCCCACTGAGTACTCCAGCTCTCATATCCACTTCCTCTTTAGCCACCCAAACCATCCTGTACCCTTCTTCCTCTGCTCCTGCTCCAAACGCTTCACTCCCTGTGTAGCCATCATTGCCTACAATTGAGCCGATTGAGAAGTTCGAGTGGCGTGCTGAACAGTCAGCTCATGACGGCGAACAGTCCTCAAAATCTCATCTATTGTCGCATCGGAGGGTCCTACATCACTTGCCCGGCGACTCGACTGGGAGTACCTATCACCAGCCAGTACGCTAGGGCCGTCATACATACTATGTCTCGGCGGCATCAGGCGTTCGTCACGAGGGTCAAACAGTGGAGGTACCGATGTCGGAATCCTAACAGGCGGGGGAGGAGGAGGAGGCATCCTAAAGGATACGGAGGATCCTGGCCTTACGCTTTTGCGAGGTCGGGTGACAGTACGCGCACCCCTATTCCCAATAGGTGGGATGGGTGAGAGGGTCGGAGCAGCTACTTGAGGAGAGTGGGATCGCGTTCGGCTTCGGGAAGGTGATGTGGAGGAAGAGTCCTCGGAAGCCTCAGTGTCTTCGGACGTGACGGATATCCACCCTGGATGTCCGCATCTTCGGAGGTACACCTCATACTCCGTCTGGGGCTTCTCTCTCCTCAGGTTTCCGGTAGGAGCGGTCTCAGTGTCGGGGTGAGCAGGCGCCTTTCCTTTATCAGCCATTGACGTTGTCCTGTAAGAAATACATCATGAGTAATTTGGTTTCTCATAGCTCATGATTTACATAATAGTACTAATAATAGTAGTGATTGCAATAGTATCTGTTATTCCAACATATAGCTGTCTGTTTTGCCCATATCAATAGTTTCTTCAAGTAGTATCGGATAACATAGTACATCATAAAAATTATTTAGATCCCCTTTTTACAAAAAAAATTTAGTTTCAAATCATCAATATAGACCAGAAAAAGTCCAACCATAACCTAAAGATCAGTGATGGAAATTACGCGTCCGGTAAATTCATGATTACGTTGATCAAGTGTAATCATCAATTTACCCAACCCGATCATCCCAACACTTCCCACAAGGACAGTCCTATGGTATCAGGGTTGTAGCCTAGGGTCTACTATGGCATTCCCGACTTCTCTACAACCTTTGGCTCTGATACCAATCTGTCACACCCCGGGCCCAGGTAGGGTGGGACGTCACAGACTAGCAACAACATATGGCAGCGGAAACAAACCATTATAAGAGCTCAAAGGAGAGAATATCACATGGCATTAAAGTTTTGAAAAGATAGCAGGGCTAGATACAAATCAAGCCCCCAAATGAGTTTTACAATCATCCATAAAAATAAAATTGTACTTGTTCAACACAAAATATAAATTGTTCAATTCTTTCATCAAGGAAATAAGCCAATGCCATGTCACGGGGATAAGTCTAGGTCTTCACAACAACTAGGATCTCTTCATACAATACCTAAAACATGCTCAAAAGAAAATTGTGTCAACTAAAAAGTTGGTGAATTCAAGTGCTTAAAGTTTAAAAACAAAAGGGCTTAACAAATCCTTCATTGATTAAAAGAAAATAATCATTTTTTATCATCGTGGGAAAAATCATAATCAACCCTGCACTCAGTCCCGGTTGGCCTCTTCTAAAGTTGTGTTTTATCGGATATTCCCGAAGGAAGAAACTGAGCCCCAAACCAGTGAACCCTACCTGCCCGGATGGTTCACCATAGTATCTTAACAAAACTTGTTACATGCCACAACGATCCCTCAGGATCTCAGTGGGGTAACCTTCCTGGAACGGAAGCCACTGTGTGTGGGGGATTCCCAAAATAGATCTATCCATATAAATCAAGCGGTTCACGAAAGAATTAATGATTATGATATAAGTATCAGCAGGTAACCACAAATCCCACATAGAATCATCAAATAAAGCACAATCATAGTTCATAAAAAGTAGAGCATGTTTCATCCCAAAACAATAGTAAAAAGGGGGATCACTAGAACTCACCTTAGGTTTCCAAATCGAAAGTCTCTTGGTGTGCCGGGAAGTGTCACAAGTCTAGTACCCTAACATGTACATATTAAGCAATAAGCTACTGTCCTAAACTCATTCAAAGTGCAACAATGGTGTCAAGGGTTTAGCTATTGAGTAAGGCCTTGGTTTCGTGAAGGTTTGTATAAAAAGTTTCCTTTTAGGGCAGGTCAAGGCGTCTTCATGAAAATAGGGATTTTCACTTCATTTGGTTAAGTATACTAAGAAATTTTTTTGTTCAAGTGTTTATTAGCTTCCTGGAAGTCGGTTACAAGGTTTGGAAAAATTTTACAGTTTGATCCCTCAAGTTTTAAAATTGATAGTTTCTACCCTCAAGTTTAGTTTCTTGCCCTTTTATGTCATTTAAGACCAAAAATCAGATTATTAGAGTCATATTATAATTATTATGGAGTAAGTGCTTCAAAACTTTAGTCTACGGGTTCGATTTTAAAAACTGCGCGTTTAACGCTCCCGGTTACGGTAAAAGCCGGATAGTTTTAATAGTAATTTGGAGTTTTCATATATTAAAATCTTGGACCAGTGGGTATTTTCTAAAAGATTTCTTTATAAATTTTTAAGTCCTTAAATTGTGTAAATTGGCCTTTTATAGTTGAAAATCTTGTTTTTACGTTTGACCCGTTAATACGCGGTTTTGACCGGGTTTGACCATTTAAAGCTTGTTTGACCGAATTTTTAAATCCTTTAAGTACTTTATTACTTAACTTACTGAAATCATATGATTTTTATAAATCTTAGTTTTGAACTCTATTTTTATGGATTTTTCTCAAAAACGATGCTCGGTTTGTACCCGTTTTTTAGTTAAAACGTCATTTATTTGTGTCTTTGACCATTTAAATTATCCATTGACTCCAGAGTACTTTATTTATCATTTTTGAGCCTAGAATACATTTCAAGAATGTTAAATTTGTATTCTTACTATTTTTAAGTCATTTTACCATGTTTTCGGGTCCCGAAAGTGACTAAAAGAGGGTAAATCACAACATGTCCTTTATTCCAGAGATTAAACATTGCTAACACTTCTAATATTCACTAAAACCTACTGTAATTTAAGTCCCAACATGTTGCCTAGTTGATCTATACATCCATATGCTTCAAATATGTAGAAAATGTCATAACCGACAATTACACTTGTGTAACCCATCTTAACTTGTGTTTAAATGTTACCAACACTTCATTTAACTTCATAAAAAGATTGTTAAGGTGTCATTAAGTCGTTCATGAGTAGGTTATGGGTCTTGGTTAAAAGGATTTTTCAAACAAATGCTCAAAAGGGTGTTGTTACATGTAGAAAGGAGGGTTTCAAAGTGAAATCTATGTATCAACCGTGGATTTGAGTATGTAGCCTCTTGGAACTTTTAAAAACAGGTTCTTGGGAGTCCATTAAGTCATAAAAATGCAGGTCACAAGTTTGTTTTACAAGATTTGAAGCTTTCACAAGTTAGATGACACCAAAACACTCAAAATGAGGGTTTTCATGGTGGAAATCAGTTTCCACCTCAAGAATGACTAACATAACATGAGGTTTACCTTCAAGAACGTTGGGAACTCCTTAAGAAAAAGATGATGGTGAGATGTTTCTTATACAACAAGTAAATACACGGTTCTTAGGTGATAAATGAAGAAAACAAGTGAAATGTCACAAAACCGACAACATGAGCTTACACTCGATGTAACTCACGGTTCAGAAGGTGTTGATGGCCGTGAATGGCTTGAAACTCCTTGGACTTGAATGGAGAAACTCGAACCAAGGCTGGAAAGGTGGAACAAGTACGGTTGTGTGACCAAATCTCGCGAACAAGGCCACTTCTTTGCGGTTTTGCTCTTGGCCGATTGGAACTTGATGTGTTCTTTGAGTTCTCTTGCACAAGTACTAGAGAGAATTGTTTGAGAGTGTTGTGAGATGTGTGTGTGTTTGTTCAGCTGATTAGTTCGAATAAAGGGAGAGAGGGAGAGAGGGAGAGATGTGCATGAAAGGTGAGTGGGTGTGTGGGGTGGTGGTGAAGAGTGGAGGGGAGTGGTGAGAGGGGCGGCCGATTTGGAGTGTAGTGGGGAGGATTTCTTATTTAATTTTTAATTGTAAATTATTATTATGTAGTGTAATTTTGTAGTATTGGGTATTATGTATTATTTAGTGGATGGTGAATTGAGGTATCTAATGCATGCCCATGCATGCATGGCCGAAAATTATGTAAGTGTGAGTGTGTATGCTCACACTTTAATTGCCTTCTCTTGAATTAAATTTTATATGGGTGACTAGTTGACATTCCCGGGACACTAATTTTTAAAAAGGTAGAAACCTAAATTAGCTAAAAGTCAATAATAAAAATCACATAAAATCATAATTTACATCAAATAGTAAGAATTGCTTCCAATTTCATAGTAGGGCTGAATAGTTTCAACTATTAGCACTCATAACATGGATAATGATGCAAGTAATCTAGGGTTAGGGTAACAACCTGGAGGTCGGTTGTCACACTAATTTTGTAAATAAAAAATTCTTGTTCAAATAAACATCAAACTCATGGGTTGTATGAGACATTTAGTGATATAGATTCTAGTTTGTCTGAATGTGATGAGGAGATTCTTATTGATCCTATTTTTACCCCATCACATCACAGACCTAGATTCAAACCTCATTGTTTCAGGTGTGGACAAGAGGACCATCTTGTCAAGAATTGTCCTTCTTTGATTCAAGGATTCTCTAATAGGAAATGTTTTGGAAATAAATTGACAAAAATGGTTAATAATTTCTTCTGTAAAAAATCTGCTTCTTTAAAAAGCAAAGTTGTTCAATCTTGGGTTCCTATTACACCTGGCTAATTGATCTATTAATTCTTTTCAGGAGACGTCGTCAAAGATTGTAAACAGTTTATGACATGTTGATAGCGGGTGTTCCAAACATATGACTGGGTTAAAGGACTTGTTGACCAATTATCGGATTATAGATGGAGGATATGTTGCTTTTGCTGGTGACAAAAAAGATGGAAAGATGATTGGACAGGGAGAAGTTACCAATGGTTCTCTAACTCTAGAAAAAGTCAACTATGTTCCCAAATTGGCTTTTAATCTTCTAAGTGTTTCTCAAATATGCGATAAAGACATTCCTGTTCTGTTTAAATCTGATGAATGTCTATTTTTAAAATCAGAGATTGTAATTTCAGATGATTTGATTCTCATGCGTGCTCCAAGAAAGCATGATACGTATCTTCTTGGTATGAACTCAAGCGAGTCAAAGGCTACTGCAACTTGTCTTCTTTAAAAAGCATCAACTTCTGAGTCTCTTTTGTGGCATCGTCGATTAGGCCATGTAAATTTTAAAATAATTAACAAATTAGTAAAGAACAATCTTGTTAGAGGACTTCCTTCAAAAGATTTTTCTGTTAATGAAAAATGTATGGCTTATGCCAAGGGCAAACAACATAAGAAACCTCGTAACCCCAAACTTCTAAATAGCATATCTTGTCCTCTCGAGTTGTTACATACTGATTTGTTTGGCCCAATTAGTGTTAAATCTATTGCTAAAAAATCTTTTTGTCTTGTTGTTACAGATGATTTTTCAAGATTTTCATGGGTAAGGTTTCTTGCACACAAAGGCGAGGTTGCAGAGGAATTGCAGAGATTAATTCTTTCTATTGAAACAATTAGCAAGAGAAAAGTTATGGGACTGAGAAGTGACAACGACACTGAGTTCAAAAATCAGATTCTCGATTCATTTTGTGCTCAAAAGGGGATTGTGAGACAATTTAGTGCTGCGAGAACTCCTCAACAGAATGGCATTGCAGAACGAAAGAATCGCACTCTCGTTGAAGCTGCTCGTACAATGCTGATAGAATCTTCATTACCCATTATCTTCTGGGCTGAAGCTGTAAACTGTGCTTCATATGTTCTAAACGGGGTGTTGATTGTGAAAGATAAAATGAAGACTCCTTATGAACTCTTTCATAAGAGAAAGCCTCTAATTGATTTCTTTCGGCCATTTGGTTGTTCTTGCACTCTTTTGAATACTCAATCTCAAAAGACAAAGTTTGGTGTTGTTTCTGATGAGTGTTACTTTGTTGGTTATTCTTCTTCTCAAAAGGCATATCGGGTTTATAACAAAAGAACACGTATCGTTCAAGAGTCATTCTATGTTGATTGGCAGGAATCTAACTCTTCTGAAGTTAGATCTGAACCAGCATGGTTCTTTGACTCGGATACTGTGTTTAATTCGTTCAATTTGCTAGTTTTCGATGATGATACGTCCATTCCAAATGCTCAAACGAAAATTATTTCATCATCTCCATCGTTTGTTCCTTCCAACTCATTAGTAAATGATGCTGTTTCAACTGATGTTAGTTCCTCGTCTCCAATGAATGATCCGGCACCAACATCTGATTCTTTATCTCATACATCTTCTTCTCTACCTGATCCAACACCTATCATCATTCACCTTCATCTAATCTTTCACCGACTATGGGTGATATTTCTCCAAACATCTTTCCTTCAGCCACCAATTACAAAACCTTGAAAGATCATCCTCTTGATAACGTGATTGGATCTATCTCTGATGGTGTTCGAACGCGAAGTCAATCTGGTTTAATTAATGTTCGTCTTTTCTCATGCTTCATTTCTCAAACAGTCCCGAAAAACATTCATGCTGCTCTACAGGATCCTTGATGGGTGGAGTCTATGCAATTGGAACTTCAACAGTTTAGAAAGCTTAAAGTTTGGACCTTGGTTGACTTACCTCCTAACAAATATCCAATCGGTACAAAATGGGTGTTTAAGAACAAACCGGATGATCGAGGAGTAGTGGTGCGTAACAAGTCTAGACTCGTTGTGCAAGGCTTTGCTCAGGAAGAAGGGATTGATTATACAGAAGTCTTTGCTCCAGTTGCTCGTCTTGAAGCAATCAGAATATTTCTCGCTCATGCTGCTCATAAACAATTTAAAGTCTATCAGATGGATGTGAAGTGTGCTTTTCTCTACGGAGACATTGATGAGGAGATATATGTGTGTCAACCACCAGGTTTTGAGGGTCCTGATTTTCCTGATAAAGTGTTTAAGCTTGACAAATCTCTGTATGGTCTTCATCAAGTACCCAGGATCTGGTATGAGACCCTTACACAGTATCTTCTAAGCAATGGTTTCTCTCGTGGTACCATTGATATGACTCTCTTCAAAAGGGAAGTGAATGGTGAAATGTTATTTGTCCAAGTTTACGTTGATGATATTATTTTTGGATCTACAAATTCTCAATTATGTAGAGAGTTCGAAGAGGTAATGAGTCAAAGGTTTGAAATGAGTATGATGGGAGAAATGTGTTTCTTCCTTGGCTTACAAGTTGAACAACAGAAAGAAGGAATTCTTATTCATCAGGAGAAGTATATTAAGGATATTTTAATGAAATTTAAAATGGATGATGCTTCTCCTGAGATGACTCCATTTACTGCTCAGACTTGTCTTACTCCAGATGAAAACGGAAAACCAGTTGATCCTCATCTTTTTAGATCTATGATTGGCTCTCTCATGTATCTTACTGCAAGCCGTCCTGATATCACTTTTGCTATTGGCTACTGTGCTCGATATCAGTCGGCTCTAAAAGAATCTCATGAGAAAGCTGTCAAGAGAATATTTCGTTATCTCAAAGGATCATCTCGTTTAGGACTATGGTATCCATATGGAGGGAATTTTGATTTACATGCTTATTTTGATAGTGATTCCAATGGTTGCAGGTTAAATAGAAAATCAGTGTCTAGAGGGTGTCAATATTTGGGAAAATGTTTGGTGTCTTGGCAGAGCAAGAAACAAACCACTGTTTCTCTTTCTACAGGGGAAGTCGAATATATTGCTGCCTCAAGCTGTTGTTCTCAAGTTCTCTGGATTCAACACCAAATGATTGATTATGGAATTAATTTTCTCCATACACCTTTATTTTGTGACAATGAAGCAGCCATTGGGATTGCAAAAAATCCTATTCATCATTCCCGAACCAAGCATATCGAGACACGAATTCATGCGATTCATGATGCTCAAGAAAAGGGTTTCATCGATATTATACCCATCGATACAAAACATCAAAAAGCTGATCTTTTCACAAAAACTTTTGATAAACCCCGTTTTTATGAATTGATCTCTATGCTCGGGTTAATATCCTTTTAAATTTTCATTTTCTGTCCTTTATTATAAAAAAATAACTATAATAAATTCATAATATATATTTTTCATAATTTATATAAATTATCTATTCTTTGAAAATAAAATTTTGGGGGAGTAATTTCATATCCTGAGATCGGAATTTAAAATGACGAGAAATGATTGTATATCCTCTAAGTATGTTCTTTATACATGACCGGTGCTTCCATGAGAAATGATAGTAACTGATACTGGATTCTGTTTCACATAAAATTTTTAAGAAGAATCGATCAGATTCTTTAACGATATGCTTGTTAGACTCAGCCTGACGAATAAAGTAGACAGCAGCTCTATGATTAAATTAAACATCTTGCTTAAGAATGTCTGGATTTACTCAATTGTTTTGGCTTGCACAAAAACTGAGTCCTGACAAAAATTGGATTGAGAATGAATCTTTCACCCATTCTGCTCTTATAAGTCATCTCCCTGGACCATATATGGTATATTCTTGTATTTGTGTACCTTGTGTCTGTGCTAATCTCCTCTGCTGTACGAAAGTACTGACCTGGAGTGATGATCTCCTCTGCTGTACGATAGTACTGACCTGGAGCTCTCATCAGCACATGTTTAAATGGTCATCTCCTCTGGTATACGTGAGTATAGATCTGGAGCTCTCACCATTTTGATATAATTATGTCAAATCATCTAATCGATGAGTTCTTTTTAGAATGAAATATTCTGTTCATAATCATTTGCACACTAATGCACAGGCCTTGCTCCGTATAGATTGATTCAAAATTCAAGAAATCCTGAGGTTGGGTGAGGGTTTTTTTTTGCCAAATAATTGTGGGGTCTTAACATTCTAAAGCATCTAATTGAACCTTAACAAATCATAAGCTGTTTGTTGAAAAAGGATAAGGCATGAGTTTAAGTGGACAAATATATCAGCAATCGTTATTGATTTGTTCTAATTTCAGTTGTTCCTGTGCAGATTGTGATAAGATCTCGTATTCAGTATGATCTCATTGCCGGTTGATGATTTTTGATCATCTTTATGTTCATAAATACCTAGAGGATGTGATCTCTGATTAATTTTAGATCTCATTGTGTGACGTTCTTCATTATTCAAAATAAAAAATAATTATAAAAAAAATAATAATATAAATAAAAAATAAATAAAAAATATAAAAAAAATATATATTATAAAGGGGTGCCGAAACTACTCTTTCGCTAATTGTTTCGCATGGCGAAACTGCAATTTCGCTAGGTTTTCTAATTAGTTTTCTTTTGGCTTTCTCTTAGCGAAATTACAAATTCTCTGGGCGAAACTGTTTTCTATTTAAGTCGTTTTTGCGAAATTTTTCTCTCATTTTCGCAAGATCAAACTGTGTAGTTGTTTAGGGCTTTTCCGTGACTTTCGTAGGCGATTCTGTGTATTGTTTGTGTTTTGGACCGATTGTTTGTTTCTTTTACTTCGCATGTGAGTTTCGAACCGTGTTCAATCATTTAATCTGGTAAAATTAACTCTTTTTAAGTCATTTGGATTTTGACCCTTCGGTGTCTTCGCTGTTCATCCAGCGAAACTGCAGATTATTCTGCGAAACTGAACGAAAGTTCACTACTTCTCAGCGAAACTGTAAAGTTATGCTGTCCGCGCGAACTTAACAGTTTCGCCAAACTATTTTTCAGTTTTGCGGAATCTGGACTTAAGCTTGTACAGTTTCGCCTAGTCATATTTTCTTTTGAACAGCGAAACTAATATGTTCTTTGCCAGCGAAACTATGTTTTTGCTTGCCAAAACTAATAGCGAATCTATTTTAAATTATTTTCGCCTTGTCGAAACTGTCTTTTGTTCAGCGAAACTAACATGTTTTATTGAGCGAAACTAGTGTTTCGCTTGCCGAAACTGTTAGTTTTCATTGTTTTAGTATTATTTTCTTCTTTTCTTAATTTCTCATTCAACTTATCTGATTTCTTCATCAGGTTATCATGGCTAATCTCAAGTTTGATGAGCGGAATAATATCACCGCTATTTTAGATGATACTCATCCAAAGGCAGCTGGATTTAGAGATTGTATCAGATGGATTCAAAGATCACCTATAGCCCATGCCATATCTCATTCGCCTACCATCTATGATCTTCATATCAGAGACTTCTGGCGATCTGCAGAGTATGATACTCGAGGAGATGCACAACGAATTACTGCTAAAGTCGTTGATCAAGAAGTGACGATCACTGCTGAGACTGTATCGAGGATTTTAAGACTTGAAGAAGATTCAGGAGATGAAGTGACTATGACAGATTCTGAGGTGTTTCAAGCCTTTAGAAGTATGGGATATGAGGGACCAGCCTTTGGTTCTCGAAAGGATATCAAGAAGTCATTCTTATCTAAAGAGTGGAGATACATTGCTCATGTTTTTATCATGTGTCTTGATCACCGTAAAGGTGGATCCGATGGTCTTAACATTGATTGGGCTAAGGCGATGGTGTTATGTTGTAAAGGTGAAAAGGCCAATATTGCCAGACTGATTTTTGCATGCATGGCGGAGAATGTGACGGCGTTAAAGAAAGACAAATGGCTGATGTATCCTCGTTTTCTTCGGATGATATTTGATGATCTTATACCTCATGTTCCAAAACATGGAGAGATCAAGAGGCTGGTACAAATGAATCCCCGTATCTTTGCTGACTGCTGTGCCATTCGCCACGACTTCAGTGGAAAGATCACCCATCTTTGTGAAAACATGTATCCTCCAGAACGCTGGAGCTATATTAGACGGGTGGATGAATCAGAAAATAAACGAGCTGAAGAAACAAGAGTACAGCAAGCTGATGCTGCAAAGAAAAGAAAGAGATATGCCAAAGAAAAAGACTATGACTTTGAGGAGGATATTACTGCACAAGCTAAGGAAGTTAGGGTTGAAAAAGAAAGAAGGTCTAAGAAGAAAACTGATTTTGCTGAGCCTAAGCGACGAACCAAGCATAGACATGAAGGATTTACAACTAGAAGAGAGGCTAGTGAAAACCTTGATGAGGATATGATACGTAATTTGAATACTTCGTTGGCTAATGAACTGAGTATGATCAAGACTAAACTCACAAACCTGGAAATCAGAGAAAAACAAAAAGATGAAGTGATTGAAGGTATGCAGAGGATGTTAGTTGATCAAAACCGACTGGTGAAGAAGTTGTTTGAGGAGATTACACAGCTGAAGGCTGCAGCCGGCCTACCTAATCAACTAACTCAATCTGAGTTAGATGATTTGGCTGATACATCAAAGTACTCATTTTTGAATGTGGGTACTTCATCTAAGGTACGAGAGGGCACTTCTGGTGCAGCAACTGCTGATGCTGGAGAGCGGGAAGCTCTAGGAGAGGATGTTGGAAGAAAT
Organism: Flaveria ramosissima; assembly: GCA_025215565.1. Taxonomy (NCBI): domain Eukaryota; kingdom Viridiplantae; phylum Streptophyta; class Magnoliopsida; order Asterales; family Asteraceae; genus Flaveria; species Flaveria ramosissima. The sequence continues at coordinate 36,841,981 of CM046029.1, read as the reverse complement.
GATGAGGAGGATATTATAGAGGCTGGGTTTGTAAACATGCAATTTGACTTTGAAAAGGATATGGTTGGTGAAGAAGTTATTGTAACAGCTACTACTGAAGGAGTACCTGAGAAAGGTAAAGGGTTGGTTGATGAGGAAGAGGAAGATGAACAGCTCATAGACTATGATTCAGAACCTGAGTTCTATGAAGTTGATGAACGACCATTGATCTATGTTGCTAAAAAGGGGGAGGATGATGCAGATGTATTTGAAATGGATAAAAATGATTGGTTTGTGAAAGAGAAGGAGGTAGAAGAAATCACTCCTCTTTTCCAACACTTGGAGGGATTGAGCAGGAAGGAGGCTGACAAGAAAATCATAAGCTGGTGTTATAATTCAAGCTTAAAGATGTTTATGATCAAGAGACGGGGAGGCAATATCAGTTATATGCTTAAAAGAAAGGCTTTTAAGACCTTGCCTAAATGGGATTTAAGGCGTTTGGCAACTCTACCTCTGATCAATGCTCATCTGAGTGAAAGAGCCACATTTCTTGAAAAAGAGATAAAAAATGGGCTTAATGACAACTTTGAGTCTTTCGGGTATATAAAAGCAGAAAGAAAGAGATCAAAGAAGGATAAAGACTGGGAGACGGGAAAGGGAAGGATTGTTCTAAGAGTTAAACCTCCTAAGACTGTAAATCGGGTAAGATTGGCTGATCCTCTTCCCCTACAACTACAAGACTTTGAGAAATGGTTTTATGATAATAACACTGGAGAAGCTGTGATCAGGGTTAAACATGGAAAGGAGTTTAGAGTATTTGATCCGATGGAGTTGTTCAGCTTCTGTGATGAAGATCTTCTGGTATTATTTGAAAATCACATTAAGGCTGGAGCTGGAGAGGAAACTAGGAAAGAAGCAAGTTTGTTTATGAACGTTGCCAACAAGATCAGGGGAGTAAGGTCTGAAGTTAAGAAGTTAGCTAAAAGGGTAAGGGCTCAGGATGACTTTAATATGGATGTTCAAGACCTGACCAGGCAGTTTGCAAAGGCTAGTGGTCATTCCGAACAAGCTAGTGATGCAGGAAAGGACCATGGAGGATCATTTGCTGAAGCTTCTGAGGACGTAGCTGCAGGAGGTGACGAAGACAGATCAATCGCAGCAGAGGAAAGTAGAGCTGACAAGTCAAATCAAGAAGAGTGAAGACGGTGAGATCCAACCTAGGGGGAGTATTGAAGATCATGTATAGGTTGGACTCACCTTAGTATAGATTGTTTGCTTTACTTGTAATAGGACTTTTGTTAGTTTCTTTTTGTATGTTTTTAGATTTGTGTGTTTTTAGCAGTCCAGCGAAACTGTTAGCGAATCTGTAAATTCGTTCACAGTTTTCTGTTCTAGTTTACCCGGCGAACTTATGTTCTGCCGGGCGAAACTTTTGTTTCGGCATGACAGTTTCGTTGGTAGCGAAACTGTCTGCTAAACTACGACTGCTATATATACTTTTGTTAATTTTCATTGTAAGGTAAGCTTGCGAAACCCTAATCGTGGATCATTGTTGCAAGTTACCTATTCCAAGCAGTTATTACACAGAAATATTATTGTGATTTATGTTATTGATTGTCATTGTTCCTTTTGTTATCAAATATGATTTAGAATTGTATTCAATCTTCTCTATTGTCATTGTTTAGCATGCTTGTTAGATATTGAGCAATTCATCACATCATTTGCACTGTTTTTCGATCACATGGACCAACACCCTTATGTGTTCATCTATTATGGATAGAGACATTGGACCAAGCCTCCTTCCGGAGAATCCTTACATCTTCAAGAAGCTCATCATCCTCTTTCTATCGGTAGACTTCTTCTGGCTCTTTTGGATGATAGCTCTTGACTTTGCAGCTTCTTCCTTCATCTTTCTCTTTGTAGCCTTTTGTTCTTTATGAACATGAAGTTCAAGTTGCTTGAGATACTCAAACTCAATGTATTCAAAGGACAAGGGAAGAAGTGCAGCTATGTGGTAGAGTCCTACGGCACTCAGGTAGTTGATCATGTTTTTTCGATCAACTTCTTTATCTACCTAAGGTTGTGGAGTTGCCACAGCCTCTTGCATAGGCCTTTCTTGAACTGAGTAGAGAGTAGGAGCATGTTTGTAAAGCCTTTTCTGCCTTCTTTCTTCCTTAATATTAAGGAGCAACTCTGCATCCTTTGCCTCCTTTCTCTCCGTAGACATTTCCATATCTGCCAGTTCATTCAATTCATCTAAGGGGAGATAGATGATTGACGGGTAGTCCTTTGGACGACCCTTTTATGCTTTAAAAACGTGTTTAATCCCACATTTAGTCACGTAATTGTCTTGAATTAGATAAGCACGGTTGCTATATCTCAGGTACATTCGAAGGAAGAAAATGGAGCAAAAACGTGTTAGTGCTCGTAGATGAATGTAACCGGGAAGAAAACAAGAAAGAAAGAAATAAGGAAGAAACCTACAGAGGCCACCGTAGCCTACGATGGCCACCGTAGGTTACGGTGGAAGGGATTGAGTAGAAGTTTTCATCGTAAGGCAGACCCTTTTGGGCGTAATGAAATTTGGGGTCACCGTAGCCTACGGTGACCACCGTAGGTTACGATGACAGGCAACAATTTTTTGTAACTGCCCACTTTTAATGGGAATTCAAGTGTCTTTTCAATCATCATCATCTTGGCTGTTTTGGGAGCGATCTGAAGGCTATTTTTGGGAGTTTTTGGTGAATAAACATAATCTTTGTGGTATCTTAATCCATGTATTTCGTATTGATGATTATGAATTTGATCTTTATCATTGTTTTTGTTTGCAAAACCATGAGTGGCTAGTTTCTTTTTATGTTTTCCTTTGCTTTGAAGGATTTATAACAATGATTGTGTTGGTGTTTGCTATTTGTGGGATACTGAAAGTAATCTTTTGATTATTTTGATTATGATGATTGTGTGTTGTGTGTAACGAGTTAATTGTTGACGACTTGACTATAGCCATACGTTCTTGATGCCATAGGCGATCTTGATTTAGTGGAAGGGTTGGGTTTGTTCAATTGCGATACTATCATCAAGTGATAACCTTGCTAATCCAAGTACTTAGTCCTCTTTTATCACACATATGCACACACGCATGAACTATGTCTATATGATTCTTCCCAATTAAACACCAATATCATTGTTCGTTGAAATCCGGATACCAAAGGGAAACATTATTTCTCATTAATGATTCTTACTTGTTAATTTGCTTTGTCATTTAATTTTAATCTCTTTAACCAATCAATCTTAAATCTTGAAATTTACTTTTTTTCAATTTAGATAATCTTAGTTATTTGCACTATTTAAGTTAACACATTTTTCACAAACTCCTCGTGTTCGATAACCCACTACCGCTATCTATTTAGTTGTATTTGGTTTAAATTTGATTGAGACTTCAACCTCACTTCAAATTTTGCAAAATTTGACGTGAGGTCGAAGTCAAAACAGCTAAATAGGTAGTGGTAAGTGGGTTATCGAACACGAGGAGTTTGTGGAAAATGTGTTAACTTAAATGATGCAAATAACTAAGATTATCTAAATTGACAAAAAATAAATTTCAAGATTTGAGATTGATTGGTTAAAGAGATTAAAATTAAATGACAAAGCAAATTAACAAGTAAGAATCAGTAATGAGAAATAATGTTTTCCTTTGGTTTGAAGGATTTATAACAATGATTGTGTGGGTGTTTGCTATTTGTGGGATAATGAAAGTAATCTTTTGAAAGTAATCCATGTCTGCCAGTTCATTCAATTCATATATGGGGAGAGAGATGATCTCATCTAAATCATAGTTCCTTGTCTGCAGGTAGTTAATCTTGACTGCTCTTAAATCATCATTCTGAGTGTTTGGTTTTGGAGCAGCCCTGATTGCAGCTTCCATAAAGCCCGAAGACCCAGTGGAACGTTCTCCCCTTAGCTTCATCTTCCTCTCTTTCTCCTCCTCCTCAATCTGCTCAGGAGTCATTATCATTTTCCCTTTGTCACCCACAGACCTTTGTGACTCAAGGTGGAGAAAGCTTTGGCCTTCATTGCTTCGAGTAGCATCCAGGCTCTAGCCAGAAAAAGGTTGTGATACACCTTCACTAGCTAGTGTTTCATTAAGGGATTGGAATGCTTAAATTGATGGTACTGTGACAGTGCTCACAGGCTCTATCATTAGGCCTTCAGTCAAGGTTTTCCCTTTGAAGCTAGTCTTAGGGTCCACCTTAACATCTAGTTGACCAATGACATTACCTGATTGCATTTGTCTTCTTCTTTGGCTGAACTCTTCAACAATCCTATCTTGAATTCTTTGAGCCATCCTGTCAGCTTGCCAAGATTGGCTTGGATTGGCAAGTGGCATGTTGACCAAATCAAGACCTTCATAGTAGTTCAAGGTCTGAAAGTTAAAGACCTCTTGCTGTCCTTGAACTCTTTGAAATATGAGGGCTCTTCTATCAGCATCATACCTCCACTCTAAAACGTAGTTTGATGATCCTTGGGGTAGGGTTGACATAGCCCTTGGAATTCCCTCCTCAAATAGACTGTGAATGAGTGAGTCCACATCAATATGAACTTGAGGAGGTTTGCAGGACCGTTGAAGGGTATGCACTTACAACACAACAACACAATGTAGAGAGTTGCTTAGAACAATTAACAGATCAAATAGGGAACTGCTTAACTTTTAGGGAAAGATGCTAAGAACACAAGTAAATATGAGACATAACAAGATGGAAAACAACACAAGTAATTGGTTTTCAAGAATGCTGTATATTGCTTCTCAAGTTCTATTACAAATGTTACAAAACATACGATGGAAAGTTATAAGTACTTGAGATACTTTATACTACATCCTACAGCCGGCCATACTTTGAAAGCCAGCTGGATACAATTGACTAGACAACTACAAAATCAAATGTAGAGTTAAAAGGCAGATTTGCCTTTTGACTAGTAACTATGACATGCCATAGCTCACATCCTAATATATTACATAAAGGATAAAAGTACATAAAGTAGAAAGCACAGACTCAAGACCTCAATGTATAGTTACCAAAAGCGTGGACCTTTTCACCAACTCATGTAAGTTGGTGACTTTACAGAGTTGCAGCGGAAAGGTGGTCCAACTTTATGGTAAAGTACATCAGATAAAAGCATATCTCTAAAAGTCTTTGGAAGAAATCTATCTTGACTCTTTGGCTTCGGAAGACTTTGTCGTTGAAGATTCTGAAGACTTCACTTTTGGCTTCAGAAGATGTTGGTCTTGGCTTCGGAAGATTTTGCACTTAGAATATTTCTAGTGCTTGGTGTAAAACTTCTGAAGCATTTCTACTTCGGTTCTTTAGTGCATGCATGCATAGAGACTTTGGATGTTTTGGCTGCATCAGTCTTATAATGATGCTACCAAAAAATTTGAAGATCTTCAGTTGTTGACAGTCCTCATAATGATGATGACCATGCCCTTCTTCATCATATGGTTAGGATCACTCAGACTCTCATAATATCTTCTCATCTTAAAGAGATCATGCAGAGGTAGGTTGAATAAGTCTTGCCATGTGTAGACATTCTCAACACCTTGATCTCTGATCACATGTCATATCTCTGGATTAGTTGTGAAGGTCCAGGATAAGAAGGGTCTCTCAGCTGCAAGAGGAGCCACTTGAATTGGAGTTGATTGGACTGCCGCTCATGCACTTGCTCAGGTTGATCTGACTCAGCCTAAGGTGTAGAGGTGGATGATTCAGGCTTTTTCTTTTTCTTTGACTTTAGTTTGGAAGCCATCCTCTTCTTCCTCTTAGATGACTTTAACTGAGAAGACTGATCGGCAACACCTTGTTGATCAATCTTGTCTTGCTCGGTGTTCCTCCCTCACAGGTTCAGAAGGAGAGGGAGTTTGACCCTGCTATGGATCAGAAGATAAAGCTTGCTGAGGCTCAGCAGGAGGTCCAGGTTGTGTTGTCTCAGGTTGTTCAACCTTAACCTCCACTTCAGGTGGGACTTGACTTGGAGGGGAGTGTAAGTCAACAGCTCTCCACTCTTGATCTTCTGTTTGATTACCCTGATATGCTCATCCATTATGGATAGAGACATAGGGCCAAGTCTCCTTTCGGAGAATCCATACAGCTTCAAGAAGCTCATCATCCTTTGTCTGTCAGCAGACTTCTTCATACTCTTTTGGATGATGGCTCTAGACTTTGCAGCCTCTTCCCTCATCTTTCTCTTTGTTGCCTTTTGTTCTTTGAGCACTTGAAGTTCAAGCTGTTGAGATACTCAAACTCAATGTACTCAAAGGACAAGGAAAGAAGTGCAGATGCCTGGTAGAGACCTGTGGCACTCAGGTAGTTGATCATGTTTTGCCTATCTGTTTCCTTGTCTTCTTGAGGTTCTTGTGTAGTTGCCACATCATCTTGCACAGGACTTTCTTGAACTGGGGAGAGAGTAGGAACATGCTTGTATAACCTTTATGTCTCTTCTCCTCTTTGAATTGGAGAAGTAGCCTTGCATCCTCTGCTTCCTTCATCTCTCTTGACACTTCCATGTTAGCCAGTTCATTTAATTGCTCTAAGGAAAGAGATATAATCTCATCTATATCATAGTTCCTGGTCTACAGGTAAGTAATCCTAACTACCCTCAACTCATCATCTTGAATGTTTGGTCTGGGGGCAGTCCCGATTGCAGCTTGCGTAAAGCCTAAAGACCCAGAGGAACTTTCTCCCCTTAGATTTCTCTTCCTCTCTATCTCCTCCTCCTTAATCTCCTCAGGAGTTAGAATCTTTTTCCCTTTGTCACCCACAAACCTTTGTGACACATGGTGGAAAGAGCTTTGGCCTTCATTGCTTGGTGAAGCATCCAAGCTCTGGCCAGAGAGAGATTGTGAGACACCTTCACTAGCAGGTGTTTCACTGAGGGAATGAATTTCTGAAGCAGTTGTTGGTGTGATAGGGCTCTCAGGCTCTATCACTGGGCTTTCAGCCAAGGTTTTCTCTTTGAAGCTAATCTCAGGGTCTGCCTCAACATCCAGTTGACCAATGACATTACCTGATTGCCTTTGTCTCCTTCTAAGGCTGAACTCTTCCGTAATTTTGTCATGAATCCTGAGTGCTAACCTATTAGCTTGTCTTGATTGAATTGGGTTGACAAGTGGCATGTTGATTAGGTCAAGACCTTCACAGTAGTTCAAGGTCTGAAAATTAAACAATTCTTACTGCCCTTGAACTCTTTGAAGAATGAGGGCTCTTCTATCAGCATCATACATCCACCCACTAATGTAGTTTGAAGTTCCTTGAGGTGGGAATGACATAATCCTTGGAATGCCTTCTTCAAAGAGACTCATAATAATAGAGTCTATAATGTCCACATCAATGTAACTTGAGGAAGTTGCTGAGTATGCACAATTGCAAGTGAGGATGGCGAGTCCTCAATGTCCATACTTCCTGAAGAACTCCCAGGTTTTATGACTATAATGACTTTCTCTCCCTTTTTGGTAGCATCACCCTCTTGCATAGGTGAGCTAGGAGTTAGGTCAATCACATTCGTAGGTTCTTGTGTTCCTGGTTGAGCTCCCCTTAAAGGTCTCCCAGCTAGTTTTTCCCTGAGATAAGATATCTCAAGTTGCTGATCATTGACCCTATTTTGCAGCGTAGTCACCTGAGATTCAAGGTGACTAACCTTAGAGACTAAATAGGAGCATGTTTTTGATAGTTTTTGCATCTTTAGTCTCAGATTCCCCTCATCTTCATCAGAAGAATCATTGGGGGATGAGATGATTGGACCAAGGTCCTCTCTCTCACCACCAGCCTCAGTTGAAGTGTCAATGAGCTGAGTTGCCATGGTTGAGGTCTTAACGATGTAATCACTTGCAGAAGTGAGAGCCTCTTCCATTTGTACCTTCTGAACAGGTTCAGAAAGATCCACCTCAGTGATAGGTGACTGATGTGGGCTAGACAAAGGAGACTCAGGAGTACTCATCTCTCTTTGAGTAGGGGAAGAGTAGAGAGAGTCATGGTACTCACTGAAACCTAAGTCTTCATCAGTATAGAATGAGAGGTTGGGAATGGGTTGATTTAAGTCTAAAGGCTGGGGATGGTAACTATCCCCTGAAGGTTGTTCACTTGAGTGTTGAGACTCACAGTAAAGGCTTAAGGCAGTTAGGCTTGTGAGCTCATCAGGGTGAGCATGAGGAACCTCACCACTGATTCTTGAAGAGATGGGAGTGGTTTGCTCCTCAGGAGAAGTGGGAGCTCCAGTGTCCACTTCCTCCTGTATGGGTGAGTGTATAGGGGCTTGCACAGACTCAATAGCTTGAGCAGGGGTTCGTTTGGATTTTCTTTGGTAGGCGAGGGTGATTTGTGGTCTTTTTGGTGGTTGGGAGGTAGAAGGTGAGGGTTCAACACTAGCTTGTGTTGCTAGGTTGTCACCTTGAGCAATGAGCTCTAACATTTTTGGGACATGGGTTGTTTCTACCCCTGAGAAGCCTACAGTTGGCTTCTTCATAATTTTAAGGATGTCGGGCTTCATCTGTCCCAATTTAAGAATATTTTATGTTTCCCTCAACTGTGAGCCCAGTTCACAGTTGAGAATGTGTTGAACATATCTAGGAAACATATAATACTCTAAGAAGTCCAAGTTTAATTGGTATAAACAAACTGAGAGTACTTGAACTTGACCCCTTGAACCATTCTATGTACTATAAAAGAGAGATCCTCATGAATCTGGTCCCACTCTCCATGCTTGTTTGACAAGCTGTGGATAACCACATGAAGTAGGTATTTCCACTGGGATGAGACCTTCCCTTTCCTGAAGGTCTTTACAGAGAAATCTCCCTCATAGCCCATCTGCTCAAATGAATGAGTTACAACTTCCTTTGGGAAATACAACTCACCTTCTTCATCATCCAGCTGCAAGTGAGTATTGATGATGGTCGAAGTGATGAAGATTATCCTCCCCTGCACTGTGGCAGACAGTGCCTTCTCCCCATCCATAATGATCTATTGGCAGGTCTTCTAGAATTCAAGCAGATGATCCTCATAGAGAGTAGGATCAATGGTTAGGGAGGTGAAGTAATTGGACAGAGCTAAGAAACGGCAAATCTCTGAGAAACTTTGATCTTTCTTAGAGCTTAACAGAGCAACCTGGTTGTGTTGCCTGTGAAGTTGCATGGAGAAATCTGGGTTGAACCTGTGGTTTAGGTTGGCCATTTGAGAAGCTTAAGGATAAAGAAAGATAAAGAACAAAGGCGGTTTGGGAGAATTTAGGTTTAAGGAATAGTGTAATTGAAGAAGATAGTGAAAGAGGGGGGAACCGTTGGGTATTTATGTGAAAAGGATTTGAGACAAAGTTAATGAAAGAGGATAAACTTTGAAATCCGTATGTTGGTTCCACCTCTTAAAAGTAGTTTACTTTTGCCCAAAAAAAGTAGTTTTTTTGGAAGTCGAGAAATCTTTCGAAGGTTATTTGCTTTGGAAGTTCTGAAGAAAAAGTTTTCGAAGGCAAATTAGAACTTCCGAAGCAAATTGGCTTCGGAAGATATATCAAATGTTTTTGAAAATTTTGCTTCGGAAGAGAATTTACACTCAGAAATTTTTATTCTAAGGAGAACAAAAACTTCTGAAGGTAAATTGCTTTCGGGAGAAACTTGTTCTTTGAAAACATAGAGAGTACTTAAGTTGATTTTAAGCTTCGGAAGATATTTTAGAAATTTCTTCCGAAGGTAAAATTACTGAAGTAGTTATTTGTTTACTAAGACATAAATTTCTTGCGAAAGTAATTTTAAATATTCCGAAGAGATCAAAATTTTCAAAATTCTAAGAAAAGTCTTTTGAAAAGATTTTCTTCCAAAGAAAACAAGTGCTTATGAAGGTAATAATATAGACAACTTAGGACACATAGGTTAAGAAATAAATATGATTAAGTTTTAAGAAAAGCTATTCAAAGTTAATCATCCCAATAGCTGATACAAGATATTTAAATTTCTGCTCATCAAAAGCTTTGGTGAACAGATCGGCATATTGTTCATTTGTGTTAACTTTGACTAGTTTGATTAATCCCTTTTCAAAGTTACCTCTAATCAAATGATACCTGATATTGATATGCTTTGTCCTTGAGTGCTGCACAGGATTTTCTGTGATGGAGATAGCACTGTTGTTGTCTATGTGGATAGGAGTCTCTTTAAAGTTGAATTCATAGTCCAGCATCTGATTTTGAATCCAAAACACTTGAGCACAGCAGCTTGCAGCAGCAATGTATTCAGCCTCAGTAGTTGATGTAGACACACATGATTGTTTCTTACATTGCCAAGAGACAACTCTTCCACCAAGAAATTGACATCCCCGTGATGTAGACTTTGCAGTCATGTTACAACCACCATAGTCACTATCTGTATAAGCATACAGATTAAAGTTAGAATTCTTTGGATACCAAATGCCAAGTGATGGGGCACCTTTGAGATATCTTAAAATTCTTTTGACAGTGACCAGGTGTGACATCTTGGGGTTGGCTTGATATCTTGCACAAATGCATGTAGCAAACATGATATCTGGCTTGCTAGCTGTGAGGTACATAAGAGACCCAATCATTGCCCTAAAGAGATGCTCATCAACACACTCCCCCTCAAGATTAGGTACAAGGGAGTGATTTCTTGCTATGGGTGTCTTAGCAACCTTACAATTAGTCATGTTGAACCTTTTAAGTATGTCTTGTACATACTTTGACTGACTTATGAAGATGCCACTGTCAACTTGCTTCATTTGAATTCCTTGAAAGAAATTGAGTCCCCCCATGGCACTCATTTCAAACTTGTCTTTCATTAGCTTCTCAAAGTCTTTGCAGAGCTTTGGATTAGTTGACCCAAAGATAATATCATCTACATATACTTGAACTAGCATTATTTCATTTCCTATACCTTTGATGAAGAGAGTTCTATCTATAGTGCCCCTTTTGTAGCCATGTTGACAGAGATACTAAGATAGAGTCTCATACCACTTCCTTGGTGCTTGGTACAACCCATAAAGAGCTTTATCAAGCTTGCAAACATAATCAGGATGATCAGGATCTGTAAACCCAGGTGGTTGTCTGACATACACCTCTTCATCAATCACCTCATAAAGAAAAGCACACTTGATATCAAGTTGGTAGACCTTGAAGTTCTTGGATGCAGCAAAAGCTAGGAATATCCTAACGGCTTCAAGTCTTGCTACAGGAGCAAAGACATCTGTGTAGTCAATTCCTTCTTCTTGAGTATACCCTTGAACAACTAGTCTTGCCTTTTTCTTGATGAGAAGTCCTCTATCATCCTTCTTATTCCTAAAAACCCATTTGGTTCCTATGGTAGTCTTCCCTTGAGGAAGAGGACATAGGTTCCAAACCTTTTGCCTTTTGAATTGAAGCAACTCCTCTTGCATAGCTTCAACCTAACTTCCATCCTTTAGAGCCTCCTCAATTTTCTTTGGCTCTATCTGGGACAAGAAACAAGAGTGAAGACAATTATTTGCTTCATGGGTTTGTCCTCTTGTTCTCACCCTTGAATCAACATCTCCAATGATGTTTGTGGTAGAATGAGACTTGTGGATCCTTACCTGAGGGATCACAACAAGTTGCTTAGACAGATCTAAATTTGAAAAATTCTGATCTGGCAAGGAAGATTCACCCTCCACATCAGCACACTTATCAAGATTGACTTGATCCAATGAGTGTGTGACATCATTGATGTTGTCTTTAATGGAATGGTTATCAGCATCAAGAAATTCCTGATCACTTTCACCACCGCCATTTTCTCCAATATTTGAAGCTCCTTCCTCTGAGTTTTGTGCCTCTAAACTAGAATTTGAAGGCACCCCAGAAGTATCAGAATGATTTGTCATTGTTGTGCTGGTAGAAGCTTCATTTGCAGGATTAGTTACCACTGGAGCTGAAGATGTGTAACTTGAAGGTCTTCTTAGCTCAAATCTTGGTTCAGGATCACCTATAGGTAGTATATCTTTGGATCCTGAAACATTCTCACAAGATTTGTTAAAACAGTTGGTAACTAAATGAAGATCAAATAGCCAATCCGGACAAGAACCTTTCACACTGGGAGTGTGCTCATTGAAAGTCACATTGGCTGACTCCTCATCTACTCTAGTTCTGAGATTGTATACTCTATAAGCTTTAGCTTGAGAAGAGTATCCAATAAAGTGTCCATCATCTAATTTCTCTTGGCAATTTGATCTTTGGTATTCAAGATGGTGAAAGGTCATCCAAATGACCTGAGAAAACCAATGAAAGGTTTTCTATTGTGTCAAAGTTCATAAGGAGTCTTACCATGTGTCTTAACCACTAAAACTCTGTTTTGCACATAGCAAGCAGTGTTCACTACCTCTGCCCAGAAGGTGATGGACAGTTTAGAATCAGACAACATAGTTCTTGCAGCTTCAATCAGTGTCCTGTTTCTCCTCACAGCAACACCATTTTGCTGAGGAGTCTGGGAGCACTATATTGTCTTGTAATACCTTTTTCATCACAAAATGTATCAAGGATTTGATTCTTGAATTCAGTTCCTTGATCACATCTTATGGTTTTGACCTTGTGATCACATTGATTCTCAATATTTAAGATGAAATTCTTCAGAATCTCAGGGGTCTCATCCTTAGTTCTAAGAAAGAAGACCCAAGTGAATCTTGTAAAGTCATCTGTGATAACCAAACAATAAGAGGTCCTTCCTAGACTCATTACACTGGTAGGGCCAAAGAGATCCATATGTAATAAGTGTAGGGGATTAATCATGGAATTTATTTCCTTTGGCTTGTGAGATACCTTGTGTTGCTTCCCCTTCAGGCATGCAACACAGTGGTCATCACTTGTAAACTCTTTCTTTGGTATTCCAGTTACCAAATTATTCTTAATTAATTTATTCATGTTTTTAAAGTTTACATGGCACATTCTTTTATGCCAGAGGAAAGATTTATCATTATTTGCTTTAGACAGAAAGCATGAAACTTCTTTTGAGAGAGATGTTTCTTGCAAGTCCATCTTGTACATGTTCCCTTTCCTGGGGGCTCTTAGCAGGATGTGCACATGAGGAATGACCACCCCATGCCTGAGAACAATGCACTCACGCTCAGTGAAGAGCATGTTATGACTCTGATCATAAAATTGGGATTCACTCAGAAGATTACACCCAAGCTCCTTGACAAAGTTCACCTTCTCAATACTGAGCATACCATTATGACCTTGCCCCTTCCTATAATGCATCCTCCTGCATCTCCTCCAAAAGCAACTGGTCCTCCATCAATTCTTTCAAACTTTTGGAGTAGTGACCTATTGCATGTCATGTGCCTGGAATAACCATTGTCAATGATCCATACATTTCTGTTTGTCTTGAGTTGTTCCTGTACAAAAGAGATGGTTAGTTACATTTGGAAACTCAAGCATCATTGGTCTTGGGCTCATCAAAAGAAGTTAAAGACAATGCAAGTAATTGATCCTATAGTCATGCTAGAAGGATCATTTGCTGATGTTGATAAAGAACTTTCAGTCAATTGGTCTTTCTTTGACTTCCATACCACCTTTGGAAGCTTAGGCTTGACCTTCAATATTGCGGAAGTTTTGATGACTGGACCTTCGAAAGATCTTGCTTTCACTGCAGCAGGCTTCAGTGCTTTGGAAGTATTCCTTTCATCCGAGACCAAATTTTCTTCCGAAGGAAAGTTTCCACTTGTCTTCTTCTTCATTTTAGAGCTTCCGAAGGAAACTGATTTTCCTTCCGAAGCTTGCTTCTTCTTTTCCAAACTCTTAGAAGTTTCTTTCTTGGTCATGCGGAGAGTACTATTTGGATTGTAAACACAATCCTTAGCAAGATGAGAAGTACTTCCACACATAACACAGTCCATTTTCTTCCTTCTAATAGTTTTCCTTTGTGAACAAGGCTGAACGTGATCACTTTCCATCTCCATCTTCATCTTTGCAGATGCTCTGGCAGTTCTTGTGGGGATAGAACTGCCTTTGGAGCTGGATGGTTCAGGTTGTACAGTAGTGATGCACAACTGATCAGCCTTCTTCTTGATGATGGGATGATTTGGACATAAACCAGAACTCTTGTTGATGGAGTTCAGGTTGGTGTCTTCAGCCTTCACCACTTCAAATCCTGCAAAGATGAAGACTTGTTTCTGTGCAGAATTGAAGGTGCCCTTGATCTCTTGAGCTTTTTGGACTTTCTTTTGGCCTTTCTGATCAAGTTCTTTCTTCTTGACTTGGTCATCCCAACAGTTTTGCTCTCCTCAGAGGGATGGTGACCCTTCTTAGAATGCACTTCTTCACTCTTCTCAGAGCCATTCTCCACCATCTCCTCTACATCCTCTTCAGTCACAGGATCTATGAGGGGAAGCTCATCTTCACAAGTTCCACACCTAGGAGATCTTACAGACAAGATTGTTTGTGGAGGAGCTATCTCAAAAGATCGTAGTCCCTGCTTATTTTGATAACAAACTTTTGCATGCAAGGATGAGGATATTATGTTCATGAAGGTCTCTTCTTCAAGAACACATTTTTCTGCCTTGGCTTTGCTGATCACAAGCTCAGCCCGGCTTTTAGTTAACTTGGTAATGAGGTCTTTGATCTGAGTCCTGTAGTTTGTATACTCATGTTTAAGAGATGAAATGGTTTCTCTAAGTCCTCTATCTTTAGTTTATAATCATTTTCAGCTCTTTTAAAATCACCTTTTAAGATATTTAAGGACTCAAGATCAGATCTCATTTCTAAGTTATAGGATCTGTATCTATTGACTTTAGTAATGCATTCAGGAGTACAAAGATGTTCCAATACCTTGGCTTGATCATGGTCTGCCATTAGTGCTTGGTTTAGAGATGCATCTTCTACCTGAAAGCTCCAATCAAAGTCTCCTTCTTCAATAGCAACTGCAGCTTGCTGCTTTGGCTTCTCATTCTGGGGGGCTTTCTTAGTGTAGTTTGATCTGGTTTGTGCTTGGCCACCATTTGTCCTTGGGGCCTTACACTCCCTTGAGAAGTGTCCCATTTGGTTATAGTTGTAACATTTTACTTTGCTTTTATCCAACCCAAACTTTCCACTGGCTACATTGCTTGGAAACTTTCTCCCTGTCCTCTTATAGAACTTCTTGGCTCTGTGAGTGAGAAGAGCCATCTGCTGTACTATCTCCATGTACTCCAGATCATCTAGATAAATACAGTCCAAATCTTCAAGGGTGAAGAGAAAGTTGCCCAAGGTTTCATCAACAGAGACAAAAGCATGAGAAGAACTTGTCTCTTGGAAAGGACTTCCTTGAGTGTAGCTTTTCCTTGGAGTCTTTGAGAAGGTGATGAAAGGGCCCTTTTCTGAGTTGTCAGGATAGCATATAAGATGATGTCGTGGCTCAATGCTTTCCCTTATGGAGGGCTGAACTCAGTTGATTGCTGGAGTTATAGATGAGTTTTGCATGTTCATCTCCATCTGGTAGCCATTAAGAATACCATACAACTCTGTAAGAGTAAGACTCTTAAGGTTCTCAGTCCTTATGATAACAACACAGTAATGTGTCCATTGTCTAGGAAGAGAGGACATAAACTTCCTTATAATGTCCCTATTCTCAAGAGTTACACCAACATCCATTAGAGTATCCACAATCTCAACATCCCTGAAGTATTGTTGAGTCATGGTTTCACCTACCTTAAAGGTGAAGTTTTCAAACTGCTGCTTCAGGAGATCCTTCTTGTTCTCATTTGCTTCAGTAGACCCCTCATACATCAGCTTCAGTGCTTCCCATAGTTGCTTGGCAGAAGTGGTGCTTGGTATGTAAGATCCTTTAACAACAGAGTCCCACATCCTGGAGTCTTGAGATTTAATGAAGCCTTCCATTCTTTGACACCAAGTATCAAAGTCTTCAGGAGTGATCAGTGGAGGCTTTGTCCTAATTCCAGTTTCCATATCAGCTTTAGTAATAGCTACCATTTGAGTTTTTAAGTATTTTGTGTGTGTGAGGGATCTTAAGATGGTTAGATCTTATATCAAAAGCCTGAAAGGCTCTAATACCAAATGCAGGACTGTTGAAGGGTATGCACTTACAACACAACAACACAATGAGGAGAGTTGCTTAGAACACTTAACAGATCAAATAGGGAACTGGTTAACTTTTAGTGAAAGATGCTAAGAACATAAGTAAATATGAGACAGAACAAGATGGCAAACAACACAAGTAATTGGTTTTCAAGAATGTTGTATATTGCTTCTCATGTTCTATTACAAATGTTACAAAACATACGATGGAAACTTACAAGTACTTGAGATACTTTAAACTACATCCTACAGCTGGCCATACTTTGAAAGCCAGCTGGATTCAATTGACTAGACAACTACAAAATCAAATGTAGAGTCAAAAGGCAGATTTGCCTTTTGACTAGTAACTATGACATGCCATAGCTCACATCCTAATATATTACATAAAGGATAAAAGTACATAAAGTAGAAAGCACAGACTCAACACCTCAATGTACAGTTACCAAAAGCATGGACCTTTTCACCAACTCATATAAGTTGGTGAATTTACAGAGTTGCAGTGGAAAGGTGGTCCAGCTTTATGGTAAAGTACATCATATAAAAGCATGTCTCTAAAAGTCTTCGGAAGAAATCTGTCTTCATTCTTTGGCTTCGCAAGACTTTGTCTTTGAAGATTCTAAAGACTTCACTTTTGGCTTCGGAAGATGTTGGTCTTGGCTTCAGAAGATTTTGCACTTAGAATATTTCTAGTGCTTGGTGTAAAACTTTCGAAGCGTTTCTACTTCTGTTCTTCTGTGCATGCATGCAGAGAGACTTTGGATGTTTTGGCTGCATCAGTTTTATAGGAATCCTTACAAGGTTGCTGAGTATGGACAAGTGCAAGTGAAGATGGCGAGTCCTCAATGTCCATAATCTGTGAATAACTCCTAGGTTCTGTGATTGCTATGACTTTCTCCCCCTTATAGCATCACCTACTAGCATAGATGAACTAGGAGTTAGGTCAATTACATCCATAGGTTCTTATGTTCCTCGAAGAACTCTTCTTAAAGGTCTCCTAACTAGTTATTCCTTAAGATAAGATATCTCAAGTTGCTGATCATTGACCCTATTTTGTAAGGCAGTCACCTGAGATTCCAGGTGACTAACCTTAGAGACTAAATAGGAGTATGTTTTTGACAATTTCTGCACCTTTAGTCTCATATTCCCCTCATATTTATCAGAAGAATCATAGGGGATGAGATAGTTGGAAGAAAGTTTTCTATCTCACCACCAGCATGGTGTTCTTGGCTATTGGATTTCCCCTACTCATTGGCAACTTCAAGTGAAGTGTCAATGGGTGGAGTTGCCATGGTTGAGGTCCTAATGATGTAATCACTTGCAGAAGTGAGAGCCTCTTCCATATGGATCTCTTGAATAGGTTCAGGTAGGTCCACCTTAGTGATAGGTGAATGATGTGGGCTAGACAAGGGGGAAGCAAGAGTACTCATCTCTCTTTAAGTAGGGGAGGAATAGAGAGACTCATGGTACTCACTGAATCCCATGTCTTTATTGTCATAGAATTCTAGGTTTGGAATGGGTTGGTTTAGATGAAGAGGCTGGGGATGGTAACTTTCCCGTGAAGGTTTTTCACTAGAGTGTTGAGACTCTGAGTGAAGGCTTAAGGCTAATGGGCTAATGAGCTCATCAGGCTGAGCATGAGGAACCTCAGCACTGATCTTTGATGAGATAGTAGTGGTATGCTCCTTAGGAGAAGTGGGAGCTCCAGTGTCCACTTCCTCCTATGTTTGTTGTGATATGGGGGCTTGCACAAGCTCAATAGCTTGAGCAGGGGTTTGTTTGGATTTTCTGTGGTAGGTGAGGAGTATTTTTGGTTGTGTAGGTGGTTGAGAAGTAGAAGGTATGGGTTCAACACTAGCTTGTGCTGCTAGGTTGCCACCTTGTGCAATGAGATCTAACATTTTTGGGACAAGGACTGTTTCGACCCTGAAGAAGCCAACAGTTGGCTTCTTAATTATTTTAAAGATGTTAGGTTTCCTCTTTCTTAATTTAAGAATATTACCTGTTCCCCTCAACTGTGAGCCCAGTTCATAGTTGAGAATGTGTTCAACATATCTAGGGAACATATAATACCCTAAGGAGTCTAAATTAGCAAGCAAATTTGTATACACAAACTGTGAGTACCTGAACTTGATTCCCTGGACCATTCCATGAACTATAAAGGAGAGATCTTCAGGAATCTGGTCCCATCCACCAAGCTTGTTGGATAAGCTGTGCATGACCATGTGGAGTAGATACTTCCACTAGTATGAGACCTTCTCTTTCCTAAAGGTCTTTACAGAGAAATCTCCCTCATAGCCCATCTGCTCAAAGGAATGATTTACAGCTTTCTTTGGGAAGGACAAGTCACATTCTACATCATTCAGCTGAAGATATGTGTTGATGGTGGCTGGAGTGATGAAGATTGTCCTCCCCTTCACTGTAGCAGACAACGCCATCTCCCCATCTATAGTGACCTCTTGATAGGTCTTGCAGAATTCTAACAGCTGATCCTCCTAAAGTGGAGGATCAATGGTCAGGGAGGTGAAGTAGTTGGATAGGGCATGAAATTGGCAAACCTCTGAGAAACTAGAATCTTTCTTAGAGTTCACCAGGGAAACCTGATTGTGCTTCCTGTGAAGTTGCATGGAGAAATCAGGGATGTTTCTGCGGTTAAGGTTGGCCATTTAGAAAGCTTAAAGGTGAAGGAAGTGAAAAACAAAGGCGGTGTGTGGGTGAATTTAGGTTTTGGAATAGTTCAGATGAAGAAGAGGGTGAAAGAGGGGGAACCGTTGGGTATATTTATATGAATTGGATATGAGACAAAAGTTAACGAAAGAGGATAAACTTTGAAATCCGGATGTCGGTCCCACCTCTGAAAAAGTGCCCAAAAAGGTAGTTATGATAAAAAGCTTCCGAAGCTAAAATGGCGTCAGAAAAAATTTCAAATATTTTAGACAATTTTGCTTCGGAAGATATTTATACTTGGAGATTTTATTCTAAAAGCTTTCGAGACTTAAATTACTTTCAGAATGAAATTGTTCTTCAAAAACATATAAGTAGTTAAGAAGAATTTTTTAACTTTCGGAAGATATTTTGGAAATTTCTTCCGAAGGTAAATTTACTTAAGTAGTTATTTGTTTTGAGGACATAATTGTCTTCCGAAGGTAAATACATATCGTTCGAACAATAAAACCGATCAAAATTTTCAAAAATCTAAGAAATATATTTTAAAAAAAAATTCTTTCGGAGTAAACAAGGGCTTATTAAGATGATAAAATAGACAACTTAGGACACACATGTTTTAAAATAATATGAGTTAGTTTAAAGAAAAGCTAGTCAAAATTAATCATCCGAATAGCTTATACAAGATATTTAAATCTCTGTTAATCAAAATCTTTGGTGAACTGATCAGCATATTGTTCATTTTTGTTAAATTTGACTAGTTTGATTAATCCCTTTTCAAAGTTATCTTTAATCAAATGATACCTGATATGATGTGTTTTGTCCTTCAGTGCTGCACAGGATTTTCTGTAATAGAGATAGCATTTATGTTGTCTATGTGGATGGGAGTCTCTTTGAAGTTGAATCCATAGTCCAGCATCTGATTCTGAATCCAAAGCACTTGAGCACAACAGCTTGCAACAGCAATATATTCAACTTCAGCAGTTGATACAGATACACAAGATTGTTTCTTGCATTGCTATGAGTCTATCCTTCCACCAAGGAACTAACATCCCCCTGATGTAGACTTTGCAGTCATATTGCAGCCACCATAGTCACTATCTGTATATGCGTATAGATTCTTTGGATACCAAAGGCCAAGTATTAGAGCACCTTTGAGATATCTTAGAATTCTCTTGACGGTGACCAGGTGAGACATCGTGGGGTTGGCTTGATATCTAGCATAAATACATGTGTCAAACATGATATTAGGCCTGCTAGCTGTGAGGTACATAAGAGATCCAATCATAGCCTTGTAAAGATGTTCATCCACACACTCCCCCTTAAGATCAGGTCAATACTGAGCTTACCATTTGTGACCCTGCCCCTTCCTGTAATGTAAACTCCAGCTCTCCTCCAAAAGCAACTGGCCCTTCATCAATTTTCTCAAATATTTTAGAGTAGTGACCTATTGCCTGTCATGTGCCTGGAACAGGCACTATCACTGATCCATACATTCTTGATTGTCTTGAGTTGTTCCTGCATAAAAGAGATGGTTAGTCATATTTGGAAGCCCAAGCCTTATTGGTTGTGGGCTCATCAAAAGAAGTTAAAGACAATGCAAAAATAATTGATTCTATTGTCATATTTTGAGGATCATTTGCTGAAGTTGATGAAGAACTTTCAGTCACATGGTCTTTCTTTGTCTTCCAAACCATCTTTGGAAGCTTAGACTTGACCTTTAACACTTCGGAAGTTTTGACAACTTTGGAAGTTTTGAAGATTAGACCTTCAGAAGTTTTCACTTGTCTTATTCTTCATTTTGGAGCATCTGAAAGGAAAGGATTTTCCTTCCGAAGCTTGCTTCTTCTTTAAACTCTCAAAAGTTTCTTTCTTTGTCATTTGGATAGTACTTTTTGGATTTAGAGACAATCCTTATCAAAATGAGAAGTACTACCACACATAACATAGTCCATTTTTCTTCTTTCTAAAAGTCTTCCTTTAAGAATAAGGCTGAACTTGATCACTTACCTTCTCCATCTTCATCTTTGCAGATGATGTGGCAATTCTTTTAGGGTGTGAACTACCTTTGGAGCTGGATGGTTCAGGTTGTGTAACACTGGTACACAACTGATCAGCCTTTTTCATGATGCTAGGATGATTTGGACATGAACTAGAACTCTTGGTACTAGAGTTCAAGTTTGAGTCTTCAGCCTTAACCACCTCAAAACTTGCAGAGATAAACACTTGTTTTTTCACAGAGTTAAAAGTGGCCTTGATCTCTTGAGCGTTCTTGGACTTACTCTTGGCTTTTCTGATCACGTTCTTCCTTCTTGACTTGGTCATCCCAACTCATTTACTATCCTCAGAGGGATAGTGACCCTTCTTAGAATGCTCTTCTTTACTCTTCTCATAGTCATCCTACACTATCTCCTCTTCATACTCTTCACTCATGGGGTCTATGAAGGGAAGCTCATCTTCACAAGTTCCACACCTAGGAGATCGTACAAACAAGATTGTGTTTGGAGGAGCTATCTCAGTAGATCCCAATCCTTGCTTATTCTGTAACAAAATTTTGCATACAAGGATGAGGATATTATGTTCTTGAAGGTCTCTTCTTCAAGAAAAAAATTTTCTTCCCTGTCTTTGCTGATCACAAGCTTAGCCTGTCATTCAGTTGACTTAGTGATAAGATCTTTGATTTGAGTCTTATAAATTGTGTGCTCATGTTTAAGAGTTGATGGTTTTCACTAAATCTTATATTTTATGTTTGTAATCATTTTTAGCTCTTTTAAAATCAGATTTTAAGATATTCAAAGACTCAAGATTAGACCTCATCTCTAAGTTATAGGACCTATATCTGTTAACTTCTGCAATGCATTCAGGTGTACAAAGATGTTCCAATACCTTTGTTTCATCATGGTCAGCCATTAGTGCTTGGTTTAGAGATGCATCTTCCACCTTAAAGCTCCAGTCAAAGCCTCTTTCTTCAATAGCAACTGTAGCTTGTTGCTTTGGCTTCTCATTCTGGTTGACTCTATCAGTGTAGTTTGGTCTAGTTTGTGCTTGGCCATCATTTGTCCATGGTGCCTTGCACTCTCTAGCAAAGTGTCCCATTTGGTTACATTTGTAACACTTCACCTTTCTTTTATCCAACTCAAACTTTCCACTGGCTGCATTGCTTGGAAACTTTCTTCCTGTCCTCTTGCAGAACTTCTTGGCTCCGTGTGTGAGAAGAGCCATTTGTTGAACAATCTCCATGTACTCCAAATCATCTGGATGGATACATTCAAGATCTTTAAGGGTGAAAAGAAAGTTGCCAGAACTTTCATCGGCAGACTCAAAAGCTTGTGAAGAGCTTGTCTCTTGGAATGGACTTCCTTGAGTGTAACTCTCCCTTGGTGTCTCTGGGAAGGTGATGAAAGGACTTTTTTATTCCCCTTTCAACCACATGGAGGGCTGAACTCTGTTGATTGCTGCAGTTACCAGATGGACTTTGCATGTTCATCTCCATCTGGTATCCACTAAGATTCCATACAACTTTGTGAGAGTAAGGGTCTTAAGGTTCTTAGTTCTCTTGATAACAACACAATAATGTGTCCATTGTCTAGGAAGAGAGGACATAAACTTCCTTACAATGTCCTTGTTTTTAAGAGTCACTCCAATATCCATTAAAGTGGCCACAATCTCAACATACTTGAAGTATTGTTGAGTCATGGTTTCACCTGCTTTGAAGGTGAAGTTATCAAACTACTGTTAGCCCAGGTTGAACGCACTTGATTCAAATCATAAAGATTATGGATCAAAATATGATAAACACAATAAAATGCCCTTTGATCTTCAATTAGATTCCAAAATGATGTTTACAAGTAATCCCCCCAATCTATTGGTCATACAACCATTTGTCAACTCTAATTACAATTAACCTACTTATAGTGAATATAATATCCACTAATTGCACTTAACCCCCTAGACTTAGGCTAATTATTAGAAATTACATATAACACATGACTAAAACATATTTAAATATATTTTGTTGACACAAAATATATTTATTACAATACAACTCCTAGTTATCTAAATCTTCAACGTCTCATACTTGATGTTTGACTTTTTTTGACTTTGACAGTGTTGATAATATAGACTATCTTGTACAGCTCCAACAATACTCCCCCTTAGTCTATCATTATCAACGTCTTCAAACGAAATCAGCACCGAGAAGACAACCATAGAAAGATCTTCAAATTGAAGCTTTCTGAATCTGATGAGAAAAATTATTCATCTCATAAGCTCCCCCTATTTATGTGCTCCCCCTTGATGTGTGCATAGTTTGATCAAAACATGAACAGTTTTCTCAACTCTCTAATCTTGAGTGCTTCAAAAGATGTAGGAGGAGGATTTCTAGCTTTGTATCTTCTGCAAACTTGAAGAACAGGTTCTCTGATCAAGTACACTGCTCAATTGATGATCGGTCATCACTTACAGCAAAAATCTAAAACACATTCACAAACACAATCTCGACATTTATAATTAGATCATTTCATTTTAACAAAATAAACCCGTGTTTATCTGCGTGTGAAAACAAGTAAACCTGTGTTCGTTTGTGCGCAATTTCTGTGAAATGCATGAAAAATAATAACATTGTAACAACATATTATGGAAGACCTAAAAAGATTATATTATATACAATTATTATAACAAATTTTTTTATAAGCGAGAACTGAATCGATCATGTGATCGTATCCTCAAGATATACTTCAGCACAAAGATGGATTTAATCATCAAAAAGCAATGAGATCACACTGATAACTGAATCTTATCACAGTCTTTGAATGATTTTGAAATTCTCAAATAAGATCAATAATGAATGCTGATATGTTTGTCCACTTACACCCATACCCTATCTTTTCAACAAGCAGCAAATGATTCATTAAGGTTCGATTAAATACTTTAGAATGCTAGGACACCACAATAATTTGACAAAAACCCTCACCCAACCTCAGGATTTCTTGAATTTTGTTATGATCTTTATGGAACAAGGCTTGTGCATTAGTGTGCAAGAGATTATCATCAGAATATTGCATTCTGTGATGAATTCATCGTTAGATGATTTGCACAACTTAAACCAAAATGGTGAGAGCTCCAGGTCTATACTCACGTATAACAAAGGAGATGACCATTTAATCATGTGCCGATGAGAGCTCCAGGTCAGTACTATCGTACAGCAAAGGAGATCTTCACTCCAGGTCAGTACTTTCGTACAGCAGAGGACATTAGCACAAACACAATACATATAAATACACCAAACATGGCTCAATTATATGGCTTATATGATTTGTATCATGGTGGGTGAAAGATCAATTTTCAATCCAATTTTTGTTCGGACTCAATTTTCGTGCAGGCCAAAATGATTGCGTAAATCTAGACATCCTTAAGCATATATTTTAATTTAAATTATTTTGTTGATGTCTACTTTATTCTTCAGGCAGAGTCTACCAAGAAAATCATTAAAGAAACTATTATTTTATTTGCAATTAAAAATAAGATGTGAATCAAATAACAACATCTGTTACTATCATTTCTTATTTTAAAACGCAAGTCATGCAAGAACAGGCATTTCAAGAGGATATACAATCATTTCTCAGTCATCTCGAATCAAGTTCCCAGTTTCTTTTCATTTTTTTAATTTTGATAATACTATAATAATCTCCCCCTAAATTTTATTTTTGCAAACCTATTTTTTATTATTTTTGTTTTAATTTTTTAATTTTTTTTATACTTTTTTTAATTTTTTATAAAACTATACAAAAATAGAAATTTACCAAAGAATATCTTCTAAACTACACAGATATAAAGATAAAAAAATGAATGATCAAGAAATATGCAGTGATTGTGAAGTGAGAACTGTGATTGTGTAGATAAAAATCCAGATTGTAGATAAAATACCATGACCTTAACTTGTTTGTTCCACCTCAAATTTGAATTAGGAACAATCCATGTCAGTAAACCGGTTTACTAACTGCAGGATCGGGTTTTGTCACTTAAACACTTAGTTTTTCTCTCAATACTCACTTGTAACACACTCGGATCAAATGAAGTAGAATCTCTTCTAAGAGTTGACAATAATATACTAAGTAGCAACGAACATAAAGAAATAATTTTCAAGGCACTTGTATATATTACTTCTCAACTCAAAGTATTACAAGACTCTTACAAGCATATTGCATGAGTTACAATGAGAAACTATATATACTAGATCTACAGCCGGATATACTTTGATACCAGCTAGAAACCTATAACTAAAACATATATTACAATGCTAAAGTTAAGGTATCATAGATAAAGTATTATCTAAGATATGGTTGTCATGACATGTCCATGACTTACCTTTTGTCACCAACTAAAGTTGGCAACTGTACAATCTGATAAAGGTAAACAGTGGAATAAAGTATGGTCAACTAGATGTCTTTTGAGAAAACGCCATGCGGTATCTCAGAGGTGTGCAGTGAAGTGTCAAAGAGACCATACTTATGTCCACTAGTTCATAGTAATGTCTTCTGAAGGTTAGTTTGCTTCGGAAGAACAAGTTCTTCCGAAGCCACTTATACTTCGGAAGATGCTACTTCTTCCGAGGCTTGAGGACTTCTTCATATCTTCATACTTCGAAAGTTGACTTCTTATCATTCTTCTAAGTCTTGAATCTTCGGAAGTGAATACTTTGTCTTTGGAAATTGGAGTTTTCCTTCGGAAGATGATCTTGCACTTCGTCTTCAGAAGAACTCCATTTCCTTTGGAAGGTCCACACTTTGCTTCGAAAGTCCTTTATTAGTTGTACCCAAAATAGTCTAAGTGATTTGGTTTTGGTTGCACCAGCCTTTCTACATCCAACAAAATCCCCTTAGGCTGATGCTACCAAAACCTCACTTATTTCTACTTTTCAAAACCTTCAGCACCAGGGACAGAAGATGTTTGTCTGTTTCCTTGTTATTCCCTGAAGTGGTGCTGAGAAGTTTGTACAAGTCATTAGTGGATAGGAGATCCAGTCTATCACTCTGAATGACATCTACCCTTTGTTGTGCCCCCCTGAAGAGAGTTAGTTGACGGGAGTTATAGTCATACTCCCATCTAACTATGGATTCAAGTTCGGGACCCTAACCCATCTAAAGAAAGGCTTTGCCTTTGTTGCTGATCCTTTACTTTTCTTCTCCTCTCTCAGTTTCAACTCTTCTTTAATCTTGGTCCTAGCAGTTAGCTCGGCCAGATGAAGACGGCTCATGTGAAATCTGATATGAGCAGCTACTTCAGAGTTGGAGGGGTTGGAGAGTGGCTTCTCTGCTAACTCAGCAATATCAAATCTGCTTAGGTGTAGCAGAGATGAGGCATTTAGCCTGTTTAGTTCTCCACTCTCTCTCTCTCAACAACAAAGTTGTGAGAAGAATCTTCAAACCTCCACTGGATAATCCTCTTTCTAGGCACAAGGGATTGACTTGATACCTTGTCCCTTTTCTTCGTATCCAGCAGAGTCACCAGCCTTCTCCTTAGCTTCTTCTCTTCTTCATTTAGTGATTCTGAGTTGAGGGCAAAGAGCTTTGAAGCTTGGTCCAATGTTCCTCTGGGCAGATCAAGAAATTGATCTCTAGTGAGGGAACATGAGGATCCATCAACATAAGTCAGTTTGACAGACTCCTCCTCACAAGAGATATCGCACAGGGTTGTACAGTTGATGAGCTTTGTCTTGATTGCCTTGAACTCCTCTAAGGAGAGATGTTTGGAAGGCTAAGGGGATGGTTTGGGAGGTTGTTGGGTAGGTTGTGGTGTTTGGGTTCTGGCAAGTGTTTTGGGTTGGAGGATGGGTAGTTTAGGTGGTTGAGGTGAGGAAGTTGGTAAGGTTGATGATGTAGGTTCAGGGATGTAAGGCTCAAAGGTTGGTTAAGTCTTGATGGGGAATGGAAAAGGAATTGGTTCAGGATGTGGTTGGGTTTGAGGTTGGGGTTGAATGGTTGGTTTGAAGATCATCCCCTGTCCCCTTCTATACATCTCCTTCCTCTTCCTCGAGCAAATGTTAGCTAGAGAGTCTTCTCAAACATAGGACCCACCTGCGTGCCAGAGAAGCCATGAGCCCGGAGATAGTCTTTCATCCAAGCCTTTTCATCTATCTTTCTGGCTGTATCCTTCTTCTTCTTCAATCTCAGCTTCTCCTTAGCAGCTTTCTTTCTCTCCTTCTCCATTTGATCTTGCTCTTTGTTGAAGAGCCATAAGGTCGTATCTTTGTCATGTGGAGATAGTTCTTTTAAAGAGAAACCCCTGGAGGTTAGGAAAGTTATCCTTTCCCTCCTAAGCTGTTGATCAGCTTCTCTTTTCTCCTTCTCCCTTTCTTCCTCTAAGGCCAACCTTGTTGCTTTTCCCTTTTGCTAAATTTGCAGCAAAGTTGCATTTTCTATCTCAACTAACTCCTCTAATGGTAGCAGGAGTACATCTTCATTCACAGCTCCTAATTTGACAACTCTGTCAATGATTTCCACTCTTTTTCTGTTGTTGACAACCTCCTGTTTGGCTGCAGCTGCTTTGCTACTAGCAGCTAGCAAATTCCTAGTTTGAAGTCTACCTTTTCTCTTGAGCTTCTCTAACCTTGCATCCTCCTGAAGCTCTTCCTCAGTCATCTTCCTCTTTCCCTTGACATCTTCGGAAGTGCTATACTTTGGGGGTTCTTGGATGGAAGGTTCAGGTTGAGTGGTGGTAATGGGAGCTGGAGTCAATGATGGTGTTTGAGCTAGGGGTTGGGTGAGAAAATCCTCCCTATTAACCTCAGATGCAAGTTCTAGGATTGCATCTGTGACTATTAGATCATCGGATAAAGAGAATAGTCCTTCCGCAGCTATAATCTCAGCTTCGAAAGATTGAAGTTGTTCTTCCAAAGCTTTGACTTGTTCTTCGGAAGTTTGTGAGAATGCACTCTCTGTCCCAACTATCTCAGTTGCTGGGCCATCAGTCCTTGTTTCCCTTTCGAAATTAATCTAAGGTTTCACTTGGACCTTAGGATGACCAACTCCCTCGACGGTAGTAAAAGGTGCATTCAACCTCTGAAGCTCTTAAGCTCCAAAGTAGATCACAGACAAGTCAGGACTTGGGTGTTTAATATAAGATTCCATCAAGAACTTGTTAAAGAACCTATTGAGATCTTGGAGCATCCTTTGGTCCACTTGAATTACAACTGGAGAAGGCTTAGAAAAAACTAAAGCTTGTTGAATGGGGTATCTTTAACTTAAGGAAGTGAGAGCTTGACTCTGTGGTTCCACTTGTCTTTGTCTTTGTCCCTGAACACTCTCCCCTTTTTGGTAGCATCATCTTGAGAGCTTGATGAGCTAGAGGAAGAGGTCAATGAGACCTGAATTGGTACATGCCGAACAGACCTCTCAATCTGTTTCTTAGCTAGTTTGGCCTTGAGATTTTCAATCTCAAGTTGCTGAGTGGCAGACCTATCCTCTAAAGTCCTAACCTTAGATTCAAGGTTTGAGACTTTAGAAAGTAGGTCTTGAATAGTGAGTTGCATTCTTCCCTCATCTTCTTTTAAAGAATCACGGGGAGATGAGGTAACATACCTAGTATGTTCATCCTCACCACCAGATGTGGTTTCTTGGCACCCTGGTTTCCCTTGCTCAATGATGTCTCTTTCAGAGTCATCAAAGGGCATGGTTGTCGTAGATTCAGTCTCAGTGATGTTACCACTGTCCTGAAGGTCCATTAAGGCTCCTTCAGTAGTGACAGCTGAATCTACATGAGTCCCCTCCATATAAGTGGGACTCACCTCAGTAAAGGCTTGCTAATGGGGGCTAGAGATAAGAGGTCTCTCTAGGCTCTGTTGATCCTTGAGAGGGTGTTTTGGATCAACTTCATTGCCCTGAAGAGACATAATCTCTTCATCAGTTCCTATTAATAGGTCAGTAAAGGATATAGAGGTTAAGCCTAATGACCCGGAACCTTGGTCAATGTCTAATGACATTAAGCCTATGGTGGGGCTGTCCCTTTTTGGCTGCTCAGGGGAGTATAAAGACTCACCCTGAGGGTTTACAGCTTGAGTTTTGGGCTCAGGGGTTTGAGACTGAGGAGACTCAATACCCATATTGAGGTCAATTGTGAAGGATGGTGAGACCTCAGACTAAGTGGGAGCCCATTGTTCCACTCTAGTCTATTTGGATTAAACAGTAGGAGCTTGTTCAATCAGAGAAGATTGAACAAGGGTTCGTTTGGTCGTCTTTGGTATGTGATAGTGATGGGGTGAGAAGGCAAATTTGGCAATGTGAGGGTAGTCGCTGGTTTGGGTTCATCACCTGTGGGGTTGACAGGGATGTCACCAGGATCCATTAGCTCAGTCATACATGGAAGAAGTGCAGTATGTCTTCCGGTTAAATTGGTGGACACTCTCTTTAAAATCTTGAAGATGGTCGGCCTCATTTGAGGGACAGTCAGAGCAGCTGCACAGACAAGCTGACTCTGGTCCAGCTCACAGTTGATTATGTGCTAAAGGAACCTGGGATACATGAAGAATGTGTCCCGTTGGAGGTTCCCTATAAGATTAGTCAGCACAAACCTTGAATAATTAAAGCGGTGGCTTCTCACCAATCCATGAACTAGGCACCCTAGTTCATATGGGATTTGATCCCATCCTCCAAATTTGTTTGACAAGCAATGGAGAACAACATGCAGCAGGAGCTTCCAGTTGTAAGAGAAGTTAAACTTGTAGACTATAGACCTGCTTACATCTCCACCATATCCCATTTGGATATAGGTGTTGTCCAAATCTGTCTTGGGAAACTCTGTAGGAGCGCCCTCATCATGAAGCTCCAGATGCTCCCTGATGAGTTGTTCGGAAATGACCAACTCCTAGCCATAAATGCTCAACCTTATTACCCGAACCCCATTTAGGGTTTCAGTCTGACCATTGGCCCAAAATTTAGCCATGTGATTTGAGTAAACAGTAGGGTTAATAGTCAAAGCGGTGTAATAAGACGATTGAGTAAGAAAAGAAATGATATCAGAGAAGTTAGCATCCCTTGAAGAATCAAGGAGTGCGACTTGGTTGTGCTGAGGGTTAAGTGCCATTTGAGAAAGTTGCAGGAAGATGAGTTCGAAATTGGGTAAATTGGAGACGAAGAAAGCTTTTAGGGCAGTAAATTTGGTAAAAAGATAAAAGTGATTAGTCGGGGTTATTTAAATGGGTGAAATGGCAGTTTAGGGGGTTTGGATAAGGTGACGGGATATTTCAGTGGATGATGTGACAGGGACGGTAAGGTTTAGTCCATTTAAATAATCTGACATCATTAACAAAATCATTACTTTGTACAGAGTGGGGCCTAAAAGATTTCCGTTACACAGTAAAGTCATTCCTCTTAGCATAAAGCATTTCCAAAGGTAATATTCTTTCGAAGGCAATTTTACTTCCGAAGGTAAAGCTCTTACTTCCGAGAGTAAATATTGCTTTTCGAATGGAGAGGTTTATAAGCTTTGGAAGTAGATCTGATATGGAATCAATCGCTTCTAGCGAGACTATAAACTCTTCTGAGAAGAAAATTATCCTTGGAGGAATTTGCTTCGGAAGATATGTAAAACATCTTCCGAGGGTTAATTCCTCTTCGGAAGAATTTATACTTACTGAAAATTTCATAGAAGGAACTTTTGTAACAGGGCTTAGATTGTTTTGACACAAGACTTTACACATTAAAAAGGTTTTCAAATGAGATAGACTAATCAATATTTATCATCCCAATAGCTGTAATGAGATACTTGAATCTTTGTTCATCAAAACCTTTGGTGAACAAGTCAGCATATTGTTCATTTGAGTCAACTTTGATTAGCTTAATTAGACTTTTCTCATGAATATCTCTAATGAAATGATACCTGATATCAATGTGCTTTGTCTTGGAGTGCTTCACAAGATTTTAAGTAATGGAGATAGCACTGTTGTTGTCAATGTGGATAGGAGTGCTCATGAAGTTGAATCCGTAGTCTATCATCTGGTTCTGAATCCACAGCAGCTGAGCATAGCAACTAGCAGCAACAATATATTCGGCTTCAGCAGTTGATGTTGAGACACAGGATTGCTTCTTGCATTGCCATGAGATGATCCTTCCACCAAGAAATTGACATCCACCTGATGTTGATTTCTTGTTGATATTGCAGCCACCATAGTCACTGTCAGAGTAGCCATAGAGATTGAAATTGTTGTTCCTTGGATAATAGAGACCTAATTTAGGTGCTCCTTTGAGGTATCTGAGGATTCTCTTGGCAGCAACTAGATGAGACACCTTTGGAGCAGCCTGATATCTTGCACAAATGCAAGTTGCAAACATGATATCAGGTCTACTTGCTGTGAGATACATCAGAGAACCAATAATTGCCTTAAACTGATGATCAGTATCCTCCCCCTCAGAGTCAGGATAAAGATTATGGTTTCAGGGTATAGGTGTTTTTGCTGGCATACAATATTTCATGTCAAATCTCTCTAAGATTTCATTGACATACTTAGATTGATTGATGAAAAACCCTTCCTTCATTTGCTTCATCTAAATTCCAAGGAAAAAGTCTATTTTTCTAATCGAACTCATCTCAAACTTCTTCTTCATAATGCTCTCAAAGTCTTTACACATTTGGTCATTTGAGAAACCAAATATGATGTCATCAACCTAGACCTAAACGAGCAAGATGTCCTTTCCAGACTTCCTTATGAAAAGAGTCTTAGAAATGGTACCTCTAGTGTAATCATTCTTTAGGAGAAACTGAGACAATGTCTCATACCACAGCCTAGGTGCTTGGTGCAGCCCATATAGAGCTTTATCCAATTTGCACACATAGTTGGGGTGTTGTGGTTCTTCAAATCCTGGAGGCTTGCACACATAGACTTCCCTATCTATATCCACATATAGAAAGGCACACTTGACATCAAGCTCGTAGACAGTGAAATTCTTGGATGCAGCATAAGCAAGGAAGATTCTAACTGCCTCAAGTCTTGCAACAGGTGCAAAGACATCAATATAATCGATTTCCTCCTCTTGAGTGTATCCTTGAACCACCAGTCTTCCCTTGTTCTTGATGATTAAGCCTTTATCATCTCTCTTGTTTCTGAAAACCCATTTTGTGCCTATAGGTACTTGACCAGATGGTAGCGGACATAGGTTCCAAACCTTTTGTCTCTTGAATTGAAGCAGCTCCTCTTGCATTGATTCAACCCAGCTACTATCTTTCATGGCATCTTCTACCTTCTTGGGTTCCATCTGGGATAGAAAGCATGAGTACAAGCATGCATTCCCATTATGATTTTGTCATCTTGTTCTCACACCTTCAGAGACATCCCCTATGATGTTTTCAGCTGGATGAGTGTTGTGAATCCTGTTGGTCCATTTGCAGTACAAATAAGTTGTTGAATTGTTCAATATCAAATACAAACAATAGACAACTAAGACGAAGAAGATAGAGAACAATAACAAGTGAATCAAAGTAAGACAATGATGATCAATATACTCAATAATAACAAGGCACAATGATATTTCTGTGAAATAACTCCTTACAAAGGTTACTTGCAACAATGATAAACGATTAGGGTTTTGTAAGATTACCCAACAATGAAAATGATCAAATCTATATATAGCAGTCTTAGTTTCGCAGACAGTTTCACTGCCAGCGAAACTATACTGCCGAAACTATAGTTTCGCCCGACAGAAACAACAGTTTCGCCGGGTGAACTACAACAGGTGACTATGAGCGAAACTGTAATTTCGCTCATAGTTTCGCTGGACTACAAAACTAGATAAAATGAATTACATTAAAAATAACTAACATTAAACCTATTACAAAGTAATATAAACATAATCTAAACTAAACTAAGGTGAGTCCAACCTATACTTGATCTTCAATACTCCCCCTAGGTTGGATCTCACCGCCTTCAATTGCCTTGATTTGACTCGTCAGCTCCAGTCTCTTTTGCTGCTTCTGATGTATCTATATCTGTTCCTGCAACCTCTTCCCTGTGGTCTTAAGACGTAGATTCTCCCTGATCAACTCTGGTCTCCCCCGCTGCCTCTGATGTATCTTCTACAGCTCCTACAGCAATCTCCTTAGGAGCTTCAGCAAATGATTCACTCTGGTCAACTCCAGCTTCATTAGCTCCCTCGGGATGAGCAATCGCTTGCTCAAATTGTCTGGCCAAATCCTGGACATCCATGTTTAGCTCATCTTCAGCTCTTACTTTCTCAGCCATCTCTTTCACTTCAGCTTGCACTCCTCTTACTTTGTTAGCCACAGTCATAAACAGACTGGCTTCCTTTCTTGTCTCATCACCTACTCCTGCTTTGATATGATTTTCGCACAGAACTAGCAGGTCCTCATCAAAGAAACTAAATAGTTCCATGGGATCAAACACTCTAAATTCACCTCCATTCTTTATCCTGATCACCGCCTCCCCCGTGTTGTTATCGTAGAACCACTTCTCAAAGCCTTGTAACTGTTGGGGAGGGGATCTCCCAATCTGATCCTGTTCACTGTCTTAGAGGCTTTCACCCTTAGCATAATGTTGATACATGTATGTACCTAGATCAGGATATGAATGTAATAGATCTTGTTTGTCTGATACTGATGTATTGTTTGGAATGTTAATGAAATGATATTGGTTGTTTGTGATTTATAATGTTTAATATTTCATTAATGAGTCGATGTTGAATTGGTTAAATAGGTTTGTGATTGTTTGAATTGATACACATAATGTTATATTAATTAATACCTTCAAACTTAACACAATGAAGTTCTCATGCGAATGGCCCATGCGAATGGACCACACGCATGAATAACTTTATACGAATGACTCAGTCGCACGACTGAACCAGGAGACTGGATCAGTCGTATGATTGTAAGATAAGATTGACTCAGTCGCACGACTGAACAATCAGTCGTGCGGATGGATCAACCGCATGGTTCAATCGCACGACTGAACAATACTAATGGTTCAGTCGCACGAATGAACAACACTAACCTATAAATACAACCCAATTCGTGGAAAAACGAAAGCATTCATTCTATTTAGACTCCAGACGTACCCTAGCCGTCCAGAAGCCTCCAAGTTCATACTCCAAGTTCATAGAACGTTGTAGATCGATTCCTAATCGATTCTTAACGTTTGATTCAATACTTTATTGATTCTACGTGCGTTCTCACTGATTGGATCGCCAATCAAATAGGATTCCACACTATTTGGTTTGGTTTACACGTTAATCATTCGGTATTTCCTTCAAATACCAGGTCCTAACACATAATCTTCCCTCTTCCCGTCTCCCAGTCTTTATCCTTCTTGGATCTTCTCCTCTCGGCCTTCATAAATCCAAATGATTCAAAATTCTCATTTAGTCCATTCTTTATCTCCTTCTGAAGCAA
This sequence comes from Flaveria ramosissima, assembly GCA_025215565.1. Lineage (NCBI taxonomy): Eukaryota > Viridiplantae > Streptophyta > Magnoliopsida > Asterales > Asteraceae > Flaveria > Flaveria ramosissima. Next base: position 36,807,883 of record CM046029.1, on the reverse strand, counting down.
TGAAGCTCTTTCACTTAGATGAGCTTTTAGTAATGGCAGCGCCGCCAGCCTCCTCAGATCCCATTTGGGTAAGGTCTTGAAGGCCTTCCTCTTCTGCATGTAAGTTATACCTCCCCATCTAATCTTGATCATAAACATTTTGAGGCCGGGGTTGTAACACCGACTGATGATTTTCTTGTCAGCTTCTTTTTTGCTCAATCCTTCCATATATTGGAACAGAGGAGTCAGCTCTTCAGGCTCTTTTTCCTTGGCAAACAATTCATCTTTGGCCATTTCAAACACATCTCCATCCTTGTCTCCCTTCTTGGCAACATAGATTAGGGGCCTCTTATCAACCTCATAGTATTCTGGTTCTGAGTCATAATCAACCAGTTGCGCATCATCTTCTTCTTCCTTAATTAACCCCTTCCCTTTCTTAGCATCCTTTTCCACAGATTTCTCTCTTATCACCTCTTCACCCACCAAATCCTTTTCAAAATCAAAATGCATGTTAACGAATCCAGCTTCAAATATCTCCTTAACATTCTCCACATTTTCAGTTTCCTTCCTCATACTATAACATCCCACTTCTCCAGCTGCTGCACCAGATGTGCCCTCTCTTGCCCGGGAAGATGTACCCACATTTAAAAATAGGTACTGGGATGTATCAGTCAAATCATCTAACTCAGGTTGAGTTAGCTGATTGGGCTGGCCAGCTGCAGTCTTTAGGTCATTCACCTCCTCAAACAGTCTTTTAATCAGTTTGTTCTGATCTATCAGCATTCTGGTCATACCCTCAATCACTTTATCCTTCTGCCTTTCCCTCATTTCTTGATTGATGAGTTTTGTCTTAATCATGCTTAACTCATTGGCCATACAGGTGTTGAGGTTTCTAATCACATCCTCATCTAATCTGCCTCTCTCCTCTCTCCTTGTGGTCTCTTTAAATGATTGGTGCCTCTATTTAGTCCTTCTTTCAAACTCTCCCACATCAGCTTTCTTCTTTTACCTCCTTTCTTTCTCCACCCTTACCTCCTCAGCCATATCATGCACCTCCTCCTCAAAGTCATAATCCTTCTCTTTCGCATATCTTTATCTTTTCTCAGCAGCATCTGTCTATTGTGCCCTGGTCTCTTTAGCCCTTTTATTTTTAGACTTGTCCACCCTCCTGATACAACTTCATCTTTCTGGTGGATACATGTTCTCCCACAGATGAGTAATTCTTCCACTGAAGTCGTGACGGATGGCACAGCAGTCTGCGAAGATACGGGTGTTCATTTGCACCAGCCTTTTAACCTCCCCGTGTCTTGGCAAATTAGGAATTAGTCATCAAAAATCATCTGCAAAAATCTAGGATAATGCAGCCATTTATCCTTCTTCAGTGCCATCACATTCTCTGCCATACAGGCAAATATCAGTCTCGTAATAGTTGCCTTTCTTCCCTTGCAGCATAAACCATGGCTTTTGCCCAATCTAAGTTAAGCCCATCTAATCCACCTCTACGGTGATCTAAGCACATAATGAAGACGTGGGCTATATATCTCCATTCCTTAGAAAGGAAGGCCTTCTTAATCTCTTTCCTCGTCCCAAAAGGTGGTCCCTCATATCCCATCGATCTAAACGCTTCAAACACCTCCTAATTTGCCATAGTGACCTCCTCTCCTGTATCTCCATCTAACCTTAGCACCCTAGATACAACCTCAGCATTAATGATCACCTCATTCTCCATCACTCTGCCTACAATCCTCTGAGAGTTGCCTCTCGTATCATACTCCGCCGTTCGGCAGAAATCTCTGATATGTAAGTCGTATATGGTAGAAGAATGAGAGATCGCGTAGGCAATAGGAGATCTCTGCAGCCAACTAATACAGTCTCTAAATCCATCTGCTTTAGGGTGTGTGTCATCTAAGATAGCCGTAATGTTGTTCCTATCGTCAAACTTCAAATTCGCCATTAAACCTGAAAACTAGATGAAACACATTATAATAGTATATTAAATACTAATATTAAAGAAAAACAAGAAAAGGATTAAAATTAATCAAAAACCAAATTAATTTCGCTGGCCGAAACTGTAGTTTCGCGGGAAGAATTTTAGTTTTGGCAAGCGAAAGTATAGTTTCGTCAGCAGTTATTCATTAGTTTCGGCAAGACAGTGAAGTAGATTCGACTGGCTGAAAGTATAGTTTTGGCACAGCGAAACTGAGGTTTACACAGCGAAACTGTTAAGTTCGCTCGGACAACATAACATCACAGTTTCGCTGAAAAACCATGAACTTTCGTTCAGTTTCGCTAGACTATCGGTACTTTCGCAGTAAGAACTGCGAAGGTACCGAAGAGTCTCAATCGAATAGACCCACAATGTTATTGTTTAACTTCGATTAAGTTATAGTTCTGAGTTCGAAACTCACTTGCGAATAAGATAGAATGGTCAATCAAGAATCCAACACTCAGAAAATCAAAATCGCGCACCGAGGCGTCTGATAAACCCTAGACAACGTAAACCTTCGATTGTGCGAAAATGAGAAAGCAGTTTCGCGAATAGAGTTATATAGCCAATAGTTTCGCAAGCAGCGAAACTGTAGTTTCGCCAGGAAAAGCTACAATTTCGCCGGGCGAAACACTAGTCGAAATTGACTTTGCATAGCGTGAAAGAGCCGGCGAAGCTACAATTTCGCCAATGCGAAACTACCAGCGAAAGTATAATTTCGCTGTAAACCAAAAAACTTAAAAATTTTATTTTGATTCTCTTTCTTTAAAATAAGATAAAATAAAAGAAAAGGAAATACAAAATAAAAAAATAAAAAGAATTAAAATAAGGTAAACAAAATCAAAAGAAATTTGCCCCACGAGACCTCACCATTATCCACGATTAATAATTGTGTAATAAAGTTTGAACAATATAAAAGTATATGAACGAGAAGCTGAAAAGATCTTCTGGAGAATCAAAGTTTGGTAGGATTGCTGATATGCTCGTCCTTTTAAGCTTCTTTGTTTCAACAGATGCATCGCAGCTATTGTTATCATGTTTTGGTTTATGTTTAAAGAAAACATTGAATGACGCAATCCCCACAGACATTTGGCAAAGAAACTTATCCTGTCCTCATGATGTTTTGAAAAAATGACAAGCTTTGCATGAATCTCAAAAGCAACAGAGGTCATATTTCAAAAGAAGCAAAGCCCTTATAGACATCAAATGATGAGAGCTCCAGGTCTATACTTACGTATAACAGAGGAGTTGATCAATTGAGTTTTTCCAGATGATAACTTCAGGTTTATACTTACGTATAACAGAGAAGATTATCATATTGTGCCGATGAGAGCTCCAGATCAGTACTATCGTACATCAAAGGAGATCATCACTCCAGGTCAATGTTCACACATAGCAGAGGAGATAAGCACAAGATAGAATACAACAGGGAGCATCTTATATGCAAAGATGATAAAGCATATTGCTTTTTGACATAGATTGAAATGATTTGACACAAAGATACTTTAGATAGGAATAACTCAAAACAGAGGTATTTCGTTCTCAAGCCTTTTCGAACAAGGACTTGAAACTTTATGAAGGCCAAAGATGTCAAGGGGATTATTTGAGTCATCAAGTTTCTTGTTCTATTAATTCAGCTATAAGACAACTATTTACTTCGATTTCTGGCTGAACCTATCAAACATATCCCATACAATACTGTTAACCTCCTTTACATCGTCCAGACTTCTCATTTTATTCTACAAAGGAAAACAGGAAGAACTTTTAATATATACTCTCCCCCGAAATTTCTACACTTGAGAAAGATGTGGAAATTTCTCACTTTACCGTATATCACTATAATTTTATTATTATGATTATAATTTTTTTTATTTATTTATTTTATATATATTTTTATGTGAAAAATGATGAAAAATGAAGGAGTGGGCAGAACTAAAAGAAAAGAAAGAAAATATAAATAATTTGTACAGAACATAGATTTAAGGGAAATGGGTTTTAAAATGATATTAAACCTAACATAGAGATCAATTCATAAAAGCGAGGTTTATCAAATGTTTTAGTGAAAAGATCTGCTTTTGATTTTTGGTATCAATGGGAATAATATCAATAAAACCCTTTTCCTGAGCATCACGAATTGCATGAATCTGTGTCTTAATGTGCTTGGTTCGGGAATGATGAATAGCATTCTTGGAGATCCCAATGGCTGCTTCGTTGTCCCAGAACAACGGTGTATGGAGAAAGTTAATCCCATAGTCAATCATCTGGTGTTGGATCCAGAGTACTTGTAAACAGCAACAGGAGACATCAATGTATTCTGCTTCTCCCGTAGAGAGAGAAATAGTGGTTTGTTTCTTGCTTTGCCATGAAACCAGACAATTTCACAAGTATTGACACCCACCAGTAACTGACTTTCTGTTTAACCTGCAGCCATTAGAATCACTATCAGAATAGGCATGTAGGTCAAAATTCCTACCATAAGGATACCAAAGACCTAGACGAGAAGAGCCTTTAAGTTAACGAAAGATTCGTTTTACAGCTTTTTCATGAGACTCTTTCAGGGCAGATTGGTATCGAGCACAATATCCTACAGCAAAGGTGATGTCGGGACGACTTGCTGTAAGATACATAAGGGAACCGATCATAGATCTGTAGAGATGAGGATCAACAGGTTTCCCGTTCTCGCCAAGAGTGACGCACGTTTGAGCAGTAAATGGAGTCATTTCAGGAGAAGCGTCATCCATCTTGAATTTCTTCAACATCTCTTCAATATACTTCTCTTGATGAATGAGGATTCCTTCTAGCTTTTGTTCAACTTGCAGCCCAAGGAAAAAAGCACATTTCCCCCATCATGCTCATTTCGAAACGACTACGCATTACCTACTCAAACTCCTGACATAACTTTGGATTGGTGGAGCCAAAGATAATATCATCTACATCTTCTTGAATAAAGTCATATCGATGGTGCCACGAGAGAATCCATTGCTTAAGAGATATTGTGTTAGGGTCTAATACCAGATTCGATGTGCCTGATGAAGGCCATAAAGAGACTTGTCAAACTTATAAACTTTGTCAAGAAAATCGGGATCCTCAAAACCTGGTGGTTGACACACATATATCTCCTCGTCAATGTCTCCATAAAGGTAGGCACATTTGACATCCATCTGATAGACTTTGAACTGTTTATTAGCGGCATGACCTAGAAAAATTATTATGGCTTCAAGACGGACGACAAGAGCAAAAACTTTGGTATAGTCTATCCCTTCTTCTTGAGCAAATCCTTGCACCACCAATATTGATTTGTTCCGCACCACAATGCCATGGTCATCGGGTTTGTTCTTAAAAACCCATTTCATGCCAATTGGGCATTTGTTTAGTGGAAGATCGACCAGAGTCCACACTTTGAGTTTTCTGAATTGTTGTACCTCTAATTGCATTGATTCAACCCAGCAAGGGTCCTGGAGAGCTGCATGAATGTTTTTTGGAACGATTTGGGATATAAAACATGAGAAGAGACAAATGTTAATCAATCTGGATTGACTCTGTGTCCATACTCCATCGGTGATAGATCCAATGATGTTATCATGAGGATGATCTTTCAAGGTTTAGAAATCAGTGGGTATAGGCAGGGTGTTTGGAGATGGTTGGCTGATAGATTGTTTATGGGTAGATGAAGGTGAGAGGGATGGTTGTGATGAGGTAGATGTTGGTGATGAAGGAAGAGATGCAGAAACAGGTGGAGGTGGAAGGTCAAATGATGATGAAAACGTTGCAATATCAACTGACGTGGCATCATTTGCAGATGAGGTAGAATAGGCTTGAGGAATGACAGGTAATGGAGTTGGAGGAATGATGTTTGTTTGAACATTGGAGATGGACGCATCATCGTCAAAGACAGGAAGATTAAATGAGTTAAACACCGTATTGGAGTCAAAGAACCATGCTGGTTCAGATCGAACATCAGAGGAATTAGATTCCTGCCAATCAACATAGAACGACTCTTGGACAATACGTGTTCTCTTGTTATATACCCGATAAGCCTTTTGAGAAGAAGAATAGCCGACAAAGTAACATTCATCAGACACAGCACCGAATTTCGTCTTCTGTGCTTGAGTATTCAATAAAGTATAGGAGTAGCCAAATGGTCGAAAGAAATCAATTAAAGGCTTTCTCTTATGAAAAAGTTCATAAGGAGTCTTCATTTTGTCCTTGACTATCAACATCCTGTTTAGAACGTATGAAGCACAGTTTACCGCCTCTGCCCAAAAGATAATGGGTAAGGAGGATTCAATCAGCATCGTACAAGCAGCTTCAATAATGGTGTGATTCTTTCGTTCACCTACTCCGTTCTGTTGAGGGGTCCTTGCAGCATTGAATTGTCGTAAAATTCCCTTAGCAGCACAGAACGAATCAAAGATATGATTTCTAAATTTGGTACCTTTGTCATTTCTGATTGCCATAATTTTTCTCTTGCTTATAGACTCGATTGAAATAATTAGCTTCTGCAGCTCCTCAGTAGCTCTCCCTTGTGAGCAAGAAATCTCACCCAAGAGTACCTGGAAAAATCATCTATTATAACAAGACAGAAAGATTTTTTAGCAATTGATTTAACACTGATTGGGCCAAACAAATCGGTGTGTAACAACTCGAGGGGAATAGATATGCTATTTTTGAGTTTTGGCTTGTGTGGATTCTTATGTTGTTTACCCTTGGCACATGTGATAGGATCGGATCAATTAGATTTGAATTTTGCAGCGGAATATAACACAATAAGATCGAATTCAAGCAAGAAAGTAATGAATATGCAAACACTCAATCACAATTATAAAGAGAGAATATTCCTGTTAAAGGAATGTTTTCATTCACGCGTAATGCTTCGGTTAGAATACAGCTAGGTCAACATCCCTTAAATAGAGGAATGTGACGTCTGCTGATGTCACTTGATAGTGACATCTAACAGAATTATACAAAACAACTGAAATAATGCAAACTACTGAGATGTTCTCAACAACTGATCACATCTCAGAGAATGCTAAGTACAAATACATAAAACTACTGACTTAAAACTACTGAAACAATAAACTACTGAAAAGTAAAATTACAAGTACTGAAAAGTAAAACCATCACAACTACTGAAGTTAACAACTTCAGCTGTTGTGACAACTACTGATCACTCTAGTCTTCAGTCTTTGTCTTCAGTACTTCACTTTCAGACTTTGTCTTCAGTTCTTTACTTTCAGACTTTGTATTCAGACCTTTGTAATCAGCTGATATCTTCAGCTGTTGTGATCTTCTTCAGCAGTTGTAATGTCTGTGGGACTTAGAGGTTTTTCTGATCAGGCTCATTGGTTCTTTTGGTCCAACAAACTCCCCCTGAACCAATGCAGCCAAAACCTCTAACTTTATTGATGATCCCACTTATTCTTTGGCAGAAATACTCTCTTGATTAGCTTCAGAGGTAAACAAATAAGCATAGGCTGGGAAAAGGTTTCTAATCTTTTGATTGGCTAAGTATGGAAGGGAACTCTGTCTTGGGGAAACTGGACACAGAGTCTTGTCCCAACCATGAAACCTATTTCCCATTGATGAGTCTGTAGGACTCCCTTGCATAGGCCTCAAGGAGAACAACTTGTTCCTCCTTAGTGAGTTCTTCTGCTTCTCCCTCAAAGAAGAATTCAGGCCCATAGTATTCAGACAAATACCTTATTGTCTTCCCATTCTTCAACTCAACAGTTGTTATCTCTCTGTAAGCAAATTCATCTGGATGAGAGCCTTCAAGCAGCAACTGGAGTTCACTCTTTTGAAGATCTTTAAGTCTTTTATATAACAACCCCTTCTTGATCATTTTGTTCTCAAGAATAGACATAGGGGTTGATTTTGAGGTGTGTGCTCTCTTGAATTCTTCAATAATTTCCCAAGGTGAGACTACCATGGCCAACATAATTGCAGCATTCAAAGTCTTTCTTACTTGGCCATGATATCTACTTGGTAAGTTTTTCTTGTGTATTCTGGAACTTACCCTGGGGTCTGGCCAAATCCTCACTCTTTCTCTTTGATGTTGAAAAGTATGTCTAACAGTGTATAGCCTCTAGCTTGTTTCTTCATTGCTTGAATGGATGAGGACTGAGGGAAGTCCTTGTCAACCATTTTAAGAAATTGCTCATCATGCTGCTTCTGCTGTTCTTCTTCTTCAATCTTGACTTTAACCATTTGCCTTTGAGTTTCAGGAGTTATAGTTTGTGATTGACTCCTAGGCTTAAGTTTCTTCCTTTCAAGAATAGCAGATATTGGCAGATTATCCTCTTCATCCTCTTCTTCTTCTTCTTCCATCCTCAGCAGCCTTCTTTTTCTTTTAGGTGCATCACTGGTGGTAGATTGAATGGGTTTCTTAGGTAAAGGGGTTGGTTTAGAGGGTTGTGAGGTTGATTGTTTTGAGGATTGTGAGGGTAATTGTTTTGGAGGTTGAGAGGTTGGTTGTTTTGAAGGTTTTGAGATTGGTTGTTTTGGTTGTGAGGTTGGCTTTGAAGGTTGTTTTGGTAAAGGAGATTTTAAGGGCTGCTCTATCATTTTGTTGGTGAGGGTGGCTTTGGATAGCTTAGCCATGTCAGATCTCTTCCCAGCACCAGCTTCATCCAGAGCTTCAATGATTAAGCCTTTGTTGAAGCTTTCAGATGAGCATATTTTGGTGGTTATCTCCAAAATGCTATCTCTGGACCATGACTTGATCTCAATGATAGGTCTTCCCAAGTGTTTGGATAGGAATCTGATCATAGCCTCCAATCTCTCCCTTTCTTCTTCATTGCAGCTTGCCCATCGATTCTCAATCTCCTGAATCTCAAGTCTTCTGATCTCTGAATCAAGTTTGGCAGTATCAAATCCTTGCCTGAAGAGCTGATCAATGATCCTGTCCATGGATCTGCTATGTTGCTCATCAGCTTCTTTGATCATCTCATCCAATCTTTTCTCATCCTCAGTTTGTTCACCAACACTCTTCTTTCTTTTGTAGGTAATGATCTCTTTGCCTTTATTTTCCTCCTTAGCTTCTTCCTCTTCAACTCTTTTCCTTTTATCATCTTTCACTGACTTAGACTCCCCCTTTTTGGTTGCATTGGGTCAGGGGTTTGAATGTCAGAAAGTTTGTGTGACACAGCATCATCCACAAGGACTTTTAGATCTGAGGAAATCCTCTCATCAATGGTTTGATGGACAATAGATGTGATGATGGGAGTGATGAGAGGTAAGGAAGATTTGAAAACAGCAGCCATTTGCTCAGAGGGGTTCTCTCCCTGAGAAATGGTGCCTGAAACAGAGGTTGGTGGCTTAGTTGATTTGAGTGGCTCAGTGTTTGGTAAAGCTTCAACAGAAGCTGCCATCTGTGGGTTAATTGGGGCAGATGGACTTGATTCCTGAGACATGTTGGTAAGCAGTTCTTTTAATCTGCAAACCTCAGTCTCAAGAATGGTGTTTTGGGCTAAGACTTCAAAGAAAAAGCCCAGGTCATCATCAGTATAAGCTGAATCAGCTGACCTCCTGAGTGAATCAGGATGAACATGTGCTGAGTGTAAATCAGTAATCACATGTGCCCCTTTGTCTTGGAACTGGGGACTTCCTGCCTCAGGAGCAAGTCCTTCATTGGCAGTTGCCTCTGGTGAGGTCTTAGAGATGATACCTGCTTCATCCTGTTCATGTGTTGAAACAGGGGAAGAGGTAGCCTCACCAGATGTTCTAGTCTCCACATCTACACTAGGAGATTGAACTTTAGAATCCCTATGCTGTGGGTTGTCAACTACATTTTGGTCCTCTCCCTCAGCTGTTGAGGTTTTCCAAGTGGTAACAGGTTTCTGGGGAGGGGTAGAGGAATGTAGTTGAGTCAGCACTTGTGCAATGACTGCAGTTGGGCTTGTAGGGGTGGTATCAGTGGGAGATGGAGGTGAAAAGGTTTGCACCTGGGGAGAGTGGTGCTCTTCAATGGCAATCTTCTCAAGTGAGATAGATTCCAGTAATGTGGTTTCCCCAATGTTGGTTGCATCAGGATCCTGTTGAGAGGATACCTGAGCGGTTTCAGCTGGTGGAGTCATTGAAACTACAAGGGGATTACCAGTAGTTTCATCCTGCGTTTGTGCTGCAGGGGCATCATCAGGGGACTCAACTCCCTGAGTAGCCTTTTTGGTTTTCTTTGGTTTTGGTTTGGAGGGGACTTTAGATTTGGAGGTGGAGGCTGTGGGTTCCCTCTGCTTGGGTTTGAGCAGTTTGGCAGCCTCTTTGAGTTGTGGGTTTGAGTTGTGCCTGGAGTATACCTCTGGCAAACCACCAGAGCAGGGACTCCAAGGCCAACAAGGCCATCAGATTTTAATTGATTTAAAATTATAGCCATAAGAAACCTTGGATATAATATCCATCTATTTGCCACAGGTTTCATTGCCAAATCTTTCAATTCCAAAAAGATAATTTCAGAAAAATTTAGATTTTGATGTTCAAGGATAGAGTATAATACCTGTTGCCATCTGGAGGACATTTGATCCCATGAGGATGTTTTGGGAGCAAGACAGACATTGATCATGTGGAAAATGAGTCGCTCAGCATCATGAAAGTGCTTCTTCAGAATGGTAGTAGCACTTAGGTCACCCTCATAACCATGATTAGCAAAAGATAGATCAATGGTGCCTTTGGGGTATTTGGTGGGATAGGTGGCATCATTCAGGTCTAGGGTTTGACGAATGATCTCAGGAGTGATGACCACCCGTTTCTGGTTGACAAACGACTGGAGAGTGATGGTGTCATCATTCTCAGCAGTATGAACAGTGACGTTTGTCCAGAATTGGCACAGGGTATCGGGGTAGATGGTAGGATTTAAGAGAAAGGCTGTGCGGTATTGGGAATCAACCATCAAATCTAGCAGCATCAAACTTGTTCCAAAAGGGTGATTTGGTAAGGTGAGCGACACAGTTGTGTCGAGGTTTGATTTGCATGGTCGCCATTAATGGAAGATGAACGTTTGGAAAGTGGGTTATGAAAAGTTTGAAGTTAGGGTTAGGTATATATAGGTTATGAAACGGCTGAGAGAAAACAACTGAAAGTGTTGGTGTTAGTCATCAGGTGTTAGAAAACAACTGAAGACATGGTTTTAACTTTCAGATGTTGTAAACAACTGAAGACTTGGTGTTGGTCATCAGTAGTTGTAAAACTACTGAAGACTTGGTTTTGGCTTCAGTTGTTTGGAAATGAAACAGTAGTTGTCGTCAATTCACAAAGTTCAGCTGTTTCAATGACCTTAACACTTACTCATCAGATCATCTGATTTTCAGATGTTTCATTGGTCATCAGTACTTATTTATTATAAAAGACATCAGTAGTTTGAACTACATCAGTACTTTCTAACAAATGAAGTACTTCAGTACTTTTAAGTAATTTAGTCTTCAGTAGTTGTAAAACTACTGAAGATAAAATGACTTATCAGCACTTATTTTTGACAAAAGTATACTAATGCTCATCAGTATTTATTGACTAAGAGCATCAGTAGTTGTCAAATTATTCTAGTTGCAGCATACCAAGCCTGAGTACAAGATTATGAAAAGTTGCACTATCCAAAGGCTTAGTAAATATATCTGCAAGCTCATCAGCACTAGGCACAAACTTTGGATCAATCAGACCTTTTTCATAGCAATCCCTGATGAAATGATGTCTGATCTCAATATGTTTGGTCCTAGAATGCTGGACAGGATTCTTAACAATACAAAGAGCTGAAGCACTATCCATTAATAATGGAGTCTTAGTCTCTGTAATGTCATAATCCAATAACTGATTTTGAAGCCAGAGTACCTGAGATGTACAGCTTGCAGCTGCAATATACTCTGCTTCAGCTGTGGATGTAGCAACTGAAGTTTGTTTCTTACTCTGCCAAGAAACCAAACAGTTGCCTAGAAATTGGCATCCACCAGAAGTTGATTTTCTGGTTAACTTACACCCTGCATAGTCACTATCAGAGAAAGCAACCAATTTACAAGAGTGCCCAGTGGAATACCATAGTCCTAGAGATTGAGTTCCTTGCAAATATCTAAAGATCCTCTTGACTGCAATCATATGGGAATCCTTAGGAGCAGCCTGAAATCTAGCACAGACACAAGTTGCAAACATAATATCTGGTCTAGAAGCTGTTAGGTACATCAAGGAACCAATCATACATCTGTAAAGAGTTTCATCAACTGCTTTACCTTTTTGATCAGCATCCAGTTGTGTGGTGCTGCACATGGGAGTAGAACAGGGTTTACAGTTTTGTAAATCAAACTTGGTTAACAAATCTTTTGTGTATTTTGACTGATGAATGAAAGTTCCATCAGTCAGTTGTTTGATTTGCAAACCCAGAAAGAACTGTAATTCTCCCATTGCACTCATTTCAAACTTTTGTTGCATCAATTTTGTAAATGCATCACACAACTGTGGATCAGATGATGCAAAAATAATGTCATCAACATAAATTTGAACAAGGAGCTTATGCATGCCTGCTTTCTTTATGAACAAAGTTTTATCTATGGAGCCTCTAGTGAAATTATTTTGAAGAAGAAAGTTAGATAATGTTTCATACCAGGCTCTGGGTGCTTGTTTCAACCCATAAAGAGCCTTATCAAGCTTATACACCCAATCAGGGTGTTTATGATCTTCAAAACCTGGTGGTTGACACACATAAACTTCTTCTTTTATTTTACCATATAAAAATGCACTTTTGACATCCATTTGAAAAACTTTAAGGTTATGAAAAGCAGCATAAGCTAAAAAAATCTAATTGCCTCCAGTCTGGCTACAGGGGCAAAGGTTTCATCATAATCAATACCTTCTTCTTGTGAAAACCCCTGTACAACCAGTCTGGCCTTGTTCTTGACAATTTGGCCTTTTTCATCAGTTTTATTCCTAAACACCCATTTAGTGCCTATTGCACACTTACCTTGGGGTAGAGGAACCAGTTCCCACACTTGCTGTTTTTGAAATTGAAGAAGCTCAAGCTGCATGGCTTCAACCCATCCATTGTCCCTTAAGGCCACATGATAATTCTTTGGCTCTTGCTGACTGATGAAGAGAGCATAGAGACAGAAATTGGACAATTGACTTCTTGTTGAAACACCAGCATTAATGTCACCAATGATCTGGGACATGGGATGATTCTTCAATTCTTGATATGCAATAATATCTGTGCAAGTGTTTGTAGGAGATTCAGCAGCAACAGATGTTGATTCAGACTCTTGAAACCTAGACTGAGATGGCAGTTCAAATGAAGTAGAGGATTCAGAGATTTCATCAGCATTTGTTGTGGATGGAGCTGCTGAGGCTACAGGAACATCAAGTGTAGTAGAAACAGGCAGATGATCACTACAACTTGCATTTGTATCATCAGATGGAGAGGATGGAACTTCAGAAACAACAACAGGTGGAGGCTGATATGGAACATATTGCAGTATGTCCAAGTCAAACATCTCAACAGGGTTTTGAGGAATCTTGTCTTTTGGAGATTCATTAAACTTGACATGCAAAGTTTCTTCAACAATCTTTGTTCTGCAATTGAAAACTCTGTATGCCTTGCAAGTAGATGAATACCCAACAAAATACCCTGCATCCACCTTAGATTCAAACTTCTGAAGTATATTCTTTGTGTTAAGAATATAACATGGACACCCAAATGCTCTAAAGAATGAAATCAAAGGAGCCAAATGATGTAAGAGCTCATAAGGAGTCTTCATCAACCTCTGATTCACTAATACTCTATTCTGAACATAGCAAGCTGTGTTGACAGCTTCAGCCCAAAAGGTTAGTGGCAAACCTGAGTCAGCCAACATTGTCCTTGCGGCTTCAATAAGGGTCCTGTTCTTTCTCTCCACCACTCCATTTTGCTCTGGAGTTCTTTGAATACTATATTGTCTTTTGATTCCCTTAGACAAATAGAATTCATCAAGAGTGTGATTCCTAAACTCTGTCCCATTATCACTTCTCACACATTTGACTGGAAGTGAATGCTGCTTTTCCACATGTAACACAAAATAGATGATACTTTGAGCAGCCTCATCCTTGGAATGCAAGAAGAAAGTCCATACATATCTGGAATAATCATCCACAATTACCAGACAGTACTTTTTCTTTGCCATGCTCATTACTCTCACAGGACCAAAGAGATCCATATGCAGTAATTGCAAGCAGGCAGTGGACTTAGGTTCTTCTATAGGAGGGAATGAAGCTTTGTGTTGCTTTCCTTTTAAGCAAGCTGGACAGTTATCATCACACTTGAACTCCTTCAATGGAAACCTCTCACTAAACCATGATGAATGAGCTGATTCATGTTCTTAAGATTTGACCAAGCCTTCTATGCCATAGTTCAGATTCTTGAGGAGAGGCTTTGGAGAACAGACATGGATGGCCTTTTAGATCAATTTTCTTTGATAGATCTAAAGCATATACTCTTCCAATCCTGTTGGCTTCAGGAGAGTATATTCATCCAATATCTTGTCAATCTTGTGCAAAACTTTGGAAGACAGAATCCTACAGTTTTGACTTGTGAAAAGTGCAACATGCCCTTTATCACACATTTGACTGACACTCAAAAGATTGTATTTGAGGTTCTCCACATGGTTAACATCATCAAATCTTATCTCCCCATTTGAGACAAAACCCTTCCCAATGATGTAACCCTTGGCATCATTTCCAAAAGAAACAAATCCCTTCTTCCTTTGGGAATAGTCATGAAGAAGAGAGCTGCTCCCTGTCATATGCATGGATCCTCCACTGTCCACATACCAGATGCTTCTTTGGCATGTTGAAGAACCCTGCATTTATCACAAACATTAGTTAGCCTTTGAGACCCAAACCTTTTTGGTTTTGGGTCTGTTTTCATCATCAGATGTTAAACTAACAGATTGTGCATGATTAACAGCTTTTGAAGATGTAGATGGTGCTGAAAAGGATTCCTTGGATTTTGGCTTAGGTGTCCTTTTCAGTGGTTTAATCACAGAAAGATCTAATTGGTTAACTCTCCCCAATAGATGTTGAACCATCATCACAAGTTGTGTCTGATTGGTTGTCAGAGTTTTCAAATCAGTTGACACATCAGTACTTGTAGATGATTTGTTCTTGTGATTCACTACATCCTTCTTTTGAAAAGACACAGACTTAGTCTGAGTTTTTAATATTCCCTGAGGAATAATTTCAGCTGTTGTTTGACAAACCCCTTCCTTCTTTATGACTTTTTGAGAAAGCTTAGGTTTATCAGAATGAGATGATTGTGGTACAAACTTGGTTTGAAATTCATTTTCATTTTATGCATTTCCTTCTTAATGATTTTCTCTTTATTGAATTTTAAACCCTTGTTATACCAGCATTCATCAGTAAGATGATTGAACAAACCACATATTTCACATGGCTTTCTTTTCATCTTTTCTGGATCAACTGCTGAAGTTGATGAAACTACTGAAGCTTTGTTCTTCAGTACTTTCTTCCTTTCAGTACTTTTGGGAAGGACTGAAGGATTTTCAACAACTGAAGATTTCTTCTTCAGAGGTTTTCTATCAGTACTTTTTAGAATCCTGATAGATTCTTCAGCAGTTGTCAAGAAATGTTGTTTTCCTCTGATTTGAAATGCTCTTCAGGTGTTGTGTTTTGCCCTTCAGTACTTTGAGTACCTTGTGGAACAACACCTGAATTTCTCAGCCTCTTCTTGATCAAGTGTTTCGAAGCAGTGGGATCATCAGTAATTTGATTAACTGAGGTACTCACACTATCTTCATCCTCAGATTTTGAATTATCATTTGAGGATGAAACACCTGATGATGTGGTTTGGGAATGACAGTCAACCTCAGATTTTACTTCTAACTTGGGAGTAAAATCTGTGGGAGGTATGGTATGATTATACCCAATCCCAAACTTCACATTGGAAGCAGTTTGCTTACTGAGAAGCATTTCAAATCCCTTGCATGATGTTACCCAGCGTTCACAATCAACTTGGGTAGCTGCAAGTGTTTCTTTGAGATTCTTGTGATTTTCTAGAATGACCTCTACCTTTGCTTTTCATCAGTAATTTGACACTTAAGTTTATAAATCTCCTCATCCTTCTCTTTTAAAACAGACTCAAACTCAGCTTTTTTTTTGGAAATTGCTTTTTCTAGGTCAAGGTTTTGATTAATTAAAGCTACATTTGCTTCCCTAATAGAAACAAAAGCAGCTATGCATGATTCAGAACATAACTTGGCCTTAGCCTCAGAAGATACCTGTGGTACCTGTGATGATGAAGGATTTTCATCAGTAGATTCCAGGGCCATTAAAGCAAGGTTTCCAAAAGGGTTTTCACCACCATGTTGACCAGCACCAGCAAATTGTTCCGAATAACCAGAGACATCATCTGGTAGGCTGCTCCAGTCAACAACCTCAGGGGTGAAAAAACTCTGATGAGATTGAGATTGATATTGCTGATTTGTTTGAGATGGCTGAGGATCAGGTAGAGCATGTTGTTGTTGAGCCATGGGTACAGAAACTTGACCAGACTGAGGCATGTAAAAACATGGATAAGGATATGGCATTGGGCTTTGAGGGACAAAGTATGCAGAAGATGATTGATGTTGTGAATGATGATCAGAACTGGTAGAATGTTGCCCTTTGGATTGTGTGCTATTGCTTGGAAAAGTCACAAAGGGTGCAGATGAGTTAGATTTAGATGATCTTCACTCTCTAGCAAAATGTCCAAGTCTATGGCACTTGTGACATCTCAACTTACTCTTGTCAAAACCAACCTTGGTTTTGCCAGAGAGACCAGGGAATTTTCTACCTGTTCTTTTATAAAACTTTTGAGATCTGATATTTATCAATGCCATTTGGCTTAGAATATCCATCTTTTCCAGATCATCATTAGCAATTCCTTTCAAATCATCCATCATAAAACACAAATTATCAACACTAAAACCTGAGTTTCCCTCAACTCCAACAAAAGCATGATTTCCACTGTTTGAAGAGAAATCAATATGCTCATCATATGAACTTTCAGATGAAGCATATTCAGACTCATGACCAACCAGAGAAGTGTTACCTGGTACAAAGTCATCAGTGAGCTTTCCAGATGAAGATAGTTTCCTTTTCTGTTCTATCTCTCTCTCAAATGTTAAGAGTTTCCCATGAAGTTGGGTGAGAGATAGAGTATCCAGATTTGCACTAGAGCGTAGGACAATGGTGTAAGTGTCCCATCTCTCAGGCAGGGATTGAGGAATCCGTTATTCATCTGGCTGTTTGTGTATTCATGTTGAACCATTTTTAGCTCAGAGATCAAACATGAAAACCGCTCAAACTGTTGAGTCAATGTCTCACCCTTCCTATGAGAGAATGTCTCATATTGCTGGGCAAGGATTTCTCTGTTGTTTGCTAAGACCTCATCAGTTCCTCCAGATTGTTCCTTCAGAGCAACCCAGAGATCATAAGCAGTTTCATGATGCATAAGACCAGAATAGATTTCATTAGACAGTGCCATGGCCAGAATTCCATGGGCTTTAGCATCAATATCAAACAGTTTTAAATCCTCATCAGAATATTGTTCCTTCTTTTTAGGAACCATCTCATTGGTTTCAGGATTACTCACCATAGGCTTGTATGGTCCATGAACCACAGACTTCCAACAACCTGAACTGTTAACAGACAGGTGATGGAGCATTCGGCGTTTTCATATGTTATACTCACTCCTAACAAGCATTGGAGGCTTAGTTGAGGAGCCAGTATTGTGAGGATCATTGATTGAAGTAGTCATTTTCACTAATTGAATCGAATTCAATGAGATTAAAATCAGTATAGTTTGAAAACTCAACAACACAATTAGAAAACACAATTAGAATCTCATTTAATTAACCGGAAGCTACACAAAATCAATCTCTATAATCAATTCTTGCAAAAATGCTAATTCGATCGACCTTCGCTATCAAAAGAGCAGTTTCAATGATCAATTGTTAGATCGATCAATGATTAACCTTGCTCTGATACCATTTGATAGGATCGGATCAATTAGATTTGAATTTTGCAGTGGAATATAACACAATAAGATCGAATTCAAGCAAGAAAGTAATGAATATGCAAACACTCAATCACAATTATAGAGAGAGAATATTTCTGTTAAAGGAATGTTTTCATTCACGCGTAATGCTTCAGTTAGAATACAGCTAGGTCAACATCCCTTATATAGAGGAATGTGACGTCTACTGATGTCACTTGATAGTGACATCTAACAGAATTATACAAAACAACTGAAATAATGCAAACTACTGAAATGTTCTCAACAACTGATCACATCTCAGAGAATGCTAAGTACAAATACATAAAACCACTGACTTAAAACTACTAAACCAATAAACTACTGAAAGGAAAAATTACAAGTACTGAAAAGTAAAACCATCACAACTACTGATCACTCTGGTCTTCAGTCTTTGTCTTCAGTACTTCACTTTCAGACTTTGTCTTCAGTTCTTTACTTTCAGACTTTGTCTTCAGACCTTTGTAATCAGCTGATGTCTTCAGCTGTTGTGATCTTCTTCAGTAGTTGTAATGTCTGTGGGACTTAGAGGTTTTTCTGATCAGGCTCATTGGTTCTTTTGGTCCAACAAGATCACTTCAGTTGTTATGATGTCTGTGGGACTTAAAGGTTTTTCTGATCTGGCTCATTGGTTCTTTTGGTCCAACAAACTCCCCTGAACCAATGCAGCCATAACCTTTAAGCTTATTGAAGGCCCACTTATTGGCAAAAACATTTTCTGGATCAGCTCAGAAATTTTCAAAATAAGCTCAGGCCAAGGAAGGGGTTTCAAAATTTGATTTGCAAAGGATGAATGGGAACTCTGTATTGGGGAATTGGACACAAAGCTGTTACCCCAATCATGAAACCTACTTCCCAATGATGAGTCTGTAAGACTCTCTAACATAGGCCTCAAGAAGAACAACTTTTTCTTCTATTTTGAGCTCTTCAGCTTCACTCTCAAAGAAGAACTCAGGCCCATAATATTCTGATAAGTATCTGACATTCTTTCCATTCTTTAGCTCCACAGTTGTTATTTCTCTGTATGCAAACTCATCAGAATGAGTCCCTTCAAGTAAAAACTGGAGCTCATTTCTTCTAATTTCTTCAAGCTTCTTGTAAATTAACCCCTTCTTCACCATTTTGTTTTCTAATAAAGTTTGTGGAGTCATCTTAGTCTTGTAAGCTCGCTTGAAGTCATCAAGGATTTCCCAGGGTGACACTATAATGGCCAGCATTATCACAGCATCTATAGTCTTCTTTACTTGGCCATTGTATCGACTTGGTACATTCTTTCTATGAATTCTGTCACTAACTCTGGGGTCAGGCCAAATTCTCACTCTCTTTTTCTGATACTGAAATGTAAATCTGAGAGCATACAACCTCTGAGCATGTTTCTTCATGGCTTGTATGGATGAAGATTTAGGAAATTCCTTATCAACCATCCTTAACAGCTGCTCATCATGTTGTTTTTGCTGTTCTTCTTCTTCAATCTTCACTTTTACCATTTGCCTTTGGGTGTTAGGTGTGATTGTTGTTGGTTGACTCCTAGGCTCAGGCATCTTCATTTTAATAACAGCAGAAATTAGCAGACTATCATCCTCATCATCATCATCTTCTTCTTCTTCCATCCTCAACACCCTTCTCTTCCTCTTGGGTGCATCATTGGTGGTTGATTGAGTGGGTTTTTTGGGTAAAGGAGTTGGTTTTGAGGGTTGTGAGGTTGGTTTTGATGGTTGTGAGGTTGGTTTTGATAGTTGTGAGGTTGGTTGTTTTGGTGAGGGAGATTGTAAAGACTGCTCTATCATTTTGGTTGTGAGGGTGGCTTTGGATAACTTTGCCATATCAGACCTTTTCCCAGCACCTGCTTCATCCAGAGCTTCTATGATCAATCCTTTGTTGAAGGTTTCAGAAGAACAGATTTTGGTGGTTATCTCCAAAATACTGTCTCTGGACCATGACTTTACTTCATTGATTGGTCTTCCCAAATGTTTTGACAAGAATCTGATCATAGCTTCCAACCTTTCCCTTTCTTTCTCATTGCAACTGGCCCATCTATTCTCAATCTCTTGAATCTCTAGCCGTCTGATCTCAGAGTCAAGTTTGGCAGTGTCAAAGCCTTGTCTGAAGAGCTGATCAATGATCTTATCCATAGATCTTCTATGTTGCTCATCAGCTTCTTTGATCAGTTCTTCTAACTTCTTTTCATCCTCAGTCTGTTCAGCACTTTTCTTTCTCTTATAAGTGATTATCTCTTTTTCTTTCTTCTCTTTGGCTTCTTCCTCTTCAACTCTCTTTCTTTTGTCTTCTTTTACTGACTTAGACTCCCCCTTTTTGGTTGTATTGGGTTCAGGGGTTTGAATGTCAGAAAGTTTCTTGGAAATAGCATCATCAACTAGGGTTTGAAGATTTGAGGAAAGCCTCTCATCAATGGTTTGATGTACAATGGTAGTGATGATTAGAGTGATGAGAGGTAAGGAGGATTTAAATGCAGCAACCATTTGCTCAGAGGGGTTCTGTCCCTGAGAAATGGTGCCTGAAACAGAGGCTGGTGGCTTAGTTATTGAGAGTGGCTCAGTGTCTGGGAAAGCTTCAAAAGAAGCTGCCATCTGTGGGTAAATTGGGGCAGATGGACTTGATTCTTGAGATATTTTGGCAAGCAATTCTTGTAGTCTGCATACCTGAGCCTCAAGAATGGTGTTTTGGGCTAGAACATCAAAGAAAAAGCCCAGGTCATCATCAGCCTTTGCTGAATCAGCTGACCTCCTGATTAAATCAGGATGAACATGTGCTGAGTGTAGATCAGTATTCACATGTGCCCCTATGTCTTGGAACTGGGGACTTCCTGCCTCAGGATTAAGTCCTTCATTGGCAGTTGCCTCTGGTAAGGTCTTAGAGATGATACCACCTTCATCCTATTCATGTGCTGAAACAGGAAAAGAGGTAGCCTCACCAGATGTTCTAATCTCCTCCTCTACACCGGGAGATTGAACTTTGTAATCCCTATGCTGTGGGTTGTCAACCACATTATAATCCTCTCCCTTAACTGTTGAGGTTTTCCCAATGGTAATAGGTTTCTGGAGAGGGGTAGAGGAATGTAGTTGAGTCAGCACTTGTGCAATGACTGCAGTTGAGCTTGTAGGGGTGGTTTCAGTGGGAGATAAAGGTGAAAAGGATTGCACCTAGGGTGAATGGTGCTCTTCAATGGCAATCTTTTCAAGTGAGAGATTCTAGTAATGTGGGTTCCCCAATTTTGGTTGCATCAGGATCCTGTTGAGAGGATACCTGAGCAGTTTCAGCTGGTAGAGTCTTTGAAACTACAAGGGGATCACTACCAGTAGTTTCATCCTGCGTTTGTGTTGCAGGGGCATCATCAGGGGACTCAACTCCCTGAGTAGCCTTTTTTGTTTGCTTGGATTTTGGTTTGGAGGGGACTTTAGATCTGGAGGTGGAGGCTGTGGGTTCCCTCTGCTTGGGTTTTAGCAGTTTGGCAGCCTCTCTGAGTTGTGGGTTTGAGTTGTGCCAGGAGTATACCTCTGGAAAAACTATCATAGCAGGGACTCCAAGGCCAACAAGGCCATCAGATTTTAGTTAATTAATAATTATGGCCATAAGAAACCTTGGATATAATATCCATCTGTTAGCCACAGGTTTCATTACCAGATCTTTTTATTCCAAAAATATTATTTCAGAAAAATTTAAGCTTTGGCGTTCAAGGATAGAATACAATACCTGCTGCCACCTGGATGACATTTGATCCCATGAAGATGTTTTGGGGGCAAGACAGACATTGATCATATGAAAGATAAGACGTTCAGCATCATGGAAGTGCTTCTTCATAATAGTGGTAGCACTTAGGTCACCCTCATATCCATGGTTAACAAATGATAAATCAATGGTGCCTTTGGGGTATTTGGTGACATAGGTGGCATCATTCAGGTCTAGGGTTTGGCGAAAAATCAGAAGTGATGACCACCTTTTTTTGGTTGACAAACGACTGGAGAGTGATCGAGTCATCATTCTCATCAGTATGGACATTGACGTTTGTCCAGAATTGGCGAAGGTATCGGGATAGATGGTTGGATTCAAAAGGAAAGCTGTATGATATTGGGAATCAACCATCAGATCAATGGCAGCATCAAACTTGGTCCAAAAGGCTGATTTGGTGAGGTAGGCAACACAGTTGTGTCGAGGTTTGAATTGCATGGTCGCCATTAATGGAAGATGAAAGTTTGAAAAACGACTTATGAAAAGGTTGAAGTTAGGGTTAGGTATTTATAGGTTATGAAGCGACTGAAAGAAACAACTGAAAGTTTTGGTGTGAGTCATCAGTTGTTAGAAAACAACTGAAGACATGGTTTTAACTTTCAGATGTTGGAAACAACCGAAGACTTGGTGTTAGTCATCAGTAGTTTTAAACTACTGAAGACTTGGTTTTGGCTTCAGTTGTTTTGAAATGAAACAGCAGTTCTTGTCGTCAATTAACAAAGTTCAGTTGTGTCAATGACCTTAACACTTACTCAGCAGATTATCTGATTTTCAGATGTTTCATTGGTCATCAGTACTTATCTATTAGAAAAGACATCAGTAGTTTTAACTGCATCAGTACTTTTCAACAAATAAAGTACTTCAGTACTTTTAAGTAATTTAGTCTTCAGTAGTTATAAAAAAAACTGTTGAAGATAAAATAACTTATCAGCACTTATTTTTGACAGCTGTATACTAATGCTCATCAGTACGTATTAACTAAGAGCATCAGTAGTTGTCAAATCATTCTAGCTGCAGCATACCAAGCCTAAGCACAAGATTTTGGAAAGTTGCACTGTCCAAAGGCTTAGTAAATATATCTGCAAGCTCATCAGCACTAGGCACAAACTTTGGATCGATCAGACGTTTTTCATAACAATCCCTGATAAAATGATGTCTGATCTCAATATGTTTGGTCCTAGAATGCTGGACAGGATTCTTAACAATACAAAGAGCTGAAGCACTATCCATCAGTAAAGGAGTCTTAGTCTCTGTAATGTCATAATCCAATAATTGATTTTGAAGCCAGAGTACCTGAGATGTACAGCTTGCAGCAGCAATGTACTCTGCTTCAGCTGTAGATGTAGCAACTGAAGTTTGTTTCTTACTCTGCCAAGAAACTAAACAATTTCCTAGAAATTGGCATCCACCAGAGGTTGATTTTCTGGTTAACTTACACACTACATAGTCACTGTCAGAGAAAGCAACTAATTTGCAAGAGTGCCCAGTGGAATACCAAAGTCCTAGAGATTGAGTTCCTTGCAAATATCTAAAGATCCTTTTGACTGCAATCATATGGGAATCTTTAGGTGCAGCCTGAAATCTAGCACAGACACAAGTTGCAAACATAATGTTTGGTCTAGAAGCTGTAAGGTACATCAAGGAACCAATCATACATTTGTAAAGAGTTTCATCAACTGCTTTACCTTTCTGATCAGCATTCAGTTGTGTGTTGCAGCACATGGGAGTAAAACAGGGCTTATAGTTTTGTAAATCAAACTTGGTCAACAAATCCTTTGTGTATTTTGACTGATGAATGAAAGTTCCATCAGCCATTTGTTTGATTTGCAAACCCAGAAAGAATTGTAATTCTCCCATGGCACTCATTTCAAACTTTTGTTGCATCAACTTAGTAAAGGCATCACACAACTGTGAATCAGAAGATGCAAAAATAATATCATCTACATAAATTTGAACAAGGAGCTTATGCATGCCTACTTTCTTAATGAACAAAGTTTTATCTATGGAGCCTCTAGTGAAATTATTTTGAAGAAGAAAGTTAGATAGTGTTTCATACCAGGCTCTGGGAGCTTGTTTTAACCCATAAAGAGCCTTATCAAGCTTATACACCCAATCTGGATGTTTATGATCTTCAAAACCTGGTGGTTGACACACATAAACTTCTTCTTTTATTTTACCATATAAAAATGCACTTTTGACATCCATTTGAAAAACTTTAAGGTTATGGAAAGCAGCATAAGCTAAGAACAATCTGATTGCCTCCAGTCTGGCTACAGGGGCAAAGGTTTCATCATAATCAATACCTTCTTCTTGTGAAAACCCCTGTACAACCAGTCTGGCCTTGTTCTTGAAAATTTGGCCTTTTTCATCAGTTTTATTCCTAAACTCCCATTTAGTGCCTATTTCACACTTACCTTGGGGTAGAGGAACCAGTTCCCACACTTTCTGCTTTTAAAACTGAAGAAGCTCAAGCTGCATGGCTTCAACCCATCCATTGCCTCTTAATGCCACATGATAGTTCTTTGGCTCTTGCTGACTGAAGAAGAGAGCATAGAGACAGAAATTGGATAATTGACTTCTAGTTTGTTGGACCAAAAGAACCAATGAGCCTGATCAGAAAAACCTCTAAGTCCCACAGACATTACAACTGCTGAAGATAATTACATCAGCTGAAGACATCAGCTGATTACAAAGGTCTGAAGACAAAGTCTGAAAGCAAAGAACTGAAGACAAAGTCTGAAAGCAAAGAACTGAAGACAAAGTCTGAAGATGAAGTGCTAAAGACAAAGACTGAAGACCAGAGTGATCAGCAGTTGTCACAACAGCTGAAGTTGTTAACTTCAGTAGTTGTAACTTTATATTTCAGTAGTTTATTGTTTCAGTAGTTATTAGTCAGTAGTTTTATGTATTTGTACTTAGCATTCACTGAGATGTAATCAGTTGTTGAGAACATCTCAGTAGTTTGCATATTTCAGTTGTTTTTGTAAATCTGTTAGATGTCATTGTCAAGTGACATCAGCAGACGTCACATTCCTCTATATAAGGGATGTTGACCTAGCTGTATTTCTAACCGAAGCATTACGCGTGAATGAAATCATTCCCTTAACAGAAATATTCTCTCTATAATTGTGATTGATTGTCTTGCATATTCATTACCTTTCTTGCTTGAATTCGATCTCAATTTGTGATATTCCGCTGCATAACTCTAACCTAATTGATCCGATCCTATCAAATGGTATCAGAGCAGGTTAATCATTGATCGATCTAACAATTGATCATTGAAACTGTTCTTTTGATAGCAAAGGTTGATCGAATTAGTTGTTTTGCAAGAATTGATTATAGAGATTAATTTTCTGTGCTTCCGGTTCATTAATTGTGATTCTAATTGTGTTTTCTAAGTGTGTTGTTGAGTTTTCAAACCAGACCAATTTTAATCTCCTTGACTTCAATTGAATTAGTGAAAATGACTACTTCAATAAATGATCCTCACAATACTGGCTCCTCAACTAAGCCTCCTATGCTTGTTAGGAGTGAGTATAACATATGGCAACGCCGAATGCTCTATCACCTGTCTGTTAACAGTTCAGGTTGTTGGAAGTCTGTGGTTCATGGACCATACAAGCCTATGGTGAGTAATCCTGAAACCAAGGAGATGGTTCCTAAAAAGAAGGAACAATATTCTGATGAGGATTTAAAACTGTTTGAGATTGATGCTAAAGCCCATGGAATTCTGGCCATGTCACTACCTAATGAAATCTATTCTGGGCTCATGCATCATGAAACTGCTTATGATCTCTGGGTTGCTCTAAAGGAACAATTTGGAGGAACTGATGAGGACTTAGCAAACAACAGAGAAATCCTTGCCCAGCAATATGAGACATTCTCTCATAGGAAGGGTGAGACACTGACTCAACAGTTTGAGCGGTTTTCATGTTTAATCTCTGAGCTTAAAATGGTTCAACATGAATACACAAACAGCCAGATGAATAATAGATTCCTCAGATCCCTGCCTGAGAGATGGGACACTTACACCATTGTCCTACGCTCCAGTGCAAATCTGGATACTCTATCTCTCACCCAACTTCATGGGAAGCTCTTAACATTTGAGAGAGAGATAGAACAGAAAAGGAAACTATCTTCATCTGGAAAGCTCACTGATGACTTTGTACCAGGTAATACTGCTCTGGTTGGTCATGAGTCTGAATATGCTTCATCTGAAAGTTCATATGATGAGCATATTGATTTCTCTTCAAACAGTGGAAATCATGCTTTTGTTGGAGTTGAGGGAAACTCAAGTTTTAATGCTGATAATTTGTGTTTTGTGATGGATGATTTGAAAGGAATAGCTGATGATGATCTTGAAGAGATGGATATTTTGAGCCAAATGGCATTGATTAATATCAGATCTCAAAAGTTTTATAAGAGAATAGATAGGAAATTTCCTGGTTTCTCTGACAAAACCAAGGTTGGTTTTGACAAGAGTAAGTTGAGATGTCACAAGTGTCACAGACTTGGACATTTTGCTAGAGAGTGTAGATCATCTGGATCTAACTCATCTGCACCCTTTGTGACTTTCCCAAGTAATAATTCACAATCCAAAGGGCAACATCCTACTAGTTCTGATCATCATTCTCTGCATCAATCATCTCCTGCATACTTTGTCCCCCAAAGCCCCATGCCATATCCTTATCCATGTTTTTACATGCCTCAGTCTGGTCAAGTTTCAGTACCAATGGCTCAACAACCACATGCTCTACCTGATTCTCAGCCTTCTCAATCAAATCAGCAATCACAATCTCAATCTCATCAGAGCTTTTTCACCCCTGAGGTTGTTGACTGGAGCAGTCTACCAGATGATGTATCTGGTTATTCTGAGCAATTTGCTGGTGCTGGTCAACATGGTGGTGACAATCCTTTTGGAAACCTTGCTTTAATGGCCCTGGAATCTACTGATAACAATCCTTCATCATCACAGGGTTCTTCATCACAGGTACCACAGGTATCTTCTGAGGCTAAGGCCAAGATTTGTTCTGAATCATGCATAGCTGCTTTTGTTTCTATTAGGGAAGCAAATGTAGCTTAATTAATCAAAATCTTGACCTAGAAAAGGCAATTTCTAAAAGAAAATCTGAGTTTGAGTCTGTGGTAAAAGAAAAGGATGAAGAGATTTATAAGCTTAAATGTCAAATTACTGATGAAAAGGCTAAGGTAGAGGTCATTCTAGAAAATCACAAGAATCTCAAGGAAACACTTGCAGCTACCCAAGTTGATTGTGAACGATGGGTAACATCCTGCAAGGGATTTGAAATGCTTCTCAGTAAGCAAACTGCTTCAAATGTGAAGTTTGGGATTGGGTATAATCATACCATACCTCCCACAGATTTGACTCCTAAGTCAGAAGTACAATCTGAGGTTGAGAGTCATTTCCAAATCACATCATCAGGTGTTTCATCCTCTATTGAAAATGTAAAATCTGAGGATGAAGATAGTGTGAGTATCTCAGTTAATCAAATAACTGATGATCCTACTACTTCGAAACACTTAATCAAGAAGAAGCTGAGAAATTCAGGTGTTGTTCCACAAGGTACTCAAAGTACTGAAGGGCAAAACACAACACCTGAAGAGCATTTTAAATCAGAAGAAAATGGGCAATCCTTGACAACTGCTGAAGAATCTATCAGGATTCTAAAAAATACTGATAGCAAACCACTGAAGAAGAAATCTTCAGTTGTTGAAAATCCTTCAGTACTTCCCAAAAGTACTGAAAGGAAGAAAGTACTGAAGAACAAATCTTCAGTAGTTTCCTCAACTTTAGCAGTTGATCAAGAAAAGATGAAAAGAAAACCATGTGAAATATGTGGTTTGTTCAATCATCTGACTGATGAATGCTGGTATAGCAAGGGTTTAAAATTCAATAAAAAGAAAATTATTAAGCAGAAAATGCAAAAAATGAAAAGCGAATTTCAAACCAAGTTTGTACCTCAATCATCTCATTCTGATAAACCTAAGCTTTCTCAAAATGTCACTAAGAAAGAAGGGGTTTTTCAAACAACAGCTGCAAATATTCCTCAGGGAATATTGAAAACTCAGACTAAGTCTTTGTCTTTTCAAAAGAAGGGTGTAGAGAATAACAAGAACAAATCATCCACAAGTACTGATGTGTCAACTGAGTTGAAAACTCTATCAACAAATCAGACACAACTTGTGATGATGATTCAACATCTATTGGGGAGAGTTAACCAATTGGATGTTTCTGTGTCTAAACCATTGAAAAGGATACCCAAGCAAAAATCCAAGGAATCCTTTTCAGCATCATCTACATCTTCAAAAGATGTTAATCATGCATAACCTGTTAGTTTACCATCTGTTGATGAAAACAGACCCAAAACCAAAAAGGTTTGGGTCTCCAAAGCTAACTAATGTTTGTGTTAAATGCAGGGTTCTTCATCATGCCAAAGAAGCATCTGGTATGTGGACAGTGGAGGATCCATGCATATGACAGGGAGCAGCTCTCTTCTTCATGACTATTCCCAAAGGAAGAAGGGATTTGTTTCAATTTGAAATGATGCAAAAGGTTACATCATTGGGAAGGGTTTTGTCTCAAATGGGGAGATAAGATTTGATGATGTCAACCATGTGGAGAACCTCAAATACAACCTTTTGAGTGTCAGTCAAATGTGTGATAAAGGGCATGTTGCACTTTTCACAAGTCAAAACTGTCGGATTCTGTCTTCCACAGTTTTGCACAAGATTGACAAAATATTGGATGAGTATACTATCCTGAAGGCCAACAGGATTGGTAGAGTATATGCTTTAGATCTATCAAAGAAAATAGATCTAAAAGGCCATCCATGTTTGTTCTCCAAAGCCTCTCCTCAAGAATCTGAACTATGGCGTAGAAGGCTGGGTCATGTGAATTTCAAGAACATGAATCAGCTCATTCATCATGGATTAGTGAGAGGGTTACCATTGAAAGAGTTCAAGTGTGATGATACCTGCCCAGCTTGCTTAAAAGGAAAGAAACACAAAGCTTCATTCCCTTCTATAGAAGAACCTAAGTCCACAGCCTGCTTGCAATTACTGCACATGGATCTTTTTGGTCCTGTGAGAGTCATGAGCATGGCAAAGAAAAAGTACTGTCTGGTAATTGTGGATGATTACTCTAGATATGTATGGAATTTCTTCTTGCATTCCAAGGATGAAGCAGCTCAAAGTATTCTCTATTTTGTGTTACATGTGGAGAAGCAGCATTCACTTCCTGTTAAGTGTGTGAGAAGTGATAATGGGATAGAGTTTAGAAATCACACTCTTGATGAATTCTATTTGTCTAAGGGAATCAAAAGACAATATAGTATTCAAAGAACTCCAGAGCAAAATGGAGTGGTGGAAAGAAAGAACATGACCCTGATTGAAGCTGCAACGACAATGTTGGCTGACTCTGGGTTGCCACTAACCTTTTGGGCTGAAGCTGTCAATACAGCTTGCTATGTTCAAAATAGAGTATTAGTGAATCAGAGGTTGATGAAGACTCCTTATGAGCTCTTACATCATTTGGCTCCTTTGATTTCATTCTTAGAGCTTTTGGGTGTCCTTGTTATATTCTTAACACAAAAAGTATCCTTCAGAAGTTTGATTCCAAGGTGGATGCAGGGTATTTTGTTGGGTATTCATCTACTTGCAAGGCATACAGAGTGTTCAACTGCAGAACAAAGATTGTTGAAGAGACTTTGCATGTCAAGTTCAATGAATCCCTAAAAGACAAGATTCCTCAAAACCCTGTTGAGATGTTTGACTTGGACATACTGCAATATGTTCCATATCAGCCTCCACCTGTTATGGTCTCTGAAGATCCATCATCTCCAACTGAAGATACAAATGCAAGTTGTAGTGATCATCTGCCTGGTTCTACTACACTTGATGTTCCTGTAGCCTCAGCAGCTCCATCCACAACAAATGCTGATGAAATCTCTGAATCCTCTATTTCATTTGAACTGCCATCTCAGTCTAGGTTTCAAAAGTCTACATCAACATCTGCTGCTGCTGAATCTTCTACAAACACTTGCATAGATATTATTGCATATCAAGAATTGAAAAATCATCCTGTGTCACAGATCAATAGTGACATAACTGCTGGTGTTTCAACAAGAAGTCAATTGTCCAATTTTTGTCTCTATGCTCTCTTCATCAGTCAGCAAGAGCCAAAGAATTATCATGTTGCTTTAAGGGACAATGGATGGGTTGAAGCCATGCAGCTTGAGCTTCTTCAATTTCAAAAACAGCAAGTGTGGGAACTGGTTCCTCTACCCCCAGATTTCAGGCGGCTCCTAAGGATTCCCATATGATTGCAGTCAAGAGGATCTTTAGATATTTGCAGGGAACTAAATCACTAGGACTATGGTATTCCACTGGGCACTCTTGTAAATTGGTTGCTTTTTCTGATATGACTATGCAGGGTGTAAAATCAACTTCTGGTGGATGCCAATTTCTAGGCAACTGTTTGGTCTCTTGGCAGAGTAAGAAACAAACATCAGTTGCTACATCAACAGCTGAAGCAGAGTACATTGCAGCTGCAAGCTGTACATCTCAGGTACTTTGGCTTCAAAATCAGTTATTGGATTATGACATTACAGAGACTAAGACTCCATTATTAATGGATAGTTCTTCAGCTCTTTGTATTGTTAAGAATCCTGTCCAGCATTCTAGGACCAAACATATTGAGATCAGACATCATTTCATTAGGGATTGCTATGAAAAAGGTCTGATTGATCCAAAGTTTGTGCCTAGTGCTGATGAGCTTGCATATATATTTACTAAGCCTTTGGATAGTGCAACATTTCATAATCTTGTACTCAGGCTTGGTATGCTGCAGCTAGAATAATTTGACAACTACTGATGCTCTTAGTTCATAAATAATGATGAGCATTAGTACTCTTTTGTCAAAAATAAGTGCTGATAAGTCATTTTATCTTCAGTAGTTTTACAACTACTGAAGACTTAATTACTTAAATGTACTGAAGTATCTTATTAGTTCAAAATACTGATGTAGTTCAAACTACTGATGTCTTTTGTAATAAATAAGTACTGATGACCAATGAAACATCTGAAAATCAGATGATCTGATGAGTAAGTGTCAAGGTCATTGAAACAGCTGAACTTTGTGAATTGACGACAACTACTGTTTCATTTCCACACAACTGAAGCCAAAACCAAGTCTTCAGTAGTTTTCCAACTACTGATGACCAACACCAAGTCTTCAGTTGTTTACAACATCTGAAAGTTAAAACTATGACTTCAGTTGTTTTCTAACATCTGATGACCAACACCAACACTTTCAGTTGTTTTACCTCAGCCGTTTCATAACCTATATATACCTAACCCTAACTTCAACCTTTTCATAACCCACTTTCCAAACGTTCATCTTCCATTAATGGCAACCATGCAAATCAAACCTCGACACAACTGTGTTGCTCATCTCACCAAATCACCATTCTGGAACAAGTTTGATGCTGCTATCGACTTGATGAACGATTCCCAATACCGCACAGCCTTTCTCCTCAATCCAACCATTTACCCTGATACCCTGTGCCAATTCTGGATGAACGTTACCGTTCATACTGATGAGAATAATGCCACCATCACTCTCCAGTCTTTTGTTAACCAGAAACGGGTGAACTCCTGAGATCATTCGTCAAACCCTAGACCTAAATGATGCCACCTATCCCACCAAGTACCCAAAAGGCACCATTGATCTTTCTTTTGCCAATCATGGTTATGAAGGTGACCTAAGTGCTACTACCATACTGAAGAAGCACTTCCATGATGCTGAGCGACACATATTTCACATGATCAATGTCTGCCTGGCTCCCAAAACATCCTCTTGGGATCAAATGTCATCCAGATGGCAACAGGTATTATATTCTATCCTTGAGCACCAAAATCTAAATTTTTCTGATATTATCTTTTTGGAACTTAAAGATTTGGCATTGAAACCTGTGGCAAATAGATGGATATTATATCCAAGGTTTCTTATGGCAATCATTTTAAATCAATTAAAATCTGATGGCCTTGTTGGCCTTGGAGTCCCTGCTTTGTTGGTTTTACCAGAGGTATACTCCAGGCACAACTCAAACCCACAACTCAAAGAGGCTGCCAAACTGCTCAAACCCAAGCAGAGGGAACCCACAGCCTCCACCTCCAAATCTAAAGTCCCCTCCAAACCCAAACCAAAGAAAACCAAAAAGGCTACTCAGGGAGTTGAGTCCCCTGATGATGCCCCTGCAGCACAAACGCAGGATGAGACTACAAGCCTTAATCCCCTTGTAGTTTCAATGACTCCACCAGCTGAAACGAGTCAGGTATCCTCTCAACAGGATCCTGATGCAACCAATATTGGGGAAACCACATTGCTGGAATCTATCTCACTTGAGAAGATTACCATTGAAGAGCACCAATCTCCCCAGGTGCAAACCTTTTCACCACCATCTCCCACTGATACCGCCCCTACAAGCCCAACTGCAGTCATTGCACAAGTGCTGACTCAACTACATTCCTCTACCCCTCCCCAGAAACCTGTTACTACTGGGAAAACCTCAACAGCTGAGGGAGAGGATCAAAATGTAGTTGATATCCAACAGCATAGGGATTATCAAGTTCAGTCTCCCAGTGTAAATATGGAGACTAGAACATCTGGTGAGGCTACCTCTTCCCCTGTTTCAGCACATGAACAGGATGAAGCTGGTATCATCTCTAAGACCTCACCAGAGGCAACTGTCAATGAAGGACTTGCTCCTGAGACAGGAAGTCCCCAGTTCCAAGACAAAGGGGCACATGTGATTACTGATTTACACTCAGCACATGTTCATCCTGATTCACTCAGGAGGTCAGGTGATTCAGTTTATACTGATGATGACCTGGGTTTTTTCTTTAAAGTCTTAGCCCAAAACACTATTCTTGAGGTTGAGGTTTGTAGATTGAAAGATCTGCTTCCCATCATGCCTCAGGAATCAAGACCATTTGCCCCAATAAACCCACTGGTGGCAGCTTCTGTTGAAGCTTCCCTAAACACTGAGCCACTCAAACTAACCAAACCACCAGCCTCAGGTTCAGGCACCATTTCTTAGGGAGAGAACCCCTCTGAGCAAATGTTTGCTGCATTCTAATCTTCCTTACCTCTCATCACACCCATCATCACATCTATTGTTCATAAAACCATTGATGAGAGGCTCTCCTCAGATATTACCTCACTTGTGACTGATGCTGTGTCCAAGCATCTTTCTGACATTCAAACCCCTGAACCCAATGCAACCAAAAAGGGGGAGTTTAAGTCAGCAAAGGATGATAAAAGGAAAAGAGCTGAAGAGGAAGAAGATAAGGAAGAGAACAAAGGCAAAGAGATCATCACCTACAAAAGAAAGAAAAATATTGGTGATCAAACTGAAGATGAGAAGAGGTTAGATGAGATGATCAAAGAAGCTGATGACCAACACAGCAGATCCATGGACAGGATCATTGATCAGCTCTTCAGGCAAGGATTTGACACTGCTAAACTTGACTCAGAGATCAGGAGACTTGAGATTCAAGAAATTGAAGATCGATGGGCAAGTTGTAATGAAGAAGAAAGGGAGTGACTAGAGGCTATGATTAGATTTCTTTCTAAACATCTGGGAAGACCTATCATAGAGATTAAATCATGGTCCAGAGATAGCATCTTGGAGATAACTACCAAGATATGCTCATCTGAAAGCTTCAACAAAGGCCTAATCATTGAAGCTCTGGATGAAGCTGGTGCTGGGAAGAGAACTGATATGGCCAAGTTGTCAAAAGCCACCCTCACCAACAAAATGATAGAGCAGCCCTTCAAATCTCCCTTACCTAAACAATCCTCCAAGCCAACCTCACAATCAAAACTGCCTACATCTAAACCTTCAAAACAACCAACCTCTCAACCTCCAAAACAAACAACCTCACAACCATCTAAACCAATTCCTTCACCCAAGAAACCTATCCAAGAGTCCACCAGTGAAGCACCAAAAAGAAAAAGAAGGTTGCTGAGGATGGAAGAAGAAGAAGAAGAGGATGAAGAAGACAATCTGCCAATATCTGTTGTTCTTGAAATGAAGAAACTGAAGCCTAGGAGTCAATCACAAGCAATAACTCCTGAAACTCAAAGGTTGACAGTTAAGGAAGCAGCATGATGAGCAGTTTCTTAAGATGGTTGACAAGGACTTCCCTCAGTCCTCATCCATTCAAGCTATGAAGATTCAAGCTCAAAGGATGTACACTCTCAGGCATACTTTTCAACATCAAAAGGAGAGAGTGCGGATTTGGCAAGATCCCAAGGTAAGCTCTAGAATTCACAAGAAAAATTTACCAAGTAAATATCATGGTCAAGTAAGAAAGACTTTGAATGCTGCAATCATGCTGGGCATGGTAGTCTCACCCTGGGAAATCATTGAAGAATTCAAGAGAGCTCACACTTCCAAATCAACCCCTATGTCTATTCTTGAGAACAAAATGATCAAGAAGGGGTTGCTGTACAAAAGACTTGAAGATCTTCAGAAGAGTGAACTCCAGTTGTTACTTGAAGGCTCTCATCCAGATGAATTCGCATATAGAGAGATAACAACTGTTGAGCTAAAGAATGGAAAGACAGTGAGGTACCTGTCTGAGTACTATGGGCCTGAGTTCTTCTTTGAGGGAGAAGCAGAAGAACTTACTAAGGAGGAACAAGTTGTTCTCCTTGAGGCCTATGCAAGGGAGTCTTTCAGACTCATAAATGGGAAATAGGTTTCATGGTTGGGACAAGACTCTGTGTCCAATTTCCCCAAGACAGAGTTTCCTTCCATACTTAGCCAATCAAATGATTAGAAACCTCTTCCTGGCCTGTGCATATCTGCTTACCTCTGAAGCTGATCAAGAGAGTACTTTTGCCAAAGAATAAGTGGGATCTTCAATAAAGTTAGAGGTTTTGGCTGCATTGGTTCAGGGGGAGTTTGTTGGACCAAAAGAACCAATGAGCCTGATCAGAAAAACCTCTAAGTCCCACAGACATTACAACTGCTAAAGATAATTACATCAGCTGAAGACATCAGCTGATTACAAAGGTCTGAAGACAAAGTCTGAAAGCAAAGAACTGAAGACAAAGTCTGAAAGCAAAGAATTGAAGACAAAGTCTGAAGATGAAGTGCTGAAGACAAAGTCTGAAGACCAGAGTGATCAGTAGTTGTCACAACAGCTGAAGTTGTTAACTTCAGTAGTTGTGATGGTTTTACTTTTCAGTACTTGTAACTTTATATTTCAGTTGTTTATTGTTTCAGTAGTTATTAGTTAGTAGTTTTATGTATTTGTACTTAGCATTCACTGAGATGTAATCAGTTGTTGAGAACATCTCAGTAGTTTGCATATTTCAGTTGTTTTTGTAAATCTGTTAGATGTCATTGTCAAGTGACATCAGCAGACGTCACATTCCTCTATATAAGGGATGTTGACCTAGTTGTATTTCTAACCGAAGTATTACGCGTGAATGAAATCATTCCCTTAACAGAAATATTCTCTCTATAATTGTGATTGATTGTCTTGCATATTCATTACCTTTCTTGCTTGAATTCGATCTCAATTTGTGATATTCCGCTGCATAACTCTAACCTAATTGATCCGATCCTATCATAGTTGAAACACCAGCATTGATGTCACCAATGATCTGAGACATGGGATGATTCTTCAGGTCTTGGTACTCAATGATATCTGTGCAAGTGTTTGTAGGAGATTCAGCAGCAACAGATGTTGATTCAGACTCTTGAAACCTAGAATGAGATGGCAGTTCAAATGAAATAGAGGATTCAGAGATTTCATCAGCATTTGTTGTGGATGGAGCTGCTGAAGCTATAGGAACATCAAGTGTAGTAGACACAGGCAGATGATCACTACAACTTGCATTTATACCACCAGATGGAGATGATGGATCCTCAGAAACAACAACAGATGGAGACTGATATGGAACATATTGCAGTATGTCCAAATCAAATAACTCCATAGGGTTTTGAGGAATTTTGTCTTTTGGAGATTCATTAAACTTGACATGCAAAGTTTCTTCAACTATATTTGTTCTGCAATTAAAAACTCTGTATGCCTTGCAAGTAGATGAATACCCAACAAAATACCCTGCATCCACCTTTGATTCAAACTTCTGAAGTGGATTCTTTGTGTTAAGAATATAACAGGGACATCCAAATGCTCTAAAGAATTAAATCAGAGGGGCCAACTGATGTAATAACTCATAAGGAGTCTTCATCAACCTCTGATTACTAACACCCTATTTTGTACATAGCAAGCTGTGTTGACAACTTCAGCCCAAAAGGTTAGTGGCAAACCAGAGTCAGCCAACATTGTCCTTGCGGCTTCAATAAGGGTCCTGTTCTTTCTCTCCACCACTCCATTTTGTTCAGGAGTTCTTTGAATGCTATATTGCCTCTGGATTCCCTTAGATAAATAGAATTCATCAAGAGTGTGATTTCTAAATTCTATGCCATTATCACTTCTCACACACCTGACTAGAAGTGAATACTGCTTTTCCACATACAACACAAAGTAAATGATGATTTGGGCAGCCTCATCTTTGGAATGTAAAAAGAAAGTCCATACATATCTGGAATAATCATCCACAATTACCAGACAATATTTTTCTTTGCCATACTCATCACTCTTACTGGACCAAAAAGATCCATATGCAGTAATTGCAAGCAGGCAGTAGACTTTGGTTCTTCTATTGGAGGGAATGAAACTTTGTGTTGCTTTCCTTTTAAACAAGCTGGACAGTTGTCATCACATTTGAACTCCTTCAATGGCAAACCTCTCACTAAACCATGATGAATAAGCTGGTTCATATTTTTAAGATTCACATGACCAAGCCTTCTATGCCATAGTTCAGATTCCTGAGGAGAGGCTTTAGAGAACAGACATGGATGGCCTTTTAGATCAATTTTCTTTGATAAATCTAAGGCATATACTCTTCCAATCCTGTTAGCCTTCAAGAGAGTATATTCATCTAATATCTTGTCAATCCTTTTCAGAACTTTGGAAGACAGAATCCAACAGTTTTGACTTGTGAAAAGTGCAACATGCCCTTTATCACACATTTGACTGACACTCAACAGATTATACTTGAGGTTCTCCACATGGTTAACATCATCAAACCTTATCTCACCATTTGACACAAACCCTTTGCCAATGATGTAACCCTTAGCATCATTATCAAAAGAAACAAATCTCTTCTTTCCTTGAGAGTAATCATGAAGAAGAGAACTGCTCCCTGTCATATGCATAGATCCTCCACTATCTACATACCAGATGCTTCTTTGGCATGCTGAAGAACCCTGCATTTTGCACAAAAAATTAGTTAGCCTTTGAGACCCAAACCATTTTGGTTTTGGGTATGTTTTCATCAATAGATTTTAAACTAACTGACTTTTCAGGATTGACAGCCTTTAAAGGTGGAGATGGTGCTGAAAAGGATTCCTTTGATTTTGGCTTAGTTTTCCTTTTTAGTGGTTTAATCACAGATACATCTAATTGGTTAACTCTCCCCAACAGATGTTGAACCATCATAACAAGTTGTGTTTTATTGGTTGTCAAAGCCTTCAGCTCAGTTGACACATCAGTACTTGTTGTGGATTTGTTCTTGTGATTCACCAAATCCTCCCTTTTGAAAGACACAGACTTAGTCTGGGTTTTTGATATTCCATGAGGAATATTTTCAGCTGTTTTGTGATAAACCCCTTCCATCTTTTTAGCTTTTTGGAAAAACTTTGGGTTATCAGATTGAGATGTTTGTGGTACAAACTTGGTTTGAAATTCATCTTTCATTTTATTCATTTTCTTTTTAATGATTTTCTCTTTGTTGAATTTTAAACCCTTGTTATACCAACATTCATCAGTGAGATGATTAAACAGACCACATATTTCACATGGCTTTTTCTTCATCTTTTGTTGATCAACTGCTGAAGATGATGAAACTACTGAAGATTTGTTCTTCACTACTTTCTTCCTTTCAGTACTTATGGTAAGTACTGAAGGATTTGTAACAACTGAAGATTTGTTCTTCAGAAGTTTTCTATCAGTACTTTTGGATTTCCTGATAGACTTTTCAGCAGTTGTCAAATTATGCTTGATTTCAATTGGTTTGAAATGCACTTCAGGTGTTGTGTTTTGCCCTTCAGTACTTTGAGTACTTTGTGGGACAACACCTGAATTGCTCAGTTTCTCTTTGATCATGTGTTTAGAAGCAGTGAGACCATCAGCAAATTGATTAGCTGAGGTAATTACACTGACTTCATCCTCTGATTTTGAATTATCACTTGAAGATGAGACACATGATGATGTGGTTTGGGAATTACAGTCACCTTCAGATTTTACTTCTAGCTTGGGAGTAAAATCTGTAGGAGGTATAGTATGATTATACCCAATCCCAAACTTCACATTTGAAGCTGTTTGCTTACTGAGAAGCATTTCAAACCCCTTGCATGAAGTTACCCAACGTTCACAATTAACTTGAGTAGCTGCAAGTGTTTCTTTGAGATTCTTATGATTCTCCAAAATGACCTCTACCTTTGCTTTTTCATCAGTGTTTTGGCATTTTAATTTGTAAATCTCCTCATCCTTTTCTTTTAAAACAGACTCAAACTCAGCTTTTCTTTTGGAAATCACTTTCTCTAGGTCAAGATTTTGATTTATTAAGGCAAAATTTGCTTCCCTAATTGAAACAAAAGCAGCTATGCATGAATCAGAACACAACTTGGCCTTAGCCTCAGAAGATGCTTGTGGTACCTGTGATGATGAAGTATTTCCATCAGTAGACTCCAGGGCCATTAGAGCAAGATTTCCAAAAGGTTTTCACCACCATGTTGACCAGCACTAGTAAACAATTGTTCAGAATAACCAGAACTATCATCTGGTAAGCTGCTCCAGTCAACAACCTCAGGTGTGAAAAAGCTTTGATGTGATTGAGATTGAGATTGTTGATTTGGTTGAGATGGTTGAGGATCAGGTAGGGCATGTGGTTGTTGAGCCATGGGTACAGAAACCTGACTAGACTGAGGCATGTAAAAACATGGATAAGGATATGGCATTGGACCTTGAGGAACAAAAGATACAGGAGATGATTGAATTTGTGAATGATGATCAGAACTGGGAGAATGTTGCCCTTTGGTATGTGAGCTATTGCTTGGAAAAGTCACAAGGGTGTAGATGAGTTAGATCCAGATGATCTACACTCTCTTGCAAAATGTCCAAGTCTATGGCACTTGTGACATCTCAACTTGCTCTTATCAAAACCAACTTTGGTTTTTCCAGAGCGACCAGGGAATTTTCTACCTGTCCTTTTGTAAAACTTTTGAGATCTGATATTGATTAATGCCATTTGGCTCAAAATATCCATCTCTTCCAGATCATCATCAGCAATTCCTTTCAAATCATCCATCAAAAAGCACAAATTATCAACACTAAACCCTGAATTACCATCAACACCAACAAAAGCATGATCTCTACTGTTCGAAGAGAAATCTATATGTTCATCATAAGAACTTTCTGATGCAGCATATTCTGATCATGACCTACCAGAGCAGTATTTCCTGGTACAAAGTCATCAGTGAGCTTCCCAGATGAAGCCAGTTTCCTTTTCTGTTCTATCTCCCTTTCAAATGTTAAGAGTTTCCCATGAAGTTGGGTAAGAGATAGAGTGTCCAGATTTGCACTGGAGCGTAGGACAATGGTATATGTGTCCCATCTCTCAGGCAGGGATCTGAGGAATCTGTTGTTCATCTAAGTGTTTGTATATTCATGTTGAACTATTTTTAG
This sequence comes from Flaveria ramosissima, assembly GCA_025215565.1. Lineage (NCBI taxonomy): Eukaryota > Viridiplantae > Streptophyta > Magnoliopsida > Asterales > Asteraceae > Flaveria > Flaveria ramosissima. Next base: position 36,768,284 of record CM046029.1, on the reverse strand, counting down.
CTCAGATATCAAACAGGAAAATCGCTCAAACTGTTGAGTCAGTGACTCACCCTTTCTATGAGAGAATGTCTCATATTGCTGGGCAAGGATTTCTCTATTGTTTGCTAAGACCTCATCAGTTCCTCCAAATTGTTCTTTCAGAGCAACCCAGAGATCATGAGCAGTTTCATGATGCATAAGTCCAGAGTAGATTTCATTAGGCAGTGCCATGGCCAGAATTCCATGGGCTTTAGCATCAATTTCAAACAGTTTTAGATCCTCATCAAAATATTGCTCCTTCTTCTTCGGAACCATCTCATTGGTTTCCGGATTACTCACCATAGGCTTATATGGTCCATGAACCACTGACTTCCAACAACCTGAACTGTTAACAGACAGGTGATGGAGCATTCGGCGTTGCCATATGTTATACTCACTCCTAACAAGCATCGGAGGCTTTGTTGAGGAGCCATTATTGTGAGGATCATTGATTGATGTAGTCATTTTCACCAATTCAAACAAATTCAATGAAATTTTAATAAGTCTAGCTCAAAACTCAACAACACAATTCGAATCTCAAATTAATTGACCGGAAGCAACAGAAAATCAAACTCTATAACCAATTCTTGCAAATTTGCTAATTCGATCAAACTTAGATATCAAAAGAGCAGTTTCAATGATCAATAGTTAAATCGATCAATGATTAACCAGCTCTGATACCATTTGATAGGATCGGATCTAGTTTGATCAATTAGATTAGAATTTGCAGCGGAATATAACAGAAATTAGATCAAATTTAAGCAAGACAAGTATGAATATTCAATCACACTATGACGATTATAGAGAGAGGATTTTCTGTTAATGGAAGATTTTCATTCACGAAAATGCTTCAGGTACAAAACAATTCTGTCAACATTCCTTTTATAAAGGAATGTGACGTCAGCTGATGTCACTTGATAGTGACATCTAACTGATTTATACAAACTAATGAAGGTAAACTAATCTACTGAAGATGTCCATAACAACTGAGGACACCTTCACAAAAAGCTAAGTATAAACTACAATTACAACTACTGAAGATATAACATCTGAAGTGTAAGAACTTCAGATGTTTTACAATAATAAAACTACTGAAAAGTAAAACATCACAACTACTGAAAAGAACTTCTTCAGCTGTTTGAGACAACTTCTGAGAACTTGGTCTTCAGACTTTGTCTTCAGCTATTGTCTTCAGACTTTGTCTTTAGACTTTGTCTTCAGCAGATGTAGATCACTTCAGTTGTTATGATGTCTGTGGGACTTAAAGGTTTTTCTGATCTGGCTCATTGGTTCTTTTGGTCCAACAGATGTGACATGAGCGGTAAGGTTAGTCCATTTAAATAATCCGACATCATTAACAAAATCTTTACTTTTTACAGTGTGGGGCCCAAAAGATTTCCGTTACACAGTAAAATCTTTTCTTCCGAGTATAAAGCATTTCCGAAGGTAATGTTCTTTCGAAGGCAAATTTACTTCCGAAGGTAAATTGATTACTTCCGAGAGTATATGTTGCTTTTCAAATAGAGTGTGTTAAAAGCTTCGGAAGTAGATCTGATATGAAATCAATCGCTTGTTCCGAGACTTAACACTCTTCCGAGAAAAAAATTATCCTGGGACAAATTTGCTTTGGAAGATATGTGAGATATCTTCCGAAGGTTAATTTCTCTTTGGAAGAATTTATACTTAGATAAAATTTAGAAAAAGATCTTTTGTAACAAGGCTTAGATTGTTTTGACATAAGACTTTACACATTAAAAGGTTTTCAAATGAGATCAACTAATTAAGGTTTATCATCCCAATAGTTGTAATGAGATATTTAAATCTTTGTTCATCAAAGGCTTTGGTGAACAAGTCAGCATATTGTTCATTTGATTCAACTTTGATTAGTTTCATAAGATTTTTCTCATGAATATCTCTAATGAAATGATACCTGATATCAATGTGCTTAGTCTTGGAGTGCTTCACTGGATTTTCAGTAATGAATATAGCACTGTTGTTGTCAATGTGGATAGGAGTGCTCATGAAGTTGAATCCGTAGTCTATCATCTGGTTTGAATCCATAGCAGCTGAGCACAGCAACTAGCAGCAGCAATGTATTCAGCTTCAGCAGTTGATGTAGAGACACATGATTGCTTCTTGCATTGCCATGAGATGATCCTTCCACCAAAAAATTGACATCCACCGGATGTTGATTTCTTGTTGATATTGTAGCCACCATAATCACTGTCAGAGTAACCATAGAGATTGAAATCACTATTTCTTGGATACCAGAGACCTAGTTTAGGTGCTCCTTTGAGGTATCTAAGAATTCTCTTGGCAGCTATTAGGTGAGACACCTTTGGAGCAACCTGATATCTTGCACAAATGCAAGTTGCAAACATGATATCAGGTTTACTTGCTGTGAGATACATCAGAGAACCAATAATTGCTCTATACTGATGTGGATCAGCATCCTCTCCCTCAGAATCAGGGCAGAGATTATGGTTTCTGGGTATAGGTGTTTTTGCTGCTTTACAATCTTTCATATCAAATCTTTCTAAGATATCATTGACATACTTAGATTCATTGATAAGAACCCTTCCTTCATCTGTTTTACTTGAATTCCAAGGAAAAAGTCCATTTTTCCCATGGAACTCATCTCAAACTTCTTCTTCATAATGCTCTTAAAGTCTTTACACATTTGGTCATTTGAAGAACCAAATATGATATCATCAACATAGACTTGAACGAGCAAGATGTCCTTCCCAGACTTTCTTATAAAAAGAGTCTTATCAATGGTACCTCTAGTGTAACCATTCTTCAGGAGAAACTGAGACAATGTCTCATACCACAGCCTAGGTGCTTGGTGCAGCCCATATAGAGCTTTATCCAATTTGCACACATAGTTGGGATGCTGTGGAGCTTCAAATCCTGGAGGTTGGCATACATAGACTTCCCTATCTATATCCCCATATAGAAAGGCACACTTTACATCAAGCTGGTAGACAGTGAAATTCTTGGATGCAGCATAAGCAAGGAAGATCCTAACTGCCTCAAGTCTTGCAACAGGTGCAAAGACATCAGTATAATCGATTCCCTCCTCTTGAGTGTATCCTTGAACCACTAGTCTTGCCTTGTTCTTGATAATCAAGCCTCTATCATCTCTCTTGTTCTGAAAACCCATTTAGTGCCTATAGGTACTTGACCAGATGGTAGCGGACATAGGTTCCAAACCTTTTGTCTTTTGAATTGAAGCAGCTCCTCTTGCATTGATTCAACCCAGCTACTATCTTGCAAGGCATCTTCCACCTTCTTGGGTTCCATTTGGGACAAAAAGCATGAGTACAAACAGACATTCCCATTGTGAGTTTGTCGTCTTGTTCTCACGCCTTCAGAGACTTCCCCTATGATGTTCTCAGCTGGATGAGTGTTATGAATCCTAAGTCTAGGAATCACCTCCAGTTGCAAAGATAAATCCAAATTGGACATATTTTGCTCAGGAGCTTGAATACTTGGTGCAGCTGTTGTTTCAAACTCATTCAACGAGGACAGACTGAATGAAAGAGAAACATCATCATTTGTTTGCTGTGAAGCATTATCAACAGTTGCCTGTTCCTTCAAGATGTCACCTGAAGAGATTTGAAAGTCAGCAGGTGAACTCCTTGTTGAAGTACCACTATCTCTTGAGATAGTTATGCTGTCAGATCTTTCAATAGTGGGAACTTGATTTGCTGCAACTCTTGGAGAACTTGAAATAGGTCTGGGAAGCTCAAACAGTTGATCTTCATCAGAGTCACTTTGAGCACCTGTTCCACCTGAAACATTCTCACAAGATGGTTTAGAATAGTTTGGAAACATTTCTAAATCAAAGATATGATCAGGGCCATTCCCCTAACACAAGGAATGTGCTCATTGACTATAATGTTGGAAGATTCCTCAAATTGTTGATTTTTAATATTATAAACTCTATAAGCTTTAGAGTAAAAGGAATATCCAACAAAGATAGCATCATCCGACGTTTCAGCAAATTTTGTAAATTGTCTTTTGTGTTAAGTATGGTACACCTGCTGCCAAAGGACCTTAGAAAGCCAATGAACGGTGGCCTCTTGTTCCATAACTCATAAGGGGTTTCTCCATGTGGCTTTACTACAAAAACTCGATTCTGCACATAGCATGTAGTGCTGACTGCCTCTGCCCAGAATGTTAGAGGCAGCTTTGAATCAGCTAACATAGTCCGAGCAACCTCAATAAGTGTCCTATTCCTCCTCTCAGCAACACCATTTTGTTGAGGAGTTCTGGGAGCACTATATTGTCTGGCAATCCCTTTTGAGTTACAAAATGAGTCAAGAACTAGGTTCTTAAACCCAGTCCCTTGATCACTTCTAATTATTTTGATCTTGTGATCAACTTGATTTTTTATTTTAAGAACAAAAGATTTCAAAGGTTTAGCAGTTTCATCTTTGGTTCTTAAAAAGAATACCAATGTAAATCTAGTAAAATCATCAACAATCACAAGGCAATATGATTTCCTTCCAATGCTCATTATACTTGTGGGACCAAATAGATCCATATGCAATAGTGTAATGGGGTAGTGATGGAGTTAACAGCTTTGGATTTATGGATGCCCTGTCTTGTTTCCCTTTCAGGCAAGCAACATAGTTATCTTTGAAGAAAAATTCCTTTTTAGGCAAACCATGTACCAAGTTATTTTTAGCCAATTAATTCATTGTCTTAAAATTTACATGACACATTCGTTTATGCCATAGTGTTGACTCATCACCATCAGCTTTGGAAAGAAAGCATGATACTTCTCTCATTGGGGAAGCATTGTTCATATCCAGCTTGTACATATCCTCTTTTCTGGGAGATCTAAGAAGCACCAATTCCTGAGAATTGTCATCCCAGGTTTGAGGATAATGCACTCATGTTCTGTGAAGAGCATTTGATGCTTTTGATCACAGAATTGAGAAACACTTAACAGGTTGTGTTCAAGCTGTTTGACAAAATTAACTTTGTCAACCTTTAACTTTCCATTGGATATACTTCATCTGCCAGAAATATATCCTCCGGCCTCACCTCCAAACTGGACAGGACCTCCATCATAATGTTGAAATTGTTGAAGGAGAGATCTGTTCCCTGTCATATGCCTGGAGCATCCACTATCTACAATCCAAATGTTGTTATTCTTGTCATATGGATGTCCCTGCACATAAGATGAGATGATTAGTTTTGATTGGAAACCCAAGCCTTATTGGTCTCGGGTTCTTCCAATGATAATGACATAATTAAACCAAAATTTATGCATGGGGGTTCAATGGATGTCTTGAAAGAAGAGGTTTGGGCTACAACATCTTCCTTGATCTTCCATTCCATCCCTTGGTTGATCATGGAGGATGAGCTTGTTGAAGCTTTTGTAGCTTGGCATTCTTCCGAAGCTTCTTTCTTTTCGGAAGAAGCCTTCACCACCTTTTCTTCCGAAGCAGTCTTCTTCTAGGATGGTTTCAAGTTGACTCTTTTGTTTTTCTGAGTCTTTACAGCTTTAGCTTCCGAACCCTTTTTCCTTTCGGAAGAAGAATCTTCTTCCGAAAGCAGCCTTGCTTCGGAAACAAGCTTTCCCTTTTTCATCACTTGAACCATTTGATATGGTCCAAATGAGAAACCTTCCCTGACTCCTTCCTTTTTAACATTATTTGCATAATGTGTGCTAGCAGGATTGTAGTAACTATCTTTGGCCATGTGGTTTTGCAGACCACACATTATGCATGCAATGTTAATCTTTTGGGGATTTGAGGATTGCTGTTTCTTGTTCTTTTTCTCTTCATCAGCAACCTTTCCCTTTAACTTCTGATCCTTTGGTAGGACAGGAGTGCTGGTACTACACCCCTTTCTTGAATCAGAGTTTCCAACCACCTGGAATCCAGCTGAGATGAATACACCCTTTTGCTTTGGGTCTATCTTTAGCTTGGACTCAGCCACTTTCTTGGCAGTTTTTCTGGCTGCCTTAGCTCTACTTCTTCTGGCTTTGGTGGTGAGGGTTTGATCATCATTGGTAGGGGAGGGCATAATTACCTGGTTCTTCCCTGTGATGGTCTCCATAGTTGCATCATTCTTTGACTCATGAGAAGGTGGGTTAGCATATGGAACCTCTTGCTCTTCAGTACCACACCTTGGTTGTCTTATAGACTCATAAAAGTGTGGTGGAGCAATTTCATTGGTTCCCAACCCTCCTTTGTTTTGGTAATGAAGTTTTGAGTGAGAGGATGATGCAAGAATGGCTTGGAAGTTTTGCTCGGAAATAGCATACTTCCTGGCTTGAGCCTCAGTTGTGACAAGCTGGGCTTGAGCCTCAGTCAATTTGGATATTAAATCCTTTATCTGAGTCTTATAGTTTGTGTGTTCATGTTTTAATAGGGACACCGTTTTCTCTAACTCCTCAATTTTTCTTTGGTAGTCAGATTCAGCCCTTTTAAAGTCAGATTTCAAAACATTTAAAGACACAATATCAGATTTAATCTCCATATTTTAGACCTGATACAATTTAACCTTAGCAATACAGGCAGGAGTACAGAGATGTTCATATACCTTATTTTCATCTGTTCCGGCCATGAATGCTTGAGCAGGAGTCACATTCTGTACCATGAAGCTCCAGTCAACTTCTTGAGCCATTGCAGCTGTTTCAGTTGACATTCTGTGGGCTTTGGTGTAGAGGGATGTGTGGAGGCCTATGGGGTTCCCGGGTTGGACTTGGGCGCCTTGCATTCCCTTGCAAAATGACCAAGTTGGTTACAGTTGTAACATTTGGCCTTGGTTTTGTCAAACCCAAATTTGCTGTTGATTGGGTTCTAGGGAAATTGCCTTCCAGTTCTCTTAAAGAACTTCTTTGCTCTATAGGTTAGAAGATCCATTTGTTGGACTATGTCCATGTATTCCATGTCATCCGGACTGAAACACTCTAGATCATCAAAGCAGTGTTGATAGTCATTTGAGTGTCCACTTCCTGAGACAAAAGCACAGCTGTCCTGAAAGGAGCTTTGCTGAGCTTGTTGAGACCTTGGAGTCTCAGGAAATGTGATGTATGGCCCAGAAGAACAAGATGGCTGCTGGGTGTAAGTCAGGTATTGTTGAGGCTGGGAGATTCCTGAGCCTTCGGCAACCATTAAGGCGTTGCTAGCAGGAAGACTCAAGGGTCTGCTTGTCTGATGACCCCTCTTACTTTCCATTTCAAAACGGTATCCATCAAGGATCCCATAGAGTTCAGTCATGGTGAGTGTATTCAGATTCTCTGTTGTCTTGATAGAGACACAGTAGAATGTCCACTCATTGGGTAATGCACTCATGAACTTTCTTGTAAGGTCTCTGAGTTCATGAGTAATTCCCATAGATTGAAGGGAAGAAATGAGATCCATGTACCTGAAATATTGCTGGCTAAGAGTCTCTCCAGCAACATAGGTGAAGTTCTCATACTGCTGCTGCAGTGAGTCCTTCTTGGAGTCATTTGAGCTTGAGTGCATTTGAGCAAGCGCATCAAACAGTTCTTTGGCAGACTTGCAATGCTCAAACCCCACCATGATAGAGTTTGGAATTGTAGTCATGAGAACAGTCATAGCATTGCTGTCAATGTCAAGCTTCTTCATGTCCTCATCAGAATAATATTCAACAACTTTCTTTATCATAGCACCGTTTCCACCAGCTACTTTTGGCTTATACGGGCCATTGACAATGGATTGCCACATCTTGTTGCTTTATACCTGATGAAGCCTTCCATTCTTCTGATCCAAGACCTAAAGTTTTCAGGGGTGATGATGGGTGCTTTGGTCATCGTCCCTATCTCTACTTCAGATTTGTTGAGGGCTATTTTGAGTGAGGTATAAGGAGGAGTGAAAAACAGGTTGATTAGGATGGTAAGATCTCACAATCAAGAGCCTAAAAAGCTCTGATACCGATTGCAGGATCGGCGTTTTCACTTAGACACTTAGATTTCTCTCAAACTCACTTATAAAAACACTCAAATCAGATGAAGTAAAGTCTTTTACAAGAGTTGATAATAATATAATAAGTAGCAAAGGAACACACAGAAATAAATTTTCAAGGCACTTGTATATATTACTTCTCAACTCAAGATATTACAAGACTCTTACAAGCATGATACATGAGTTACAATGAGAAACTAAATATACTAGATCCTATAGCCTTTGATACCAGCTGGAAACCTAAGACTAAAGCATATACTACAATGCTAAAGTCAAGGTATCTTAGATAAAGTATTATCTAAGATATGGTAGTCATGACATGTCCATGGCTTACCTTTTGTCACCAACTAAAGATGGCAACTTTACTAACATAAAAAGGTAAATAGTGGATTAAAGTATGGTCAACTACATGGCTTTTGAGAAAACGCCATGCAGTATCTCAGAGATTTGCAGCGGAGTGTCCGGGAGACCATACTTATGTCCACTAGATAATAGCAGTGTCTTCCGAAGGTAAGTTGGCTTCGGAAGAACAAGTTCTTCCGAAGCCACTTATACTTCGGAAGAGGCTTCTATACTTCCGAGGCTTGAGGACTTCTGTACTTCGGAAGTTGACTTCAGATCTTTGTTTCTAAGTCTTGAACTTCGGAAGTAGGTTCTTTGTCTTCGGAGGTTGGAGTTTTCCTTCGGAAGTAAGTTTTACACTTTGTCTTCGGAAGAGCTCCTTCTTCCTTCGGAAGTTCCACACTTAGCTTCAGAAGTCCTTTATTTGTTGTACCAAAATCTTCTAAGTGACTTGGTTTTGGTTGCACCAGTCTTTCTAGATCCAACAATGGTGTTGCTGAGAGGAGAAACAGGACACTAATTGAAGCTGCAAGAACTATGTTGTCTGACTCTAAACTGCTCATCACCTTCTGGGCAGAGGCAGTGAACACTGCTTGCTATGTGCAAAACAGAGTTTTAGTGGTTAAGACACATGGTAAGACTCCTTATGAACTTTGGCACAAGAGAAAACCTTTCATTGATTTTCTCAGGTCATTTGGATGTCCTTGCACCATCTTGAATACCAAAGATCAAATTTCCAAGTTTGCTGAGAAATCAGATGATGGACACTTTATTGGATACTATTCTCAAGCTAAAGCTTATAGAGTATACAATCTCAGAACTAGAGTTTGGAATATAATTGAAATATTATAACCAAATAATTTTATTCAAATAATAAAAGGTTCCACATATCCAAATACAAAATTACAGATCAAATCCAATCACTAGAATATCGAAGTCCCATGGCACAAGTATGACCTTCATGCTTTGCCTTTTCAAGGAGCTTCGTGAGAGGATCCGCAATGTTTTGATCCGTGTGAACTTTGCGATTACATTGAGGAGTCAACCAATGTGAATTTCAATGAGCACACTCCCAGTGTGAAAGGTTCTGGTCTGGATTGGCTATTTGACCTTGAATTAGTTACCAACTTTTTTTAACAAATCTTGTGAGAATGTTTCAGGATCTACAGATATACTACCTACAGGTGATCCTGACCCAAGATTTGAGCTAAGAAGACTTTCAAGTTACACATCTTCAGCTCCAGTGGTAACTAATCCTTCAAATGAAGCTTCTACCAGCACATCAATGACAAATCCTACTGATACTTCTGAGGTGCCTTCAAATTCCAGCTTAGAGGCACAAAACTCAGGAGAAGGAGCTTCAAATATTGGAGAAAATGGTGGTGATGAAAGTGATCAGGAATTTCTTGACGCTGATAACCACTCCATTGAAGACAACATTAATGATGTCACACACTCATTGGATCAAGTCAATCTTGATAAGTGTGCTGATGTGGAGGGTGAATCGTCTTTACCAGATCAGAATTTCTCAAATTTATATCCGTCTAAGCAACTTGTTATGATCCCTCAGCTAAGGATCCACAAGTCTCATCCTACCAAAAACATCATTGGAGATGTTGATTCAGGGGTGAGAACAAGAGGACAAACCCATGCAGCAAATGTTTGTCTTCACTCTTGTTTCTTGTCCCAAATAGAGCCAAAGAAAATTGATGAGGCTCTAAAGGATTGAAGTTGGGTTGAAGCTATGCAAGAGGAGCTGCTTCAATTCAAAAGGCAAAAGGTTTGGAACCTATGTCCTCTTCCTCAAGGGAAGACTACCATAGGAACCAAATGAGTTTTTAGGAATAAGAAGAATGATAGAGGACTTGTCATCAAGAACAAGGCAAGACTAGTTGTTCAAGGGTATACTCAAGAAGAAGGAATTGACTACACAGATGTTTTTGCTCCTGTAGCAAGACTTGAAGCTATTAGAATATTCCTAGCTTTTGTTGCATCCAAGAACTTCAAGGTTTACCAACTTTATGTCAAGTGCGCTTTTCTATATAGGGTGATTGATGAAGAGGTGTATGTCAGACAACCACCTGGGTTTACAAATCCTGATCATCATGATTATGTCTGCAGGCTTGATAAAGCTCTTTATGGGCTGCACCAAGCACCAAGGAAGTGGTATGAGACTTTATCTCAGTATCTCTGTCAACATGGCTACAAAAGGGGTACTATAGATGGAACTCTCTTCATCAAAGGAACATGATGACATAATGCTAGTTCAAGTATATGTAGATGACATTTTCTTTGGGTCAACTAATCCAAAGCTCTGCAAAGACTTTGAGAAGCTGATGAAGGACAACTTTGAAATGAGTGCCATGGGGGAACTCAATTTCTTTCTAGGAATTCAAGTGAAGCAAGTTGACAATGGCATCTTCATAAGTCAGTCAAAGTATGTACAAGACATACTTAAAAGGTTCAACATGACTGATTGTAAGGTTGCTAAGACACCCATAGCTAGAAATCATTCCCTTGGACCTGATCTTAAGGGGGAGTGTGTTGATGAGCATCTCTATAGGGCAATGATTGGGTCTCTTATGTACCTCATAGCTAGCAGGCCAGATATCATGTTTGCTATATGCATTTGTGCAAGATATCAAGCCAACCCCAAGATGTCATACCTGGTCACTGTCAAAAGAATTTTAAGATATCTCAAAGGTGCTCCATCACTTGGCCTTTGGTATCCAAAGAATTCTGACTTTAATCTGTATGCTTATACAGATAGTGACTATGGTGTTGCAACATGACCGCAAAGTCTACATCAGGGGGATGTTAATTTTTTGGTGGAAGAGTAGTCTCTTGGCAATGTAAGAAACAATCCCATGTGTCTGCATCAACCGCCTTTGTTCTTCATCTTTCTTCATCCTTAAGCTTCTCAAATGGCCAACCTAAACTGCAGAAACAACCCAGTTTTCTCCATGCAACTTCACAGGCAACACAACCAGGTTGCTCTGTTAAGATCTGAGAAAGATGAAAGTTTCTTAGAGGTTTGCCGTTCCTGGCTCTATCCAACTAATTCACCTCCCTAACCATTGATCCTACTCTCTATGAGGATCATCTGCTTGAATTCTGGAAGATCTGCCAAGAGGTCATGATGGATGGTGAGAAGGAACTATCTGCCACAGTGCAAGGATGGACAATCTTCATCACTCCAGCCATCATCAACACTCACTTGCAGCTGGATGATGAAGAAGGTGAGTTGTCATTCCCTAAGGAAGCTGTAAATCATTCCTTTGAGCAGATGGGCTATGAGAGAGATTTCTCTGTAAGGACCTTCAGGAAAGGGAAGGTCTCATCCCAGTGGAAATACCTGCTTCATGTGGTTATCCACAGCTTGTCAAACAAGCATGGAGAGTGGGACCAGATTCTTGAGGATCTCTCCTTCATAGTACATGGAATGGTTCAAGGGGTCAAGTTCAGGTACTCTCAGTTTGTTTATACAACTTTGTTTGCTAACTTGGACTCCTTAGAGTATTATATGTTTCCTAGATATGTTCAACACATTCTCAGCTGTGAACTGGGCTCACCGTTGAGGGAAACAGATAATATTCTTAAATGCGGACAGATGAAGCCTGACATCTTTAAAATTATGAAGAAGCCAACTGTAGGCTTCTCAGGGGTAGAAACAGCCATTGTCCCAAAAATGTTAGAGCTCATTGCTCAAGGTGACAACCTAGCAACACAAGCTAGTGTTGAACCCACACCTTCTACCTCCCAACCACCAAAAAGGCCACAAATCACACTCACCTACCAAAGAAAATCCAAACAAACCCTGCTCAAGCTATTAAGTCTGTGCAGGTCCCCATATACTCACCCATACTGGAGGAAGTGGACACTAGAGCTCCCACTTCTATTGAGTAAACCACTCCCATCTCTTCAAGAATCAGGGATGAGGTTCCTCATGCTCATCCTGATGAGCTCACAAGCCAAACTGACTTAAGCCTTCACTCTGAGTCTCAACACTCAAGTGAACAACCTTCAGGGGACAGTTACCATCCCCAGCCTTTAGACTTAAATCAACCCATTCCCAACCTCTCATTCTATACTGATGAAGACTTAGGTTTCAGTGGGTACCATGAGTCTCTCTACTCTTCCCCTACTCAAAGAGAGATGAGTACTCCTGAGTCTCCTTTGTCTAGCCCACATCAATCACCCATCACTAAGGTGGATACTTCTGAACCAGTTTAGGATATCCATATGGAAGAGGCTCTCACTTCTGCAAGTGATTACATCACTAAGACCTGAACCATGATAACTCAGCCCATTGACACTTCAACTGAGGCTATCAATGTGCAGAGGAAATCCAGCAGCCAAGAACCTGAAGCTGGTGGTGAGAGAGAGGACCATAGTCCAATCATCTCATCCCCCAATGATTCTTCTGATGAAGATGAGGGGAATCTGAGACTAAAGGTGCAAAAACTATCAAAAACATGCTCCTATTTAGTCTCTAAGGTTAGTCACCTTGAATCTCAGGTGACTACCCTACAAAATAGGGTCAATGATCAGCAACTTAAGATATCTTATCTCAGGAAAAAACTAGCTGGGAGACCTTTAAGGGGAGCTCAACCAGGAACACAAGAACTTGTGAATGTGATTGATCTAACTCCTAGCTCACCTATGCAAGAGGGTGGTGATGCTACCAAAAAGGGAGAGAAAGTCATTACAGTCACAGAACCTGGGATTTCTTCCGGGAGTATGGACATTGAGGACTCACCATCCTTACTTGCAATTGTGCATACTCAGCAACTTCCTCAAGTTCACATTGATGTGGACATTATAGACTCTATCATTAGGAGTCTCTTTGAGGAAGGCATTCCAAGGGCTATGTCATCCCCACCTCAAGGAACTTCAAACTACATTATTGGGTGGAGGTATGATGCTGATAGAAGAGCCCTCATTCTTCACAGAGTTCAAGGGTAGCAAGAAGTATTCAATTTTCAGACCTTGAACTACTATGAAGGTCTTGACCTAATCAACATGCCACTTGTCAACCCAAGTCAATCAAGACAAGCTGACAGGTTAGCACTCAGGATTCAAGACAGAATTACTGAAGAGTTCAGCCTTAGAAGGAGACAAAGGCAATCAGGAAATGTCATTGGTCAACTGGATGTTGAGGCAGACCTTGAGATTAGCTTCAAAGGGAAAACCTTGGCTGAAGGCCCAGTGATAGAGCCTGAGAGCCCTGTCACACCAACAACTACTTCAGAAATTCATTCCCTCAGTGAAACACCTGCTGGTGAAGGTGTCTCACAACCTCTCTCTGGCCAGAGCTTAGATGCTACACCAAGCAATGAAGGCCAAAGCTCTCTCCGCCCTGTGTCACAAAGGTCTGTGGGTGACAAAGGGAAAAGGATTCTAACTCTTGAGGAGATTGAGGAGGAGGAGAGAGAGAGAGGAAAAGGAAGCTAAGGGGAGAAAGTTCTTCTGGGTCTTCAGGTGTAAGGCCCCGTTCCCGGGACGCTTACAGCTGGCCAATCATCACACATAAAACATATATTTACATTTAATCATAAAGAAACATCGCAGCGGAAACATTCAAAAACGACATTCCATTTCGTCATAAAAGCTTTTGCAAAATAATACGTCGTTATCAAATTACAAAATACTTATTGCATTACATCACAAAAGCATTATAAATATGGATGCCATCCAAAATGAGCCGAGTAGCCGCCCCGTGCCATCCTCAGCAACTTTACCTGCCAACCGGAAACACATAAAAGCCAGGGTTGCTGAGTGAGTTCTAGTTTTAATATAAAACATACTTTGTCTTTCGTTTAAAACCGTTCTTTACTTTTGTATGTGATCACACATCATACGTACACATAGATAATATCATTATTATCTTCATCATTGTTAGGACCTGGTATTTGAACGAAATACCGAGTGATTGCGTGTTAAACCAACTCAAATAGTGCGGAATCCTATTTGATTGGCGATCCAATCAGTGAGAACACACGATGAATCAATCAAGAATTGAAATCAACGTCAGAAATCGATTAGGAACCGATCTGATGTGTTCTATGAACTTGGAGAACGATTTGGGAGGCTTCTGGACGGCTAGGGTACGTCTGGAGTCGTAATGGGATGAATACTTACGTTTTCCCACGAATTGGGTCTATTTATAGGTTAGTATTGTTCAATCGTGCGACTGGGCCATAAGTATGGTTCAGTCGTGCGATTGAACCATGCGGTTGATTCATCCGCACGACTGAGTGTCCAGTCGTGCGATTGAGTCAATCTTATATGTCAATCATACGACTGATCCAGTCTCCTGGTTCAGTCGTGCGATTGAGTCAATCGTATGAAGTTATTCATGCGTGTGGTCCATTCGCATGGGCCATCCGCATGAGAACTTCATTAAGTTAAGTTTGAATGTTCTATTTAATATAACTTACTGTGCACTCATTCAAACACTCATAAACCCAATCCATTCAATTACAACACATTAATGAAATATTAAACATTACAAGTAACAACCAATTCATATGATTTCATTAATCGATTACAATTACATCATAATCAGACAGACAAGTTCATTACATTACAAATCATGATCTAGGGACATACATGTATCAACAAACTCCCCCTTGGACCTAGATCTATCTATTCTCTTGTCTTCTGCATCACCTCCTTATACTTCTTGTACTTCTCCTCTTTAGTGACTCTGCGTGTATCTCAAAAGCAAAGCAGAGTCTTATGACATTTTGGAATTGGAGGGCTTGTACAATATCTTGCGTGTCATAGAATAGTGGCCACTTGTATAATGTGTAGACATCATTAGCAGACAAGTTGTTAGCCACATTGGGTCGAATACCCTGATAGTATCCATTTGTCCCTCTTTATTCAACACTATGACAGCTTCAGCGGTTCTCCAATCATAGTACCACCATTTGAAGTGGGGAGTGAAGTCCTGTGGCATTTCCCTGAGAGGGATTCTCGACATTGTTCTCGGGGGACTCCACTTCAGCACTATCTTTGGCTTACCAGTTATGGGATCAACTTCAGAACGTCTGATATACCTCGTAGGTTGTTGAGGTTTGAAGTTGACCCACCTGGTGTGGTACTCTTTCCTCAGGGCAGCCTCAAACCAGCCTGACATCTTTCTTGGGTCAGCATACAGCAGCTTTAGTTTAGCCAGCTGGTTGAGCTCAAAACCAGGTAGAGTCTTCAGATCATGTGGGAACCTGAAGTACTCTATGCCTTGCTCCCTCTTAACTGCATAAGCGTTAAGGTCTTCAAAATAAGCCCATGAGATAATCCTGCCCGACACCTTATGGTGTTTCTTGACTCTGTAGAGCTTGGTGTAGGCATCTCTCTTTGGTGCAGCCCGCTGGGCTCTTACTTCTTCAAAACAGGCAGCCCATTCAGCCTTGCGAATATCTACATCTGCATTGGAGGCTTGGGCTGTTCCTTCAGTCTTTTCTGCTTCTTGCTCCATCTTGTCAAGTACCTCAAAAGTATCACTGACTAGGGATTCACCCAAATTGGGGACCACATTTCCCTCGGCGTCAGCATACTGAGGATACTCTTCTGCAGTAATGTCTTCAACCTCAACTTCATCAATATCATTCAGTTCCTCATCACTGGTTGAATCCACTGTTGGAGCGTCCTTCACTATTTCATCGGGATTGAGTCTGAACATTTCTGCCAGTTGCTCATCAGACAGGTCATGAATTATCTCCCCTTCTTCAGGGGTATAACTCACAGACCGTCTTACTATCCCTTGTAGGTCAAAATCATGGTTAATTGAGTCTTGACCATTTGAAGGGGAGCAAAGTCAAACTCATCCCTTTGAAAGTTTGGATCTGTTTGAGATAAACATTCAACACATAAATCATTAGTAATTAATCAAACAGACATACATTAACTTAATATATATAAACATTTAATACACTTGTTTTTCATTACATGATTCAAGTACAAAACAAATAAATACATAAAACGTCTAATCAGTACTTTTGTCTTGAATCTGTGGCGTGTCGCTCGGAGGAGCAGAAGTAGTGGATGACTGGTCTTGTCGACGTTTGGATCTCGCTCTTGACCTGAAGCAGAGGCCGATGCAGCCGCATCCCCTCCTTCTGCCTCGTCATCATCATCACGTCCTTCTGTCCTGTCTTCTTCGGTTTCCTCATCATCATCATCTTCCTCATTATCATCCTCATCTTCATCATCATCATCTCCATCATCCCCGTCACCTTCCTTTAGCTTCAGGGGCTCATCCTTCGACCCCTTCAGCCTCAGCATGATAGTCTTGTTGGTCGTCTCCAACTCCTCAATACGTTTGACGGACTGAGCCTGCATGTCTTGGAGTTGGGACACCTCAACTCTCTGCTGGTCTATGACCCGAGCCTGCTCTGCCAGTTGCTGAGATTGGGCAGCAGCCAGGTCGGTCAGCTGGCGGATCTGCGCCGCCTTCTCCTCGTCCGCAGCAAGCAGACGCATCACCATACGGTTTAGCGCTGAGAGCTGCTCCTCTACCCCAATGTGAGGTAGAGTGAATCCATGACATGTGAGGGCTGGGCTGACGGTCCAGCATGATGTGTGGTGGTGGTGGCAGTGGCCGTGGTGAATATGGGTCGGTGGGCTGATGCTGGTGAAGTAGGGGTGAATGATCTTGGTGATGGATGGGATAGCTACAGTGGTGGTGGGTAAAGTGGTGGATGTGGTAGTAGGAGTAGAGGCTGTGGTAGCTGTGGTGATGGGTGGTGTGTCAGTAGTGGTGGTAGGGGTGCTGGATGTGGTAGTCACGAAGGTCAAACGACGCTTCTTCTTCTTCAAACCATGTGGTTGAGCCATCCGCTTCCTCCTAGTCCTGGAGGAAGTAGATGCTCCCCCTGCAGCTCTGCTAACTGACCCCGGAACATAGTTCGGGTCAGTATCTCTCTCCGAGGAGTCCCTGGGGTGTTCACCAACCACCTTAAGCCCGTGGTCTGTGGGAACTACTTTACTTCCCACAGTCCTGGTGAGGGGCTCCTCGTCTGACTCCTCCTCCTCGATATCACCAGCAACAAACTCTTGATGGAAGCCGGCCATCTCTGCGACCTCTCCGGCAGTGGCTGACCCCGGGGGAATAACGTCTGTATCTGTGCCTCTAGATGGGGCAGGCATGTCATCCCCGGCGTCGCCGCTATCATCATCATCAGAGTCAGTCTCTGGTATAGCTATATGCTCCACATCTGAGTCACTGTCCTCGTGGCGCCACTTCCTCTTTGCTGGCGCCACATAATCAGCCCGGGCCAGATGCCCAAACAACCTCCTGACAGGGGGCTTCACCTGCTTCCCCCTGTATACCTTCATCCTGCCAAGAGTCGTGTCGTCCATGACCTCAAGAATAACAGCGTCCTCCTTCTCCTTCGGCAGGGAGGGAAGCTTCTGATCAATGATCATCTGTAGAAATCTAGGGTACATACAGAAGCCTTCCTTCCCCTTCCCCTCGAGGTTCTCCACCAAGTAACTGAATATCATCCTGGAGAAGCTGAACGGGTGGTTCAGCACCAACGCTGCATAAGCGTTCTGGATCTGGTCAGAGAGCTCGTCAAAACCTCCCTTCCGTGATGCTATACACTTCAGCAGCACGTGCGCAAGGTACTTAAACTGGGGACAGAGGTTACTCTTGTTGAGTACCCCGGCATTGATGTCCCCAGAGTACTTGGCTCTCATGAAACATCCTCGGACAGTGAGGGGGTGTAGACGTGTGGGACACTCAGCATCATCTCCAAACTGGAGAACTATCCTCAGATCCTCCTCAGAAACAGTGATAGCCTCACCAAAAATCGAGCTCCTGATGCAATGAGGCTCGGTGGATCTATCTACAGATGCGCCTTCCCAGAAGGCCTGCTGCACTGATCTGTATGGTGTGCAGGGATTGGATATAGCGTGAGCGATCCTGGATCTCTGTAGAAAAGTGATAATGCCTCTGTGAAGTCGGCTGCATTCCTGGATGTCAAGTCCAGAGTGAGCATGTTGTGCTTGGTGCTCATATTCCATTACTCGCCCTCTGTAACACATAATAATATAAACGTTAGTTTCGTTGGCTAAGAGTACAAGAAACACTTAAGACTTTGACTAAAACTGCTGTCATGCGATTGGGGTTGTACGACTGAAGACAGTCGTGCGACTGAATCGTGCGATGAGATTCAGACGTGCGATTGAACTCATGCGCACGACTGAGTGTGCGACTGGACTCATGCGCATGAACTCTTGTGCGGTTACACCAGTTGTGCGACTGAGTCTCTTCGCATGGTTCAGTCGTGCGATTAAGTGAATCGTTCCCTTCAGTCGTGCGACTGAAGTTCATCCGGACGACCAGTCGTCTGTCTCATGTGTTCAGTCGTCCAAAGATCGAATCTACGCAGAATAAGTCTTAGCACTCAATTAACCGGTTCTTTAGTGTCGCATTCTATTCACTAACAACCTATTTGACTCAATTTTAACATCTTGCTTAGTTTTAATAGGTTATTAGGGTTTTGAGGTTCTCGGTTCGCCTTTCACAGTTTTTAACAATCAATTAGGGTTCCATTCTTGCTGATTTTGATGGAATGGACTTCAAAGTACCTGTACGATGATGATACGAGCGTCAGTTATCACAGAATCACAACAAGAAAAATCAAGCAAATAAAATTTTGGCAGAGTAACGGTACGTACGATATGCGAATTAGGGGCGATTTGAGAATGAGGAGTCTCTGCGACCGACTCCACCTCTATTTATATCCACCCTAGATCCAATCGTGCGACTGAGTTCATTCGCACCGTTCAGTCGTGCGAGGGACTCAGTCGTGCGATTGGGTCAGTCGCCCTTCTCCAGTCGTCCGACTGAAGTTCAGTCGTGCGACTGACTCACTCGTTCGCACTAAGCCTCCGATTGGACTAATCGTATGATCCATTCGTGCGAATGGACTTCATTCGTATGGTTAGTCCATACGTATGGTCCATTCGTGCGAATGGGTCATACTTAGTTAATTTTTTGCTATTTTACCAATTTACCTTTAGACTCTTTTATATTAATTAAATTAACGTTATGAACTTTTGATCATCTCAGACCTGATCCTTTTATCTTGAAAACACTTTGATCACCTCAGACGTGATCCTTTTAACCACTTTGGTCACCTCAGACGTGACCCCTTTTAAAAATACTTTGTCACCTCAGACGTGACTGATATAACCTTTCAAAGAACATATGGTCATCTCAGACATGACCCTTTTAGTGAGTTTATTCCTTCTGATTTTCCTGATGTAGCCCGACACTTGACTCAAGTTAAAACTTAAAAACAAACTAACTAATTTAAGAATTTAAACTAATTACATAATCAGACATATTTTTGGTTTTTTTGTGAGAGATAAATCCAGAGATTGATATCTACGGGATTTGGATCGGGAGTAGATAGCTTCAACTTAGGTTGATCACATCTGGACCAATTCAATTTTTGGAATCATACAGGCAATTCAAATCATTTGGGACTCGTTATAAAAACCTTTTGATGCTCAAGTTCTCGATGTTCATCCAGAGTCTTTTGCAACATAAGGAAATCATACTGAAACTCTTAGATTCTCACATTGATTTGGACCTTTGAGAATGTAGCCACAATGATTGTCAGTATGTTTGTCCACTTAAATCCATACACAGACTTTTGACACAGACTGGTGACTTATTTAGGTGTAATATTTCAACTAACACTTGTGTATCCCACACTTATATGGTAATCAACATCCCTCAGGAGCTTTTGAGCGGTCTACGGGTATTATTACAAGAAGAGACTATTCTTAGAGCTTTCAAAGAGAAGCCTGTCCTCAGGTCAGTGCCATCGCACAGCAGAGAGGCGGCAAACAACAATGAATTCTAGAATATCTAGGTTATGCTTATCCTCAGGTCAGTGCCATCGCACAGCAGAGAGGCACATAACCTATCTCCTTGTTAGAGCAGCTTATTTTATTTTGCACAAAATGCACTAACAACATAAGTCATTAGCTTTATTGCATTTGTCTTTCAATTTTTTTTTTTGCTTTGCTCTGGTTATGGTCATCCGCACACATTTGTGGCGTTTAATTGCTCATTACCCCTTATTGGAATATTGTTGATTGTGTTAACCAGTGATAAGATGGACGCCCCGTCAGTGAAAACACTTTAGTTTTATCTGAAATCACCAATCCGGTCTATTTGTCTATTGTGTTGAATCTACCAACATATCATATATGGTCTAGCAACCTCTAAGTCTACTTTCTTTGTGTCACCTTAGGAGTTGCCAGTTTTCTATCATCTTTCCTTTTCGTATTGCTTAGACTACACAGATTTATTTCTTTGAACTTTTGCATATTACAAACACTTAAATCTTAAAGTCCCTCTTGATTTGTTCCTGTGTACTATCATTTTCCAAAGGTATTGAATCGGTATCACAGATACAATCTACCTTATTTCAGCTCGCTACTCCTTCTCCCTCAATTTTTTTTTTTTTTTTTTTTTAATGTTAACTTGCTGACATATTCTCCCCCTAAAATACTAAAAATCATTTCTGGTTTAATTATTAGGATTTTAATAATCAGCAAGCGAACATGAGTTTAAATACAATTAAAATCAAATAGACAAATCAAAATAAATAAAATAAAATTTAACTACACGACATCGGACTACACATTTTCATCATCAGGAATTACCTCACTTTTCTTTTTAACACCGTTCATACACCTAACTTCTTAAACTGCCCAGAAGTTCTTCTTGCATGGCACTTCACCCACGCCTCATCATTGAGTGCTTCACTGACATATTTTGGCTCAACCTGCGAGACAAAACATCAATAGGCACCATCATGAATGTAACCCTTTCTCCATAACCGAGGCGTAATCAGCTGAGTACAAATGATTTCGGGTTTGTACTCCTGATCTGACATCTCCAATGACATTGTCAAGGGGATGATAAACATTTAGTCGTGATCCTGGAGTAGATAGTAGGAACAGCTACCTCAGAACCAAGATTATGAACATTTGGTTCTGCATCTGAGGTAGTTGGAGTTTGAGGTTCTGAAGTCGAAGGTGCATCACTCGTAGATGCTTGTGGACTTGCTGGAACTGGAACCTGTTCCTCCTGACTGTTCTGGTCATCTTCTTCAGCTTCATCTTCAGAGGAGGAGTCACTGTTGTCGACTACTCCCCCTGACTGAGTAGATGATTCTCCCTGTGTGCTAGATGGTGTATTCAGAATATCATACATCATCCTAGTTGCTAGCTCATCGTCCGAGGGAGAGAGAGGTATGTTGAAGGATTTGAAGAATCCATCATAATCGAAGAAGTAGGCAGGTCCTTTTCCTGTAGGTGGTGTGGTATATCTCTGAACGTTGACATTACACCACACTTCTACAAGACCCGTTGAGTTATTGTAAACTCGCTTATTCGGTATGTTGTATCCTAGAAAGATTCCTTCATCTGCCTTCTCGCTGAATTTTCCTTCTTGCGTCTTCTTCAGAAGTGTACATGGCGCGCCAAAAGGTTCAAGATACTCCAAATTCGGTTTGCGTCTTTGTAGTAGCTCATAACATGTCTTTCCGTGGCGCTTGACTATTAGGACTCGATTCAGTGTATAACATGCATTTGCTACTGCCTCATTCCAGAATTGGATAGGCAGTTTTGAGTCCGCCAGCATAGTCCGTGCAGTCTCTATCAAGCTTCTATTTTTCCTCTCAGCAAACACATTCATCTGAGGCGTGTATGCTGAAGTGAATTGATGAACAATTCCCTTTTCCTTGCAGTATGCCTCCATCCATTGATTCTTGAATTCGGTCCCGTTGTCTGAGCGTACTTGTCTAACCTTTAGCTTGTAGAGAGACTCCAGAGTGGTGACTAATTCCTTGAATGATCAAATGTTTCTGATTTGGATTTCAGAAACATTACCCAAGTGAACCTTGAGTAGTCATCAGTGACCACAAAACAGTACAGATCGCCTGCAATGCTCCTTGTACTGACTGGGCCAAACAGATCCATGTGAAGAAGTTCAAGAGGAAGTTCTATTGAATGAACTTTCTTTTCCTTATGAGACTTCTTTGTCTGTTTGCCTTTCTTGCAAGCTACACAAAATCAGGAAGTTGGAAGTTCTTGACATTTACTCCTCTCACTAAGTCCTTCTGAATCAAGTGATTCATCTTCCTTTGACTAATGTGTCCCATTCTCCTATGCCAGGAGATTGAGTCCTTCTCAGTAGCTTTAGATAGAAAGCACTGCACTTCATGATCCGTTGGAGCAGCAGTTGACAGATCCAAGACATATAGGTCCTTATATCTTGAAGCAGTCATTAGAACTTGGTCCTCTGGAATCATATAGTCTTTCTTCAGCACGTAACACTTGTTGTTGTCGAAGATGAATTTAATCCTTTATCGCAGATTTGGGAAACAGAAAGCAAGTTATTTTGAAGTTGTTGAACGTAGTTCACCTTATCAAACTTAACTTTCTGATTTCCCACTTCTCCCTGTGCTGTGATGTATCCTCCCTTGTTTCCTGCAAAGGAAACATGCCCTCCTTTTATTTGTTTGACATTTGATAAAAGGGCTCTATTTCCTGTCATGTGCCTGGATGCTCCGCTGTCTATAATCCACGTGTTAGTCTCAGCGCTATACCGAACACCCTGCACATATCAAGTAAATGTATTAGTTTAGGTTAGGAACCCAAGCCTTTACTGTCTTGGGTTTCCCAGAGGCATCACACATCATAAACTCTACCCATTGACCTTTAGAAGGTGAGGGTAACTCAGATTCCTTCTTGTCATCAGTATCAGTCACACAGGTAGTCTTCTCTTTCCATAAGCCAGATTTGTGCAATGCCTGTTTATGATAAACAGTCGTCTGGCTTACAGGTTGGACTTTAGGTTCACTAGATCTTCTAGGTGGAGTTAGAGAACTCCTCTTAGAAGACCTAGGTCTAGAGTCCTGAAGATCAATCTTCTTCCTAGGTGTCTGATAGAAAGGACAATAGGAAGCAATATGTCCACATTCTCCACAGTTGTAGCACAATCTGCTATCAACCTTATAATTTGACTTTCTTTGTGGAGAAATGCGTGACACTTTAGTAACATCAATCACTTTAGGTTTTGACTCTTGCATGTTTGATGTTTTCTCTGGTTTAACAAATTTAACTGTTTTAACCTGTTAAACTTGTTCAACTTTTTGGTTAACTGGTTTTTGACTTGTAGCATGTGAAAAATTAACGTTTGAAGTCTTTTTGGGTTCTGATTTGACTCGGTTTGACCCTGACTTTAAGTTAACCTTTTCAAATTCATTTTCCAGATTAACACAAGGCAATTTACCCTTTGCCTTTGAAGTGGCCTCCTTTTGTTTCTGTCCAGATGCAGTAGATGAACATGATGTGTCTGGATCAGTAACAAGAGGAGTGGTCCCCACATGATCCTTGATTGGGTTGTTGTTTACTGGTTTAGACTTGGTGTTCATCAAGGTCTCAAGTGGTGGTGGAACCACTTTGTAGCCTAATCCCTCCCCATTATTTCTTTCTCTCACTAAGTGTTGAACTATGTGTGAAGAACTAGTCCAACTATGCAGTTTCTGTTTTAAGGAATTAACTTCTACTTCTAGAACTGCCTTTTGTTTCTTAGTGTCCTCTAGGGAGTTTAGATAGTACCTAATGTCATTTGATTGATTAAAGGCAACTACTTCGGTTTCCCTAAGTTGTTTAGTCAATAGGTCTATCTTTTCTTTATAACTATGCTCATTTTGTTTTAGAACTCTATTGGCCTCAGTGCATAGTTGTAAGTCCTTTACTAAGTTATCATTGTGATCTAATAACCTAGCAAATTTTTCATCAATGCTATTCCTAAACATATCACAGTTAGAACAAGCATGATTATTAAACATTTGGTCAGTTGTACTTACCTGTGTTGTTTCAGAAGAGTTAGCCATCAACGCAGCATCAGACGTCTCTGGTTCTGGTGATTCTGACTTTTCTGAATCTGACTTGGAAGTTTCCTCCTTTGGTGTGTAACTGACTTCAGCTGCAGTTGTTTCTTCACTGTGTGACATTGCTATATCAACTGCTAAATCACCTTCACTCGCAGAATCATCATCAATATCTTCAACACTGGCAATGTTAGATTCTGGGGAGACAAATCTAAAACTCCAGTCCTGTCCTTCATCATCATGAGCAGTCAAGGCTTTTGGGTCCTTGTTTGATGAAGTAGAACTAGAGGGTTGCTTGTCTTGGCGAGTAAAGGATGAGAACGGGTTCCCATTACCCGTCTTCTTTGGCTTGACACATTCCCTCTTGAAGTGCCCTTTCTCTCCACAGTTGAAGCAGGTCACTTTGCTCTTGTCAAAACCAAATGTGGTATCCTTAGTAGCTATCAAATTTTGTCCTGTCTTCTTAACAAACTTCTTCGCCCTTCGGACAGCGCTAGCTAAGGCCCACATTATATCCATTCTTTCAAGCTCCATTTCATCTACCTGCTCGTAGTCTTCATCTGCCAAATGACAGTTTCCAATCTTCCCAGCCACAAGTCCATCATATGAATGAACTACTGCGGCGAGAAGATCCATATGCTCTCGTGCTACTTCTACGGTCACATTACCGAGGTTCTCGGTCTTCAATTTAGTAGCACTTGCTTCTGATCCAATATAATGGGTACATGACGACCCTGACGTGTCTGATCCAGAAGTAGAAGCATGTGAAGGACCTGACGAGCTGGACACAAATGCTGTCTGGAGAGGTGCTCCAGATGTCTTAGCTTGAGGCGTGGCATTGTATAAAGCTGGGTTTGTGTATATGAAGACTTCTGTGCTCTATACTTCATCCTTAGTGCTTCTTCACGCAGTCTAAGAATAAAGTCATTTATATCCAGCTTTATAAGTATACCATTCTGTCTAAGATTAGACACGAATGAAGCCCACTTATCAGGCAATCATCTGCGAAGTTGCTTACTTTCTCTTCCATAGTTGTTTCCACTCCATGTGTATGCAACTCGCTCATCAAATGGTAGAATCTGTCTATGACTTCATCTAAACTCTCGTTACCAATTGATGAGAAGTTATCGAATTCCTTCTTTAACTCCTTTGCCTTGATTGCCTTTAACGATGCATTCCCATCATACTTTTCTCTAGCTCATCCCACAGTTTCTTGGACTGCTTGTTCTCTGAGTACTGGTGGAATATGTCTTGGGGATCGACTGAGTTATCATCGCATAAACTCTTTTCTCAGCATTATACTTTACTTTCTGTGCGTCAGTCATCCCACTTAACGTTAATTTTACTCCATCTGCTCCCACCGGTGTACTATACCCAACTTCGATAGCTTCCCACAGATTAGGATCTACTCCATTGAGGTAGATCTCAAAACGTTGCTTCCAGTGAGGAAACTCATCTAAAGTCAAGAGCTTTGGTGGTTTATTGTGAATACCCACCTCACTCTCAAGCAACAGCAGGTTCTGAATTCTTGAGTCCTTCCCAGCAGTAAAGGCTGACATCTGATCTTCCATGGTTAATAAACTTAGAGTCTAATAAATCAACTTTAACTGATGCGACTGAAGGATGCGAATGGTCTTATCGTGCGTATGAACTCTGCGATTGGTTCAACCGTGCGACTGAACAGGGCGAATGGTTCAGTCGTGCGAATGAATCTGGTGCGTATGAGCTATGCGAACGAACGGTTCAGTCGGCCGAATGAGGGTGCGACTAGGTCCAGTCGTGCGAATGAACACTGCGAATGAGTCTAGTCGTGCGAATGAGTCACTCGTGCGACTGAAGCTGCTCTGTTTTGCGAAAATTTCTAGGTTTGACGGGTTTCAGCCGTAAAAATTCTAAATTTTGCAAGTCCAAATCGTCTAAGTCCGTAGAAACTGAACTTCAATGAGCAGGGAACGTCCAAGATCACTTTTGATGCAAAAGATTGCGTTTTTCGTGCAAAAACACAAACTTTTATGCAATCTTGATTGAATCAACACGAAATCAAGAGCCAAAGCTCTGATACCACTTGTTAGGACCTGGTATTTGAACGAAATACCGAGTGATTGCGTGTTAAACCAACTCAAATAGTGCGGAATCCTATTTGATTGGCGATCCAATCAAGTGAGAACACACGATGAATCAATCAAGAATTGAAATCAACGTCAGAAATCGATTAGGAACCGATCTGATGTGTTCTATGAACTTGGAGAACGATTTGGGAGGCTTCTGGACGGCTAGGGTACGTCTGGAGTCGTAATGGGATGAATACTTACGTTTTCCCACGAATTGGGTCTATTTATAGGTTAGTATTGTTCAATCGTGCGACTGGGCCATAAGTATGGTTCAGTCGTGCGATTGAACCATGCGGTTGATTCATCCGCACGACTGAGTGTCCAGTCGTGCGATTGAGTCAATCTTATGTGTCAATCATACGACTGATCGAGTCTCCTGGTTCAGTCGTGCGATTGAGTCAATCGTATGAAGTTATTCATGCGTGTGGTCCATTCGCATGGGCCATCCGCATGAGAACTTCATTAAGTTAAGTTTGAATGTTCTATTTAATATAACTTACTGTGCACTCATTCAAACATCATAAACCCAATCAATTCAATTACAACACATTAATGAAATATTAAACATTACAAGTAACAACCAACTCATATGATTTCATTAATCGATTACAATTACATCATAATCAGACAGACAAGTTCATTACATTACAAATCATGATCTAGGGACATACATGTATCAACAAACATTCATTCTTTAATTCATTCGTTCATACTTTCTTACTTTCATTCATACGTTCTTCATTACTTCTTTTCAATCCATCAAAAACCATGAACTTTACCCCACCGTCATGCATAAAGCGGGGGGTACTGGGCCGAGGTCTATCATAGACCTCCCGTCATGGCGCACAACAGCTAAGCCACATACCTAAGGGTAATTTAGGTGTACCATTGTCATATGCTATACCAATATCATGGATAAAGCGGATACTAGACCGAGGTCTATCATAGACCTCCCGTTATGGTGCATAGCAGCCTGGCCACACTATCTAGGGTAAGCGACAAAGGTTCTATGCATATGGTCAATCACAAAGAAAGACCCCGGTGTGCATCCTTCTAGGGTAGCTAACCCACACACCGTTGGACTAACACCTTCATTGGGTGTGTTCCTACATACAAGGCTTGCAAGACTTACTTTACTTTCCTTCGTTCATTAATGCATGCATTCATTCATCATGTTTCTATTTTTGATATCTTCCACTTTACGTTACATAATACTTTCACTTCATTCATTAACATTCAACGTAAAGCCACAGGAAAATAACCACACATATTAAGGAACATCAACATAAACATACAAACATCGCCAAGCATGGCACCATCATACATACATAACATACATCATACATACCATCATGCATAAACATCAATCATACATCATCAACATGCCCATCATAACGTCTATGACCTCAAAAGTCAACTTACATGAAACCCTGGAAAACTCCCAAGTCAAGGCCTACATCTGCACTTTCCCCCGGAAGTCAGAAAATAAACTATGTTCTTTCGGGCGTATGAGCCCTATTTGGGCGTATGGACACCCTTCAGTCGCATGGCCTTCCAGGCGACTGGACACTTAGGCGAATGGACATCAGGCGAATGGACCCTATGCGAATGGACCTATGCGTATGGATACTAAGGGCGAATGAACACTATGCGAATGAGCACTCAGGCGTATGGACCTCAGTCGCATGACTCCCTTGCTAATGAACCTCAATCGCACGACTCACATGCGTATGGAACCCAGTCGCACGACTCACATGCGTATGGACCTCAGTCGTATTCCTTTTGGTCGCATGACCTCCAGTCGCATGCCATTCGGTCGCATAGCCCTAGCTGATGCAGAATGCAGTTTCTCCCCGAACCCAATCTGCCATTTTCGGCCTCCAAGCCCTCCAAACCTGTTCGAAGCTCAAATCAACCATCCTAAACCTTAGAAACACCTACTACAACACCATTCAAGCACACAAAGCCCGAAATCAAACCCAATCGAATCATACACAAACACATACACACAGGTTCAACACACACACTTCAAAAACGGGTTTACTATGTGTTCCAGCCCAAAATCAGTTGAAAACGTATAAAAGAGGGGTCCTAGAACTCACACAAACAACCCGTTGAGTAGAGCTTCAATCCAACCCGCTACACCTCAACGTTTGCGCTCGAAACCAAGAAAACCGAAGCTTGAACCTTCTTTTCTCCTCTCTTCTCTCTATGGTTGAAATTTCTAAGTGTGAGGGAGGAGAGTGGGCTGCCCTCCCCTCTTAATCCCCCACTCTCCAACCTTCTCCCGTTTTGGCAAGTTTGGTTCCTCGACTTTGGGCTTTATTTCTTTTCTTTCTCTTTTTCTCCTTTCTTTGGCTTCAAAGGAAAATAATCGGGTATTACAAGTCCACCCCCTTAAATAGGTTACATCCCGAAACCTCTTATTCCTCGAACAGACGTGATCTCTTCTTCAGTCTCCCACGTAGACTCATATCCCTTTCTATGCTTCCCTGTACGCGCACAAGTGCGACTACTTTATTCCTCAATCTCTTCTCTTTACGATCGATGATCGCCACTAGTTGCTCCACATAATTGAGCCGTTCGTCTACCTCGATATCTTCCAGTGGGACAACCGTATCTTTGTCGCTAAACATTTCCTCAGATGAGATACATGGAATGTCAGGTGAATTCCACTTAACTCCTCTAGTAATTCTAATCTATAGGCCACCTCCCCTACTCGAGCAATGATTCGGAAAGGCCCTATGTACCTTGGTCTTAACTTGCCCCGCATTTTGAACCGAATGATACCCTTCCAAGGTGAAACTTTCAACATAACTCTATCACCCACCTGGAACTCAATCGGTCTACGTCGTTTATCAGCATACGACTTCTGTCTATCCTTGGCTGCTTTCATAAAGGCATTAATCCTTTCAAGCTTATGAGTCGTAGCCTCGATCACCTCGACGCTCCCTAACTCTTTCTGACCAATATCATCCAAACACACGGGTGTGCAGCATCTCCTACCTTATAGCATCTCATAAGGGGGCATACCAATACTGGCATGATAACTGTTGTTGTATGAGAACTCCGCTAACGGTAAGTGGTCATCCCAACTTCCTCCAAAATCAATGACGCATGCCCGAAGCATATCTTCCAGCGTCTGATCGTCCTTTCTGATTGATCATCCGTCTGAGGATGATAAGCCGTGCTAATATATAACCTCGTCCCCATTGCATCGTGGAATTTCTTCCAGAATTTAGATGTAAACCGGTGTCACGATTAGACACAATAGACACCGGTACACCATGACGAGTCACAATCTCCTTAATGAATAGATCTGCCAACCTCTCAGATGAATATGTTTCGCGAATCGGTAGGAAGTGAGCACCCTTCGTCAAATGATCAACAACCACCCATATAGCATCATACCCTCGCCCGGTACGCGGCAGCTTCGTAATTAAATCCATGGTGATGTGCTCCCACTTCCACTCGGTATATCCAACGGTTGGATCTTTCCATACGACTTTTGGTGCTCAGCCTTCACTTGCAAACAAGTAAGGCATTTACTCACATACTCCACTACATCACGCTTCGTACCCGACCACCAGTAATCTTTCCTCATGTCTTGATACATCTTTGTGGCACCACGATGAATGGAGTATCAAGTCTTGTGAGCTTCATCCATGATCTTCACGCGTAGATCCCCAAAACGAGGAATCCACATTCGCCCGAATCGGGTTCTAACACCGAGTATGTTTTCATCCAATTCCGCAACCAGACCTCTCATTCTTTCAGAGTTAAGAGGATCTTCTTTCAATGCCTCATCCTGAAACTCCTTAACCTGCTTCATCACATTCGAGGTCATGATCAACTGGTAAGCTTTTACCCGAATCGGCTCGGCTCTCTCTCTTCGACTAAGGGCATCCGCCACCACGTTGGCTTTGCCCGGATGGTAATGGATCTCACAATCATAGTCTTTTATGAGCTCCAATCATCTCCTTTGCCTCATGTTCAAATCCTTCTGCTCGAAGAAGTACTTCAAGTTCTTGTGGTCCGTGAAGATTGTGCACTTCGTCTCATATAAGTAGTGCCTCCAGATCATTAACGCAAAGACCACGGCTGCTAGCTCCAAGTCATGAGTAGGATAGTTAACCTCATGAACTTTCAACTATCGGGATGCATAGGCTATAACCTTTCGTCTCTGCATTAACACACCCCCCAACCCCGAGTAGGAAGCATCTAAATAAACCACCGAATCTTCACTTCCATCGGGTAACGCCAATACAGGAGCTTGAGTCAGCCTCGCCTTTAACTCCTCGAACGCCTTCTCTTGAGCTTGACCCCATATAAACTTTACATCCTTCCGGGTTAACTCAGTCAACGGAGAAGCTATCTTAGAGAAGTCTTGAATGAATCTTCGGTAATAACCCGCCAAACCCAAGAAACTGCGAATCTCGGATGGCGTCTTTGGAGACTTCCATTGCATCACCGCTTCACCTTTACCGGGTCCACCATAATACCTTCAGGATTCACCACATGACCCAAGAATTTAACCTCACGCAACCAGAACGCGCAAATGGAGAACTTAGCATACAACTTCTCCCTTCTCAACGTCACCAACACCTCTCGAATGTGACCGGCATGCTCATTCTCGCTCCTCGAATAGATCAGGATATCATCAATAAACACGATCACTGATTTAACCAACATCGGCCGACACACCGATTCATCAAGTTCATAAAAGCAGCTGGCGCGTTGGTCAAACCAAATGACATAACGAGGAACTCGTCAAGACCATAACGCGTGCGAAAAGCTGTTTTAAGAATATCCTGCTCTTTCACCTTAAGCTGATGGTAGCCAGATCGAAGATCTATCCATGAAAACTAACTGGCACCTTGAAGCTGATCAAACAAATCATCAATCCTCGGTAACGGGTACCGATTCTTCACTGTCAACTTGTTCAACTCATGGTAGTCGATACACATCCTCATACTACCGTCTTTCTCCTTCACGAACAAGACCGGAGCATCCTAAGGAGAGATACTCGGTCTAATGAACCCCTTATCAAGCAACTCCTGCAATTGTTCCATCAACTCTTTCATCTTAGTAGGAGCCAAACGATACGATGCCTTGGCAATAGGTTGGGCACCCGGTATCAAATCAATCTGAAACTCGATCTCGCGGTCAGGTGGCACTCCTGGTAAGTCTTCGGGAAATACATCTGGAAAGTCACACACAACCGGTACATCGGATAGTTGTGGTGTTGGCGTATCCACATCCTTTACATAGGCCAAGTAGGCACTACATCCATGCCTCATACACTTTCCCACCACCGCCATTGAAATAACTTTCAGAATCGTCGTGACCCGATCACCATAAACCGTCACCAACTCCCGTCAGGCGCTGTCAAATGAAATCATCTTCTTGCGACACACAATGTTCGCCTCGTAGTCCGCTAACCAATCCATCCCAAGAACTACATCGAAACCACCTAAGGTCATCACGAATGGTCTAACAGGAAACTTGTGACCTTCTAATTCCACATCACAACCTTCTATCATCTCAGAAATCCTGATAGACTTACCT
This sequence comes from Flaveria ramosissima, assembly GCA_025215565.1. Classification (NCBI taxonomy): domain Eukaryota; kingdom Viridiplantae; phylum Streptophyta; class Magnoliopsida; order Asterales; family Asteraceae; genus Flaveria; species Flaveria ramosissima. Next base: position 36,736,364 of record CM046029.1, on the reverse strand, counting down.
ATGGCAGTTTCTACATCAAAGGGCGCACCAACACGTCTACTACCAGTAGAAATAAAACTTTTACTAGCACCAGAATCGAATAACACAGAAGCTAAAGTTTGGTTCACTAGAAACGTACCTGACACAACATCAGGGTCCGTCCTAGCCTCCTCCTGCGTCATCGTGAACGCTCTGGCGCTCGCCCTCGATCTTTCACCCCCAGAACCCTCAGCCCTCGGCTTCTTACAGTCTCTACTCATGTGGCCCTCCGGGCCACAATTAAAACATTTGCCCGCATGACAGTCCTTTGCATGTGTCCCATCCTCCCACACTTGAAGCACAAGTTCGATCCCAGCCTACATTCTCCAATATGCTCCTTTCCACATTTGCCACACTTCTTCGATCCTGCACCAGATGTGACCACACGGCGGTCATCCACCCGTGCACTCTTGTTACCCGTCGGGGCACCACCCCGACCAAACCTCTTCCCGTTCCAATTCCGGTCACCACCACCCTTTTTGCTGCCTTCAACCACCACCACAGTCCTTTCATCATACAACCTACCTGCCAAGTCAACCGTCGACCTGAACGTGCTCAGTCAGGCGGTGATCATGTGCCTGCGAATATCCGCTGGCAACTCTGAATATTCCTCTTGATCTTTCGCGATAGAGGCGTCACTTGATCCGGCACCAGCCGTGCCATCTCATTAAACTTGGTGGTGTATTGTTGATGTGTCATTGTTCCCGCCTCCAGCTGCAGGAACTCCCTTTCCACCTTGTCCATCTCCCGGTGAGGACAGAACTCCTCAATTACCAGCTTCTTTAACTCAGACCACCTCATTCTTCCAATCGCCCGACTACCCTCGGCTTGGACAATATTGCCCCACCAACACAGAGCCGAGTCCACAAACGAGTGGGCAGAGAAAACGTCACCTTTTGGTCCTCTCGACACTCACTGATATCAAGAACGGCTTCCATCTCCCTCACCCACCGGTGAGCAGCAGCAGCAGTGTCGTTACCATCAAAAGTTGGGGGCTTGCATCTCATAAATGCCCCATAATTACAGCCCCGTGCCGCCTCCGGCGCAGGCTCTTCTTCCTCTTCTTCATCATTGGAGAGAACCATTTGGTCTCCAGCCCCTCCTGTCCTCCCGCGGACCTGTTCCTTCCTTTCTATCTCCTTCTCGTACAGCCCTTATCACTTCAGTCACCACAAACGGTAAGATCGTCTGCATGACCTGATGAACCTCCTTTACCACTGCCTCTTTCACTGAGGCCCTCAAATTCGCACTCTCGTCTCCGCCCTCCAGAAAGAGTCTCGGGTTCTTCAGGAACCACCTTTTTGACTCTAGGTCTTCCTCTTTTGGGTCGCGGTTCAGCCACACTTCCACCACGACCTCCATCACGTGAAGCTTTAGACGATCTACCACCGGCCATTCTCTAACACACTGAAAGATTCAAACACTAACATAGTCATTCAAGAATAGCTCAGTTCATGTCAAGTATAGTAAGTCCCTAATTACAGTGGCCAGTTGTGATTAGCCACTTACTTTACTCTTCATACCCCAAGCATTACCTATCCTGACTACATCAGTATCTAAATCTACATACCGCACATAAACCACATAACATGCGCACATAAGACCGATTATCATTGAGAAAATACCTGATGGCACGCAGCTACTCAGATTGGCATCCCATTCCCTTTCCGTCCCATTTTCAGTTTAAGTTAAGGTTTATTTGGAAAATTTACCCGTTTCACTTAAACTTTGGCTCTTATACCAACTTGTAAGGCCCCATTCCCGGGACGCTTACAGCTGGCCAATCATCGCACATAAAACATATATTTACATTTCATCATAAAGAAACATCGTAGCAGAAACATTCAAAAACGACATTCCATTTCGTCATAAAAGCTTTTGCAAAATAATAAATCGTTATCAAATTACAAAATACTTGTTGCAGTACAAACAAAAGCATTTATAAATATGGATGCCATCCAAAATGAGCCGAGTACCCGCCCCGTGCCATCCTCAACAACTTTACCTGCCAACTGGAAACATATAAAGTCAATGTTGCTGAGTGAGTTCTAGTTTTAATATAAAACATACTTTATCTTTCGTTTAAAATCGTTCTTTACTTTTGTATGTGATCACACATCATACGTACACATAGATAATATCATTATTATCTTCATCATCATTCATTAACTTTCATTCGTTCATACTTTCTTACTTTCATTCAACGTTCTTCATTACTTTTTTATTCCATCAAAAACTATGAACTTACCCCACCGTCATGCATAAAGCGGGTACTGGGCCAAGGTCTATCATAGACCTCTCGTCATGGCGCACAGTAGCCTGGCCACAGTACCGAATGGTAAATTCAGGTGTACCATTGTCATATGCTATACCCACCAGTCATGCATAAAGCGGATACTGGGCCGAGGTCTATCATAGACCTCCCGTCATGGTGCACAGCAGCCTGGCCACAGTATCTAGGGTAAGCGACAAAGGTTTCTATACATATGGTCAATCACAAAGAAAAACCCCGGTGTGCATCCTTCTGGGGTAGCTAACCCACACACCGTTGGACTAACACCCTTCATTGGGCATGTTCTCACATACAAGGATTGCAAGACTTACTTTACTTTCCTTCGTTCATTAATGTATGCATTCATTCATCAAGTTCCTCTTTTCATTATCTTCCACTTTACGTTACATAATACTTTCATTTCATTCATTAACATTCAACGTAAAGCCACGGGAAAATAACCACACAATTAAGGAACATCAACATAAACATACAAACATCGCCAAGCACGACAAATCATAACATAATAACATACATCATACATACCATCATGCATAAACATCAATCATACATCATCAACATGCCCATCATAACGTCTATGACCTCAAAAGTCAACTTACATGAAACCCTGGAAACTCCCAAGTCAAGGCCTACATCTGCACTATCCCCCGGAAGTCAGAAAATAAACTATGTTCTTTCGGGCGTATGATCCCTATTTGGGCGTATGGACACCCTTCAGTCGCATGGCCTCCCAGGCGACTAGACACCCTAGGCAAATGGACATCAGGCGAATGGACCCTATGCGAATGGACCTATGTGTATGGATACTAAGGGCGAATGAAAACTATGCAAATGAGTACTCAAGCGTATGGACCTCAGTCGCATGACTCCCATGCGAATGAACCTCAGTCGCACGACTCACATGCGTATGGAACCCAGTCGCATGACTCACATGCGTATGGACCTCAGTCTCATTCCTTTGGTCGCATGACCCCCAGTCGCATGCCATTCGGTCGCATAGCCCTAGCTGATGCAGAATGCAGTTTCTCCCCGACCCCAATCTGCCATTTTCGGCCTCCAAGCCCTCCCAAACCTGTTCTAAGCTCAAATCAACCATCCTAAACCTTAGAAAACCACCTACTACAACACCATTCAAGCACACACAAGCCCGAAACAAAACCAAACCCACTCGATCATACACAACACATACACACGGGTTCACACACACACTTCAAAAATAAGTTTTACTATGTGTTCCAGCCCCTAATCAGTTGAAAACATATAAAGACGGGTCCTAGAACTCACACAAACAACCTCATCGAGTAGAGCTTCAATCCACCCGCTACACCTCAATTTTTGTGCTCGAAACCAAGAAAACCGAAGCTTGAAGCCTCTTTTCTCCCTCTCTTCTCTCTATGGCTGAAATTTCTAAGTGTGGGGGAGGAGAGTGGGCTACCCTCCCCTCTTAATCCTCACTCTTCCAACCTTCTCCCGTTTTGGCAAGTTGGTCCCTCGACTTTGGGCTTTATTTCTTTTCTTTCTCTTTTTCTCCTCTTTGGCTTCAAAGGAAAATAACCGGGTGTTACAAGTCCACCCCCCTTAAATAGGTTTTGTCCCCAAAACCGTTATTCCCGAACAGACGTGGGTAATGTGTCTCATCTCTTCTTCAGTCTCCCACGTAAACTCAGATCCCTTTCTATGTTTCCACTGTCGCGCACAAGTGGGACCACTTTATTCCTCAATCTCTTCTCTTACGATCGATGATCGCCACTGGTTGCTCCATATAATTGAGCCGTTCGTCTACCTCGATATCTTCGAGTGGGACAACCGTATCTTCGTCTACTAAACATTCCTCAGATGAGATACATGGAATGTCGGGTGAATTCCACTTAACTCCACTGGTAATTCTAGTCTATAGGTCACCTTCCCTACTAGAGCAATGATTCAGAAAGGCCTATCTACCTTGGGCTCAACTTGCCCCGCTTTCTGAATCCGAATGATACCGTTCCAAGGTGAAACTTCAACAATAACTACTATCACCCCACTGGAACTCAATCGGTCTATGCCGTTTATCAGCATACCACTTTAGTCTATCCTTGGCTGTCTTTCATAAAGGCTTTAATCATTTCAACCTTCTCAGTCGCAGCCTCGATTACCTCGACGCTCCCTAACTCTTTGACCAATATCACCCCAAGCACACGGGTGTTCTGCATCTCCTACCATATAGCATCTCATAAGGGGGCATACCAATACTCGCATGATAACTGTTGTTGTATGAGAACTCTGCTAACGGTAAGTGGTCATCCCAACTTCCACCAAACCTTAGAAACACCTACTACAACACCATTCAAGCACACACAAGCCTGAAATCAAACCCCACTCGAATCATACATAAACACATACACACGGGCTCAACACACACACTTCAAAAACGGGTTTTACTATGTGTTCCAGCCCCAAATCAGTTGAAAACATATAAAAGAGGGGTCCTAGAACTCACACAAACAACCCCGTCGTGTAGAGCTTCAATCCATCCCGCTACACCTCAACTTTTGCTCTCGAAACCAAGAAAACCGAAGCTTGAACCCTCTTTTCCCCATCTCTTCTCTCTATGGCTGAAATTTCTAAGTTTGGGGGAGGAGAGTGGGCTGCCCTCCCCTCTTAATCCCCCACTCTTCCAACCTTCTCCTGTTTTGGCAAGTTTGGTCCCTCGACTTTGGGCTTTATTTCTTTTCTTTCTCTTTTTCTCCTTTCTTTGGCTTCAAAGGAAATAACCGGGTGTTACATCAGGCTTTATACAAGCTGCAATCAGGGCTGCCCCTAGACCAAACACTCAAAATGATGAGTTGAGGGCAGTCAGGATTACTTACCTGCAGACCAGAAACTATGACATAGATGAGATTATATCTCTCCCCTTAGAGAAATTAAATGAACTGGCTGACATGAAAGTGTCAAGAGAGATGAAGGAAGCAGAGGATGCAAAGCTACTTCTCCAATTCAAAGAGGAGAAGAGACAAAAAGGTTATACAAGCATGTTCCAACTCTCTCCCCAGTTCAAGAAAGTCCTGTGCAAGAGGTTGTGGCAGCTACACAAGAACCTCAGGTAGACAAGGAAGCATATAGGCAAAACATGATCAACTACCTAAGTGCCATAGGTCTCTACCAGGCATCTCCACTTCTTCCTTTGTCCTTTGAGTACATTGAGTTTGAGCATCTCAAACAACTTGAACTTTAAGTGCTCAAAGAACAAAAGGCAACAAAGAAAAAGATGAGGGAAGATGCTGCAAAGTCAAGAGCCATCATCCAAAGAGTATGAAGAAGTCTGCTGACAGAAGGATATGATGAGCTTCTTGAAGTTGTATGGATTCTCTAGAATGAGACTTGGCCCTATGTCTCTATCCACAAAGGATGAGCATATCTAGGGTAATCAAGCAGAAGATCAAGAGTGGCGAGCTGATTGACTTACACTCCCCTCCAAGTCAAGTCCCACCTGAAGTGGAGGTTAAGGTTTAACAACCTGAGACACACAACCTGGACCTCCTACTGAGTCTCAGCAAGCTTCATCTTCTGATCCACAACAAGGTCAAACTCCCTCTCCTTCTGAACCTGTGAAGGAGGAACACCCAACTGAGAAAGACAAGGCTGATCAACAAGATGCTGCAGACCAGTTTTCTCAGTTGAAGTCTTCTAAGAGGAAGAAAGGATGGCTTCCAAACCAAAGTCAAAGAAGAAGAAGTCTGAATCATCCACCTCGACACCTCAAGCTGAGTCAGATCAACCGGAGGAAGTGCATGAAGAGGTAGCCCAATCAACTCCAATTCAAGTGGCTCCTCTTGCAGCTGAGAGACCCATCTTATCCTGGACCTTCACCACTAATCCAGAAAGATGGCATGTGATTAGAGATCAAGGTGTTGAGAATCTATACATGGCAAGACTTAATCAACTTACCTCTGCATGATCTCTTTGAGATGAGAAGATATTATGAGAGTCTGAGTGATCCTGACCATCTGATGAAGAAGGGTATGGTTATCATCATCCTGAAGACCACCAACATCTAAAGATCTTCTAAATGTTTTGGTAGCATCAGCCAAGGGGGAGTTTGTAAGGATTCCTATAAGTCTGGTGCAGCCAAAACATCCAAAGTCTCTTTGCATGTATGCACTAAAAACAGAAGTAAAAATGCTTCGGAAGTTTTACACCATGCACTAGAAATATTCTAAGTATAAAATCTTCTGAAGCCAAGACCAACATCTTCCGAAGCCAAAAGTGAAGTCTTCCAAAGCTTCAAAGACAAAGTCTTCCGAAGCCAAAGAGTGAAGACAGATTTCTTCCGAAGACTTTTAGAGACATGCTTTTATCTGATGTACTTTACCATAAAGCTGGACCACCTTTCCGCTGCAACTCTGTAAAGTCACCAACTTACATGAGTTGGTGAAAGGTCCATGCTTTTGGAAACTGTATATTGAGGTCTTGAGTCTATGCTTTCTACTTTATGTACTTTTATCCTTTTTGTAATATATTAGGATGTGAGCTATAGCATGTCATGTCACTAGTCAAAAGGCAAATCTACCTTTTGACTTTATATTTTTTTTGTAGTTGTCTAGTCAATTGTATCCAGCTGGCCTTCAAAGTATGGCCGGCTGTAGGATGTAGTATATGTATTTCAAGTACTTGTAACTTTCCTTTATGCTTTCTAACATTTATAATAGAACTTGAGAAGCAATATACAACATTCTTGAAAATCAATTATGTGTTGTTTGCCATCTTGTTTGTCTCATATTTACTTGTGTTCTTAGCATCTTTCATTAACAAGTTAACCAGTTCCTTATTTGATTTGTTAAGTGTTCTAAGCAACTCTCCTCATTGTGTTTGTTGTGTTGTAAGTGCATACCCTTCACCGGTCCTGCAGAAATTTCATAGTTAAAATAAGGGTAACATATTCATTCAATAAGTTACTTTTAATGAAATGGATATATATAATATATATATATATATATATATATATATATATATATATATATATATATATATATATATATATATATATATATATATATATATATGTAGTATACATGTCTTATGAATGAGAAATATGTAATTGATATTATAATTTGGGGAAATATGTAATTAGTGATCTTAGAAAGGAGAAACATATAAAAATCCTTTAATTTAATTGATAAATAATTTGTATTAACTTTTCAAATGTAGTTTGATTTTTCTTTTTTCTTTTTTGAAACGGTGAAGGGGCATATATCATTCAACCAAGGTCTAACAAGTAGCTAAAGACATAAAAACGATAAAAATACGAGACTATGTCAAGCATGCCATTACTAAAAGTATGGATTACATAATGTAATATGATGTATTTGACATTTTATTTATTTTACGTCAATGAAATAAGAATTCTACGATCAGGTTTTACTTACAACTTATGCATGTATATAAACTACACTCCACATGCCATACTCTTACATGTAAATGTATCATGTCGGATTAACACCCATAACAATTTGATATTTTATTTCACTTTTGTGTAATTACCAATTATCAGTTCCAAGAAATGACAAGACACCCACTACAACGCACGGATTTAATGTCATCAATATCATTTAAGTGTAATGTAGATTGACTTGTTGATCAAAATGAATAATAGTATACATCAAACAAGTAAATGTATAGAGTGTATGTTTGTTTAAGTTTTTTTATAAGTTTTTAGAAACAACATTGGTTTTTAGGAGGGAAGTGCCTAAGCTTGATGGGGGCTACAAAGGGGATAGTGCCCGAGGAGTGGGATCTAAGGGGCAACAACCCTTGGTGAGGTCCTTGGGGCTGAGCCCCTAGTCGAGGTCAAGCTAAAAATCTAATATTAAAACGTGTACTTGAAAATTCATTAGATTTTATAAATACTTAAAATTTATATGAAAATTCAATGTTGAAATGAGAACCCTATCTCCACCAAAACTGACCTGAAATAAATTGAGTAGTTTTCGCCAAAAAACATATACGAGTAATTTGGTCATCTTCCGGTACATAACAAACACAAACATACATATTTGATCTTGAAAATCTCTCTGAGTTTTATTGGACTGAAATTTCAAGTATACCGTCAAATTGTTTCAATCTGAAAGTAAATTACGATTTTTATAAGAGAAATCAAGTACTATAGAACCATGAAAACTACACACCACAAATATCAATTACTGCTTGCTAGTTTGCAAAGCTCTAAAGCTGGATGAAATTCACAACCACTACTCGAACACGTCTACAGCCAACCACCCTAAAGTTAAAGTCCATAGTCAACGTCTAATTAAAGACCTCAAACACTACTTGTAAGTAAAAAAGAAGAGGACCAAAGTTTTTTTCCTTTAATATTTAAATTTTTACGCTAACTAAGGTTGTTCCCCGGTGCGTTACACATGCCACCCAACATAAGGTCCTCTAAAACACGAATGTTCCTGCCGTATCCCATATTTCAAATGCAGATATGCGTCAACGAACTGAAAAGCAATAAGATAATTACCCAAAAGTAATAACATATGAATGTAATACGATATCCATATCGATGTCTACATGACCTTATTTGTGACTAAGCCTTTCATAAAGCAAACACAACACATAATAAGCAAAGATATGTTAATCATCAATATTATAAATCCCTATTGATAACCTTTTAAAGCCTTAGATGATCAAAACTCGAATAAAGTAACACAGATAGAACTCAAATTTGAACATACCTCTCTTAAAATCTGACACAAAGTCAACTGATTTCAAGACATTCATTTCAATTTCTTTTCCATCTCCGCTGGATATTGCGATTGGTGTTGATGGTTTTTGGTTCTTGGTGTTTTACAACTATAGGATCCTGGTTTAGCTCATTTAGACCATCGTTGCCAAATAAACCATTAGCTTGCGCTCTAGGCTTGAACTTGTTGTCAACAATATTATACTAAACCCTTGCGTTTAGTATAAATATCTAGCTTTTGATGCAATTTAGCTAGGCTTTTCTCATTTCCTGATTTCACTCTTACTTGTAATCATTCAAACATAGAGAGCAATATACGTGAAGTTTATTTACATTTGTGCTTGTCTTCTACTTGTTCAATCTTGTTACCGTGAGCGATTATATTCCGTGTTCTATTCACGAGATCGATTTGATGTGTTATTGTTGATCCTTACAAAGTGACTATAGAAAAAGTGGAGACAACCGGTTGTTGTGTTACCATTTGAGCCACGTGCTCCAAATTTACAGTCACTAATTGTATTCTTGGCAGCATTTTCTATAGTGCATCATAGTTTTTATTATATGCATCTTTGATAATAGGAGTAGTCAAAGCGTGATTCATTTATGTGATGATTTCATATAAAATTAGAGAAGAATATAAATAGATTTAAGCAACAATGAATGGCTTTTTGTCTAGTAAAAGAGTATATTATATAAACACTAGTGTAATCACTTAAAGTTTAGCTTGATGTAGAGAGATCCTATTGTCTAGTAGGATAGACGCATGAGGATTGCTCTTAGTTACTACCGCCATAGTTAACAAGGCTCGTGCTCGGTTCTACACTCTTAGAGTATGAGCACCTTCTTGGGCTGCTATGACTCTGATTAGGGAAATCGTTAAAGGCGACTCGACCTGTGTTGTTTTCCGGTGGTGAAGTTTGTTCCATTTTCTCCCGAATTTTTAACTGAAGGTTACTTTTGCTTGCCCAGACTTAGTAACTATAGACAAGAGTTCTCCAATTTCCTAGGTGGGATGTTAAGATGTTGGCTCCGATGCCTTAAGGGTAGTCCCCTTAGATAACTTTGTAATCCTCTAAGCGGAAACTTGGGCGAGGCATCATCTTGATGGGATGTTTGAGGATTATAGGACGAGTCGGATATGATTATAGCAGATTTTCCAGCCACATGTATAGGTATTGACTACTCAAACTCAATAGCCATCAAGGTCTCCTGCTGCAACAACCTTTATGAAATGGAGAGAGCATGGTTATCGGAGTAAGTAGTGGTATGGGTAAAAACGTCGTCACTATTATTTGCTATTGTCAGTGGTCGGCTGGTGAGTAGGGATGGTTCTAGAAGCCTCGATCTCCTTACTTCTTAATTGTTTCAAAGAGTTAGTGTTACCTTTAACAGAAATGTAGGGTTGATAACATAGAATGATTGGTAGAATAGAGCCACATAGTTTCAAGTAGTTCAATAAGTCGATTTTGTTGTTGAGAATAATAGAATGTCGACTGAAGATGTCTTCCGAAGTGTCAACCAAAAAATTAACATGATCGTAACAAGACATCGACAACATCATGTATGATTTGCATTTGATTGTTAATGTTCTAAGTGTTGTAGTGGTCTAGCTATTATGAGCTTATGGCCATAGTCTAGGTGTCTATCTAAGGCAAACTAATTCTCTATAACCATGGCTTTGATACCAATTTGTCACACCCCTCACCAACGTCAGAATCGCAAGGAAGTGACGTAATCGAATATCTTGAACACATGATATGCAAAGGAAGTCAAATTCATTCATGCATTAAAAATAAACTTAGGCACAAAAAGTATTATGGTACAAGTTTTTGAAGATTCAAAAATATGAGCCTCGCATCCTAAGCTTATACAAAATAATCTTCTATTGTGCCCTAATTGTGCTATATTTAAGTGATGTCCAAAATGCTAACCTTGGTTGTTTTTTAAAAAACATATAAAAAATAAGACAACAATAATGTTGGTGAACTCGTAGGTTTTGAGACACAATAAATATGTTCAAAATAAGTTGTCAAGTATGAATTAAAAACTCATTATGTAAAATAGTCATAACACAAGTAAGGTAAAATGCATTTATGAGTTCACGACTAATGAACTTGTAGATTTTGAGACACAATAAATAGTTTCAAAGTAAGTAGTCAAGTATGAATCAAAAACTTATTATGTAAAATAGTCATAACACAAGTAAGGTAAAATGCATTTATGAGTCCACAACTAAGAATGTGACTGCATGCCTCGTCTGATACTTATTAAAACTATATAAAAATGCCAAATTATAGTGTGCGTGGTAATTATCATTCAATATCGTTGATTGTGGATTTATGCGTTCCAATCAGTCAAGAGTATAGAGATTTTCAGTCCCGATAGTACTATCTATATTAAACCTACAGGTCCAACCCTAAGATAAATAGTTGTGCAACATAACGAGGTCTTAATAAGTCCAACCTAATAAATAAACACTCGTCACCGAAATGCGTATAAGCAGAAGACATAATAGTAATGATTCAAGTAAAGTCCTTAAGTAACATGTTTATCCCCCAAAATTAGTAAACGTAAAAAGGGGCTACGATAACTCGCTAATTATTCTGAGTACAGATCACGTGAAACGAGATGTATTGTGCTTATATCCAAGCCTTTCCTGCATATATATGTGGTGTGCAAATAAGGTTTACGTTCACGTGAATAATTTGTTAAACGAAGTGACGAGTCAATTGTGACATAAAAGTTTTAGTTTTAATTTTTTTTGTTTGAAAAGTAAACTTATTGAATATATGGTTTTGCATGTTTTACGGACCATTAGTAATATTTGATTATGAACTTAATATTTATAAGTAAGTGTATAAACATATATACATATTATGAACTTAATTATTTTTAGACTACTAATGTTTGTTTGCGTGAATTCTACGTTTTTAAGAGTCATTTTGGGCTAAGGTTTTAATTAACCAAATGTACTAAATATGTATGGCATTTTCACCACACTTATATATGAGTTTTAATTTACTAGAAAATAAATATAACTTTATGGAGTCCATTTAGTAGTCTAAAAACAATTATATTCTTTCAAAAGTAAGTGCAATTATATTCTGGAGTTTTAAAAATGTTTCTATTGGTCGGAGGTAGAAAACTTAACCATTTTAAGTGATACCACTTGAGTTTTAAATCTAACACATAACACTAACTTTCAAAAAAAGGATCAAGTCAGTTGGGTTGGAAACATTAAATATGAGGTCACCTAAGAGCAAGAGGTTGAACACTTGAGTTTGTGAGTTGGAATGGAGCTTGAATTAAAAGTGTGCATGCATTGTTTGAGATTGATTTTGTGGGGTTGCAATACTCTTGGCTGCTATTGTCGTGAGATGTAAGTGAGAAAGAGTGAGTATAAATGATGTTGAAAGGCATGGATGTTGATGAGTTATGGGAGGGTCTTAGGGGTTGAATGGTATGGGTATGTACAAGACATTTGATATGTCAATATCATGGGCCCTTATGGCTTTGACAATCTCCTGGACTTGATTCTTGTTATCATTATTTAGTATAGGTGTGGGTAAATGTTGATTACAATAAGATTTTCTTGAGGGGGCCAAATTTGGGTAATAAAAATAGTGATGATTGTCATGAGTTTTTTGCATTTTGTGATTAATATATGTTAAAAGATGGTCATTTGATTTGTTAGTTTGATTTAATATCTCATCTTTGTTAGCATAAAAATGGAATTGCGATAGTGTAAATAATATCATCATAAATCTTTACAAGTTAAATTTATATAACTTTATTGTTTACGTAACTTGTCGATACTGAGTTTAGTATTTAATTGTCGATACTCTGTCAAGATTTGTAAAATACGTTCGACATCCTTGACGAATCGTTTTAGTTAAATCACCAATGCTCGATCGTTTGATGAAACGTCGTAAAATATTCGGTCGTCATGCTTAGCAATGTCCTTACAATTATTTGGGTTCACATAAAATAGCATGAATTAGTTCAAGTAGCAGTGATCCTAATTTGATTATGGTAATATCGTAGGTTCACTACATAGTTTTAATATTAAACTAAGTAAATAACACATTTGCATAAACCGATAGAATACCTCGGATGTTCAGAACTGTTACAACTATTCCCACGCCAATTGCTTGTGTCATATGACCATCTAGCAACATGACCATTTTGTCAACCTCACGATAGTTCTTAAAATCAGATCGACTAGAAGTAGAACATTGGCTCCGCTCATCAAGAACTATCCACGGAAAGCAATGGCTCATGTCAATTTATACATTCCTAGAACAAATCCAATAACATATGCTTGTGACATGTTTTGAGGTACTCTCTCATTAGAACTCCATGCCATCATCTCATCATTTTCCTATTACATGTTGATAGTCATCTCCTTAATAGTCACTAAGTTGTCCAAAGTATCAAATTGATTAAATAACCCGCCACTCATAAGTAGTGGCACTAAAACAATTATATAAATGTTTTAAGATAAACTATTTATATCTTGATTACTAAAATCAAAGCATATAAACTTTAAATAGTTTAACTTTAATAACTCTAGTTCTAACACACATGTTTCACGCTAAACATTTGCATAAAACGTGTTATAAACACTTAATGTTTTGAAAAATGCAAACTCTCATGTTGGCATATTATTTTATAAAATCACTTTTGTAACCCTTAAATTAGAATTACATGTTTACATAAAACATTCTTTAATGAAACACCTATTATCCTTAAAAAATAGTAAACACTAACTTATTTTATAAATTTATAAACGGTTACAATAAACATTTTAACCATATTGAGGAATTTTTTTAGATAATTAACCAAATTCTAACGCACACGTTAGAAACCTAATCATTTACTAAAAAAAATTCCAGTTTATACCCTAAACCTATTCTAACACTTATGTTAGAAAATAAACGATCAACGATCATTTACATAAGGCCAAAAATATAGACAACACATTCGACTTGTAACACGGTATTTAGGACACAATAATACATTCTAATTTATAGAAGTCCACTCAAGTGTTATACAAACAATTTATTTTCCAAAAATATATATCTATGAGATTTAACAAAAAAACCTCAAATAATTTATATTGATCCTTCAGTGAACCCAAAATCCATATTTAGAAGATTTTTAAGATTGTCATAACAATCACACGAAAATCTGTTTTAAGTTTGTAGGATATGAGTTCACTTTTATTAATAATTCATAAAATAATAATAAAATTATTGATGGAAATACAAAATTGTATTACCGCATACAAACCAAATGTACCAAATAACATACTTTTTGTGAACCGAAACCAATTCAAACCGTAGTCTTCAAACAGAACTTCCTTCACTTGAATCTTGAAATTGCAAAGATTCTTCACAGCTTCACCTATGACTACACAATCAACAAATCAAAAGGTGAAGCGGTCGTTGAGACTTTCTGTTCAACAAAGGTCCCTTAAAAGAAATTTCACGCCTCTTCTCTGACGAGCGCATCTGTTTCTTAAGGTACAACAACTGAAACAATAGTATACTGCTAGAGATATCCTCGCACCGAGATGACAATTGAAAGAAAGGTGTCTTGAAAATGAAACCGAAGAAGGAGATGGAGTTAGAATGTGGAAGTAGTAGAATGTAGCTTCTTTTTTATGGAGTAGTGTAGATTTGCAAATTACAAAGATTTTATCAAATCACAAAAAGGAACATATCCTTGTATATATACTTTATGGTAATGTAACAGTTTCAAGAAAAGATAGACCAAAGGTCTGCTAATTAACACTAAGTTAATCTTATACTTAGTGATCATTAAGAAACTCATTCCAAATGTCTCGTCATTAACATCGATTTAATATCGTATTTAGTGATCATTAAAAAATTCAATATACAAGTTTATTAGTCTTCCAATGTGAGATAATAACCCCTTATATACTCCAACACTTCAAGATTTGTTTTATCACTCCATCAATATGGGATAAAACCAAACACTTTTCCTTTTTCCATCAACCTTGAGAATCAATATCTTATTCATCTTAGCTCCATTTTGAACATGGTTTCACTCGTTGTGATCCTCTCACAAAGAAGAATACAAACTCATTGATAAATATAAATAATTATTAATGTCCAAAACAAATGAGAACTGATGATCAAGCATAGGGTGATATTTACCTTTCCATTCATTATAGCTTAGTTATTATTGTAATAGGATCTAGTTTCGTTTTGTTAGTATCGTATTCTGTGGCATGCGAAACTACATGAGAAACTGTAGTTTCGCTCGGTAGTTTCACATGGTCACAGAGCATGACAGTTTCGCACCATGAAACTATATGCTAAACTAGATCCTATATAAATATGTTTGTTTGTTGATCATTTGGTAACTTTTGGAACATTAATAAAATACTACTGACTTGATTTAATTTTGTATTGCTAGGAGCTTATTATTATTATCTTTCATCGTTGTTCTTAATCATCTTATCAATAACTTATTGCAAATGGGTTTTGCTTGAATTTTGTTTATTCTTATATGATTAATTGGTCCCAAGTTATTGGAAATAGTGATAACTTGAGGATTCTAGTGTTATAACTTCATTAAAAGCACGTTTAAACGATCATTTGGACCAACAAAAACCATATTTTCACCAAAATTTTCAACAGGTATACATCAATCAGGTAAAAGGTGTAGAGTGCATGCTTGTTTGATTTTATTTATAATTCTTTAAGAACAACATTCGTTTTTAAGGGGAAGCGCCTAAGCCCGATGGATGCTATCAAGGGGGTAGTGCCCAGGGAACATGATCTAAGGGGCAACATCCCTTGGGAGGTCTTAGGGGCTGAGGCCCTAATTGGGGTCAAGCTAAAATCTAATGTTAAAATGTGTGCTTGAAAATTCATTAGATGTTGTAAGTTCTTAGAATTTACATGAAAATCTAATGTTGAAACAGGAACCCTTTCTCCACCTAAAACTGACATGAAATAATTCAATTAGTTTTCGCCAAAAGCCGAATACGAGAAATTTGGTCATCTTAAGGTATAAATCAAAAACACAAACATACATATTTGATTTTGAAAATCTCTGTGAGACTTATTAGACTGAAATTTTGAGTATACCATTAAATTGTTTCAAAATGAAAGTAAATTACAATTCTTATAAGAGAAATCAGGTATTATAGAACCATGAAAACTACAATCCACAACTATCAACTACTGCTTGCAAGTTTGCAAAGCCAACTAATATTCAAAACCACTAATTAAACACCTCTAAAGCCAACCACCACCCTGAAGTTAAAGTCCATAGTCAACATCTAAAGACCTCAAGCACTACTTATAAGTAAAAAAGAAGAATACTAATATTTTTTTAATTTAATTTTTAAAAGTTTTAACACTAAGGTTGTTCCCCGGTGAGTTGTGCAGGCCAACCAACATAAAGGTCCTCTAAACCACGAATGTTCTTGCCGTAAACCAAATGTCAAATGCAGATAGGCATCAACAAACTGGAAAGCATAAAAACGATTAACCAACACTAACAATATATTAATGTAGTACAATATGCATATTGATGTCTACATGACTTTCTTTGTTACAAAGCCTTTCATAAAGCAGATTCAATACATAAGTTAAATGGTATGAAGCACACAAAACAATTTTATACACCATGCTTCAAGCAAAGATAACCTTTTAAAGCCTTAGATGATCAAAATTCGAATATAGTAACAAGGATAGAACTTGAATTGGAGCATATCTCTTCAAAACCTATATCCCTTTGATGGCTTATCCCACTGGTATTCCCCCAATAGCTCCGGCCATACCGCTAACCTGAGGCCAACCGCCACCATGTGAAATGCTTCTATCTCTCATTCGACCGCAACATATTAAAATTATCATCCATATCAATAACACAGCGATCCTGCTTTCCATACCTACATACAACAACCAAATTACACCTGCATGGTTATCATACTTCTAACCCTAATCTCCTAAAGCATTCAGGAGCTCATTAATCCTAATCAACGCGGTGTTTGGAGCTTCGAACACCTTCAAGGCTTCTTTATAGCCTTTTTCAACAACGACTATTATGCCACAGAGGTAACAGATTCTAGTGTGTAATGATTGAGGTTACAACCCATGTAGGACATTGAGCGATTGATTCTTCTTGAAATATGTATGTGGGAAATGTGAAGATTGTATAGGGTTTATTAGCGGGGTGTTCAAAATCGGATATCCGAAAATTTTGGATAGTGGATTTTTCATTATCCGAATCCGAATCCAAAATTTTGGATAGCCGAAATTTCGGATTCGGATTTAGATATTGATATCCGAATTCTAAAACAATATGTATTTTTTAATAATTTTTATAAAAATATAATATTATTTATTAAAAAAGTTTTCAAATATCCAAAATTTTTATATAAATATCCGAAATACCCGAAAATATCCAAAATTTCTAATTAATATTTATTTTTTAATAAATTTTATAAAAATATTTTGGATAGTTCGGATATCCAAATATCCGAAAATACTCAAAAACACTATCATAATCCGAACCGAATCCGAAATTTTGGATATTCAAATTCCGGATATTTAATTCGGATTCGGATTTGGATTTTCGGATTAGGTTTCGAATACGGATATTTTGAACATCCCTAGGGTTTACGGGGATTCTACATCTTGGTAAAGGTTGTAAAAGCAACAGTTGTGGTCGTAATCATCATCCTGTTGGTTATGATTTGTAGAGAGGCGGTAGACTAATTTAATATGTTGTTTTAAGTGGGATCTTTCAGCTACATCGTTCATGTTTAATATATAGTATTATATGTTGTTCTTAAGAGGGATCTTCTGTGCTAGGGCCTTAACAAATATGTCCCTTTAACAAAGAATAATGTAACTGATACAAAATAATAAATAACTAATAATAAAGCTCGTACAATGCAAAATATTTGCATACTTCATCAACCATACAATAATAGCTGATGGTTTCAGCAGAAGTATGTTAAAGGAATATGTAAGTTGTGACAAATCAGTTCTACAGATTAAAATATAGATAGAAAAGAGTACAGTACACCGTAACATTATACCCAGAAGTTAAAAATCATTACGTCGCTTTAAACGTAGCACGACTTAGTTTTGAATAAAATTTAGAGTAAATTGCAATTTTCATACCTGTGTTTTAGGGGTGTTAACAGGACCAGCCCCAGTTTAACAGTTTGCATACCTGAGTTTACGAATGCTAACACTTTACGTACCTCCGTCTAATTTCCTCTAAACAACTATTAAATCTCCCCCACGTGCTCCTCACGTGAGGGGAAAAACTGTCAATTCACCCAATTTATTAATCTTTTAAGAGTATTTGCAATTTTCATACCTGTGTTTTAGGGGTGTTAACAGGATCAGCCCCAGCTTAACAGTTTGCATACCTGAGTTTACGAATGCTAACACTTTACGTACCTCCATCTAATTTCGTTAAACAACCGTTAAATCTCCCCCACGTGCTCCTCATGTGAGGGGCAAAACTGTCAATTCACCGTGAGCAGCCTCTACAACAACCTCTCTCTCCAAACCCTACCCTCCTCCTCCTCCCCTCCCTCCAACTTCTCGCCGGAGACTCTCAAACTCACCGTCTCCCACCACTTCCTCACCGCCCTCAAACCATACCCCGCCGTCCACATCAGCCACCTCGCCGTCAACAACCACCGCCTCTACGCCGCCTCTGGTGACCGCATCCACGTATTCGACACGACGTCGCTCCCTCATCGACACTTTCACCGTCAACGATTCCTCATCAGGTTTCGTCAAATCCCTCCCATTTTATAACGGAAAAGTGTTCACATCTCATCAGGACAGTAAGATCAGAATATGGAAACTAACGGAACACAAATAGCATAAACATGGCGGAACCTTACCGACGGTGGAAGATTAATAAATTGATAATAAGTTTTGTGTACGCTCACCTTCTTGCTGATTAAGCTTGAAGATGAACATTAAAACTTGAAAGACAATTGATAAACAATGATGACAACAAAGCCTTGACGAAGATGTGATCATATAGCTTAATTAATGAACTTGAAGTTGGGCTATTTCCACATTTATTTAAACAAAGTGAATGTTTCATAATATGTTTGGTGCATTGATGTTGTAATGGGTTAGAAAACAAATAGACTGTATTGACATTGTTAAACAGACATTGGTGTTACGAAACAAAAGACAATGAAGCTCAAGAAGAAGATTACGTATCCAACATCTTTTGGTAACAACATTAGCAACTTTGCCATATTCAACTTCAGCAATTGATCAAGAGATACATACATAAATATATATAATAATTTATCACCAAAGGACACGTAATACCCAAAAGTTGATCCGGGAGTATGTGGACATCCTCCCCAATTGACGTCTGAATAGACCATGAGACTAGAAGTGGATGAGACATATATTTGTAATCGATGATCTCAAATGTCTTTAATATGATGAAGAATACACTTGAGTGCATGAAAGTGTGTTCTCATGGAACGTGCATATAGAAATTAGTAAGTCTATGATGACTTGTACGTAGAAATTTCGAATAAAATTTAATATGAAGGGTGTATAAAAATGTTTCTTAGGATTTAAATAAAAATGTTTCTTAGGATTAAAATAAAAAAATATATGAAACCCTTATTGAAGACATATGAATGTGCCCATGGATATTCTAGACAGCAAAACGGTTATTACAAAGGGACCACCGATGACAAGCGGGACGTATGATGAAAGCATGGAAGAAGTGGCCAATAAGAGCAGAGATGTCAACATCAGTTTGTTAAGAAATAGAGATTGAGAAGAACAAGAAGCGGGGTGGAGGAGTGGTCAACTCATCAGGCTCATGATCTGAAGACTACAGGTTTGAATCCTGGGAAGACAGCATAGGGCAAAGCAAAAGGTAGAGTTTCGAGTGACTTTTTTCTTTGCTCGTCGACGGCCCGTCACTCGAAGCTCCTCTGCATAGAGTAGAAGAAACTGATTGATCGAGAGAATTCCACCAGACGTCAGAAAGAGGAAGACAGAAGCAAGAGTCCCCCTAGGGGCGAAATTAGGGCTTTCAGAGATCTATAAATAGAAAGTGAAACTAAGTGTAGTTCATTCACAAAAAAGCAAAGAAAAACGATAACAATACACTTCTACACATTTTTCTACGAATTTAGTATTTTTTGAGAAGAGTGAAGGAATACGTTTCTTCATTTAAAAAACATAAAGGTCTAATAATAGTAATGGCAGCGGTAACAAATAAAAATAAAAAATAATTATAAATATAATATGGTAACTCTCCATTTTTGAACCTAGGTGGATCAGTTGCATATGAAACTTAGGAGCAAGTATGTCAAAGGAGAATTTTGTTTATAAATTGATTCATTGATTATATATAAAGCTTTTGTTAGTATTCAAAATATAAAAAATGCCAAACATCAACCAATATTGAAAACTAATCCATAGTATAATGGTTAAATTTTCATCGTACAATAATATATTCTTTTCTTTGAAATCTTGATTTTTTACTCTTAAACACTATCTAAATTTTTGCTTGTAAAGATTTAGAACATACCATTTTTGTAAGAAACAATCATTAATGTCACTAGATTATAAGGCTATGTGCGTACAATAATATATTCAATTGGATGTCCATAAAACTTAATACATAAACCAAATTACATACGTTGAAAAATTACACAATTTTTTTCATCCTTGTAGCCATTCAACATGCAAATCAAAACACATTATAATAATGACATTTACCTTCATCGATCATGCTAAAGATCAATCAAACATGATGAGAATGGAGACTAATAGGAAGCCCTTTTACTGGAGTAGCAAAGGGATCATATTCGATTTTCTCATCGGGTATTAGAAGGTCCCATTTGAAATTGGTGATGATGTTGTGAAGGAACACAAGTACTTCCAGTCGGGCAAATTCTTTCCCTATACACATCCTAGGACCTCCTCCAAATGGCACATATGTGAATGGTGTTGGTCCTGCACCTTCAAATCTCGATGGATCAAACCGTGTCACATCTTCAAAATTAGCCTCGTCCTTATGTGTTGATGCAGTACTCCAGTGTAGCTGAAGGTGCAACATGAAAGCATGACAAAGTTATTCGATTTTATTAAACTTTTTATGCATATCTTTTCTCTTGATGTCTTAAATGTATATATTTTTATATGAAGCGTATATAGTTTACTAAAATAAACGTATATGTTTGTCACCTTCCATCCTTTGGGAATGGTATAACCTGCATACTCGATATCCACCAAGGCCTCTCTATAGGCTCCAGTGAGAGGTGGGTTTAGTCTCATGACTTCGGATATAACATTCCAAGAGTATCTCATCTTCTGTATGTCCTCCCATTTCAGCAATTCCCCGTCTTCTTTTTCCTTGGAAATCTGTACTTGCTCTGCATAAAAAACATATCATTCATCATTAAAATTTAATCTAAACATGTTAAATGATTTGAAATAACTAACCTTCTAACACCTTGTCATAAACATCAGGATGTTCACCAAGACTCTTCATGAGCAAAGCGATAGTAACCGTAGATGTGTCATGGCCCGCAAATAGTAATAATAAGATGTTGTTTGCAATCTCTTTCTCCGTGAAATACCTTCCATTTTCATCTGAAGATGTAAGCAGATGTGATAAGAGGTCTTGTGAAGATGAAGCATTTCCTTCTTCTAGTTCCACTCTTCTTGCTTTGATAATCGTCATTAGTTCGGCCCTAATAGCTGCTGCTGCTTTTTTAGATCTATAAAAACGTGTCCCCGGGAAATTGATAGGCAGCTCGATGATGCCTTTCAAGAAAATGTTGAACAAGGAACCGAGTCTTGCGATGTGGTTTGGCTCCTCAAGGCTCATAAATAAACAACATGCAAGCTCAAAGGCATATATTTTAACTGTTTGGTATACCTTCACCATTTCCTTGCCTTCACACATGCCAATTAAGATGAAGCAGTATATCAGAAAACTAAGATTAATTTCAAAGATAAAGGCTAAATGTACCAAAAAAACTTTTGATAATAAGTTTTGTGTACGCTCACCTTCTTGCTGATTAAGCTTGAAGATGAACATTAAAACTTGAAAGACAATTGATAAACAATGATGACAACAAAGCCTTGACGAAGATGTGATCATATAGCTTAATTAATGAACTTGAAGTTGGGCTATTTCCACTTTTATCTAAACAAAGTGAATGTTTCATAATATGTTTGGTGCATTGATGTTGTAATGGGTTAGAAAACAAATAGACTGTATTGACATTGTTAAACAGACATTGGTGTTACGAAACAAAAGACAATGAAGCTCAAGAAGAAGATTACGTATCCAACATCTTTTGGTAACAACATTAGCAACTTTGCCATATTCAACTTCAGCAATTGATCAAGAGATACATACATAAATATATATAATAATTTATCACCAAAGAACACGTAATACCCAAAAGTGGATCCGGGAGTATGTGGACATCCTCCCCGATCGACGTCTGAATAGACCATGAGACTAGAAGTGGATGAGACATATATTTGTAATCGATGATCTCAAATGTCTTTAATATGATGGAGAATACACTTGAGTGCATGAAAGTGTGTTCTCGTGGAACGTGCATATATAAACCCACTTCTAAGATTATGTATAAGATATCAAGTTAGTTAAACGTGAAGTACTACAAAGCATAATCCAGACTCTAATTAAGGTGGGGTCTTTAACTAGGTTTGTAAGGCCAACATTAGCGTTAGTTTTGTGACAACCCTAGATTAAGAAATTTTAAACATTAAGTCTAATTACATTCTAAGCCACACCTAGGTTAGTATATATATATTTTTATACATAAATGCACGTATACATGCTTCCATTTTATTCACCTAAATATATAGTTTGCTTATACATATGTGTGATACGTATGCATGGATGCATGCATACACAAACTTTACGTGTACATGTATCCGAATACATAACCTTTGTAAAACCAAATGTTAAATGATACCAAATGCTACGTGATCAAAATTATATCATCTATGCAACATCAAACAAAACCAAAACACAACCCAACCCAAGATTACAAACACATGTTTACAACAAGTGAAGCTTACAAATATAAACAAACCCCTTACATTTAAAATCTAAGCATCATCTACAACCATTAAATCGGTTCACTAAGCACTAGATTAACTATGAAATCATGTCTTGGTGAGTCATGAGATCTATGAAGTAACACCTTGCACAACTAGGGACACTAATCCTCCCTTTGCACCGCCACCTTCTCGGTTCACCTAGTCACACCATCACACCCACACCACCACCCCAAGCTTTGTATGCATGCCATCTTGAAAGTCTAGCATCCTAGGAGCAATGATGACACTCCATTAAGGCAACCGACTCCACCTCCCTTTGAACTCTCGGTTGGAACCCAACTTAAACACATATCACCGCCACTCCTTCGGTTCTTCTAGAGGCACCACAAATCTTCATCTAGCCATGACTAAGCAAAGCTAGGATGAACACCTCACCACCTAGGAAGCATAGTAATCATGAGAACTCCTCTATATTAACACCTCGGCCGAGAGATTGCACACTCACCACATACAACCTCTACTAAACTCTCGGTTACTATCACACACCCTCACCTCACGGCTAACACCACCACTCTCGAACACCACCATCATAAGCCACGAACCCTCTTCTTGATCACCACCTTTACAACCAATATCATCCTCAACTTCACTAAGCCACACACACTCGGATACAAGCAGCAACATCCAAGCCTCGTGAAATCACCATCTCCCGAAAGATTTCACAGAACACCAAGACCAAGCAAGCTTAGACCCTCCTCATCTCCTTCACACACTCTCCTTCTGTCAAAATCAAGGTTTTAACCCCTAAAACCCTACTAAATTAAGTTATGAAAACAAACATGTGTTAATACAAACACATGTGATTAACCCTTTGATTAAACAATCATGGTTTTTATAAAAACCACAAAAATCAAACTTATTTCTCAGACAAAAAGAAAGATTTTAAAATCTGAAATAAGTAAAACAAATCTTAAAAATCAAAATTTTAGCAAGAAATTATCAACAAAAGGGTTAAAATCTAGTTATGATTTATTAAATCAAGTTTGTATATAAAATAACTGTGATTGTGGGAACAAACATTAAAAACATACTTAGAATATTAGGGAATTAAACTCTGCAAAATTTGGTACCATTCCTATGAATTAATTAATTTATGTGCAATATTTAAGGATAAAAAGAGAAAAATTATATTAAAAGAACTGATCCTAGTAAAGTTATAGAAAAATTATGTACTGACTATAAAGAATTATAGAACCCACTGGAAAAAATTTCGTGACCTAACTCAAAACATTTTCTGAAATATTAATTTTTAACTATTCTGTTAAACAAAAATCGGGAAAATACTTAAAGTATGAAATAAATTATGGAATAGAATTAAGAAAAAACAGAAACAAAAACAGTGATACAGTTTGTATAAAATTGGACATGATCTGGAATTTTTAGGGTTTTTAATGAAAAGAAATAAGAATAGGAAAAATTATAAAAATAGCTCTGCTATAGTTTAGAGCATGAGAAAATTCTGCAAAACTTTATGAATTATGATTAGTAACCTGCTGAAATTTGGTAAATTTTAGAGGCCCGAAGGTATTTCTAAAGAAATTATGTGAATAATGTAAAAATAATAAATTAGCCTGGAAATGATTTGAATGTAAAATTTTAGTATATTTTACCTAACATCATAATACATCTACTGTAAAAATTTTGGAATTTATACAAAAACATAATTTATAAAATAAATTCTTCAATCTGAGGTGCTAAAAATGTTAAAGAAATATACATTTTCTAAATTATGAATATTTTCTTGTATAGTTATCATTTGGAGAAAAGGTGAGTTTCATAGCCCATTTTTGTTTTAATAAAAGTTTTGGGGAAAAAGCATACTATCTGATGCATTATTTATGAAAATTATGTCACAACCATTAATTCGGATGTGGAACCGTTAGATAATATTGGTAGCGCTACTAGGAAAATATTTCCTGCACCAATAAGATGAGTATTGTGTTGCTATATTATCTGATTTATGAAATATGTTTGACAGATATAAATGATCTGGTTATTGTGTAAGTTTGGTTGTGTATAATGCATCTATGTTATATGATAAACCTGTGAAGCTCACCAACTTTGTGTTGATTATTTTGAGTATGCTTTTTCAGGAATTCACCATGACTAACAGCTTAATGTTCTCATTTGATGTTTATAATGGATGGGGAGAAAGTTGTGGAAAAGTTTGTGTGAACCTGACAGTAAATCTGTATGATCTCAGTGTGTCGGTGGATGCCCACTACCATCGTCTCTGAAGATGTTACTGTTAGGCTTTTAATGTAATAGGTTTACGTTAGTTCAAATTTTGACTATGATGAAGTAATGTAATCCTAACTCCTTATTAATCTTTGATATGTTGTGTGATATTATATGAACTTAATATGCCTTATCATGGAAAATATATATCTATGTGATATGTTGTGGTAATTGTTAATCAATGAGTTCTGAGCAAACAAGTCACACCCTAAGCATTTCACGCTTCCGCCGGGATGTGACAGGTTGGTATCAGAGCCATTGGTTATAGAGAATTAGGTATCATAAAATACCTAGACTATAACCATAAGCTCATGTTTGTGAAAATATGTGATTTTGCATGACATGATCCCATAAATATTAAAGCATTTTATTTATATAAAAATAGGTAACTAACTGTTGGGTTCAAACCATGAAAAGATTTGTTTTGCAGCTATGAGTACTGATAACAATTTTTGTGAGACTAACTCATATGGATACTTGGATTACAATAAAGAGCTTACGCCTGAACCTAAACCTCAGCAAATCCTAGAACCTATCCCAACCAAGAGGGAAGACAATCATAAGACCAAATTTTACGTCCGACGTGCACCTGTAATGGTAGGAGGATATACCATTAAAACTCCTAGGAAAAGGGTACGCGCCTGGGAACATATTCAAGGCTAAGAAGATGAAGACAAGGAGATACAAGAAACTGACTCTCCCGGAAACGAAGAAAAGTGAAGCTAAAAGACAAAGGGTGGACAAGGATCAGAGCGCAGCCACTCAACAAACCCTTAAACAGCTCAAGAAAATTCAACAAGAAATCAGGGAAATTCAGAAGGATGTGAAGAAACTAAAAGCACCTAAGGGCAACATCTTCTCAAGAATATGGAAATGGATGCAGGGAAACTAGGAACTAACTTTTAGTGTAAAAAAAAAAAACTTTAAATAAGAACTTAAATGAAAAATATCTTTTGTGTTTACTTGCTTATGTGTTAATTGGAATATTGTCAAGAATCTAAAATTCTTTTTATATTTACTATAATTAACTATAGAAAAGCATGCCGCCAAGAAGAATGCGCAACCCGTAAGGAGGACTGCAAGAGTAGGACGACCTAGAGCTAGACTGGGAGAAGAAACACCTGTTAACCCAACAACCAATGAAGATGAAAGGATCTCCCGGATAGTGTCACAGCAGTTGGAAGCTGCCATCCCCATACTAGTGACTCAACTTCAACAAAACCTAAACCTTGGTACCACAACTCCCGGCAATGAAATACCAGCTGATGATACCCTAAGAGATCAACCAGCAGAGGAGATTATGACGGAGAAAGGCTGTTCTTACAAAGCCTTTATGTCATGTAGACCTCGAGAATTTGATGGTAAAGGTGGAGCAGTACAGGCTCTACGCTGGTTAGATGAAATGGAGTCAACTTTGGAAATCAGCAAATGTGCTAGTAACAACAGAACCCTGTTTGCTTCACACTCCTTGAAAGGGGAAGCACAATCCTGGTGGAAGATGGAGATGACCACTAAAGGTAGGCACATTATGAATGAGTTGAGTTGGGAGGAATTTAGGAATTTGGTTATAGAGAAATACTGTCCATATAATGAAATAGAAAAATTAGAAACCGAATTTCTAGCCTTAGAAATGAAAGGAGCAGCACATCGGGAGTATACTGACAGGTACAATGAGCTCTCGAGGTTAGTACCACATCTAGTGGCTCCGGAATCTAAGAGAATAGGAAGATATATTTGGGGACTAGTGCCACAAATAAGGGGATTGGTGAAATCAGCTAGACCCAAGACTTTTCAAGATACTGTAAGTTTATCAGGAAGTCTGACAGATGAGATGATAAGAAATGGATCACTGAGTAACCCTAGATCTGGAGAAAAGAAAAATGGAGTGATGACAGCACAGGAGGAAGGTTTTAGGGAACCCCTCAAAAACGAATAAGAATTAGACAGCCTCCTCGAAACTACTTAGGAATGACACGGGAGAAGAAACCCCAGACAGAAAACCAACCATGGTGTAACACGTGCCAAAGATACCATCAAGGCAATTGTGCGATGGTAATCTGTTACAACTGTAAGAAAAAGGGACATATATCCCGAGACTGCAAAAACCCTG
Organism: Flaveria ramosissima; assembly: GCA_025215565.1. NCBI lineage: Eukaryota > Viridiplantae > Streptophyta > Magnoliopsida > Asterales > Asteraceae > Flaveria > Flaveria ramosissima. The sequence continues at coordinate 36,708,822 of CM046029.1, read as the reverse complement.
CAAATCCGAAACCAGTCTGCTATCAATGTGGGAATGAAAATCATCGTCGGAACGAATGCCCACAGCTGAAAGGAAAGGCACCGACTAATCAGAACAACCCTCGAGGGAGAGCATTCATAATGCAGGCAGAAGAAGCTCGACACGAACCAGAAGTCGTCACGGGTACGTTCCTTGTAAACGATCAGTACGCTACTGTATTATTTGACACTGGAGCAACCCGTAGCTTTGTTTCAAATAAATATAGGCCACTACTTAACCTGACCACAGAAAAGCTTAAACAAAAATATATGATAGAATTAGCGAATGGTAAAATAATCGAAGCTCATGAAATCATTCCAAATTGTATCATGAATTTAGATGAAAACTATTTCAATATAGATTTGATCCCTATTGATTTAGGAGGATTTGATATTGTTGTAGGAATGGATTGGTTAAGTAAGAATCAAGCTGAAATAATATGTGGTAAGAAGATGATCAAAATCCCTTTAGTTAATGAAAATAGAACACTGTGCATATACGGTGAGAAACCTAGGGGCATTATAAAAATAATTTCCTGTAAAAGTGCACAAAAATGCCTAAGGAAGAAATGTTTGGCTTATTTGACCCATATCGTTGACACTAAGATAGACAAAGTAAGTCTGAAAGATGTCCCAATTGTCAATGAATATTCAGATGTATTCCCTGATGAATTACCTGGATTACCACCCCCACGACAAGTAGAATTCAAAATTGAATTGATGCCAGGAACAGCCCCCATTGCTAAGGCACCCTACCGTTTAGCACCTACTGAAATGAAAGAATTAATGAGCCAACTTCAGGAACTTTTGGATAAAGGATTTATACGACCTAGTGTATCACCTTGGGGAGCACCAGTTCTATTTGTTAAGAAAAAGGATGGAACATTTAGAATGTGCATAGACTATAGGGAACTCAATAAAGTAACTATAAAGAATAGGTATCCCTTACCTAGAATAGACGACCTATTTGATCAATTACAAGGATCTAGTTACTTTTCAAAAATAGACTTGAGATCAGGGTATCATCAACTAAGAATACAGGATGAAGATATACCCAAGACAGCATTCAGAACAAGGTATGGACATTATGAATTCCTGGTAATGCCATTTGGATTAACCAATGCTCCCGCCATATTCATGGATTTGATGAATAGGATATGTAAACCCTATTTAGATCAGTTTGTTATAGTCTTTATAGACGACATTTTAATCTATTCTAAGAATAAGGAGGACCATGAGCAACACTTAAGATCGACTCTAGAATTGTTAAGAAAAGAAAAATTATACGCAAAATTCTCAAAATGTGAATTTTGGAAAAGAGAAGTGCAATTCCTAGGACACATAGTCAATCAAGAAGGAATACAGGTAGACCCAGCAAAAATAGAAGCTGTTAAGAAATGGGAGGATCCCAAGACACCAACGGAAGTACGTCAGTTCCTAGGATTAGCAGGATACTACAGAAGATTCATAGAAAATTTCTCAAGAATAGCTCAGCCTTTGACTGAATTAACCCAAAAAGACAAGCCATATGTCTGGGGAGAAAAACAAAAGAATGCATTCGAACTTTTGAAAAATAAGTTATGTAGTGCACCTATTTTGTCATTACCAGAAGGGACTGATGATTTTGTAGTATATTGTGACGCGTCTCGTCAAGGATTTGGATGTGTATTAATGCAAAGAAGTAGAGTCATTGCATATGCCTCTAGACAACTTAGGGGAAGTGAGAAAAACTACACTACCATGATTTGGAATTAGGAGCAGTCATCTTTGCACTTAAGATTTGGAGACATTACTTGTATGGGACAAAATGTACAATATACACAGATCATAAGAGTTTACAGCATATATTTGAGCAGAAAATGCTGAACATGAGACAAAGAAGATGGGTGGAATTACTGAGCGATTATGATTGTGAAATCAAATATCATCCAGGTAAAGCAAATGTAGTTGCTGATGCTTTAAGTAGAAAAGATAGAGTCAAACCGTTACGAGTGCGAGCCATGAGAATGGAACTACAATCAGATCTGTTAAGACAAATATGGGAAGCTCAACAGAAAAGTAAAATAGAAATAAGAGGACAGGAAAAGGATTTACAGGCAGATACACGTGGAATTCTAAGATTTAAAGAAAGAGCTTGGATACCTGATGATGCCATACTTAGAAAGATTATATTACAGGAAGCACATAGGTCAAGATACTCCGTACATCCAGGAAATAACAAAATGTATAAGGATCTGAAAAATCATTATTGGTGGCCGGGTATGAAGAAATCAGTTGGAGAGTTCGTAGAAAAGTGCAATACGTGTTCAAAGGTTAAGGCAGAACATCAGAAACCTTCAGGGTATTTGCAACAACCTGAAATTCCAGAATGGAAATGGGACCAAATTACCATGGATTTTATAACTAAGTTACCAAGGACCTCAAGTGGCTATGACACAATTTGGGTTATAGTAGATAGGTTGACCAAATCAGCACACTTCCTGCCAATCAGAGAAGATTACAAAATAGAGAAATTGGCAAGAATTTACATAAGAGAAATCGTATCCAGACATGGAATACCAATCTCCATTATATCTGATAGGGACAGTAGATTCATATCAAGATTTTGGCAGACCTTACAAAAAGCTTTAGGAACCCAAATAAATCTTAGCACAGCCTTCCACCCACAAACCGATGGACAGAGTGAAAGGACAATACAAACATTAGAAGATATGTTACGTGCTTGTGCATTGGATTTTGGTGGTAACTGGGATATGCATCTACCTTTGATAGAATTTCGTATAATAATAGCTATCATTCTAGCATTAAAGCTGCACCGTTTGAAGCTTTGTATGGAAGGAAATGCAGATCACCCTTATGTTGGAATGAAATAGGAGATAGACAACTTATAGGTCCTGATTTAATTCAAGAGACATCTGACAAGATTAAAGAAATCAAGAATAGATTAAAGACAGCCCGAGATCGGCAGAAAAGTTATGCAGATAGAAAAAGAAGAAAGCCGTTGGAATTCCAAATTGGAGATAAGGTCTATTTAAAAATATCACCTACCAAGGGAATCTTTCGATTTGAAAAGAGAAATAAGTTGAACCCAAGGTATATTGGACCATTTGAAGTTATTGACAAAATTGGTTCTGTTGTATAAGCTAGATTTACCCGAGGAATTAAGTAAAATACACAACACGTTCCATGTGTCCAATCTGAAGAAATGTTTAACAGATGAAACATTAAAAGTACCAGTTCAAGAAATAAAGATAGACGAAAAGCTTCATTTTACAGAGGAACCAATAGCCATATTAGATAAAGAAATTAAAAGGCTAAGGAGAAGCAAGATCCCCATAGTGAAAGTTAAGTGGAACGCTAAGAGAGGACCAGAGTATACATGGGAAAGAGAAGATGAAATCAGAAGAAAATACCCCCACCTATTTTAAGCCACTGGTCAGATAAGTTCATTACTATTCAAATAAATTTCGGGACGAAATTATTTTTACGGGGGGAGAATGTGACAACCCTAGATTAAGAAATTTTAAACATTAAGTTTAATTACATATTCTAAGCCACACCTAGGTTAATATATATATATTTTTTATACATAAATGCACGTATACATGCTTCCATTTTATTCACCTAAATATATAGTTTGCTTATACATATGTGTGTGATACGTATGCATGGATGCATGCATACACAAACTTTACGTGTACATGTATCCGAATACATAACCTTTGTAATACCAAATGTTATATGATACCAAATGCTACATGTATCATCTATGCAACATCAAACAAAACCAAAACACAACCCAACCAAAGATTACAAACACATGTTTACAACAAGTGAAACTTACACCAATACAAATTAAACAAACCCCTTACATTTAAAATCTAAGCACCATCTAAGACCACTAAATCGGTTCACTAAACACTTGATTAACCATGAAATCATGTCTTGGTGAGTCATGAGACCTATGAAGTTAACACCTTGCACAACTAGGGACACACTAATCCTCTCTTTGCACCGCCACCTTCTCGGTTCACCTAGTCACACCATCACACCGCCACACCAAAGCTTTGTATGCATGCCACCTTGAAAGTCTAGCACCCTAGGAGCAATGATGAAACTCCATTATGGCAACCGACTCCACCTCCCTGAAACTCTCGGTTGGAACCAACTTAAACACATATCACCGCCATTCCTTCGGTTCTTCTAGAGGCACCACAAATCTCCATCTAGCCATGACTAAGCAAAGCTATATGAAAACACCTCACACCTAGGAATCATAGTAATCATGAGAACTCCTCTATATTAACACCTCGGCCGAAAGCTTGCACATTCACCACATACAACCTTACTAAACTCTCGGTTACTATCACACTCCCTCACCTCACGGCTAACACCACACTCCCGAACACCACCATCATAAGCCACGAACCCTCTTCTTGGTCACCACCTTTACAACCAAATATCATCCTCAACTTCACTAAGCCACCACACACTCGGATACAAGCAGCAACATCCAAGCTCTCGTGGAAGCACCATCTCCCGAAAGATTTTCCAGAACACCAAAACCAAGCAAGCTTAGACCCTCCTCACCTCCTTCTCACACTCTCCTTCTGTCAAAATCAAGGTTTTAACCCCTAAAACCCTACTAAATTAAGTTATGAAAAACAAACATGTGTTAATACAAACACATGTGATTAACCCTTTTGATTAAACAATCATGGTTTTTATAAAAACACACAAAAATCAAACTTATTTCTCAGACAAAAAGAAAGATTTTAAAATCTGAAATAAGTAAAACAAATCTTAAAAATCAAATTTAGCAAGAAATTATCAACAAAAGGGTTAAAATCTAGTTATGGTTTGTTAAAACAAGTTGTATATAAAATTAACTGTGATTGTGGGAACAAACATTAAAAACATACTTAGAATATTAAGGAATTAAACTCTGCAAAATTTGGTACCATTCCTATGAATTAATTAATTTATGTGCAATATTTAAGGATAAAAAGAGAAAAATTATATTAAAAGAACTGATCCTAGTAAAGTTATAGAAAAATTATGTACTGACTATAAAGAATTATAGAACCCACTGGAAAAATTTCGTGATCTAACTCAAAACATTTTCTGAAATATTAATTTTTAACTATTCTGTTAAACAAAAATCGGGAAAAATACTTAAGGTATGAAATAAATTATGGAAAATTATAGAAAATATAAGAATAAAAATGGAACAGTTTGTATAAAAATTGGAATTTTTGGACATGATCTGGTATTTTTAGCAAAATAAAGGTAAAATAGGAAAAATTGTAAAAATAGCTCTGCTATAGTTTAGAGTATGAGAAAATTCTGAAAAACTTTAGGAATTATGATTAGTAACCTGCTTGAAATTTGGCAAATTTTAGAGGCCCGAAGGTATTTCTAAAGAATTATGTGAATAATGTAAAATAATAAAAATTAGCCTGGAAATAATTTGAATGTAAAATTTTAGTATATTTTACCTAACATCATAATACATCTACTGTAAAAATTTCGGAATTTATACTAAAACATGATTTATAAAATAAATTCTTCAATCTGAGGTGCTAAAAATGTTAAAGAAATATACATTCTCTAAATTATGAATATTTTTCTTGTATAGGTTATCATTTGGAGAAAAGGTGAGTTTCATGGCCCATTTTGTTTTATAAAAGTTTTGGGGAAAAAGCATACTATTTGATGCATTATTTATGAAAATTATGCCACAACCATTAATTCGGATGTGGAACCGTTAGATAATATTGGTAGCGCTACTAGGAAAATATTTCCTGCACCAATAAGATGAGTATTGTGTTGCTATATTATCTGATTTATGAAATATGTTATGACAGATATGAATGATCTGGTTATTGTGTAAGGTTTGGTGTGTATAATGCATCTATGTTATATGATAAACCTGTGAAGCTCACCATACTTTATGTTGATGTTTGAGTATGCTTTTCAGGAAATTCCACCATGACTAACAGCTTAATGTTCTCATTTGTGTTTATAATGGATGGGGAGAGTTGTGGGAAAGTTTGTGTGAACCTGACAGTAAATCTGTATGATTCTCAGTGTGTCGGTGGATGCCCACTACCTCGTCTCTGAAGATGTTACGTTAGGCTTTTAATGTCATAGGTTTACGTTAGTTCAAATTTTGACTATGATGAATTAATGAATCCTAATCCTTATTAATCTTTGTTATGTTGTGTGATTTATATGAACTTATATGCCTTATCATGGAAAATTATATTTATGTGATATTGTTGTGGTAATTGTAATCAATGAGTTTGAAGCAAACAAGTCAAACCTAAGCATTTCACGCTTCGTATTTCATTGTGGAAGAAGAGAGAATAAACTATAGTGGAAACGAAACTAATAAGACGTCAAATGAGAAACGTAATGTGTGATTGATAAAAACCAATCAAATCAAGTAAACACGACCACTTAAATAAGATTTTGAAACAAAATTGTGCACTTATAGATTGGTACATCAATGTATTCACAAAAGCTTAACCAAATACATGTGAAAGGAACTAGTTATATAAAAACATTAAACAAAACTCGTTCTCGCATGGAGTGTTTGATTCTAAGCCTTTTGCTTTTTGTAACAACCCCAAATGCTATGGAGTTTTGATTTCAAGCCTTCTAAACACACTCCCGAACAAATCTAATCAAATTGATTATAAACTTCACTGGAATCACACTAATCGATCACATATAGTACATAGGATGGTATATTGTTTAATCGAAACCAAAACCGAACACGACACCATACGAATGACCCTTAAAATCAATCCACTTCTGCCCAAAACAAATCCACAATACTCCACAACCAACTTGGAACATTATTGCCTCAAAAATCCATTGAATCAATTAAATGACAACTATCGATCCAAAGAATCCTTTTTCGACCATCTGGAAGGAGGAAACGAGGTGCAATGAACCAATACACTACTTGTATTTCACTAGAAGAAGAGAGAATCAAACTACAGTGAAAACGAAACTAATAAGACGTCAAATGAGAAACGTAATGTGTGATTGATAAAAACCAATCAAATCAAGTTAACACGACCACTTAAATAAGATTTACTTGTATTTGAAACAAAATTGTGCAATTACAGATTGGTACATGAATGTATTCACAAAAGCTTAACCAAATACATGTGAAAGGAACTAGTTATATAAAACAATAAACAACACTAGTTCTCGCATGGATTGCTTTTGCTTTTGGTAACAACCTCAAATGCTATGGAGTTTTGGTTTTCATGCCTTCTAAACACACTCCCGAAACAACTAATCAAATTTTATTATAATCTTAATTGGAATCACACTTATCAATCACACATAGAACATAGGATATATTGTTTAATCGAAACCAAAACCGAACACGACACCATACGAATGACCCTTAAAATCAATCCACTTCTACCCAAAACTTATCCACAATACTCCATAACCAACTTGGAACATTATTGCCTAAAAAATACATTGAATCAATCTAATTGACAACTATCGATCCAAAGAATCCTTTTTCGACCATCAAGGGAAGGAAACGAGGTGCAATGAACCAATACACTACTTGTATTTCACTAGAGAAGAAGAGAGAATCAAACTATAGTGGAAACGAAACTAATAAGACGTCAAATGAGAAACGTAATGTGTGATTAATGAAAACCAATCAAATCAAGTTAACACGAACTTAAATAAGATTTTGAAACAAAATTGTGCACTTATAGATTGGTACATCAATGTATTCACAAAAGCTTAACCAAATACATGTGAAAGGAACTAGTAGTTATATAAAAACATTAAACAAAACTTGTTCTCGCATGGAGTGTTTGATTCTCAAGCCTTTTGCTTTTTGTAACAACCCAAATGCTATGGAGTTTTGATTCTCAAGCCTTCTAAACACACTCCCGAACAAATCTAATCAAATTTGATTATAAACTTTACTGGAATCACACTAATCGATCACATAGAGTACATAGGATCTATTGTTTAATCGAAACCAAAACCGAACACGACACCATACGAATGACCCTTAAAATCAATCCACTTTGCCCAAAACATATCCAAAATACTCCACAACCAACTTGGAACATTATTGCCTCAAAAATCCATTGAATCAATTAAATGACAACTATCGATCCAAAGAATCCTTTTTCGACCATCAGGGAAGGAAACGAGGTGCAATGAACCAATACACTACTTGTATTTCACTAGAAAGAAGAGAGAATCAATACAGTGAAAACGAAACTAATAAGACGTCAAATGAGAAACGTAATGTGTGATTGATAAAAACCAATCAAATCAAGTTAACACGACCACTTAAATAAGATTTACTTGTATTTGAAACAAAATTGTGCAATTACAGATTGGTACATGAATGTATTCACAAAAGCTTAACCAAATACATGTGTAAGGAACTAGTTATATAAAACAATAAACAACACTAGTTCTCGCATGGATTGCTTTTGCTTTTGGTAACAACCAAATGCTATGGAGTTTTGGTTTTCATGCCTTCTAAACACACTCCCGAAACAACTAATCAAATCTTATTATAATCTTAATTGGAATCACACTTATCAATCACTCATAGAACATAGGGTATATTGTTTAATCGAAACCAAAACCGAACACGACACCGTACGAATGACCCTTAAAATCAATCCACTTCTGCCCAAAACTTATCCACAATACTCCATAACCAACTTGGAACATTATTGCCTAAAAAATACATTGAATCAATTTAAATGAAAACTATCGATCCAAAGAATCCTTTTTCGACCATCAAGGGAAGGAAACGATGTGCAATGAACCAATACACTACTTGTATTTCACTAGAAAGAAGAGAGAATCAAACTATAGTGGAAACGAAACTAATAAGACGTCAAATGAGAAACGTAGTGTGTGATTGATAAAAACCAATCAAATCAAGTTAACACGACCACTTAAATAAGATTTACTTGTATTTGAAACAAAATTGTGCAATTACAGATTGGTACATGAATGTATTCACAAAAGCTTAACCAAATACATGTGTAAGGAACTAGTTATATAAAACACAAAAACAACACTAGTTCTCGCATTGATTGCTTTTGCTTTTGGTAACAACCTCAAATGCTATGGAGTTTTGGTTTTCATGCCTTCTAACACACTCCCGAAACAACTAATCAAATCTTATTATAATCTTAATTGGAATCACACTTATCAATCACTCATAGAACATAGGGTATATTGTTTAATCGAAACCAAAACCGAACACGACACCATACGAATGACCCTTAAAATCAATCCACTTCTGCCCAAAACTATCCACAATACTCCATAACCAACTTGGAACATTATTGCCTAAAAATACATTGAATCAATCTAATGACAACTATCGATCCAAAGAATCCTTTTTCGACCATCAAGGGAAGGAAACGAGGTGCAATGAACCAATACACTACTTGTATTTCACTAGAGAAGAAGAGAGAATCAAACTATAGTGGAAACGAAACTAATAAGACGTCAAATGAGAAACGTAATGTGTGCTTGAAAAACCAATCAAATCAAGTAAACACTAACACTTAAATAAGATTTTGAAACAAAATTGTGCAATTATAGATTGGTACATCAATGTATTCACAAAAGCTTAACCAAATACATGTGAAAGGAACTAGTTATATAAAACATAAACAAAACTAGTTCTCGCATGGAGTGTTTGATTTTGCCTTTGCTTTGTAACAACCCAAATGCTATGGAGTTTTGGTTCTCAAGCCTTCTAAACACACTCCCGAACAATATAATCAAATTTGATTATAATCTTAATGGAATCACACTTATCGATCACATATAGTACATAGGATATATTGTTTAATCGAAACCAAAACCGAACACGACACCGTACGAATGACCTTTAAAATCAATCCACTTCTGCCCAAAACTTATCCACAATACTCCATAACCAACTTGGAACATTATTGCCTAAAAAATACATTGAATCAATCTAATTGACAACTATCGATCCAAAGAATCCTTTTTCGACCATCAAGGGAAGGAAACGAGGTGCAATGAACCAATACACTACTTGTATTTCACTAGAGAAGAAGAGAGAGAATCAAACTATAGTGGAAACGAAACTAATAAGACGTCAAATGAGAAACGTAATGTGTGTGATTGATAAAAACCAATCAAATCAAGTTAAACACGACCACTTAAATAAGATTTTGAAACAAAATTGTGCACTTATAGATTGGTACATCAATGTATTCACAAAAGCTTAACCAAATACATGTGAAAGGAACTAGTTATATGAAAACATTAAACAAAACTCGTTCTCGCATGGAGTGTTTGATTCTCAAGCCTTTTTTTTGTAACAACCCCAAGTGCAATGGAGTTTTGATTCTAAAGCCTTCTAAACACACTCCCGAACAAATCTAATCAAATTTGATTTTAAACTTCACTGGAATCACACTAATCGATCACATATAGTACATAGGAACATAGGGTATATTGTTTAATCGAAACCAAAAGCGAACACGACACCATACGAATGACCCTTAAAATCAATCCACTTCTGCCCAAAACAAATCCACAATACTCCACAACCAACTTGGAACATTATTGCCTCAAAAATCCATTGAATCAATTTAAATGACAACTATCGATCCAAAGAATCCTTTTTCGACCATCAAGGGAAGGAAACGAGGTGCAATGAACCAATACACTACTTGTATTTCACTAGAAAGAAGAGAGAATCAAACTACAGTGAAAACGAAACTAATAAGACGTCAAATGAGAAACGTAATGTGTGATTGATAAAAACCAATCAAATCAAGTTAACACGACCACTTAAATAAGATTACTTGTATTTGAAACAAAATGTGTGCAATTACAGATTGGTACATGAATGTATTCACAAAAGCTTAACCAAATACATGTGTAAGGAACTAGTTATATAAAACAATAAACAACACTAGTTCTCGCATGGATTGCTTTTGCTTTTGGTAACAACCTCAAATGCTATGGAGTTTTGGTTTTCATGCTTCTAAACACACTCCCAAAAAACTAATCAAATCTTATTATAATCTTAATTGGAATCACACTTATCAATCACTCATAGAACATAGGGTATATTGTTTAATCGAAACCAAAACCGAACACGACACCGTACGAATGACCCTTAAAATCAATCCACTTCTGCCAAAAACTTATCCACAATACTCCATAACCAACTTGGAACATTATTGCTTAAAAAACATTGAATCAATCTAATTGACAACTATCGATCCAAAGAATCCTTTTTCGACCATCAAGGGAAGGAAACGAGGTGCAATGAACCAATACACTACTTGTATTTCACTAGAGAAGAAGAGAGAATCAAACTATAGTGGAAACGAAACTAATAAGACATCAAATGAGAAAACGTAGTGGTGATTGATAAAAACCAATCAAATCAAGTTAACACGACCACTTAAATAAGATTTTGAAACAAAATTGTGCACTTATAGATTGGTACATCAATGTATTCACAAAAGCTTAACCAAATACATGTGAAAGGAACTAGTTATATAAAAACATTAAACAAACTCGTTCTCGCATGGAGTGTTTGATTCTCAAGCCTTTTGCTTTTTAACAACCCCAAATGCTATGGAGTTTTGATTCTCAAGCCTTCTAAACACACTCCCAAACAAATCTAATCAAATTTGATATAAACTTCACTGGAATCACACTAATCGATCACATATAGTACATAGGATCTATTGTTTAATCGAAACCAAAACCGAACACGACACCATACGAATGACCCTTAAAATCAATCCACTTTTGCCCAAAACATATCCAAAATACTCACAACCAACTTGGAACATTATTGCCTCAAAAATCCATTGAATCAATTTAAATGACAACTATCGATCCAAAGAATCCTTTTTCGACCATCAAGGGAAGGAAACGAGGTGCAATGAACCAATACACTACTTGTATTTCACTAGAAAAGAAGAGAGAATCAAACTACAGTGAAAACGAAACTAATAAGACGTCAAATGAGAAACGTAATGTGTGATTGATAAAAACCAATCAAATCAAGTTAACACGACCACTTAAATAAGATTTTTGTATTTGAAACAAAATTGTGCAATTACAGATTGGTACATGAATGTATTCACAAAAGCTTAACCAAATACATGTGTAAGGAACTAGTTATATAAAACAATAAACAACACTACTTCTCGCATGGATTGCTTTTGCTTTTGGTAACAACCTCAAATGCTATGGAGTTTTGGTTTCATGCTTTCTAAACACACTCCCGAAACAACTAATCAAATCTTATTATAATCTTAATTGGAATCACACTTATCAATCACTCATAGAACATAGGGTATATTGTTTAATCGAAACCAAAACCGAACACGACACCATACGAATGACCCTTAAAATCAATCCACTTCTGCCCAAAACAATCCACAATACTCCACAACCAACTTGGAACATTATTGCCTCAAAAATCCATTGAATCAATTTAAATGACAACTATCGATCCAAAGAATCCTTTTTCGACCATCAAGGGAAGGAAACGAGGTGCAATGAACCAATACACTACTTGTATTTCACTAGAAAAGAAGAGAGAATCAAACTACAGTGAAAACGAAACTAATAAGACGTCAAATGAGAAACGTAATGTGTGATTGATAAAAACCAATCAAATCAAGTTAACACGACCACTTAAATAAGATTTACTTGTATTTTAAACAAAATTGTGCAATTACAGATTGGTACATGAATGTATTCACAAAAGCTTAACCAAATACATGTGTAAGGAACTAGTTATATAAAACAATAAACAACACTAGTTCTCGCATGATTGCTTTTGCTTTTGGTAACAACCTCAAATGCTATGGAGTTTTGGTTTTCATGCCTTCTAAACACACTCCCGAAACAACTAATCAAATCTTATTATAATCTTAATTGGAATCACACTTATCTCACTCATAGAACATAGGGTATATTGTTTAATCGAAACCAAAAAACCGAACACGACACGTACGAATGACCCTTAAAATCAATCCACTTCTGCCCAAAACTTATCCACAATACTCCATAACCAACTTGGAACATTATTGCCTAAAAAATACATTGAATCAATCTAATTGACAACTATCGATCCAAAGAATCCTTTTTCGACCATCAAGGGAAGGAAACGAAGTGCAATGAACCAATACACTACTTGTATTTCACTAGAGAAGAAGAGAGAATCAAACTATAGTGGAAACGAAAACTAATAAGACGTCAAATGAGAAACGTAATGTGTGATTGATAAAAACCAATCAAATCAAGTTAACACGACCACTTAAATAAGATTTTGAAACAAAATTGTGCACTTATAGATTGGTACATCAATGTATTCACAAAAGCTTAACCAAATACATGTGAAAGGAACTAGTTATATAAAAACATTAAACAAAACTCGTTCTCGCATGGAGTGTTTGATTCTCAAGCCTTTTGCTTTTTGTAACAACCCCAAATGCTATGGAGTTTTGATTCTCAAGCCTTCTAAACACACTCCCGAACAAATCTAATCAAATTTGATTATAAACTTCACTGGAATCACACTAATCGATCACATATAGTACATAGGATCTATTGTTTAATCGAAACCAAACCGAACACGACACCATACGAATGACCCTTAAAATCAATCCACTTTTGCCCAAAACATATCCAAAATACTCCACAACCAACTTGGAACATTATTGCCTCAAAAATCCATTGAATCAATTTAAATGACAACTATCGATCCAAAGAATACTTTTTCGACCATCAAGGGAAGGAAACGAGGTGCAATGAACCAATACACTACTTGTATTTCACTAGAAAAGAAGAGAGAATCAAACTACAGTGAAAACGAAACTAATAAGACGTCAAATGAGAAACGTATGTGTGATTGATAAAAACCAATCAAATCAAGTTAACACGACTACTTAAATAAGATTTACTTGTATTTGAAACAAAATTGTGCAATTACAGATTGGTACATGAATGTATTCACAAAAGCTTAACCAAATACATGTGTAAGGAACTAGTTATATAAAACAATAAACAACACTACTTCTCGCATGGATTGCTTTTGCTTTTGGTAACAACCTCAAATGCTATGGAGTTTTGGTTTCATGCTTCTAAACACACTCCCGAAACAACTAATCAAATCTTATTATAATCTTAATTGGAATCACACTTATCAATCACTCATAGAACATAGGGTATATTGTTTAATCGAAACCAAAACGAACACGACACCATACGAATGACCCTTAAAATCAATCCACTTCTGCCCAAAACAAATCCACAATACTCCACAACCAACTTGGAACATTATTGCCTCAAAAATCCATTGAATCAATTTAAATGACAACTATCGATCCAAAGAATCCTTTTTCGCCATCTAGGGAAGGAAACGAGGTGCAATGAACCAATACACTACTTGTATTTCACTAGAAAAGAAGAGAGAATCAAACTACAGTGAAACGAAACTAATAAGACGTCAAATGAGAAACGTAATGTGTGATTGATAAAAACCAATCAAATCAAGTTAACACGACCACTTAAATAAGATTTACTTGTATTTAAACAAATTGTGCAATTACAGATTGGTACATGAATGTATTCACAAAAGCTTAACCAAATACATGTGTAAGGAACTAGTTATATAAACAATAAACAAACACTAGTTCTCGCATGGATTGCTTTTGCTTTTGGTAACAACCTCAAATGCTATGGAGTTTTGGTTTTCATGCCTTCTAAAACACACTCCCGAAACAACTAATCAAATCTTATTATAATTAATTGGAATCACACTTATTAATCACTCATAGAACATAGGGTATATTGTTTAATCGAAACCAAAACCGAACACGACACCGTACGAATGACCCTTAAAATCAATCCACTTCTGCCCAAAACTTATCCATAATACTCCATAACCAACTTGGAACATTATTGCCTAAAAAATACATTGAATCAATCTAATTGACAACTATCGATCCAAAGAATCCTTTTTCGACCATCAAGGGAAGGAAACGAAGTGCAATGAACCAATACACTACTTGTATTTCACTAGAGAAGAAGAGAGAATCAAACTATAGTGGAAACAAAACTAATAAGACATCAAATGAGAAACGTAGTGTGTGATTGATAAAAACCAATCAAATCAAGTTAACACGACCACTTAAATAAGATTTTGAAACAAAATTGTGCACTTATAGATTGGTACATCAATGTATTCACAAAAGCTTAACCAAATACATGTGAAAGGAACTAGTTATATAAAACATTAAACAAAACTCGTTCTCGCATGGAGTGTTTGATTCTCAAGCCTTTGCTTTTTGTAACAACCCCAAATGCTATGGAGTTTTGATTCTCAAGCCTTCTAAACACACTCCCGAACAAATCTAATCAAATTTGATTATAACTTCACTGGAATCACACTAATCGATCACATATAGTACATAGGATCTATTGTTTAATCGAAACCAAAACCGAACACGACACCATACGAATGACCCTTAAAATCAATCCACTTTTGCCCAAAACATATCCACAATACTCCACAACCAACTTGGAACATTATTGCCTCAAAATCCATTAAATCAATTAAATGACAACTATCGATCCAAAGAATCCTTTTTCGACCATCAAGGGAAGGAAACGAGGTGCAATGAACCAATACACTACTTGTATTTCACTAGAAAAGAAGAGAGAATCAAACTACAGTGAAAACGAAACTAATAAGACGTCAAATGAGAAACGTAATGTGTGATTGATAAAAAACAATCAAATCAAGTTAACACGGCCACTTAAATAAGATTTACTTGTATTTGAAACAAAATTGTGCAATTACAGATTGGTACATGAATGTATTCACAAAAGCTTAACC
This sequence comes from Flaveria ramosissima, assembly GCA_025215565.1. Lineage (NCBI taxonomy): Eukaryota > Viridiplantae > Streptophyta > Magnoliopsida > Asterales > Asteraceae > Flaveria > Flaveria ramosissima. Next base: position 36,692,871 of record CM046029.1, on the reverse strand, counting down.
AAATACATGTGTAAGGAACTAGTTATATAAAACAATAAACAACACTAGTTCTCGCATGGATTGCTTTTGCTTTTGGTAACAACCTCAAATGCTATGGAGTTTTGGTTTTCATGCTTCTAAACACACTCCCGAAACAACTAATCAAATCTTATTATAATCTTAATTGGAATCACATTATCAATCACTCATAGAACATAGGTATATTGTTTAATCGAAACCAAAACCGAACACGACACCGTACGAATGATCCTTAAAATCAATCCACTTCTGCCCAAAACTTATCCACAATACTCATAACCAACTTGGAACATTATTGCTTCAAAAATACATTGAATCAATCTAATTGACAACTATCGATCCAAAGAATCCTTTTTCGACCATCAAGGGAAGGAAACGAGGTGCAATGAACCAATACACTACTTGTATTTCACTAGAAGAAGAAGAGAGAATCAAACTATAGTGGAAACAAAACTAATAAGACGTCAAATGAGAAACGTAATGTGATTGATTGAAAAAACCAATCAAATCAAGTTAACACGACCACTTAAATAAGATTTTGAAACAAAATTGTGCACTTATAGATTGGTACATCAATGTATTCACAAAAGCTTAACCAAATACATGTGTAGGGAACTAGTTATATAAAACAATAAACAACACTAGTTCTAGCATGGATTGCTTTTGCTTTTGGTAACAACCTCAAATGCTATGGAGTTTTGGTTTTCATGCCTTCTAAACACACTCCCGAAACAACTAATCAAATTTATTATAATCTTAATTGGAATCACACTTATCAATCACTCATAGAACATAGGGTATATTGTTTAATCGAAACCAAAACCGAACACGACACCGTACGAATGACCCTTAAAATCAATCCACTTCTGCCCAAAACTTATCCACAATACTCCATAACCAACTTGGAACATTATTGCCTAAAAATACATTGAATCAATCATGACAACTATCGATCCAAAGAATCTTTTTCGACCATCAAGGAAGGAAGGAAACGAGGTGCAATGAACCAATACACTACTTGTATTTCACTAGAGAAGAAGAGAGAATCAAACTATAGTGGAAACGAAACTAATAAGACATCAAATGAGAAACGTAGGTGTGATTGATAAAACCAATCAAATCAAGTTCACGTTAACATGACCACTTAAATAAGTTTTGAAAAAAAATTGTGCACTTATAGATTGGTACATCAATGTATTCACAAAAGCTTAACAAATACATGTGAAAGGAACTAGTTATATAAAAACATTAAACAAAACTCATTCTCGCATGGTGGTTTGATTCTCAAGCCTTTTGTTTTTGTAACAACCCCAAATGCTATGGAGTTTTGATTCTCAAGCCTTCTAAACACACTCCCGAACAATCTAATCAAATTTGATTATAAACTTCACTAGAATCACACTAATCGATCACATATAGTACATAGGATCTATTGTTTAATCGAAACCAAAACCGAACACGACACCATACGAATGACCCTTAAAATCAATCCACTTTGCCCAAAACATATCCACAATACTCCACAACCAACTTGGAACATTATTGCCTCAAAAATCCATTGAATCAATTTAAATGACAACTATCGATCCAAAGAATCCTTTTCGACCATCAAGGGAAGGAAACGAGGTGCAATGAACAATACACTACTTGTATTTCACTAGAAAAGAAGAGAGAATCAAACTACAGTGAAAACGAAACTAATAAGACGTCAAATGAGAAACGTAATGTGTGATTGATAAAAACAATCAAATCAAGTTAACACGACCACTTAATAAGATTTACTTGTATTTGAAACAAATTGTGCAATTACAGATTGGTACATGAATGTATTCACAAAAGCTTAACCAAATACATGTGTAAGGAACTAGTTATATAAAACAATAAACAACACTAGTTCTCGCATGGATTGCTTTTGCTTTTGGTAACAACCTCAAATGCTATGGAGTTTTGGTTTTCATGCCTTCTAAACACACTCCCGAAACAACTAATCAAATCTTATTATAATCTTAATTGGAATCACACTTATCAATCACTCATAGAACATATGGTATATTGTTTAATCGAAACCAAAACCGAACACGACACCGTACGAATGACCCTTAAAATCAATCCACTTCTGCCCAAAACTTATCCACAATACTCCATAACCAACTTGAACATTATTGCTTAAAAATACATTGAATCAATCTAATTGACAACTATCGATCCAAAGAATCCTTTTTCGACCATCAAGGGAAGGAAACGAGGTGCAATGAACCAATACACTACTTGTATTTCACTAGAGAAGAAGAGAGAATCAAACTATAGTGGAAACGAAACTAATAAGACGTCAAATGAGAAACGTAATGTGTGATTGATAAAAACCAATCAAATCAAGTTAACACGACCACTTAAATAAGATTTTGAAACAAAATTGTGCACTTATAGATTGGTACATCAATGTATTCACAAAAGCTTAACCAAATACATGTGAAAGGAACTAGTTATATAAAAACATTAAACAAAACTTGTTCTCGCATGGAGTTTTGATTCTCAAGCCTTTGTTTGTAACAACCCCAAATGCTATGGAGTTTTGATTCTCAAGCCTTCTAAACACACTCCCGAACAAATCTAATCAAATTGATTATAAACTTCACTGGAATCACACTAATCGATCACATATAGTACATAGGATCTATTGTTTAATCGAAACCAAAACCGAACACGACACCATACGAATGACCCTTAAAATCAATCCACTTTTGCCCAAAACATATCCAAATACTCCACAACCAACTTGGAACATTATTGCCTCAAAAATCCATTGAATCAATTTAAATGACAACTATCGATCCAAAGAATACTTTTTCGACCATCAAGGGAAGGAAACGAGGTGCAATGAACCAATACACTACTTGTATTTCACTAGAAAAGAAGAGAGAATCAAACTATAGTGAAAACGAAACTAATAAGACGTCAAATGAGAAACGTAATGTGTGATTGATAAAAACCAATCAAATCAAGTTAACACGACTACTTAAATAAGATTTACTTGTATTTGAAACAAAATTGTGCAATTACAGATTGGTACATGAATGTATTCACAAAAGCTTAACCAAATACATGTGTAAGGAACTAGTTATATAAAAACAATAAACAACAGTACTTCTCGCATGGATTGCTTTTGCTTTTGGTAACAACCTCAAATGCTATGGAGTTTTGGTTTTTGCTTCTAAACACACTCCCAAAACAACTAATCAAATCTTATTATAATCTTATTGGAATCACACTTATCAATCACTCATAGAACATAGGGTATATTGTTTAATCGAAACCAAAACCGAACACGACACCATACGAATGACCCTTAAAATCAATCCACTTCTGCCCAAAACAAATCCACAATACTCCACAACCAACTTGGAACATTATTGCCTCAAAAATCCATTGAATCAATGTAAATGACAACTATCGATACAAAGAATCCTTTTTCGGCCATCTAGGGAAGGAAACGAGGTGCAATGAACCAATACACTACTTGTATTTCACTAGAAAAGAAGAGAGAATCAAACTACAGTGAAAACGAAACTAATAAGACGTCAAATGAGAAACGTAATGTGTGATTGATAAAAACCAATCAAATCAAGTTAACACGACCACTTAAATAAGATTTACTTGTATTTTAACAAAATTGTGCAATTACAGATTGGTACATGAATGTATTCACAAAAGCTTAACCAAATACATGTGTAAGGAACTAGTTATATAAAACAATAAACAACACTAGTTCTCGCATGGATTGCTTTTGCTTTTGGTAACAACCTCAAATGCTATGGAGTTTTGGTTTTCATGCCTTCTAAACACACTCCCAAACAACTAATCAAATCTTATTATAATCTTAATTGGAATCACATTATCAATCACTCATAGAACATAGGGTATATTGTTTAATCGAAACCAAAACCGAACACGACACCGTACGAATGACCCTTAAAATCAATCCACTTCTGCCCAAAACTTATCCTAATACTCCATAACCAACTTGGAACATTATTGCTTAAAAAATACATTGAATCAATCTAATTGACAACTATCGATCCAAAGAATCCTTTTTCGACCATCAAGGGAAGGAAACAAGGTGCAATGAACCAATACACTACTTGTATTTCACTAGAGAAGAAGAGAGAATCAAACTATAGTGGAAACGAAACTAATAAGACTCAAATGAGAAACGTAGTGTGTGATTGATAAAACCAATCAAATCAAGTTAACACGACCACTTAAATAAGATTTTGAAACAAAATTGTGCACTTATAGATTGGTACATCAATGTTTCAAAAAGCTTAACCAAATACATGTGAAAGGAACTAGTTATATAAAACATTAAACAAAACTCGTTCTCGCATGGAGTGTTTGATTCTCAAGCCTTTTGCTTTTTGTAACAACCTCAAATGCTATGGAGTTTTGATTCTCAAGCCTTCTAAACACACTCCCGAACAAATCTAATCAAATTTGATTATAAACTTCACTGGAATCACACTAATCGATCACATATAGTACATAGGATCTATTGTTTAATCGAAACCAAAACCGAACACGACACCATACGAATGACCCTTAAAATCAATCCACTTTTGCCCAAAACATATCCAAAATACTCCACAACCAACTTGGAACATTATTGCCTCAAAAATCCATTGAATCAATTTAAATGACAACTATCGATCCAAAGAATACTTTTTCGACCATCAAGGGAAGGAAACGAGGTGCAATGAACCAATACACTACTTGTATTTCACTAGAAAAGAAGAGAGAATCAAACTATAGTGAAAACGAAACTAATAAGACATCAAATGAGAAACGTAATGTGTGATTGATAAAAACCAATCAAATCAAGTTAACACGACTACTTAAATAAGATTTACTTGTATTTGAAACAAAATTGTGCAATTACAGATTGGTACATGAATGTATTCACAAAAGCTTAACCAAATACATGTGTAAGGAACTAGTTATATAAAACAATAAACAACACTAGTTCTCGCATGGATTGCTTTTGCTTTTGGTAACAACCTCAAATGCTATGGAGTTTTGGTTTCATGCTTTCTAAACACACTCCCGAAACAACTAATCAAATTATTAATACTTAATTGGAATCACACTTATCAATCACTCATAGAACATAGGGTATATTGTTTAATCGAAACCAAACCGAACACGACATGTAAGGCCCGTTCCCGAGAAGCCTCACAGTTGGTTAATCATAGCATAAAATCAGTTTAATAATAAAACAGAACTGGAATAATTAGACATTCATTAAAACATAGAAATCATATGTACTCATAAACTTGTCTTTAATTTCAAACAAAACATCTAATTGTTCTTAATTACAATAAAGATTTCATAAGTGGAATGCCATCCATAGCTCCCCAAGTAGCTCCGTGTGCCTCTCAGCATCAGCACTTACCTGCCAACTATATGCATAAAAAGTCAGCTCGCTGAGCGAGTTCTAGTTTTAATATTATAAGAAAATTATCTTTATCCTTCATATAATGACCATGCGTTACAACATAGAATAAACATTACTTGCATCATAATAAGCATGTTCATTATCTTTCATTCTTCATTATCTTTCACTTTCATCATGAACGAGATTGCACAAAGCAAGAGCTCCATGTTGATTGACAACAAATGCCAATCACTGTCGGAAAAATGAAAACGGTAGCTAACCCCCGACAGTTGATCCACACTGCAAGGCACATAGCCCGCTCATGAATACAGATCCTCATCATACATCAGACTCACATAAGTGAAGTCTATCATAGTGCTTACAAGACTTCATTCATACGGCCCGGGGGTAACATTCATTAAGTTTCGCTTTTCATTAATATCATTTTCCACTTTAGTATTATATACTTAACTTATTAAGTACACATCATGCCAGTAAAATCATCATAAAACATAACCGAACGCCGCGGGGGATAGCGGGGGTCGGGGGCGGCAGCCCCTGACAGCGGGGTCCTAGGGCAGCAGCCCCTAGTGGGGTCAAGGGGCACGCCAGCTGGGGGCCGGGTGCAGGTCAGCGCGAAAAATTTTATATTTAAAACATTTATATAGCACATTTACTTATAGAAAAATCGTTTCTGTTAAAACCCCTTAAAATCTTGGTTATTTAAAAACGTAAATTTAGTTGCATAATAGCCCCAAAACATGGGAAAACTTATAATGGGGGATTTAGAACTCACTGGTACCCGAATAAACTTCTAGGCTAAGCTTACAAGGCTAGGACACTCTACACAGCCGCAGAATAGCTAACACTTATAGAGGTAATTTCTGCCTAATTTCGCTGCTAATTTCGCTGCAAGATCAGCAGCAATTCGCAGCTAGGTTCCCAACACTTTCATGCTAGTTTCACCAGCAGTTTCGCGCTAGTTGCTTAGCAATTCGCTGGCAGTTCGCTGGCATCTTCGCTGCCAGTTTCGCTGACGTTTCGCCCAACTTCGTTGGAAAACACATGTCTGCGAAACTACCTGCGAAACATAATTCGCAGAAAGATCCACAGTTTCGCTGATTGAATACGCAAATTCGCTGGATGAACATACAGTTTCGCCAGATAACATAAAAATTACGGACAAGACCGTTTTTAACCCAAAATCATACTTTTTACGTCCAATCTCTTAGTTTATCATCCATGAGGAAATCTAAGCTTTATACTGTTTTAGACGTAAAAATGTGAACCTTTATGCGATTCTTTGCAACTTTTCAAACCCAAAACCCAGAATCGGGGGTTTGATCTACGAAGGTTTAGAGGTCGATTCACTTACTGGATTGTTGCTTCTTCTTAGATCTTGATGCTCAAAACCCAGATCTTCAATCTCTTCACTTGAAGATTTCAAATTTGAGTGTTCTTCATTTCTTTCTCTACTTTTTCTCTCTACGAATTTGGTGCTAGGGTTGTAATGAGGAAGATGAAGCTATGGGGTGGTTAAGGCTGATTATGGAGCCTTAATCACTTAGGCTCTGCCCCATAAACCTAATTTTGACCAAACCCATTGAATCATTTTTATTAAATCACATTAATTAAGCCCATAGTCCTAATGACTTGTTTCGACTTTTACCCAAACCGAACACGACACCATACGAATGACCCTTAAAATCAATCCACTTCTGCCCAAAACAAATCCACAATACTCCACAACCAACTTGGAACATTATTGCCTTAAAAATCCATGAATCAATTTAAATGACAACTATCGATCCAAAGAATCCTTTTCGGCCTTCTAGGGAAGGAAGGAAACGAGGGTGCAATGAACCAATACACTACTGTATTTCACTAGAAAAGAAGAGAGAATCAAACTACAGTGAAAAGAAACTAATAAGACGTCAAATGAGAAACGTAATGTGTGATTGATAAAAACCAATCAAATCAAGTTAACACGACCACTTAAATAAGATTTACTTGTATTTAAACAAAATTGTGCAATTACAGATTGGTACATGAATGTATTCACAAAAGCTTAACCAAATACATGTGTAAGGAACTAGTTATATAAAACAATAAACAACACTAGTTCTCGCATGGATTGCTTTTCTCAAATGCTATGGAGTGGAGTTTTGGTTTTCATGCCTTCTAAACACACTCCCGAAACAACTAATCAAATCTTATTATAATCTTATTGGAATCACACTTATCAATCACTCATAGAACATAGGGTATATGTTTAATCGAAACCAAAACCGAACACGACACCGTACGAATGACCCTTAAAATCAATCCACTTCTGCCCAAAACTATCCACAATACTCCATAACCAACTTGGAACATTATTGCCTAAAAAATACATTGAATCAATCTAATTGACAACTATCGATCCAAAGAATCCTTTTTCGACCATCAAGGGAAGGAAACGAGGGTGCAATGAACCAATACACTACTTGTATTTCACTAGAGAAGAAGGAGAGAATCAAACTATAGTGGAAACGAAACATAATAAGACATCAAATGAGAAACGTAGTGTGTGTGTTGATGATAAAAACCAATCAAATCAAGTTAACACGACCACTTAAATAAGATTTTGAACAAAATTGTGCACTTATAGATTGGTACATCAATGTTTCACAAAAGCTAACCAAATACATGTGAAAGGAACTAGTTATATAAAAAACATAAACAAAACTTGTTCTCGCATGGAGTGTTTGATTCTCAAGCCTTTTGCTTTTTGTAACAACCCCAAATGCTATGGAGTTTTGATTCTCAAGCCTTCTAAACACCACTCCCGAACAAATCTAATCAAATTTGATTATAAACTCACTGGAATCACTAATCGATCACATATAGTACATAGGATCTATTGTTAATCGAAACCAAAACCGAACACGACACCATACGAATGACCCTTAAAATCAATCCACTTTTGCCCAAAACAATCCAAAATACTCCACAACCAACTTGGAACATTATTGCCTCAAAAATCCATTGATCAATTTAAATGACAACTAGATCCAAAGAATCCTTTTTCGACCATCAAGGGAAGGAAACGAGGGGCACTGACCCAATAAACGATGTATTTCACTAGAAAAGAAGAGAGAATCAAACTATAGTGAAAACGAAATTAATAAGACGTCAAAAGAGAATGTAATGTGTGATTGATAAAAACCAATCAAATCAAGTTAACACGACCACTTAAATAAGATTTACTTGATTTGAAACAAAATTGTGCAATTAAAGATTGGTACATGAAGGTATTCACAAAAGCTTAACCAAATAATGTGTAAGGAACTAGTTAGATAAAAACAATAAACAACATACTTTCGCATGGATTGCTTTTGCTTTTGGTAACAACCTCAAATGCTATGGAGTTTTGGTTTTCATGCTTTCTAAACACACTCCCAAAACAACTAATCAAATCTTATTATAATCTTAATTGGAATCACACTTATCAATCACTCATAGAACATAGGGTATATTGTTTAATCGAAACCAAAACCGAACACGACACCATACGAATGACCCTTAAAATCAATCCACTTCTGCCCAAAACAAATCCACAATACTCCACAACCAACTTGGAACATTATTGCCTCAAAAATCCATTGAATCAATGTAAATGACAACTATCGATACAAAGAATCCTTTTTCGGCCATCTAGGGAAGGAAACGAGGTGCAATGAACCAATACACTACTTGTATTTCACTAGAAAAGAAGAGAGAATCAAACTACAGTGAAAATGAAACTAATAAGACGTCAAATGAGAAACGTAATGTGTGATTGATAAAAACCAATCAAATCAAGTTAACACGACCCCTTAAATAAGATTTACTTGTATTTTAAACAAAATTGTGCAATTACAGATTGGTACATGAATGTATTCACAAAAGCTTAACCAAATACATGTGTAAGGAGCTAGTTATATAAAACAATAAACAACACTAGTTCTCGCATGGATTGCTTTTGCTTTTGGTAACAACCTCAAATGCTATGGAGTTTTGGTTTTCATGCCTTCTAAACACACTCCCAAAACAACTAATCAAATCTTATTATAATCTTAATTGGAATCACACTTATCAATCACTCATAGAACATAGGGTATATTGTTTAATCGAAACCAAAACCGAACACAACACCGTACGAATGACCCTTAAAATCAATCCACTTCTGCCCAAAACTTATCCTTAATACTCCATAACCAACTTGGAACATTATTGCTTAAAAAATACATTGAATCAATCTAATTGACAACTATCGATCCAAAGAATCCTTTTTCGACCATCAAGGGAAGGAAACAAGGTGCAATGAACCAATACACTACTTGTATTTCACTAGAGAAGAAGAGAGAATCAAACTATAGTGGAAACGAAACTAATAAGACATCAAATGAGAAACGTAGTGTGTGATTGATAAAAACAAATCAAATCAAGTTAACACGACCACTTAAATAAGATTTTGAAACAAAATTGTGCACTTATAGATTGGTACATCAATGTTTTCACAAAAGCTTAACCAAATACATGTGAAAGGAACTAGTTATATAAAAACATTAAACAAAACTCGTTCTCGCATGGAGTGTTTGATTCTCAAGCCTTTTGCTTTTTGTAACAACCCCAAATGCTATGGAGTTTTGATTCTCAAGCCTTCTAAACACACTCCCGAACAAATCTAATCAAATTTGATTATAAACTTCACTGGAATCACACTAATCGATCACATATAGTACATAGGATCTATTGTTTAATCGAAACCAAAACCGAACACGACACCATACGAATGACCCTTAAAATCAATCCACTTTTGCCCAAAACATATCCAAAATACTCCACAACCAACTTGGAACATTATTGCCTCAAAAATCCATTGAATCAATTTAAATGACAACTATCGATCCAAAGAATACTTTTTCGACCATCAAGGGAAGGAAACGAGGTGCAATGAACCAATACACTACTTGTATTTCACTAGAAAAGAAGAGAGAATCAAACTATAGTGAAAACGAAACTAATAAGACATCAAATGAGAAACGTAATGTGTGATTGATAAAAACCAATCAAATCAAGTTAACACAACTACTTAAATAAGATTTACTTGTATTTGAAACAAAATTGTGCAATTACAGATTGGTACATGAATGTATTCACAAAAGCTTAACCAAATACATGTGTAAGGAACTAGTTATATAAAACAATAAACAACACTACTTCTCGCATGGATTGCTTTTGCTTTTGGTAACAACCTCAAATGCTATGGAGTTTTGGTTTTCATGCTTTCTAAACACACTCCCGAAACAACTAATCAAATCTTATTATAATCTTAATTGGAATCACACTTATCAATCACTCATAGAACATAGGGTATATTGTTTAATCGAAACCAAAACCGAACACGACATGTAAGGCCCCGTTCCCGAGAAGCCTCACAGTTGGTTAATCATAGCATAAAATCAGTTTAATAATAAAACATTGCAGCGAAAGTAATTAGACATTCATTTAAAACATAGAAATCATATTGTACTCATACACTTGTCCTTTAATTTCAAACAAAACATGCTAATTGTTCTTAAATTACAATAAAGATTTCATAAGTTGGAATGCCATCCATAGCTCCCCAAGTAGCTCCGTGTGCCATCCTCAGCATCAGCACTTACCTGCCAACTATTATGCATAAAAGTCAGCTTCGCTGAGCGAGTTCTAGTTTTAAATATTATAAGAAAATATAATCTTTATCCTTCATATAATGACCATGCGTACAACATAGAATATAACATTACTTGCATCATAATAAGCATGTTCATTATCTTTCATTCTTTCATTATCTTTCACTTTCATCATGAACGAGATTGCACAAAGCAAGAGCTCCATGTTGATTGACAACAAATGCCAATCACTGTCGGAACACATGAAAACGGTAGCTAACCCCCGACAGTTGATCCACACTGCAAGGCACATAGCCCGCTCATGAATACAGATCCATCATCATACATCAGACTCACATAAGTGAAGTCTATCATAGTGCTTACAAGACTTTTCATCATCATATGGGCCCGGGGGTAACATTCATTAAGTTTCGCTTTTCATTAATATCATCTTCCACTTTAGTATATATAATACTTAACTTATTAAGTACACATCATGCCAAGTAAAATCATCATAAAACATAACCGAACCGCCGCGGGACAGCGGGGGTTCGGGGGCGGCAGCCCCTGACAGCGGGGTCCTAGGGGCAGCAGCCCCTAGTGGGGTCCAAGGGGCAACGCCCCTGGCTGGGGCCGGGCTGCAGGTCAGCGCGAAAAATTTTTATATTTAAACATTTATATAGCACATTTACTTATAGAAAAATCGTTCTTCCTGTTAAAACCCCTTAAAATCTTGGTTATTTAAAAACGTAAATTTAGTATGCATAATAGCCCCAAAACATGGAAAACTTATAAAATGGGGGATCTAGAACTCACTTGGATACCACGAATAACTTCTAGGCTAAGCTTACAAGGCTAGGATCACTCTACACAGCCTGCAGAATAGCTAACACTTATAGAGGTTAATTTCTGCCTAATTTCGCTGCTAATTTCGCTGCAAGATCAGCAATTTCGCAGCTAGGTTCGCCAACACTTTCGCTGCTAGTTTCACCAGCAGTTTCGCTGCTAGTTTCGCTAGCACATTCGCTGGCAGTTTCGCTGGCATCTTCGCTGCCAGTTTCGCTGCCAGTTTCGCCCAACTTTCGTTGGAAAACCATGTCTGCGAAACTACCTGCGAAACTATAATTTCGCAGGAAGATCCACAGTTTCGCTGATTGAATACGCAAATTCGCTGGATGAACATACAGTTTCGCAGATCGCATAAAAATTACGGACCAGACCGTTTTTAACCCAAAATCATAACTTTTTACGTCCAATCTCTTAGTTTATCATCCATGAGGCTAAATCTAAGCTTTATACATGTTTTCATACGTAAAAATGTGACCTTTATGCGATTCTTTGCAACTTTTCAAAACCCAAAACCCTAGAATCCGGGTTTGATCTACAGAAGGGTTTAGAGGTCGATTCTTACCTGGATTTGTTGCTTCTTTCTTAGATCTTGATGCTCCAACACCCAGATCTTCAATCTCTTCACCTTAGAAGCTTCAAATCTTGAGTTTTCTTCACTTTCTCTCTCTACTTTCTCTCTCTACGAATTTTGGTGGCTAGGGTTGTAATGAGGAAGATGAAGCTAATTTGGGTTGGTTAAGGGCTGATTATGGGCCTTAATCACTTAGGCTCTTGCCCATAAACCCAATTTTGGCCCATAACCCATTTCCTTCTTTTATTAAATACCCATTAATTAAGCCCATTGTCCTTAATGACTCGTTTCAACTTTTCGGGGTGTTACACGACACCATACGAATGACCCTTAAAATCAATCCACTTCTGCCCAAAACAAATCCACAATACTCCACAACCAACTTGGAACATTATTGCCTTAAAAATCCATTGAATCAATTTAAATGACAACTATCGATCCAAAGAATCCTTTTTCGGCCATCTAGGGAAGGAAACGAGGTGCAATGAACCAATACACTACTTGTATTTAACTAGAAAAGAAGAGAGAATCAAACTACAGTGAAAACGAAACTAATAAGACGTCAAATGAGAAACATAATGTGTGATTGATAAAAACCAATCAAATAAAGTTAACACTACCACTTAAATAAGATTTACTTGTATTTTAAACAAAATTATGCAATTACAGATTGGTACATGAATGTATTCACAAAAGCTTAACCAAATACATGTGTAAGGAACTAGTTATATAAAACAATAAACAACACTAGTTCTCGCATGGATTGCTTTTGCTTTTGGTAACAACCTCAAATGCTATGGAGTTTTGGTTTTCATGCCTTCTAAACACACTCCCGATACAACTAATCAAATCTTATTATAATCTTAATTGGAATCACACTTGTTAATCACTCATAGAACATAGGGTATATTGTTTAATTGAAACCAAAACCGAACACGACACCGTACGAATGACCCTTAAAATCAATCCACTTCTGCCCAAAACTTATCCATAATACTCCATAACCAACTTGGAACATTATTGCCTAAAAAATACATTGAATCAATCTAATTGACAACTATCGATCCAAAGAATCCTTTTTCGACCATCAAGGGAAGGAAACGAGGTGCAATGAACCAATACACTACTTGTATTTCACTAGAGAAGAAGAGAGAATCAAACTATAGTGGAAACGAAACTAATAAGACATCAAATGAGAAACGTAGTGTGTGATTGATAAAAACCAATCAAATCAAGTTAACACGACCACTTAAATAAGATTTTGAAACAAAATTGTGCACTTATAGATTGGTACATCAATGTATTCACAAAAGCTTAACCAAATACATGTGAAAGGAACTAGTTATATAAAAACATTAAACAAAGCTCGTTCTCGCATGGAGTGTTTGATTCTCAAGCCTTTTGTTTTTTGTAACAACCCCAAATGCTATGGAGTTTTGATTCTCAAGCCTTCTAAACACACTCCCGAACTAATCTAATCAAATTTGATTATAAACTTCACTGGAATCACACTAATCGATCACATATAGTACATAGGATCTATTGTTTAATCGAAACCAAAACCGAACATGACACCATACGAATGACCCTTAAAATCAATCCACTTTTGCCCAAAACATTTCCACAATACTCCACAACCAACTTGCAACATTATTGCCTCAAAAATCCATTAAATCAATTTAAATGACAACTATTGATCCAAAGAATCCTTTTTCGACCATCAAGGGAAGGAAACGAGGTGCAATGAACCAATACACTACTTGTATTTCACTAGAAAAGAAGAGAGAATCAAACTACAGTGAAAACGAAACTAATAAGACGTCAAATGAGAAACGTAATGTGTGATTGATAAAAACCAATCAAATCAAGTTAACACGACCACTTAAATAAGATTTACTTGTATTTGAAACAAAATTGTGCAATTACAGATTGGTACATGAATGTGGACAAAAGCTTAACCAAATACATGTGTAAGGAACTAGTTATATAAAACAATAAACAACACTAGTTCTCGCATGGATTGCTTTTGCTTTTGGTAACAACCTCAAATACTATGGAGTTTTAGTTTTCATGCCTTCTAAACACACTCCCGAAACAACTAATCAAATCTTATTATAATCTTAATTGGAATCACACTTATCAATCACTCATAGAACATATGGTATATTGTTTAATCGAAACCAAAACTCAACACGACACCGTACGAATGAGCCTTAAAATCAATCCACTTCTGCCCAAAACTTATCCACAATACTCCATAACCAACTTGGAACATTATTGCTTAAAAAATACATTGAATCAATCTAATTGACAACTATCGATCCAAAGAATCCTTTTTCGACCATCAAGGGAAGGAAACGAGGTGCAATTAACCAATGCACTACTTGTATTTCACTAGAGAAGAAGAGAGAATCAAACTATAGTGGAAACAAAACTAATAAGACGTCAAATGAGAAACGTAATGTGTGATTGATAAAAACCAATCAAATCAAGTAAACACGACCACTTAAATAAGATTTTGAAACAAAATTGTGCACTTATAGATTGGTACATCAATGTATTCACAAAAGCTTAACCAAATACATGTGAAAGAAACTAGTTATATAAAAACATTAAACAAAACTCGTTCTCGCATGGAGTGTTTGATTCTCAAGCCTTTTGCTTTTTGTAACAACCCCAAATGCTATGGAGTTTTGATTCTCAAGCCTTCTAAACACACTCCCGAACAAATCTAATCAAATTTGATTATAAACTTCACTGGAATCACACTAATCGATCACATATAGTACATAGGATCTATTGTTTAATCGAAACCAAAACCGAACACGACACCATACGAATGACCCTTAAAATCAATCCACTTTTGCCCAAAACATATCCAAAATACTCCATAACCAACTTGGAACATTATTGCTTAAAAAATACATTGAATCAATCGAATTGACAATTATCGATCCAAAGAATCCTTTTTCGACCATCAAGGGAAGGAAACAAGGTGCAATGAACCAATACACTACTTGTATTTCACTAGAGAAGAAGAGAGAATCAAACTATAGTGGAAACGAAACTAATAAGACATCAAATGAGAAACGTAGTGTGTGATTGATAAAAACCAATCAAATCAAGTTAACACGACTACTTAAATAAGATTTACTTGTATTTGAAACAAAATTGTGCAATTACAGATTGGTACATGAATGTATTCACAAAAGCTTAACCAAATACATGTGTAAGGAACTAGTTATATAAAACAATAAACAACACTACTTCTCGCATGGATTGCTTTTGCTTTTGGTAACAACCTCAAATGCTATGGAGTTTTGGTTTTCATGCTTTCTAAACACACTCCCGAAACAACTAATCAAATCTTATTATAATCTTAATTGGAATCACACTTATCAATCACTCATAGTACATAGGATCTATTATTTAATCGAAACCAAAACCGAACACGACACCATACGAATGACACTTAAAATCAATCCACTTTTGCCCAAAACATATCCAAAATACTCCACAACCAACTTGGAACATTATTGCCTCAAAATCCATTGAATCAATTTAAATGACAACTATCGATCCAAAGAATCCTTTTTCGGCCATCTAGGGAAGGAAACGAGGTGCAATGAACCAATACACTACTTGTATTTCACTAGGAAAGAAGAGAGAATCAAACTACAGTGAAAATGAAACTAATAAGACGTCAAATAAGAAACGTGTAAGGATTCCTGAAGTCTGATGCAACCCAAAACAGCTTAAGTGTCTCAGCAAACATGCACTAAGTACTGAAGTGAAGAATGCTTCGGAAGTTTTACACAAAGCATTAGAAAATACTCTAAGTGTAAAATCTTCCGAAGCCAAGACCAATATCTTCCGAAGCCAAACATGAAGTCTTCCGAAGCTTCAGAGACAAAGTCTTCCGAAGCCTCATCCTATGAAGACAGATTTCTTCCGAAGACTTTTAGTACACATGCTTTATCTGATGTACTGTTCTATAAAGCACCTTTTCCGCTGCATCTCTGTAAAGTCACCAACTTACATGAGTTGGTGAAAAGGGTCATGCTTTTGGTAACTGTACATTGAGGTCTTGAGTCTGTAACTTTCCACTTTATGTACTTTATCCTTTTTGTAATGTATAAGGATGTGAGCTATGGCATGTCATAGTCACAAGGTCAAAAGGCAGATATGCCTTTTGATCCTACAATTGATTTTGTTAGTGTCTAGTCAATTGTATCCAGCTGGCCTTCAAAGTATGGCCGGCTGTAGGTTGTAGTATAAGTATTTCAAGTTCTTGTATCTTTTCTTCATGCTTTGTAACACTTGTAAGAGAACTTGAGAAAGCAATATACTGCCTCCTTGAAACCCAACTCTCTTGTTCTGTCTCTTCACTTTACTTGTGTTCTTTGTATCACTTTGGTTACCCAGTTTACTGTTTGATTAGAGCTTAGTTATTCTCCTCATTGTGTTGTTGTGTTGTAATTGTGGTTAAGCCCTTAAACGGTCCTGCAATTGGTATCAGAGCATTCCAGGCTCTTGATATAAGATCTAACCATCTTAAGATCCCTCACAACACACAAAAGCTAAACTCTTCAAATGGCTGCCATCTCTAAGACTGATATGGAGACTGGAACCATGAACAAATCCCCACTGATCACTCTTGATGATTTTGACACCTGGTGCATGAGGATGGAAGGCTTCATCAGGTCTCTTGATTCAAGAATGTGGGAATCTGTTGAGAATGGACCTTTCATACCCAGCACCCCCTCTGCTACTGGTGCTGGTATGATTCCTAAAGATGTGGCCAACTACTCAGATGAAGATAGAAAAAGAGTAGAGATTGATAGGAAGGCCATGACTGCTCTTCAGACTGCTCTCCCAAACTCTGTATACAGAGGCTTCAAGAAGTGCAAGACAGCCTAACAGCTGTGGGATGCACTGAAGCTGATGTATGAAGGCTCCTCTGAAGCCAAGGAGAACAAGAAAGATCTTCTGAAGCAGCAGTTTGAAAATTTCACCTTCAAAGCAGGTGAGACCATGACTCAACAATACTTCAGGTATGTTGAGATTGTGGATACCCTAGTGGATGGAGGAGTTCCTCTTGAGAACAGGGACATTGTAAGGAAGTTCATGTCCTCACTTCCTAGGCAATGGACACACTATTGTGTGGTGATCAAGAGGACTGAGAACCTTAAGACTCTTACTCTTACAGAGTTGTATGGGATTCTCAGTGGATACCAGATGGAGATGAACATGCAAGGTTCATCTGGCAACTCCAACAATCAAATGGGTTCAGCCCTTCATGTGGTTGAAAGGGACAGCATAGAACCTCAGCATCATCTCTTATGCTACCCTGACAACTCACAAAAGGGTCCTTTCATCACCTTCCCGGAGACACCAAGGGAGAACTTTACTCAAGGAAGCCCATTCCAAGAGACAAGTTCTTCTCAAGCCTTTGTGTCTGCAGATGAAAGCTGTGGGAATTATCTCTTCACTCTTGAAGACCTGGACTGTATCCATCCAGATGACCTGGAATACATGGAGATAGTTCAGCAGATGGCTCTCCTCACTCACAGAGCCAAGAAGTTCTACAAGAGGACAGGAAGAAGATTTCCAAGCAATGCTACCAGCAGCAAGTTTGGGCTGGATAAAAGCAAAGTTAAGTGTTACAACTGTAACCTTATGGGTCACTTTGCCAGGGAGTGTAAGGCACCTAAAGCAAATGGGGGCCAAACACAACCCAGACCAAACTTTGCTGACAAAGCTCCTCAAGCTGAGAAGACAAAGCAACATGCTGCTGTTGCTGTTGAAGAAGGAGGCTTTGACTGGAGTTTTCAGGTGGAGGATGCTTCTCCAAACCAAGCACTGATGGCTGACCATGATGAAGCCAAGGTATTGGAACATCTTTGCTCCCCTGAATGCATTGCTAAAGTAAATAGATACAGGTCCTATAACCTAGAGATGAGATCTGATCTTGAGTCATTAAACATATTAAAATCTGATTTTAGAAAGTCTGAAAATGATTACAAGTTAAAGATAGAAGACTTGGAGAAAACCATTTCAGTACTAAAACATGAACATACAGATTTCAGAACTCAGATCCAAGATCTCATCACTAAGTTAACTGAGTGCCAGGCTGAGCTTGTGATCAGCAAAGCCAAGGCAGAAAGAGTGTTCTTGAAGAAGAGACCTTCAAGAACATGATATCCTCATCCCTGCACAACAAAGTTTGTTATCAAAACAGACAGGGACTAGGATCAAATGAGATAGCTCCTCCACACACAATCTTGTCTGTAAGATCTCCTAGGTGTGGAACTTGTGAAGATGAGCTTCCTCTCATAGATCCTGTAAGTGAGGATGATGAAGAAGTGATAGTGAAGAATTCCTCTGAGAAGAGTGAAGAAGAGGATTCTTCCAAGGGCCACTATCCTTCTGAGGAGAAGAAATCAACTGTGATGACCAAGTCCAAAAGAAAGAACTTGATCAGAAAGAGCAAAAGAAAGGCAAAGAAGCTCAAGAAATCAAGGCTACTTTTGATGCTAAGCAGAAACAAGTTTTTATCTCTGCAGGTTTCAAAGTAGTAAGGACTGAAGACATCAACCAAGACTCCTTAGCTAAGAGTCATGGTTCTTGTTCAAATCATCTCAGTGCCAAGAAGAAGACTGATTTGCTGTGTACCACTGCTGCACAGCCTGGACCATCAAACTCCAAGAACAGTTCACAGCCCAAAGGAACTGTCTCAGCATCTACCAAGATGAAGATGGAGAGGGGATGTGACCAAAGTCAGTCTTGCTCTCAAAGGGAGACTTCTTTGAAGAAGATAATGTTATGTGTTATGTGTGAAAGTACTTCTCACATTGCTAAGGATTGCCCATACAATCCTAAAAGTACTGTCCACATGACTAAAACAAAGACTTCAAAGAGTCTCAAGAAGTCTCAAGCTTCGGAAGGAAAGTCTGTTTCCTTCGGAAGCTCCAAATCAAAGAAGGAGGTAAGTGGAAAATTACCTTCGGAAGCAAAGTTGGTCTCGGAAGAAAGGAATTCTTCCGAAGCACTAAAGTCTGCTGCAGTGACTGTAGACTCTTCCGAAGGATCAGTCATCAAAACTTATGAAGTTCCAAAAGCTTCTAAGGTTTTGAAGGTCAAGTCCAAGACTCCAAAGGTGGTGTGGAAGTCTAAGAAAGACCAAATGACTGAGGTTTCTCCATCAACAACAGCTGAAGATCCCTATAGTACAACCATAGGATCTATTACTGTTGCATTACCTTCTTTTACTGTTAATGAGCCCAAGACAAGTAAGGCTTGGGTTTCCAAATGTAACTAATCATCTTCTCTGTGCAGGAACAGCTCAAGACCAACAGGAATGTCTGGATAATTGACAGTGGCTGTTCCAGGCACATGACTGGCAATAGGTCTCTACTCCACAATTTTGAGAGGATTGATGGAGGACCAGTTGCTTTTGGAGGAGATGAAGGTGGTTACATTTCTGGAAGGGGCAAGGTCACAAATGGTAAGCTCAGCATTGAGAAGGTAAACTTTGTTAAGGAGCTTGGGTACAATCTTCTGAGTGTATCCCAATTTTGTGATCAGAGTCATAACATGCTCTTTACTGAGCATGAGTGCATTGTTCTCAAACCTGGTGTGGTCATTCCTCATGAGCATATCCTGCTCAGAGCCCCCAGGAAAGGGAACATGTACAAGATGGATTTGCAAGAAACATCTCCCTCAGGAGAAGTTTCATGCTTTCTATCTAAAGCAAATAGTGATGAGTCTTTCCTATGGCATAAAAGAATGTGCCATGTAAACTTTAAGAACATGAATAAATTAATTAAACATGATTGGTAACTGGAATGCCAAAGAAAGAGTTTACTAGTGATGATCATTGTGTGGCATGCCTGAAAGGGAAGCAACACAAAGTATCTCACAAGCCTAAGGAAAAGAACTCCATCACTACTCCCCTACACTTGTTACATATGGATCTCTTTGGCCCCACCAGTGTAATGAGTTTAGGAAGGACCTCTTACTGTCTGGTGATCACAGATGATTTTACAAGATTCACTTGGGTCTTCTTCCTTAGAACTAAGGATGAAACCCCTGAGATTCTGAAGAATTTCATCTTAAAAGTTGAGAATCAATGTGATCACAAGGTCAAAACCATAAGATGTGATCAAGGAACTGAATTCAAGAACCAAATCCTTGATGCATTTTGTGATGAAAAGGGTATTACAAGACAATATAGTGCTCCCAGGACTCCTCAGCAAAATGGAGTTGCTGAAAGGAGAAACAGGACACTTATTGAAGCTGCAAGAACTATGTTGTCTGACTCTAAACTGCCTATCACCTTCTGGGCAGAGGCAGTCAATACTGCTTGCTATGTGCAAAACAGAGTTTTAGTAGTTAAGACACATGGTAAGACTCCTTATGAACTTTGGCACAAGAGGAAACCTTTCATTGGTTTTCTCAGGTCATTTGGATGTCCCTGCACCATCTTGAATACCAAAGATCAAATTGCCAAGTTTGCTGAGAAATCAGATGATGGACATTTCATTGGATACTCTTCTCAAGCTAAAGCTTATAGAGTATACAATCTCAGAACTAGAATTGTTGAGGAGTCAGCCAATGTGACTTTCAATGAGCACACTCCCTGTGTGGCTGGTTCTGGTCCGGATTGGCTGTTTGATCTTGATTTAGTTACCAACTGTTTTAACAAATCTTGTGAGCATGTTTCAGGATCTGCAGAAAATCTAAATACAGGTGATCCTGATCCAAGATTTGAGCTAGGAAGATCTTCAACTCATACATCTTCAGCTCCAGTTGGAACTACTTCAGCAAATGAGGTTTCTATCAGCACAACAATGACAAATTCAGCTGATACATCTGGCATGCCTTCAAATTCCAGCTCAGAGGCCTCTCAACCAGATAAAGAAACCTCACTTGTAGAAGACAACAATGGTGATGGTGATAGTGATCAGGAATTCCTTGATGCTAATAACCACACCATAGATGACAACATCAATGATGTCTCACACTCATTGGATCAAGTTAATCTTGATAAGTGTGATAATGTGGAGGGTGAATCTTCAGGACCAGATTTAAATTTCTCAAATTTAGATCTTTCCCAGCAACTTGCTGTGATCCCTCAGCTAAGGATCCACAAGTCTCACCCCACCACAAACATCATTGGAGATGTTGTCACAGGGGTAAGAACAAGAGGACAAACCCATGAAGCAAATGTTTGTCTTCACTCTTGTTTCTTATCTCAGATAGAGCCCAAGAAAGTTGATGAAGCTCTAAAGGATGGAAGTTGGGTTGAAGCTATGCAACAAGAGCTGCTTCAATTCAAAAGGCAGAAAGTTTGGAACCTTTGTCCTCTTCCTCATGGGAAGACTACCATTGGAACCAAATGGGTTTTTAGAAACAAGAAGGATGATAGGGGAATCATCATCAAGAACAAGGCAAGACTAGTTGTTCAAGGATACACACAAGAAGAAGGGATTGACTACACTGATGTCTTTGCTCCTGTAGCAAGACTAGAAGCTGTTAGGATATTCCTGGCATTTGCTGCATCCAAGAACTTCAAGGTCTACCAACTTGATGTAAAGTGTGCTTTCTTATATGGAGTGATTGATGAGGAGGTTTATGTCAAACAGCCACCTGGTTTTGTAGACCCTGATCATCCTGATTATGTCTGCAAGCTTGACAAAGCTCTTTATGGGCTGCATCAGGCACCCAGGAAGTGGTATGAGACACTATCTAAGTATCTCTGCAAGCATGGATACAGAAGAGGTACTATAGATGGAACCCTCTTCATCAAAGGACAGGGAAATGACTTATTGCTGGTTCAAGTATATGTTGATGACATCATCTTTGGTTCAACTAATCCAAAGCTCTGCAAAGACTTTGAGAAGCTGATGAAAGACAGATTTGAGATGAGTTCAATGGGAGAACTCAACTTCTTTCTGGGAATTCAAGTGAAGCAGGTTGAAGATGGCATCTTCATAAGTCAGTCAAAGTATGTTCAAGACATACTCAAGAGGTTCAATATGACTGATTGTAAGATTGCTAAGACACCCATAGCCAGAAACCACTCCCTTGGTCCAGATCTTGAGGGGGAGTGTGTAGATGAACACTTATACAGGGCTATGATTGGGTCTCTTATGTATCTTACAGCTAGCAGGCCTGATATCATGTTTGCTACATGTATTTGTGCAAGATATCAAGCCAACCCTAAGATGTCTCACTTAATCACTGTGAAAAGGATTTTAAGATACCTCAAAGGTGCTTCAACACTTGGTCTATGGTATCCAAAGAATCCAAATTTCAATCTGTATGCCTATACAGATAGTGATTATGGTGGTTGCAATATGACTGCAAAGTCTACATCTGGGGGATGTCAATTCCTTGGTGGAAGGGTGGTCTCATGGCAATGCAAGAAACAATCCTGTGTGTCTGCATCAACTGCTGAGGCTGAATACATTGCTGCTGCAAGCTGCTGTGCTCAAGTGCTTTGGATTCAAAATCAGATGCTGGACTATGGATTTAACTTCAAAGAGACTCCTATCCACATAGACAACAATAGTGCTATCTCTATCACTGAGAACCCTGTGCAGCACTCAAGGACCAAACACATCAACATCAGGTATCATTTAATAAGAGATAACTATGAAAAAGGATTAATTAAACTAGTCAAAGTTCATACAGATGAACAATATGCTGATCTGTTCACCAAAGCTTTTGATGAACAGAGATTTAAGTATCTGATATCAGCTATTGGGATGATTAACTTTGAGTAGACTTTTTATTAAAACTAATTCTAATTATTTCTTCTTAAAATATGTGTGTCCTAAGTTGTCTAGTTCATCACTTTCATAAGCTCATGTTTTCTTTGGATGTAAAATTCTTTTTGAAGACTTTCCTTAGATTCTTGAAAATTTCTGATACTTCGGAAGATAAAGATTTTATCTTCGGAAGAAAAACATGTCTTTAAAATAAATAACTGTCTAAGAGATTTTACCTTCGGAAGAAGTAAAGTTCATCTTCCGAAGCTTAAAATTCTTATCTCAGACACTTATCTATTTTCAAGAACCTTTTCCTTCCGAAGCAAAATTAACCTTCGGAAGCTTTGTTTATTTTCATACAAAGCATTCAAAGGTTTATTTCTCTTCCGAAGCATAAATTATCAAGACTCTCAGGAAAATCTTCCGAAGCCATTTTAGCTTCGGAAGCTTTTTAAATCAAAACTTCCGAAGACAAATAAACTTCGGAAGCTTTTCGAATTCCAAGAAAACTACTTTTTGAGCAAAAGTAAACTACTTTTTCAGAGGTGGGACCGACTTTCGGATTTCAAAGTTTATCCTCTTTCATTAACTTTGGTTCAAATCCCTTTTCATATAAATACCCAACGGTTCCCCCTCTTTCCCACTATCTTCCTCAATTCTACTGTTTCTCTAACCTAATTCTCTAAACCGCCTTTGCTTTCTACCTTTCTTCACCCTTAAGCTTCTAAATGGCCAACCTTAACCGCAGAAACAACCCTGATTTCTCCATGCAACTACACAGGCAACATAATCAAGTTGCTCTGTTAAGCTCTGAGAAAGATGCAAGTTTCTCAGAGATTTGCCAATTCTTGACTCTGTCAAACTACTTCACCTCCCTGACCATGACCTGATCCTCCTCTATATGAGGATCAGTTGCTTGAATTCTGGAAGACCTGCCAAGAGGTCATTATGGATGGGGAGAAGGCACTGTCTGCCACAGTGCAAGGGAGGACAGTCTTCATCACTCCGGCCATCATTAACCAACATCTACAGCTGGATGATGAAGAAGGTGAGGTGTCCTTCCCAAAAGAAGCTGTTAATCATTCTTTTGAGCAGATGGGCTATGAGGGAGATTTCTCTGTAAAGACCTTTAGGAAAGGGAAGGTCTCATCCCAATGGAAATTCCTGCTCCATGTGGTTATCCACAGCTTGTCAAACAAGCATGGTGGATGGGACCAGATTCCTGAGGATCTCTCCTTCATAGTTCATGGAATGGTTCAAGGGGTCAAGTTCAGGTATTCACAATTTGTATATACTAATTTACTTGCAAACTTAGACTCCTTAGAGTATTACATGTTTCCTAGATATGTTCAACACATTCTCAACTGTGAACTGGGCTCACAGTTGAGGGAAACAGGTAATATTCTTAAATTGGGACAGATGAAGCCCGGCATCTTTAAAATAATGAAGAAGCCAACTGTAGGCTTCTCTGGGGTAGAAACAGCCCTAGTCCCAAAAATGTTAGAGCTCATTGCTCAAGGTGACAACCTAGCAACACAAGCTAGTGTTGAACCCACACCTCTTTTGTCCCTACCATTAAAAAGACCAGAAATCACCCTCACCTACCAAAGAAAATCCAAACGAACCCCTGCTCAGACTATTGAGTCTGTGCAGGCCCCCAAATACTCAACCTTACAGGAAGAAGTGGACACTAGAGCTCCCACTTCTCCTGAGGAGCAAACCACTCCCATTACTTCACCTATCAGGGCTGAGGTTCCTCAAGCTCACCCTGATGAGCTCAATAGCCCAACAACCTTAAGCCTTCACTCTGAGTCTCAACACTCAAGTGGACAACCTTCAGGGGACAGCTACCATCCCCAGCCTTTGGATCTCAACCAACCAATTCCCAACCTATCCTTTTACACTGATGAAGACTTAGGATTCAGTGAGTACCATGAGTCTCTCTTCTCCTCCCCTACTCAAAGAGAGATGAGTACCTCTGACTCTCCTCAGTCTATCCCCCATCAGTCACCTGTTACTGAGGTGGACACTTCTGAACCTGTTCAGGATGTCCATATGGAAGAGGCTCTCACTTTTGAAAGTGATTACATCATTAAGACCTCAACCATGGCAACTCAGCCCATTGGCATCTCAACTGAGGCTGCCAGTGAGCAGAGGAAAACCAGCAGCCAAGAAACTCAAGCTGGTGGTGAGAGAGAGGACTTTGGTCCAATCATCTCATCCCCCAATGAATCTTCTGATGAAGATGAGGGGAATTTGAGACTAAAGGTGCAAAAACTGTCAAAAACATGCACCTATTTAGTCTCTAAGGTTAGTCACTTGGAATCTCAGGTGACTACCTTACAAAACAGGGTCAATGATCAGCAACTCCAGATTTCATATCTGCAGGAAAAACTAGCTGGGAGACCTTTAAGGAGAGCTCAACCAGGAACACAAGAACCTGTGGAAGTGATTGACTTATCCTCCAGCTCACCTATGCAAGTGGGTGATGCTACCAAAAAGGGGGAGAAAGTTGTTACAACCACAGAACCTGGGAGTTCTTCAGAGAGAATGGACATAGAGGACTCACCATCCTCACTTGCTGTTGTGCATTCTCAGCAACTTCCTCAAGTTCACATTAATGTGGACTCTATAGACTCTCTCATCAGGAGTCTCTTTGAGGAAGGCATACCAAGGGCTGTCTCATCTCCACCACTGGGAACTAGCAATCAAATCATAAGGTGGAGGTATGATGATGACAGAAGAGCCCTCATACTTCAAAGAGTTCAAGGCCAACAAGAAGTTTTTCAATTCCAAAGCCTGAGCTTTTATGAAAGACTGGATTTAGTCAACCTGCCACTTGTCAATCCAAGCAATTCAAGACAAGCTGACAGGCTGGCTCAAAGAATCCAAGACAGGATCATGGCAGAGTTTTCTCTAAGAAGGAGACTTAGGGAATCAGGCAATGTCATCGGTCAACTGGATGTTGAGGTGGACCCTAAGATTAGTTTCATAGGGGAAACCTTGACTGAAGGCCCAGTGACAGAACCTGAGACCCCTGTCTCATCATCAACAACTGCTGCTGAGGTCCAAACTCCATCTGAGACACCTGCTGGTGAAGGTGTTTCTCAGCCTCTCTCTGGCCAGAGCATGGAAGCTACTCCAAGCAATGAAGGCCAAGCTTCAATCCACCCTGAGTCACAAAGGTCTGTTGGTGACAAAGGGAAAAGGATAATGACTCCTGAGGAAATTGAGGAGGAAGAGAGAGAGGAAAAGGAGACTAAGGGGAGAAAGTTCCACTGGGTCATCTAGCTTCATGCAAGCTGCAATCAGGGCTGCCCCCAGACCAAATACTCAGGATGATGAGTTAAGGGCAGTCAGGATTACCTACTTACAGACCAGGAACTATGACATTGATGAGATCATCTCCCTCCCCTTAGAAGAACTAAATGAACTGGCTGACAGAGAAGTGTCAAGAGAGTTGAAGGAGAAAGAGGATGCAATGATACTTCTCCAACTCAAAGAGGAGAAGAGACAGAAAAGACTTTACAAGCATGCTCCTACTCTCTCACCAGTTCAAGAAAGTCCTGCACAGGAAGATGTGGCTCCACAAGAACCTCAGGTAGATAAAGAGGAAGATAGGATCAAAATGATCAACTACCTGAGTGCCACAGGCTTCTATCAGGCAGATGCACTTCTCCCTTTGTCCTATGACTTCATTGAGTTCGAGTATCTAAAGCAACTTGAACTTGAGTTAGTCAAGGAAAGAAAGACAACCAAAAGGAAACTAAGGGAAGAAGCTGCAAAGTCAAGGGCCACCATTCAAAAGAATGCAAAGAAGTCTGCTGACAGACAAAGAATGGTGAGCTTCTTGAAGCTGTATGGATTCTCCGGAAGGAGACTTGGCCCCATGTCTCTATCCACTATGGATGAGCATATTAGGGTGATCAAGCAGAAGATTAAGAGTGGAGAACTTATTGACTTGCACTCTCTTCCAAGTCAAGTCCCACCTGAAGTGGAGGTCAAGTTTGAACAACCAGAGACACCTCAACCAGCACCTCCAGCTGAGCCCCAGCAAGCTTCATCTTCTGATCCTAGGCAGGGTCAAACTCCCTCTCCTTCTGAACCTGTGAGGGAGGAACACCCAACTGAGAAAGACACTGATGATCAACATGGTGCTGCAGACCAGTCTTCTCAGTTAAAGACAACCAAGAGGAAGAAGAGGATGGCTTCTAAACCAAAGACAAAGAAGAAGAAGCCAAAGTCATCTACCTCTGCACCTCAGGCTGAATCAGATCAACCTGAGGAAGTGCATGATGAGGCAGCCCAATCAACTCCTATTCAAGTGGCTCCTCTAACTAGTGAGACACCCATCTTGTCCTGGACTTACTCTACCAATCCAGAGAGATGGACTGTTATCAGAGATCAAGGTGTTGAGAATGTCTACTCATGGCAAGACATAATCAACTTACCTCTGCATGATCTCTTTGAGATGAGAAGATACTATGAAAGTCTTGATGATCCTGACCATCTCATGAAGAAAGGAATGGTCCTGATTGTACTGAAGACTACCAACATTTGAAGATCTTCTAAGTGTTTTGGTAGCATCAGCCTAGGGGGAGTTTGTAAGGATTCCTGAAGTCTGATGCAACCCAAAACAGCTTAAGTGTCTCAGCAACATGCACTAAGTACTGAAGTGAAGAATGCTTCGGAAGTTTTACACAAAGCATTAGAAAATACTCTAAGTGTAAAATCTTCCGAAGCCAAGACCAATATCTTCCGAAGCCAAACATGAAGTCTTCCGAAGCTTCAGAGACAAAGTCTTCCGAAGCCTCATCCTATGAAGACAGATTTCTTCCGAAGACTTTTAGTACACATGCTTTATCTGATGTACTGTTCCATAAAGCACCTTTTCCGCTGCATCTCTGTAAAGTCACCAACTTACATGAGTTGGTGAAAAGGGTCATGCTTTTGGTAACTGTACATTGAGGTCTTGAGTCTGTAACTTTCCACTTTATGTACTTTATCCTTTTTGTATTGTATAAGGATGTGAGCTATGGCATGTCATAGTCACAAGGTCAAAAGGCAGATATGCCTTTTGATCCTACAATTGATTTTGTTAGTGTCTAGTCAATTGTATCCAGCTGGCCTTCAAAGTATGGCCGGCTGTAGGTTGTAGTATAAGTATTTCAAGTTCTTGTATCTTTTCTTCATGCTTTGTAACACTTGTAAAGAACTTGAGAAAGCAATATACTGCCTCCTTGAAACCCAACTCTCTTGTTCTGTCTCTTCACTTTACTTGTGTTCTTTGTATCACTTTGGTTACCCAGTTTACTGTTTGATTAGAGCTTAGTTATTCTCCTCATTGTGTTGTTGTGTTGTAATTGTGGTTAAGCCCTTAAACGGTCCTGCAAAACGTAATGTGTGATTGATATAAAAACCAATCAAATCAAGTTAACACGACCACTTAAATAAGATTTACTTTGTATTTTAAACAAAATTGTGCAATTACAGATTGGTACATGAATGTATTCACAAAAGCTTAACCAAATACATGTGTAAGGAACTAGTTATATAAAACAATAAACAACACTAGTTCTCGCATGGATTGCTTTTGCTTTTGGTAACAACCTCAAATGCTATTTTGGTTTTCATGCCTTCTAAACACACTCCCAAAACAACTAATCAAATCTTATTATAATCTTAATTGGAATCACACTTACCAATCACTCATAGAACATAGGGTATATTGTTTAATCGAAACCAAAACCGAACACGACACCGTACGAATGACCCTTAAAATCAATCCACTTCTGCCCAAAACTTATCCATAATACTCCATAACCAACTTGGAACATTATTGCCTAAAAAATACATTGAATCCATCTAATTGACAACTATCGATCCAAAGAATCCTTTTTCGACCATCAAGGGAAGGAAACGAGGTGCAATGAACCAATACACTACTTGTATTTCACTAGAGAGGAAGAGAGAATCAAACTATAGTGGAAACGAAACTTATAAGACATCAAATGAGAAACGTAGTGTGTGATTGATAAAAACCAATCAAATCAAGTTAACACGACCACTTAAATAAGATTTTGAAACAAAATTGTGCACTTATAGATTGGTACATCAATGTATTCACAAAAGCTTAACCAAATACATGTGAAAGGAGCTAGTTATATAAAAACATTAAACAAAACTCGTTCTCGCATGGAGTGTTTGATTCTCAAGCCTTTTGCTTTTTGTAACAACCCCAAATGCTATGGAGTTTTGATTCTCAAGCCTTCTAAGCACACTCCCGAACAAATCTAATCAAATTTGATTATAAACTTCACTGGAATCACACTAATCGATCACATATAGTACATAGGATCTATTGTTTAATCGAAACCAAAACCGAACACGACACCATACGAATGACCCTTAAAATCAATCCACTTTTGCCCAAAACATATCCAAAATACTCCATAACCAACTTGGAACATTATTGCTTAAAAAATACATTGAATCAATCTAATTGACAATTATCGATCCAAAGAATCCTTTTTCGACCATCAAGGGAAGGAAACAAGGTGCAATGAACCAATACACTACTTGTATTTCACTAGAGAAGAAGAGAGAATCAAACTATAGTGGAAACGAAACTAATAAGACATCAAATGAGAAACGTAGTGTGTGATTGATAAAAACCAATCAAATCAAGTTAAAACGACCACTTAAATAAGATTTTGAAACAAAATTGTGCACTTATAGATTGGTACATCAATGTATTCACAAAAGCTTAACCAAATACATGTGAAAGGAACTAGTTATATAAAAACATTAAACAAAACTCGTTCTCGCATGGAGTGTTTGATTCTCAAGCCTTTTGCTTTTTGTAACAACCCCAAATGCTATGGAGTTTTGATTCTCAAGCCTTCTTAACACACTCCCGAACAAATCTAATCAAATTTGATTATAAACTTCACTGGAATCACACTAATCGATCACATATAGTACATAGGATCTATTGTTTAATCGAAACCAAAACCGAACACGACACCATACGAATGACCCTTAAAATCAATCCACTTTTGCCCAAAATCAATCCATAACAAACTTGGAACATTATTGCCTCAAAAATCCATTGAATCAATTTAAATGACAACTATCGATCCAAAGAATACTTTTTCGACCATCAAGGGAAGGAAACGAGGTGCAATGAACCAATACACTAATTGTATTTCACTAGAAAAGAAGAGAGAATCAATCTACAGTGAAAACGAAACTAATAAGACGTCAAATGAGAAACGTAATGTGTGATTGATAAAAACCAATCAAATCAAGTTAACACGACTACTTAAATAAGATTTACTTGTATTTGAAACAAAATTGTGCAATTACAGATTGGTACATGAATGTATTCACAAAAGCTTAACCAAATACATGTGTAAGGAACTAGTTATATAATACAATAAACAACACTACTTCTCGCATGGATTGCTTTTGCTTTTGGTAACAACCTCAAATGCTATGGAGTTTTGGTTTTCATGCTTTCTAAACACACTCTCGAAACAACTAATCAAATCTTATTATAATCTTAACTGGAATCACACTTATCAATCACTCATATAACATAGGGTATATTGTTTAATCGAAACCAAAACCGAACACGACACCATACCCTTAAAATCAATCCACTTCTGCCCAAAACAAATCCACAATACTCCACAACCAACTTGGAACATTATTGCCTCAAAAATCCATTGAATCAATTAAATGACAACTATCGATCCAAAGAATCCTTTTTCGGCCATCTAGGGTAGGAAACGAGGTGCAATGAACCAATACACTACTTGTATTCACTAGAAAAGAAGAGAGAATCAAACTACAGTGAAAACGAAACTAATAAGACGTCAAATAAGAAACGTAATGTGTGATTGATAAAAACCAATCAAATCAAGTTAACACGACCACTTAAATAAGATTTACTTGTATTTTAAACAAAATTGTGCAATTACAGATTGGTACATGAATGTATTCACAAAAGCTTAACCAAATACATGTGTAAGGAACTAGTTATATAAAACAATAAACAACACTAGTTCTCGCATGGATTGCTTTTGCTTTTGGTAACAACCTCAAATGCTATGGAGTTTTGGTTTTCATGCCTTCTAAACACACTCCCAAAACAACTAATCAAATCTTATTATAATCTTAATTGGAATCACACTTACCAATCACTCATAGAACATAGGGTATATTGTTTAATCGAAACCAAAACCGAACACGACACCGTACGAATGACCCTTAAAATCAATCCACTTCTGCCCAAAACTTATCCATAATACTCCATAACCAACTTGGAACATTATTGCCTAAAAAATACATTGAATCAATCTAATTGACAGCTATCGATCCAAAGAATCCTTTTTCGACCATCAAGGGAAGGAAACGAGGTGCAATGAACCAATACACTACTTGTATTTCACTAGAGAAGAAGAGAGAATCAAACTATAGTGGAAACGAAACTTATAAGACATCAAATGAGAAACGTAGTGTGTGATTGATAAAAACCAATCAAATCAAGTTAACACGACCACTTAAATAAGATTTTGAAACAAAATTGTGCACTTATAGATTGGTACATCAATGTATTCACAAAAGCTTAACCAAATACATGTGAAAGGACTAGTTATATAAAAACATTAAACAAAACTCGTTCTCGCATGGAGTGTTTGATTCTCAAGCCTTTTGCTTTTTGTAACAACCCCAAATGCTATGGAGTTTTGATTCTCAAGCCTTCTAAACACACTCCCGAACAAATCTAATCAAATTTGATTATAAACTTCACTGGAATCACACTAATCGATCACATATAGTACATAGGATCTATTGTTTAATCGAAACCAAAACCGAACACGACACCATACGAATGACCCTTAAAATCAATCCACTTTTGCCCAAAACATATCCAAAATACTCCATAACCAACTTGGAACATTATTGCTTAAAAAATACATTGAATCAATCTAATTGACAATTATCGATCCAAAGAATCCTTTTTCGACCATCAAGGGAAGGAAACAAGGTGCAATGAACCAATACACTACTTGTATTTCACTAGAGAAGAAGAGAGAATCAAACTATAGTGGAAACGAAACTAATAAGACATCAAATGAGAAACGTAGTGTGTGATTGAAAAAAACCAATCAAATCAAGTTAAAACGACCACTTAAATAAGATTTTGAAACAAAATTGTGCACTTATAGATTGGTAGATCAATGTATTCACAAAAGCTTAACCAAATACATGTGAAAGGAACTAGTTATATAAAACATTAAACAAAACTCGTTCTCGCATGGAGTGTTTGATTCTCAAGCCTTTTGCTTTTTGTAACAACCCCAAATGCTATGGAGTTTTGATTCTCAAGCCTTCTAAACACACTCCCGAACAAATCTAATCAAATTTGATTATAAACTTCACTGGAATCACACTAATCGATCACATATAGTACATAGGATCTATTGTTTAATCGAAACCAAAACCGAACACGACACCATACGAATGACCCTTAAAATCAATCCACTTTTGCCCAAAATCAATCCATAACAAACTTGGAACATTATTGCCTCAAAAATCCATTGAATCAATTTAAATGACAACTATCGATCCAAAGAATACTTTTTCGACCATCAAGGGAAGGAAACGAGGTGCAATGAACCAATACACTAATTGTATTTCACTAGAAAAGAAGAGAGAATCAAACTACAGTGAAAACGAAACTAATAAGACGTCAAATGAGAAACGTAATGTGTGATTGATAAAAACCAATCAAATCAAGTTAACACGACTACTTAAATAAGATTTACTTGTATTTGAAACAAAATTGTGCAATTACAGATTGGTACATGAATTTATTCACAAAAGCTTAACCAAATACATGTGTAAGGAACTAGTTATATAAAACAATAAACAACACTACTTCTCGCATGGATTGCTTTTGCTTTTGGTAACAACCTCAAATGCTATGGAGTTTTGGTTTTCATGCTTTCTAAACACACTCCCGAAACAACTAATCAAATCTTATTATAATCTTAACTGGAATCACACTTATCAATCACTCATAGAACATAGGGTATATTGTTTAATCGAAACCAAAACAGAACACGACACCATACGAATGACCCTTAAAATCAATCCACTTCTGCCCAAAACAAATCCACAATACTCCACAACCAACTTGGAACATTATTGCCTCAAAAATCCATTGAATCAATTTAAATGACAACTATCGATCCAAAGAATCCTTTTTCGACCATCTAGGGAAGGAAACGAGGTGCAATGAACCAATACACTACTTGTATTCACTAGAAAGAAGAGAGAATCAAACTACAGTGAAAACGAAACTAATAAGACGTCAAATAAGAAACGTAATGTGTGATTGATAAAAACCAATCAAATCAAGTTAACACGACCACTTAAATAAGATTTACTTGTATTTTAAACAAAATTGTGCAATTACAGATTGGTACATGAATGTATTCACAAAAGCTTAACCAAATACATGTGTAAGGAACTAGTTATATAAAACAATAAACAACACTACTTCTCGCATGGATTGCTTTTGCTTTTGGTAACAACCTCAAATGCTATGGAGTTTTGGTTTTCATGCTTTCTAAACACACTCCCGAAACAACTAATCAAATCTTATTATAATCTTAACTGGAATCACACTTATCAATCACTCATAGAACATAGGGTATATTGTTTAATCGAAACCAAAACCGAACACGACACCATACGAATGACCCTTAAAATCAATCCACTTCTGCCCAAAACAAATCCACAATACTCCACAACCAACTTGGAACATTATTGCCTCAAAAATCCATTGAATCAATTTAAATGACAACTATCGATCCAAAGAATCCTTTTTCGACCATCAAGGGAAGGAAACGAGGTGCAATGAACCAATACACTACTTGTATTTCACTAGAGAAGAAGAGAGAATCAAACTATAGTGGAAACGAAACTAATAAGACATCAAATGAGAAACGTAGTGTGTGATTGATAAAAACCAATCAAATCAAGTTAACACGACCACTTAAATAAGATTTTGAAACAAAATTGTGCACTTATAGATTGGTACATCAATGTATTCACAAAAGCTTAACCAAATACATGTGAAAGGAACTAGTTATATAAAAACATTAAACAAAACTCGTTCTCGCATGGAGTGTTTGATTCTCAAGCCTTTTGCTTTTTGTAACAACCCCAAATGCTATGGAGTTTTGATTCTCAAGCCTTCTAAACACACTCCCGAACAAATCTAATCAAATTTGATTATAAACTTCACTGGAATCACACTAATCGATCACATATAGTACATAGGATCTATTGTTTAATCGAAACCAAAACCGAACACGACACCATACGAATGACCCTTAAAATCAATCCACTTTTGCCCAAATCAATCCATAACAACTTGGAACATTATTGCCTCAAAAATCCATTGAATCAATTTAAATGACAACTATCGATCCAAAGAATACTTTTTCGACCATCAAGGGAAGGAAACGAGGTGCAATGAACCAATACACTACTTGTATTTCACTAGAAAAGAAGAGAGAATCAAACTACAGTGAAACGAAACTAATAAGACGTCAAATGAGAAACGTAATGTGTGATTGATAAAAACCAATCAAATCAAGTTAACACGACTACTTAAATAAGATTTACTTGTATTTGAAACAAATTGTGCAATTACAGATTGGTACATGAATGTATTCACAAAAGCTTAACCAAATACATGTGTAAGGAACTAGTTATATAAAACAATAAACAACACTACTTCTCGCATGGATTGCTTTTGCTTTTGGTAACAACCTCAAATGCTATGGAGTTTTGGTTTTCATGCTTTCTAAACACACTCCCGAAACAACTAATCAAATCTTATTATAATCTTAACTGGAATCACACTTATCAATCACTCATAGAACATAGGGTATATTGTTTAATCGAAACCAAAACCGAACACGACACCATACGAATGACCCTTAAAATCAATCCACTTCTGCCCAAAACAAATCCACAATACTCCACAACCAACTTGGAACATTATTGCCTCAAAAATCCATTGAATCAATTTAAATGACAACTATCGATCCAAAGAATCCTTTTTCGACCATCTAGGGAAGGAAACGAGGTGCAATGAACCAATACACTACTTGTATTTCACTAGAAAAGAAGAGAGAATCAAACTACAGTGAAAACGAAACTAATAAGACGTCAAATAAGAAACGTAATGTGTGATTGATAAAAACCAATCAAATCAAGTTAACACGACCACTTAAATAAGATTTACTTGTATTTTAAACAAAATTGTGCAATTACAGATTGGTACATGAATGTATTCACAAAAGATTAACCAAATACATGTGTAAGGAACTAGTTATATAAAACAATAAACAACACTAGTTCTCGCATGGATTGCTTTTGCTTTTGGTAACAACCTCAAATGCTATGGAGTTTTGGTTTCATGCCTTCTAAACACACTCCCGAAACAACTAATCAAATCTTATTATAATCTTAATTGGAATCACACTTACCAATCACTCATAGAACATAGGGTATATTGTTTAATCGAAACCAAACCGAACACGACACCGTACGAATGACCCTTAAAATCAATCCACTTCTGCCCAAAACTTATCCATAATACTCCATAACCAACTTGGAACATTATTGCCTAAAAAATACATTGAATCAATCTAATTGACAACTATCGATCCAAAGAATCCTTTTTCGACCATCAAGGGAAGGAAACGAGGTGCAATGAACCAATACACTACTTGTATTTCACTAGAGAAGAAGAGAGAATCAAACTATAGTGGAAACGAAACTTATAAGACATCAAATGAGAAACGTAGTGTGTGATTGATAAAAACCAATCAAATCAAGTTAACACGACCACTTAAATAAGATTTTGAGACAAAATTGTGCACTTATAGATTGGTACATCAATGTATTCACAAAAGCTTAACCAAATACATGTGAAAGGAGCTAGTTATATAAAAACATTAAACAAAACTCGTTCTCGCATGGAGTGTTTGATTCTCAAGCCTTTTGCTTTTTGTAACAACCCCAAATGCTATGGAGTTTTGATTCTCAAGCCTTCTAACACACTCCCGAACAAATCTAATCAAATTTGATTATAAACTTCACTGGAATCACACTAATCGATCACATATAGTACATAGGATCTATTGTTTAATCGAAACCAAAACCGAACACGACACCATACGAATGACCCTTAAAATCAATCCACTTTTGCCCAAAATCAATCCATAACAAACTTGAAACATTATTGCCTCAAAAATCCATTGAATCAATTTAAATGACAACTATCGATCCAAAGAATACTTTTTCGACCATCAAGGGAAGGAAACGAGGTGCAATGAACCAATACACTAATTGTATTTCACTAGAAAAGAAGAGAGAATCAAACTACAGTGAAAACGAAACTAATAAGACGTCAAATGAGAAACGTAATGTGTGATTGATAAAAACCAATCAAATCAAGTTAACACGACTACTTAAATAAGATTTACTTGTATTTGAAACAAAATTGTGCAATTACAGATTGGTACATGAATGTATTCACAAAAGCTTAACCAAATACATGTGTAAGGAACTAGTTATATAAAACAATAAACAACACTACTTCTCGCATGGATTGCTTTTGCTTTTGGTAACAACCTCAAATGCTATGGAGTTTTGGTTTTCATGCTTTCTAAACACACTCCCGAAACAACTAATCAAATCTTATTATAATCTTAATTGGAATCACACTTATCAATCACTCATAGAACATAGGGTATATTGTTTAATCGAAACCAAAACCGAACACGACACCATACGAATGACCCTTAAAATCAATCCACTTCTGCCCAAAACAAATCCACAATACTCCACAACCAACTTGGAACATTATTGCCTCAAAAATCCATTGAATCAATTTAAATGACAACTATCGATCCAAAGAATCCTTTTTCGGCCATCTAGGAAGGAAACGAGGTGCAATGAACCAATACACTACTTGTATTTCACTAGAAAAGAAGAGAGAATCAAACTACAGTGAAAACGAAACTAATAATACATCAAATGAGAAACGTAATGTGTGATTGATAAAAACCAATCAAATCAAGTTAACACGACCACTTAAATAAGATTTACTTGTATTTTAAACAAAATTGTGCAATTACAGATTGGTACATGAATGTATTCACAAAAGCTTAACCAAATACATGTGTAAGGAACTAGTTATATAAAACATAAACAACACTAGTTCTCGCATGGATTGCTTTTGCTTTTGGTAACAACCTCAAATGCTATGGAGTTTTGGTTTTCATGCCTTCTAAACACACTCCCGAAACAACTAATCAAATCTTATTATAATCTTAATTGGAATCACACTTACCAATCACTCATAGAACATAGGGTATATTGTTTAATCGAAACCAAAACCGAACACGACACCGTACGAATGACCCTTAAAATCAATCCACTTCTGCCCAAAACTTATCCATAATACTCCATAACTAACTTGGAACATTATTGCCTAAAAAATACATTGAATCAATCTAATTGACAACTATCGATCCAAAGAATCCTTTTTCGACCATCAAGGGAAGGAAACGAGGTGCAATGAACCAATACACTACTTGTATTTCACTAGAGAAGAAGAGAGAATCAAACTATAGTGGAAACGAAACTTATAAGACATCAAATGAGAAACGTAGTGTGTGATTGATAAAAACCAATCAAATCAAGTTAACACGACCACTTAAATAAGATTTACTTGATTTTAAACAAAATTGTGCAATTACAGATTGGTACATGAATGTATTCACAAAAGCTTAACCAAATACATGTGTAAGGAACTAGTTATATAAAACAATAAACAACACTAGTTCTCGCATGGATTGCTTTTGCTTTTGGTAACAACCTCAAATGCTATGGAGTTTTGGTTTTCATGCCTTCTAAACACACTCCTGAAACACTAATCAAATCTTATTATAATCTTAATTTGAATCACACTTACCAATCACTCATAGAACATAGGGTATATTGTTTAATCGAAACCAAAACCGAACACGACACCATACGAATGACCCTTAAAATCAATCCGCTTCTGCCTAAAACAAATCCACAATACTCCACAACCAACTTGGAACATTATTGCCTCAAAAATCCATTGAATCAATCTAATTGACAACTATCGATCCAAAGAATCCTTTTTCGACCATCAAGGGAAGGAAACGAGGTGCAATGAACCAATACACTACTTGTATTTCACTAGAGAAGAAGAGAGAATCAAACTACAGTGAAAACGAAACTAATAAGACATCAAATGAGAAACGTAGTGTGTGATTGATAAAAACCAATCAAATCAAGTTAACACGACCACTTAAATAAGATTTTGAAACAAAACTTGCACTTATAGATTGGTACATCAATGTATTCACAAAAGCTTAACTAAATACATGTGAAAGGAGCTAGTTATATAAAAACATTAAACAAACTCGTTCTCGCATGGAGTGTTTGATTCTCAAGCCTTTTGCTTTTTGTAACAACCCCAAATGCTATGAGTTTTGATTCTCAAGCGCCTTCTAAACACACTCCCGAACAAATCTAATCAAAAATGGATTATAAACTTCACTGGAATCACACTAATCGATCACATATAGTACATAGGATCTATGTTTAATAATCGAAACCAAAACCGAACACGACACCATAGACGAATGACCCTTAAAATCAATCCACTTTTGCCCAAAACATATCCAAATACTCCACAACCAACTTGGAACATTATTACCTCAAAATCCATTGAATCAATATAAATGACAACTATCGATCCAAAGAAGCTTTTTCGACCATCAGGGAAGGAAACGAGGTGCAATGAACCAATACACTACTTGTATTTCACTAGAAAAGAAGAGAGAATCAAACTACAGTGAAAACAAAACTAATAAGACGTCAAATAAAACGTAATGTGTGATTGATAAAAACCAATCAAATCAAGTTAACACGACCACTTAAACCCAAAACATATCCAAAATACTCCACAACCAACTTGGAACATTATTGCCTCAAAATCCATTGATCAATTTAAATGACAACTATCGATCCAAAGAATACTTTTTCGACCATCAAGGGAAGGAAACGAGGTGCTGAACCAACACACTACTTGTATTTCACTAGAAAGAAGAGAGAATCAAACTATAGTGGAAAACGAAACTAATAAGACGTCAAATGAGAAACGTAATGTGTGATTGATAAAACCAATCAAATCAGTTAACATGTGACAACCCCCTAGTTTTCAGGTTAACACCGATCTCATTATTTAACCTCCCTCCGTTATTTTATTACTAATCAATCATATTTATTATTTAAGGATATGATTATTAATATTAATACTATTATTATTATTAATATTATTATTATTATAATTAATAAGTAGAGGGTTTAAATGGTAATTACAACTAAACTTGAGGGAATAATTAACTCAAAGTTTAGGGACTAAACTGTAAATATTAAAATTTATATATACAAAACGCGTGCGTCATTCGCAAACCTCCCCCACCCTTCGAACTTTCTGCCGTCAACAACCTTCATTCTCCTCTCCACCCCACGCAGCTCGGCAAACCTTTTTGATCATCAAATCTCATCCTCAACGGTTTCCTCGTTACTCCCCGTGATCCCTTGTCGACCGTACACCCTTGTTGACGACCTTCTCGCTTGCAACCAATCACCGAATCAGCCCACGTTTCGTTCGGTATGTTTTCTTTCTTGTTCCTTTAAAGTTGTTCGATTTCGTATGGTTTTGGGCTCGGTGGATGCGGTTTCGGTGTGTGTCCGGATTGTCGGATTGAAGGTTGATTTCATGTGGTTCCTCATTGTTGTATGCGTGTGGGCTGCGCTATGTATACGTATATGTATTCTGCGTATATATATATGTGCATGTCTCATGTGTGTGTTCTGCGTTTATATGTAATCTGCGCATATATATTATATATATGATATTTATATAAATTGTGTGTGGTTGAATCTGCGATATGTTTATGTGGCTGTTCCTGCGAGTCGTAGTGCGGTGTATTCATGTGTATATGTATGTATATTTCTTTCATTGTGTGTGTACGTGTGCTTCTTTTGTGCAGATATATATATATTATATATATATCTATATATATATATATAATATCTATATATCTATATATACTCTATCCTATATATATCTCTCTTATCTCTCTCTCTCTCTCTATCTCTCTATCTATCTCTCTCTCTCTATATCATCTCTCTCTATCTCTCTCTATCTCTCTCTCTCTCCTCTCTCTCTCTCTCTTCTCTCTCTCCTCTACTCTCTCTCTCTCTCTCTCTCTCTCTCTCTCTTCTTCTCTCTCTCTCTCTCTCTCTCCTCTCTCCTCTCTCTCTCTCTCTCTCTCTATGTGTGTGTGCTTTGGCGTATGTCTCTCTATCTGTTCTGTCGTGTACATATCCCTGTGTGGTTCCTGGTGTGGGCTTTAGCTGCCTATGCATGCATAGTAATTTATCTGGGATGTCTTCTTATGAATGTATGTGGCCAAGTTTTTAATGCACATTCATTTCATGTGGGTGTTTTGGCCATAAATATTTTTTTACATTATTGTGTGTGTGGGTTGAGAAGTTAATTTTCAGAGGTGTGACTAACTACACATTGTGAGTTCTTTCATCCATTGAGATTTATGTACAATTAAATAAATATATATTGTGTAGTTGGTAGGTGCATGTGTGTGAATATTATATTGTGTGTGTTATATACATTTGTGTAGGTTTGATGAAAACATAATATGGGTGATGAAGAACGCATGGTTACATTTAACAAATATGCTTACGATATATTAGTATGCGTTAGGAAGTGTGGGTTATGTGTTACTAAACGTATGAGTTTTATGTAAAATGTCGTATGATTATTTATATATATAAAGAGTACTTTTATATATAATCCGTGCTATAAATGAATGTTGGGTTTTATGCTTGTGTGAGTTTGTGTATGTTGCGTTTGCTTGTTTATGGGGAGTCCTACCGATAACCGACACTGTAACCAAGCCGCGATCGCGAACGCGAAACCATACAAATTATATTAATAGTTGATTCTATTATTATTAATATTTAGTTAAAAATATTAATTGAAATTCAGGTTAGTCGGAACAAATCTTTTGTGCTTATATTTACGTGTTGCTGTGCATTAAAGGTGAGTCTTCACGGCCCCTATTTTACTTTCTTTCCTTTTTGGGGGAGAAACATGCAAACATATTTACAAAATGGTTTTAGTATTATTGATATCGCCTGTTACGTTAGTGCAAACATTCTTGAAAAGTCCTTACATTCTCGAACCGTTAGTAATGTGTAGCGAGGTAATTTCTGAGTAGTACTACTGGGTTTGACAACCCCGCCCGGGCTAGTCGCGCTAGCTTGATTGGAGGTCAAACGGGTGCGTTATTGACCTAACATTTGTCATTGTCTAGTGAGACGTGACGGGAAGGCAACAAACATACGAACATACGACATACAAACAGTCAGCCTCGGTTCGGAACGCTAAGTAACTTGTTTATAGGCTAGCTACCTATCGATATGCTTTAATTACTTTACCATTCAAACAGTTACAAACATTTTTGTCTGTGATAAAACCTGTGAACTCACCAACTTTATGTTGACACACTTTAGCATGTTTTCTCAGGTAACAGGAATGCTTAAGTATGATGCACGATTAAGGAACGCACTCAGGACATGCATCATCAACAATTTTACTTGCATTGAACATTTTGTTTTGACTTAGCACTTATACCTTCCAGTATTGTTACATTTCGTTATTCGCTTCCGCACCGTTATTCATTTCAGTTTATGCTTCCGCACTGATGTTTATTTCATTATGTTTCTACTTTGATCAAAGTCAAATGTTTATTTTAAATTCATATAGAGTCGTTTGATATGACCGTGTCTGAGATCCTGGTATGTCACACGCCTAACGGTAAAACCCCGTTCGTGGAAAATTGAAGGGTGTGACAGATTGGTATCAGAGCCACTGGGTTATAGAGAACTAGGATTGCATAGCATCTAGACTATAGCCTTAGACACACATCTAGACTATAGCCTTAGACACAACACTACAAAATCATGGCACAAACCTATTACTGTCACGACTTTTGACGTACATTTCATGGCATACTCGCGTTATGTTACAGGATGTCCACATCATCATCATCTGACCATCGATGTCACCTATATCACCCTCGAATAGTAAGAGACCGAGGATTCCGCTAGTCTGCCTTCGACATCTATACCTGTTTCTTCAACCCCAGAGTCTAAGAGACGCCGACTTGAGCCTACCGTTGCCACTACGGGCACGGGGAGCCCTTAAATGCCCTTGACTCACCTAACACCCACGATTGGGACTGGTTACCAGGATTGATTGCCCGATGGATTAGGGAGGAGAACGTGCCTACCCTCCTACTCCTTTCACACCTGCTACTACTCCTATCCTACCCTATATTCCTCACCCACCCGAACAATCATTCGCCGCCTTTGTAGCTGCGATGAAACGTGAGGTACTTATATGCATCAGACAACCGGAAGGGTTAAAACCCTGTCAGAGGACCAGGCTCGGACAAATAGACGCGTAGAACTTCAGAAAGAAAGCCTTGAATCCACTGACAAGTGCCATAATAGACTCGTTAAAGAATTCAAACAACTAGTGGCCCGTGTTAACACTTTAGAGGCTAAAGCCGTGGAATCTGAGCAGCAGCGTGTTCAAGCAGCAGTGACAATTGCGGAACTAGAGGCACAGGTCGAAGCTCTTGTTGCACAACAAGAAGAAGAGGAGCCCGAAGAGGAACCTGAAGAGGAACCTGAGGAAGACCCCGAAGAGGTTCCAGAAGATGACGAAGAAGATGCAGTATCAGTTATCTCTTCAGCTAGTGAAGATGCTTAAGCTTTTCATTTCATTTCCTTAACCTAGGTGGGAAGGGTTGTTCCCATCCAACTGATATATTTTGAATATTGATCGTTTGATTTGAATACATTGTACTTCTTACAATTTATTTTATCGAAGATTTATTATTTGATTATTGGTTGTTGTGGTTTTGTGAAATGCATGATTATTTACATTGTACTTATGATGATTATATATTATATATTTTCTCATGTTCGTGTATTGTGAATGCGAAGAATCATGTCTGGAAGAAGAGCTGGACGTCCGAGCGGACGAGGAAACATCAACATGACTCAAGCTGAGTTAAATGCCATTATCAATGAGCGTGTTGCTGACGCGCTTGCAGCATATGAACAGACCGAATCAGAACCAGAATAACCAGAACCAAAATCAAGGAGGTAACCTTGAGCCTAACGGACCCATTGGTTTTTTTTTTTTTCTATGATAACTCATTATCGAATTCAAAATTTTCGTACATCGTCATGATCTTTTGATTCAGGCAAGCAGTCTGTACATTCAAGATGTTTATGGATTGTAAGCCTCATTCTTTCAGTCGTTCTGAGGGTGCTGTCACACTACTTCGTTGGTTGGAGAAACTTGAGTCGGTTTTCGCCATGTGCAACTGTCCTGTTGGAAACCGTGTCAAGTATGCCTCTGGCACTTAGAAGGACCAGCATTAACTTGGTGGAACTCACAAGTCCAGACATTAGGACTTGAGGCGGCTAATAATCTACCATGGGATGACTTCAAGACTTTAATGAAAGATGAGTACTGCCCGAGGAATGAAGTCCAGAAGCTGGAAAGTGAATTCTGGAATCTTAAATGGTTGGCTCCAACATTGAGGAATATACGACTCGTTCGCACGAGTTGGCTGCTTTATGTCCTCAGATGGTAGACCCAGACTACAAAAGGATAGAGAGGTATATTGATGGGTTAGCTCCTCAGATTCAAGCTAGTGTCATAGCTGCGGACCCTGAGACTATTCAGCATGCTATCCGGCTAGCTCACAGGCTCACTGATCAGGCAGTGGCGCAGGG
The DNA here is from genome assembly GCA_025215565.1 of Flaveria ramosissima. Taxonomy (NCBI): domain Eukaryota; kingdom Viridiplantae; phylum Streptophyta; class Magnoliopsida; order Asterales; family Asteraceae; genus Flaveria; species Flaveria ramosissima. Next base: position 36,648,516 of record CM046029.1, on the reverse strand, counting down.
TACTCTGCCTAAACGTAGTACTACATCTGGTTCATCTGACTATAAAAGAAAATGGGATAATTCCACCAGCAAGTCCTCAAACTCGAACAACACCCAGCAACAACAAGTCAGAAAGTTTGACTCTTCCAGAAGCTTCACCAACAATAATCAGAACAACAACAACAACAACAATGGTCAGGGAGCAAGTAACTATGGGGGCAAGTATCCAAAGTGCAACAAATGTAACTTTCATCATCATGGCCAGTGTGATCGTTTTCGTTGTCAAAGGTGTGGAAGAATGGGCCATGCTGCTAAAGACTGTAGGGGTGAACTGATGACCAGGCAACAACCTTATCAACAACGACAGGGTGAAGTGACTAGAGGCTGTTTTGAGTGTGGTAAAGAGGGTCACTATAGGAAGGATTGCCCAAAACTAAAGAATGGAAACAGGGGGAATAATGGAAACAACAACTATGGGAATGGCGCTAAAGGTCGAGCTTTCGTGATTGGGTCAGGTGAGGCAAGGAATGACCAAAACGTGGTTACCGGTACGTTTCCTCTGAATGACTGTTTTGCTTCTGTATTATTTGATACCGGTGCTGATAGGAGTTTTATCTCTGCCAAGTTTAGCAAACTTCTAGATGTAACGTCAACCGAAATAGAACCTAGTTACACCATAGAACTAGCTGATGGTAAAATGATTGAGGCAACACATCTTCTCAAAGGATGTAAACTAGAACTATCGGGACACAAGTTAGATATAGACCTCATGCCTGTTACACTTGGTAGTTTTGATGTGGTAGTCGGCATGGACTGGTTATCTAAGAACCAAGCTGAGATTATCTGTCGTGAAAAGGTCGTTCGTGTACCACTTCCTAGTGGCGAAGTCTTATATGTTCAGGGCGAGAAAGGTGGTGTAGTCTCTGGCATCATATCGTACATGAAAGCCCAGAAATGCTTACGTAAAGGCCATACCGCTATTTTAGCTATGATCACAGAAAAGACTATCGAAGAAAAGAAGATCGAAGATATCCCTATTGTTCGTGACTTTCCTGAGGTTTTCCCTGAAGACTTACCTGGTCTTCCACCGCACCGTCAAGTCGAGTTCCAGATTGATTTGACACCTGGAGCCGCACCTATTGCTAGAGCACCATACAGATTAGCTCCGAAGGAATTACAAGAACTGTCTACTCAACTGCAAGAGCTCTTGGATAAAGGATTCATCAGGCCTAGTTCATCACCGTGGGGAGCCCCAGTCCTGTTTGTCAAGAAAAAGGATGGGACTTTTCGCATGTGTATCGATTATCGTGAACTAAACAAAGTGACGGTTAAGAACCGTTATCCTCTACCTCGCATCGATGATCTGTTTGATCAACTGCAAGGGTCGAGCTTTTATTCGAAGATAGATTTAAGATCAGGGTATCACCAACTGAGAGTCCGAGAGGAGGACATATCAAAGACGGCATTCAGAACTCGATACGGACACTATGAGTTTCTGGTAATGCCATTTGGTCTGACTAATGCACCAGCGGTTTTCATGGATCTTATGAACCGAGTGTGCAAACCCTACCTGGACAAGTTTGTTATCGTTTTCATTGATGACATTCTGATCTATTCAAGGAACAAGGAGGAACATGAGGAACACCTTCGGCTTATCTTGCAACTACTAAAACAAGAGCAGCTCTACGCCAAATTCTCGAAGTGCGACTTCTGGATTCGGGAAGTTCAATTCTTGGGTCATGTAGTCAACGAGAAGGGCATACATGTCGATCCAGCAAAAATAGATGCCATCAAGAACTGGGCTACGCCAAAGACTCCGACGGAGGTACGACAGTTCCTTGGATTGGCTGGCTATTACCGACGATTTATCGAAGGGTTTTCGAAAATCGCTCAACCACTTACAGCGTTAACTCAGAAGGGCACTGTGTACAGTTGGGGTGACAAGCAGGAATCAGCCTTTCAGTTCTTAAAACAGAAACTCTGCACGGCACCGATATTGTCTTTACCCGAGGGAACCGAAGACTTTGTGGTGTATTGCGATGCTTCTATTCAGGGTCTCGGTTGTGTGCTAATGCAACGCGAGAAGGTGATCGCATACGCTTCCCGACAGTTAAAGGTTCACGAGAAGAACTACACGACACACGACTTAGAGTTGGGAGCCGTTGTGTTTGCTCTCAAGATATGGAGACACTACTTGTACGGTACCAAGTGCACCATTTATACCGATCACAAGAGTCTTCAGCACATTTTCGAACAGAAGGAGCTGAACATGAGACAACGTCGCTGGGTCGAGTTGTTGAATGACTATGATTGTGCGATCAAGTATCATCCGGGTAAGGCTAACGTAGTAGCCGACGCCCTAAGTCGAAAGGAAACACCTAAGCCAAAGCGAGTTCGAGCATTGCAACTCACCATTCACACTGGATTACCCGACCAAATACGTAATGCACAACTTGAAGCTTTGAAAAACGAGAACCTGAAAGCCGAATCACTAAGAGGCATGGAGAAACAACTAGAAACCAAATCGGACGGAATCCGCTACTTTATGGACCGAATATGGGTTCCTCTATATGGAGACCTACGAGAGCTGGTAATGGACGAAGCTCACAAGTCACGGTATTCTATTCATCCGGGTTCAGACAAGATGTATCACGATCTAAAAGTACTTTACTGGTGGCCAAACATGAAAGCTGACATTGCCACTTACGTAAGCAGATGCTTAACCTGTTCTAAGGTTAAGGTGGAGTATCAACGACCGTCTGGTTTACTACAACAACCAGAAATTCCAGTATGGAAGTGGGAGCAGATATCTATGGACTTCATCACGAAACTGCCACGAACACCCAGCGGATGCGATACCATTTGGGTAATTGTAGATCGATTGACGAAATCCGCACACTTCTTACCAATCAGAGAGACCGATAGAATGGAGAAATTAACACGTATTTACCTCAGAGAAATAGTCTCTCGGCACGGTGTGCCAATTTCTATCATCTCCGATCGTGACGCTCGATTTACCTCACATTTCTGGCAATCATTACAACGAGCATTGGGTACACGGCTAGACATGAGTACTGCATATCATCCCCAAACGGATGGCCAGAGTGAGCGTACGATCCAGACTTTGGAAGACATGTTACGCGCTTGCGTGATTGATTTCGGCAGCAGTTGGGAAACTCACTTACCGTTGGTTGAGTTTTCTTACAATAACAGTTATCACACATCGATCAAAGCTGCTCCATTTGAGGCATTGTATGGGCGTAAGTGCCGATCACCGATTTGTTGGGCGGAAGTTGGAGAAAGTCAACTTACCGGTCCTGAACTTGTGCATGAGACGACTGAGAAGATCGTGCAGATTCGTAACCGCATGGCGGCAGCGCGTGACCGACAGAAGAGCTACGCTGATAAACGTCGCCGACCGTTGGAATTTCAAACTGGTGACAAGGTACTTTTGAAAGTGTCACCCTGGAAGGGTGTGATTCGTTTTGGGAAACGTGGAAAACTAAGCCCTAGATACGTGGGACCGTTTGAGATTGTCAAACGGGTTGGCCCCGTAGCCTATCAGCTGGACCTACCCAAAGAACTCAGAGGAGTACACGATGTGTTCCATGTTTCAAACCTGAGGAAATGCCTTGCAGACGAGACTCTCGTCGTTCCGTTAGACGAAATTCATATTGACGAACAACTACGTTTCATCGAGGAACCAGTGGAAATCATGGACCGAGAGGTCAAAACGCTCAAACACAGTCGAATCCCTATTGTCAAAGTCCGATGGAACTCAAAGCGTGGACCAGAGTTTACCTGGGAACGCGAAGATCAGATGAAGAAGAAGTACCCACAACTGTTCAGCGGTCAGACACCTACTTCCTAAGGTATTCATTTGTCTTGAGATATCTTTCCTTCAAATTTTCGGGACGAAAATTCCTTCAACAAGGGGATGATGTGACAACCCGAGTTTTCAGGTTAACACCGATCTCATTATTTAACCTCCCTCCGTTATTTTATTACTAATCAATCATATTATTATTTAAGGATAATGATTATTAATATTAATACTATTATTATTATTAATATTATTATTATTATAATTAATAAGTAGAGGGTTTAAATTGTAATTTAACTAAACTTGAGGGAATAATTAACTCAAAGTTTAGGGACTAAACTGTAAATATTAAAATTTATATATACAAAACGCGTGCATCATTCGCAAACCCTCCCCCACCCTTCGAACTTTCTGCCGTCAACAACCTTCATTCTCCTCTCCACACCCACGCAGCTCCGGCAACCTTTTGATCATCAAATCTCATCCTCAACGGTTTCCTCGTTACTCCCCGTGATCCCTTGTCGACCGTACACCTTGTTGACGACCTTCTCGCTTGCAACCAATCAACCGAATCAGCCCACGTTTCGTTCGGTATGTTTCTTTCTTGTTCCTTAAAGTTGTTCGATTTCGTATGGTTTTGGGCTCGGTGGATGCGGTTTCGGTGTGTGTCCGGATTGTCGGATTGAAGGTTGATTTCGTGTGGGTTCCTCATTGTTGTATGCGTGTGGGCTGCGCTATGTATACGTATATGTATTCTGCGTATATATATATGTGCATGTCTCATGTGTGTGTTCTGCGTTATATGTAATCTGCGCATATATATATATATAAATGTGTGTGTGGTTGAATCTGCGATATGTTTATGTGGCTGTTCCTGCGAGTCGTAGTGCGGTGTATTCATGTGTATATGTAATGTATATTTCTTTCATTGTGTGTGTACGTGTGCTTCTTTTGTGCATATATATATATATATATATATATATATATATATATATATATATATATATATATATATATATATATATATTTGTGTGTGCTTTGGCGTATGTATATATATATGTTCTGTCGTGTACATATCCATGTGTGGTTCTTGGTGTGGGCTTTAGGATGCCTATGCATGCATAGTAATTTATATGTGGATGTATTCTTATGAATGTATGTGGCCAAGTTTTTAATGCACATTCATTTCATGTGGGTGTTTTGGCCATAAATATTTTTTTACATTATTGTGTGTGTGGGTTGAGAAGTTAATTTTCAGAGGTGTGACTAACTACACATTGTGAGTTCTTTCATCCATGAGATTTATGTACAATTAAATAAATATATATTGTGTAGTTGGTAGGTGCATGTGTGTGAATATTATATTGTGTGTGTTATATACATTTGTGTAGGTTTGATGAAAACATAATATGGGTGATGAAGAACGCATGGTTACATTATAACAAATATGCTTACGAATATATTAGTATGCGTTAGGAAGTGTGGGTTATGTGTTACTAAACGTATGAGTTTTATTGTAAAATGTCGTATGATTATTTATATATATAAAGAGTACTTTTATATATAATCCGTGCTATAAATGAATGTTGGGTTTTATGCTTGTGTGAGTTTGTGTATGTTGCGTTTGCTTGTTTATGGGGAGTCCTACCGATAACCGACACTGTAACCAAGCCGCGATCGCGAACGCGAAACCATACAAATTATATTAATAGTTGATTCTATTATTATTAATATTTAGTTTAACTAAATATTAATTGAAATTCAGGTTAGTCGGAACAAATCTTTTGTGCTTATATTTACGTGTTGCTGTGCATTAAAGGTGAGTCTTCACGGCCCCTATTTTACTTTCTTTCCTTTTTGGGGGAGAAAACATGCAAACGTATTTACAAAATGGTTTTAGTATTATTGATATCGCCTGTTACGTTAGTGCAAACATTCTTGAAAAGTCCTTACATTCTCGAACCGTTAGTAATGTGTAGCGAGGTAATTCTGAGTAGTACTACTGGGTTTGACAAACCCCGCCCGGGCTAGTCGCGCTAGCTTGATTGGAGGTCAAACGGGTGCGTTATTGACCTAACATTTGTCATTGTCTAGTGAGACGTGACGGGAAGGCAACAAACATACGAACATACGAACATACAAACAGTCAGCCTCGGTTCGGAACGCTAAGTAACTTGTTTATAGGCTAGCTACCTATCGATATGCTTTAATTACTTTACCATTCAGACAGTTACAAACATTTTTGTCTGTGATAAAACTTGTGAACTCACCAACTTTATGTTGACACACTTTAGCATGTTTTCTCAGGTAACAGGAATGCTTAAGTATGATGCACGATTAAGGAACGCACTCAGGACATGCATCATCAAACATATTTACTTGCATTGAACATTTTGTTTTGACTTAGCACTTATACCTTCCAGTATTGTTACATTTCGTTATTCGCTTCCGCACCGTTATTCATTTCAGTTTTATGCTTCCGCACTGATGTTTATTTCATTATGTTTCTACTTTGATCAAAGTCAAATGTTTATTTTAAATTCATATAGAGTCGTTTGATATGACCGTGTCTGAGATCCTGGTATGTCACACGCCTAACGGTAAAACCCCGTTCGTGGAAAATTGAGGGTGTGACATAACACGACCACTTAAATAAGATTTACTTGTATTTTAAACAAAATTGTGCAATTACAGATTGGTACATGAATGTATTCACAAAAGCTTAACCAAATACATGTGTAAGGAACTAGTTATATAAAACAATAAACAACACTAGTTCTCGCATGGATTGCTTTTGCTTTTGGTAACAACCTCAAATGCTATGGAGTTTTGGTTTTCATGCCTTCTAAACACACTCCCGAAACAACTAATCAAATCTTATTATAATCTTAATTGGAATCACACTTACCAATCACTCATAGAACATAGGGTATATTGTTTAATCGAAACCAAAACCGAACACGACACCGTACGAATGACCCTTAAAATCAATCCACTTCTGCCCAAAACTTATCCATAATACTCCATAACCAACTTGGAACATTATTGCCTAAAAAATACATTGAATCAATCTAATTGACAACTATCGATCCAAAGAATCCTTTTTCGACCATCAAGGGAAGGAAACGAGGTGCAATGAACCAATACACTACTTGTATTTCACTAGAGAAGAAGAGAGAATCAAACTATAGTGGAAACGAAACTTATAAGACATCAAATGAGAAACGTAGTGTGTGATTGATAAAAACCAATCAAATCAAGTTAACACGACCACTTAAATAAGATTTTGAAACAAAATTGTGCACTTATAGATTGGTACATCAATGTATTCACAAAAGCTTAACCAAATACATGTGAAAGGAACTAGTTATATAAAAACATTAAACAAAACTCGTTCTCGCATGGAGTGTTTGATTCTCAAGCCTTTTGCTTTTTGTAACAACTCCAAATGCTATGGAGTTTTGATTCTTAAGCCTTCTAAACACACTCCCGAACAAATCTAATCAAAATTGATTATAAACTTCACTGGAATCACACTAATCGATCACATATAATACATAGGATCTATTGTTTAATCGAAACCAAAACCGAACACGACACCATACGAATGACCCTTAAAATCAATCCACTTTGCCCAAAACATATCCAAAATACTCCACAACCAACTTGGAACATTATTGCCTCAAAAATCCATTGAATCAATTTAAATGACAACTATCGATCCAAATAATACTCTTTCCACCATCAAGGGAAGGAAACGATGTGCAATGAACCAATACACTACTTGTATTTCACTAGAAAAGAAGAGAGAATCAAACTACAGTGAAAACGAAACTAATAAGACGTCAAATGAGAAACGTAATGTGTGATTGATAAAAACCAATCAAATCAAGTTAACACGACTACTTAAATAAGATTTACTTGTATTTGAAACAAAATTGTGCAATTACAGATTGGTACATGAATGTATTCACAAAAGCTTAACCAAATACATGTGTAAGGAACTAGTTATATAAAACAATAAACAACACTACTTCTCGCATGGATTGCTTTTGCTTTTGGTAACAACCTCAAATGCTATGGAGTTTTGGTTTTCATGCTTTCTAAACACACTCCCGAAACAACTAATCAAATCTTATTATAATCTTAATTGGAATCACACTTATCAATCACTCATAGAACATAGGGTATATTGTTTAATCGAAACCAAAACCGAACACGACACCATACAAATGACCCTTAAAATCAATCCACTTCTGCCCAAAACAAATCCACAATACTCCACAACCAACTTGGAACATTATTGCCTCAAAAATCCATTGAATCAATTTAAATGACAACTATCGATCCAAAGAATCCTTTTTTGGCCATCTAGGGAAGGAAACGAGGTGCAATAAACCAATACACTACTTGTATTTCACTAGAAAAGAAGAGAGAATCAAACTACAGTGAAAACGAAACTAATAAGACGTCAAATGAGAAACGTAATGTGTGATTGATAAAAACCAATCAAATCAAGTTAACACGACCACTTAAATAAGATTTACTTGTATTTTAAACAAAATTGTGCAATTACAGATTGGTACATGAATGTATTCACAAAAGCTTAACCAAATACATGTGTTAGGAACTAGTTATATAAAACAATAAACAACACTAGTTCTCGCATGGATTGCTTTTGCTTTTGGTAACAACCTCAAATGCTATGGAGTTTTGGTTTTCATGCCTTCTAAACACACTCCCGAAACAACTAATCAAATCTTATTATAATCTTAATTGGAATCACACTTACCAATCACTCATAGAACATAGGGTATATTGTTTAATCGAAACCAAAACCGAACTCGACACCGTACGAATGACCCTTAAAATCAATCCACTTCTGCCCAAAACTTATCCATAATACTCCATTACCAACTTGGAACATTATTTCCTAAAAAATACATTGAATCAATCTAATTGACAACTATCGATCCAAAGAATCCTTTTTCGACCATCAAGGGAAGGAAACGAGGTGCAATGAACCAATACACTACTTGTATTTCACTAGAGAAGAAGAGAGAATCAAACTATAGTGGAAACGAAACTAATAAGACATCAAATGAGAAACGTAGTGTGTGATTGATAAAAACCAATCAAATCAAGTTAACACGACCACTTAAATAAGATATTGAAACAAAATTGTGCACTTATAGATTGGTACATCAATGTATTCACAAAAGCTTAACCAAATACATTTGAAAGGAACTAGTTATATAAAAACATTAAACAAAACTCGTTCTCGCATGGAGTGTTTGATTCTCAAGCCTTTTGCTTTTTGTAACAACCCCAAATGCTATGGAGTTTTGATTCTCAAGCCTTCTAAACACACTCCCGAACAAATCTAATCAAATTTGATTATAAACTTCACTGGAATCACACTAATCGATCACATATAGTACATAGGATCTATTGTTTAATCGAAACCAAAACCGAACACGACACCATACGAATGACCCTTAAAATCAATCCACTTTGCCCAAAACATATCCAAAATACTCCACAACCAACTTGGAACATTATTGCCTCAAAAATCCATTGAATCAATTTAAATGACAACTATCGATCCAAAGAATACTCTTTCCACCATCAAGGGAAGGAAACGAGGTGCAATGAACCAATACACTACTTGTATTTCACTAGAAAAAAAGAGAGAATCAAACTACAGTGAAAACGAAACTAATAAGACGTCAAATGTGAAACGTAATGTGTGATTGACAAAAACCAATCAAATCAAGTTAACACGACTACTTAAATAAGATTTACTTGTATTTGAAACAAAATTGTGCAATTACAGATTGGTACATGAATGTATTCACAAAAGCTTAACCGAATACATGTGTAAGGAACTAGTTATATAAAACAATAAACAACACTACTTCTCGCATGGATTGATTTTGCTTTTGGTAACAACCTAAAATGCTATGGAGTTTTGGTTTTCATGCTTTCTAAACACACTCCCGAAACAACTAATCAAAGCTTATTATAATCTTAATTGGAATCACACTTATCAATCACTCATAGAACATAGGGTATATTGTTTAATCGAAACCAAAACCGAACACGACACCATACGAATGACCCTTAAAATCAATCCACTTCTGCCCAAAACAAATCCACAATACTCCACAACCAACTTGGAACATTATTGCCTCAAAAATCCATTGAATCAATTTAAATGACAACTATTTCGATCCAAAGAATCCTTTTTTGGCCATCTAGGGAAGGAAACGAGGTGCAATAAACCAATACACTACTTGTATTTCACTAGAAAAGAAGAGAGAATCAAACTACAGTGAAAACGAAACTAATAAGACGTCAAATGAGAAACGTAATGTGTGATTGATAAAAACCAATCAAATCAAGTTAACACGACCACTTAAATAAGATTTACTTGTATTTTAAACAAAATTGTGCAATTACAGATTGGTACATGAATGTATTCACAAAAGCTTAACCAAATACATGTGTTAGGAACTAGTTATATAAAACAATAAACAACACTAGTTCTCGCATGGATTGCTTTTGCTTTTGGTAACAACCTCAAATGCTATGGAGTTTTGGTTTTCATGCCTTCTAAACACACTCCCGAAACAACTAATCAAATCTTATTATAATCTTAATTGGAATCACACTTACCAATCACTCATAGAACATAGGGTATATTGTTTAATCGAAACCAAAACCGAACACGACACCGTACGAATGACCCTTAAAATCAATCCACTTCTGCCCAAAACTTATCCATAATACTCCATTACCAACTTGGAACATTATTTCCTAAAAAATACATTGAATCAATCTAATTGACAACTATCGATCCAAATAATCCTTTTTCGACCATCAAGGGAAGGAAACGAGGTGCAATGAACCAATACACTACTTGTATTTCACTAGAGAAGAAGAGAGAATCAAACTATAGTGGAAACGAAACTAATAAGACATCAAATGAGAAACGTAGTGTGTGATTGATAAAAACCAATCAAATCAAGTTAACACGACTACTTAAATAAGATTTACTTGTATTTGAAACAAATGAGAAACGTAGTGTGTGATTGATAAAAACCAATCAAATCAAGTTAACACGACCACTTAAATAAGATTTTGAAACAAAATTGTGCACTTATAGATTGGTACATCAATGTATTCACAAAAGCTTAACCAAATACATGTGAAAGGAACTAGTTATATAAAAACATTAAACAAAACTCGTTCTCGCATGGAGTGTTTGATTCTCAAGCCTTTTGCTTTTTGTAACAACTCCAAATGCTATGGAGTTTTGATTCTTAAGCCTTCTAAACACACTCCCGAACAAATCTAATCAAAATTGATTATAAACTTCACTGGAATCACACTAATCGATCACATATAATACATAGGATCTATTGTTTAATCGAAACCAAAACCGAACACGACACCATACGAATGACCCTTAAAATCAATCCACTTTGCCCAAAACATATCCAAAATACTCCACAACCAACTTGGAACATTATTGCCTCAAAAATCCATTGAATCAATTTAAATGACAACTATCGATCCAAATAATACTCTTTCCACCATCAAGGGAAGGAAACGATGTGCAATGAACCAATACACTACTTGTATTTCACTAGAAAAGAAGAGAGAATCAAACTACAGTGAAAACGAAACTAATAAGACGTCAAATGAGAAACGTAATGTGTGATTGATAAAAACCAATCAAATCAAGTTAACACGACTACTTAAATAAGATTTACTTGTATTTGAAACAAAATTGTGCAATTACAGATTGGTACATGAATGTATTCACAAAAGCTTAACCAAATACATGTGTAAGGAACTAGTTATATAAAACAATAAACAACACTACTTCTCGCATGGATTGCTTTTGCTTTTGGTAACAACCTCAAATGCTATGGAGTTTTGGTTTTCATGCTTTCTAAACACACTCCCGAAACAACTAATCAAATCTTATTATAATCTTAATTGGAATCACACTTATCAATCACTCATAGAACATAGGGTATATTGTTTAATCGAAACCAAAACCGAACACGACACCATACAAATGACCCTTAAAATCAATCCACTTCTGCCCAAAACAAATCCACAATACTCCACAACCAACTTGGAACATTATTGCCTCAAAAATCCATTGAATCAATTTAAATGACAACTATCGATCCAAAGAATCCTTTTTTGGCCATCTAGGGAAGGAAACGAGGTGCAATAAACCAATACACTACTTGTATTTCACTAGAAAAGAAGAGAGAATCAAACTACAGTGAAAACGAAACTAATAAGACGTCAAATGAGAAACGTAACGTGTGATTGATAAAAACCAATCAAATCAAGTTAACACGACCACTTAAATAAGATTTACTTGTATTTTAAACAAAATTGTGCAATTACAGATTGGTACATGAATGTATTCACAAAAGCTTAACCAAATACATGTGTTAGGAACTAGTTATATAAAACAATAAACAACACTAGTTCTCGCATGGATTGCTTTTGCTTTTGGTAACAACCTCAAATGCTATGGAGTTTTGGTTTTCATGCCTTCTAAACACACTCCCGAAACAACTAATCAAATCTTATTATAATCTTAATTGGAATCACACTTACCAATCACTCATAGAACATAGGGTATATTGTTTAATCGAAACCAAAACCGAACTCGACACCGTACGAATGACCCTTAAAATCAATCCACTTCTGCCCAAAACTTATCCATAATACTCCATTACCAACTTGGAACATTATTTCCTAAAAAATACATTGAATCAATCTAATTGACAACTATCGATCCAAAGAATCCTTTTTCGACCATCAAGGGAAGGAAACGAGGTGCAATGAACCAATACACTACTTGTATTTCACTAGAGAAGAAGAGAGAATCAAACTATAGTGGAAACGAAACTAATAAGACATCAAATGAGAAACGTAGTGTGTGATTGATAAAAACCAATCAAATCAAGTTAACACGACCACTTAAATAAGATATTGAAACAAAATTGTGCACTTATAGATTGGTACATCAATGTATTCACAAAAGCTTAACCAAATACATTTGAAAGGAACTAGTTATATAAAAACATTAAACAAAACTCGTTCTCGCATGGAGTGTTTGATTCTCAAGCCTTTTGCTTTTTGTAACAACCCCAAATGCTATGGAGTTTTGATTCTCAAGCCTTCTAAACACACTCCCGAACAAATCTAATCAAATTTGATTATAAACTTCACTGGAATCACACTAATCGATCACATATAGTACATAGGATCTATTGTTTAATCGAAACCAAAACCGAACACGACACCATACGAATGACCCTTAAAATCAATCCACTTTGCCCAAAACATATCCAAAATACTCCACAACCAACTTGGAACATTATTGCCTCAAAAATCCATTGAATCAATTTAAATGACAACTATCGATCCAAAGAATACTCTTTCCACCATCAAGGGAAGGAAACGAGGTGCAATGAACCAATACACTACTTGTATTTCACTAGAAAAAAAGAGAGAATCAAACTACAGTGAAAACGAAACTAATAAGACGTCAAATGTGAAACGTAATGTGTGATTGACAAAAACCAATCAAATCAAGTTAACACGACTACTTAAATAAGATTTACTTGTATTTGAAACAAAATTGTGCAATTACAGATTGGTACATGAATGTATTCACAAAAGCTTAACCGAATACATGTGTAAGGAACTAGTTATATAAAACAATAAACAACACTACTTCTCGCATGGATTGATTTTGCTTTTGGTAACAACCTAAAATGCTATGGAGTTTTGGTTTTCATGCTTTCTAAACACACTCCCGAAACAACTAATCAAAGCTTATTATAATCTTAATTGGAATCACACTTATCAATCACTCATAGAACATAGGGTATATTGTTTAATCGAAACCAAAACCGAACACGACACCATACGAATGACCCTTAAAATCAATCCACTTCTGCCCAAAACAAATCCACAATACTCCACAACCAACTTGGAACATTATTGCCTCAAAAATCCATTGAATCAATTTAAATGACAACTATTTCGATCCAAAGAATCCTTTTTTGGCCATCTAGGGAAGGAAACGAGGTGCAATAAACCAATACACTACTTGTATTTCACTAGAAAAGAAGAGAGAATCAAACTACAGTGAAAACGAAACTAATAAGACGTCAAATGAGAAACGTAATGTGTGATTGATAAAAACCAATCAAATCAAGTTAACACGACCACTTAAATAAGATTTACTTGTATTTAAACAAAATTGTGCAATTACAGATTGGTACATGAATGTATTCACAAAAGCTTAACCAAATACATGTGTTAGGAACTAGTTATATAAAACAATAAACAACACTAGTTCTCGCATGGATTGCTTTTGCTTTTGGTAACAACCTCAAATGCTATGGAGTTTTGGTTTTCATGCCTTCTAAACACACTCCCGAAACAACTAATCAAATCTTATTATAATCTTAATTGGAATCACACTTACCAATCACTCATAGAACATAGGGTATATTGTTTAATCGAAACCAAAACCGAACACGACACCGTACGAATGACCCTTAAAATCAATCCACTTCTGCCCAAAACTTATCCATAATACTCCATTACCAACTTGGAACATTATTCCTAAAAATACATTGAATCAATCTAATTGACAACTATCGATCCAAAGAATCCTTTTTCGACCATCAAGGGAAGGAAACGAGGTGCAATGAACCAATACACTACTTGTATTTCACTAGAGAAGAAGAGAAATCAAACTATAGTGGAAACGAGAATCAAAATCAAGAAACGTACGTAATAAACATCAATGAGTGTGTTGATTGAAAAAACCATCAAATCAAGTTAACACGACTACTTAAATAAGATTTACTTGTATTTGAAACAAATGAGAAACGTATGTGTGATTGATAAAACCAATCAAATCAAGTTAACACGACCACTTAAATAAGATTTGAAACAAAATTGTGCACTTATAGATTGGTACATCAATGTATTCACAAAAGCTTAACCAAATACATGTGAAAGAACTAGTTATATAAAACATTAAACAAAACTCGTTCTCGCATGGAGTGTTTGATTCTCAAGCCTTTTGCTTTTTGTAACAACTCCAAATGCTATGGAGTTTTGATTCTTAAGCCTTCTAAACACACTCCCGAACAAATCTAATCAAATTGATTATAAACTTCACTGGAATCACACTAATCGATCACATATATACATAGGATCTATTGTTTAATCGAAACCAAAACCGAACACGACACCATACGAATGACCCTTAAAATCAATCCACTTTGCCCAAAACATATCCAAATACTCCACAACCAACTTGGAACATTATTGCCTCAAAAATCCATTGAATCAATTTAAATGACAACTATCGATCCAAAGAATACTTTTCCCCATCAAGGGAAGGAAACGAGGTGCAATGAACCAATACACTACTTGTATTTCACTAGAAAAGAAGAGAGAATCAAACTACAGTGAAAACGAAACTAATAAGACGTCAAATGAGAAACGTAATGTGTGATTGATAAAAACCAATCAAATCAAGTTAACACGACCACTTAAATAAGATTTACTTGTATTTGAAACAAAATTGTGCAATTACAGATTGGTACATGAATGTATTCACAAAAGCTTAACCAAATACATGTGTAAGGAACTAGTTATATAAAACATAAAACAAACACTTCTCGCATGGATTGCTTTTGCTTTTGGTAACAACCTCAAATGCTATGGAGTTTTGGTTTTCATGCTTTCTAAACACACTCCCGAAACAACTAATCAAATCTTATTATAATCTTAATTGGAATCACACTTATCAATCACTCATAGAACATAGGGTCTATTGTTTAATCGAAACCAAAACCGAACACGACACCATACGAATGACCCTTAAAATCAATCCACTT
The DNA here is from genome assembly GCA_025215565.1 of Flaveria ramosissima. Lineage (NCBI taxonomy): Eukaryota > Viridiplantae > Streptophyta > Magnoliopsida > Asterales > Asteraceae > Flaveria > Flaveria ramosissima. The sequence goes on along the minus strand of CM046029.1, from coordinate 36,632,751 downwards.
CTGCCCAAAACAATCCACAATACTCCACAACCAACTTGGAACATTATTGCCTCAAAAATCCATTGAATCAATTTAAATGACAACTATCGATCCAAAGAATCCTTTTTCGACCATCAAGGGAAGGAAACGAGGTGCAATGAACCAATACACTACTTGTATTTCACTAGAAAAGAAGAGAGAATCAAACTACAGTGAAAACGAAACTAATAAGACGTCAAATGAGAAACGTAATGTGTGATTGATAAAAACCAATCAAATCAAGTTAACACGACCACTTAAATAAGATTTACTTGTATTTAAACAAAATTGTGCAATTACAGATTGGTACATGAATGTATTCACAAAAGCTTAACCAAATACATGTGTAAGGAACTAGTTATATAAAACAATAAACAACACTAGTTCTCGCATGGATTGCTTTTGCTTTTGGTAACAACCTCAAATGCTATGGAGTTTTGGTTTTCATGCCTTCTAAACACACTCCCGAAACAACTAATCAAATCTTATTATAATCTTAATTGGAATCACACTTATCAATCACTCATAGAACATAGGGTATATTGTTTAATCGAAACCAAAACCGAACACGACACCGTACGAATGACCCTTAAAATCAATCCACTTCTGCCCAAAACTTATCCATAATACTCCATAACCAACTTGGAACATTATTGCCTAAAAAATACATTGAATCAATCTAATTGACAACTATCGATCCAAAGAATCCTTTTTCGACCATCAAGGGAAGGAAACGAGGTGCAATGAACCAATACACTACTTGTATTTCACTAGAGAAGAAGAGAGAATCAAACTATAGTGGAAACGAAACTAATAAGACATCAAATGAGAAACGTAGTGTGTGATTGATAAAAACCAATCAAATCAAGTTAACACGACCACTTAAATAAGATTTTGAAACAAAATTGTGCACTTATAGATTGGTACATCAATGTATTCACAAAAGCTTAACCAAATACATGTGAAAGGAACTAGTTATATAAAAACATTAAACAAAACTCGTTCTCGCATGGAGTGTTTGATTCTCAAGCCTTTTGCTTTTTGTAACAACCCCAAATGCTATGGAGTTTTGATTCTCAAGCCTTCTAAACACACTCCCGAACAAATCTAATCAAATTTGATTATAAACTTCACTGGAATCACACTAATCGATCACATATAGTACATAGGATCTATTGTTTAATCGAAACCAAAACCGAACACGACACCATACGAATGACCCTTAAAATCAATCCACTTTTGCCCAAAACATATCCAAAATACTCCACAACCAACTTGGAACATTATTGCCTCAAAAATCCATTGAATCAATTTAAATGACAACTATCGATCCAAAGAATCCTTTTTCGACCATCAAGGGAAGGAAACGAGGTGCAATGAACCAATACACTACTTGTATTTCACTAGAAAAGAAGAGAGAATCAAACTACAGTGAAAACGAAACTAATAAGACGTCAAATGAGAAACGTAATGTGTGATTGATAAAAACCAATCAAATCAAGTTAACACGACCACTTAAATAAGATTTACTTGTATTTGAAACAAAATTGTGCAATTACAGATTGGTACATGAATGTATTCACAAAAGCTTAACCAAATACATGTGTAAGGAACTAGTTATATAAAACAATAAACAACACTACTTCTCGCATGGATTGCTTTTGCTTTTGGTAACAACCTCAAATGCTATGGAGTTTTGGTTTTCATGCTTTCTAAACACACTCCCGAAACAACTAATCAAATCTTATTATAATCTTAATTGGAATCACACTTATCAATCACTCATAGAACATAGGGTATATTGTTTAATCGAAACAAAACCGAACACGACACCATACGAATGACCCTTAAAATCAATCCACTCTGCCCAAAACAAATCCACAATACTCCACAACCAACTTGGAACATTATTGCCTCAAAAATCCATTGAATCAATTTAAATGACAACTATCGATCCAAAGAATCCTTTTTCGACCATCTCAGGGAAGGAAACGAGGTGCAATGAACCAATACACTACTTGTATTTCACTAGAAAAGAAGAGAGAATCAAACTACAGTGAAAACGAAACTAATAAGACGTCAAATGAGAAACGTAATGTGTGATTGATAAAAACCAATCAAATCAAGTTAACACGACCACTTAAATAAGATTTACTTGTATTTTAAACAAAATTGTGCAATTACAGATTGGTACATGAATGTATTCACAAAAGCTTAACCAAATACATGTGTAAGGAACTAGTTATATAAAACAATAAAAACACTAGTTCTCGCATGGATTGCTTTTGCTTTTGGTAACAACCTCAAATGCTATGGAGTTTTGGTTTTCATGCCTTCTAAACACACTCCCGAAACAACTAATCAAATCTTATTATAATCTTAATTGGAATCACACTTATCAATCACTCATAGAACATAGGGTATATTGTTTAATCGAAACCAAAACCGAACACGACACCATACGAATGACCCTTAAAATCAATCCACTTCTGCCCAAAACTTATCCACAATACTCCATAACCAACTTGGAACATTATTGCCTAAAAATACATTGAATCAATCTAATTGACAACTATCGATCCAAAGAATCCTTTTTCGACCATCAAGGGAAGGAAACGAGGTGCAATGAACCAATACACTACTTGTATTTCACTAGAGAAGAAGAGAGAATCAAACTATAGTGGAAACGAAACTAATAAGACATCAAATGAGAAACGTAGTGTGTGATTGATAAAAACCAATCAAATCAAGTTAACACGACCACTTAAATAAGATTTGAAACAAAATTGTGCAATTATAGATTGGTACATCAATGTATTCACAAAAGCTTAACCAAATACATGTGAAAGGAACTAGTTATATAAAAACATTAAACAAAACTCGTTCTCGCATGGAGTGTTTGATTCTCAAGCCTTTGCTTTTTGTAACAACCCCAAATGCTATGGAGTTTTGATTCTCAAGCCTTCTAAACACACTCCCGAACAAATCTAATCAAATTTGATTATAAACTTCACTGGAATCACACTAATCGATCACATATAGTACATAGGATCTATTGTTTAATCGAAACCAAAACCGAACACGACACCATACGAATGACCCTTAAAATCAATCCACTTTTGCCCAAAACATATCCAAATACTCCACAACCAACTTGGAACATTATTGCCTCAAAAATCCATTGAATCAATTTAATGACAACTATCGATCCAAAGAATCCTTTTTCGACCATCAAGGGAAGGAAACGAGGTGCAATGAACCAATACACTACTTGTATTTCACTAGAAAAGAAGAGAGAATCAAACTACAGTGAAAACGAAACTAATAAGACGTCAAATGAGAAACGTAATGTGTGATTGATAAAAACCAATCAAATCAAGTTAACACGACTACTTAAATAAGATTTACTTGTATTTGAAACAAAATTGTGCAATTACAGATGCTAATGTGTACATGTGTAAGGAACTAGTTATATAAAAACAATAAACAACACTACTTCTCGCATGGTTTGCTTTTGCTTTTGTAACAACCTCAAATGCTATGGAGTTTTGGTTTTCATGCTTTCTAAACACACTCCCGAAACAACTAATCAAATCTTATATAACTTACTGGAATCACACTTATCAATCACTCATAGAACATAGGGTCTATTGTTTAATCGAAACCAAAACCGAACACGACACCATACGAATGACCTTAAAATCAATCCACTTCTGCCCAAAAACAAATCCACAATACTCCACAACCAACTTGGAACATTATTGCCTCAAAAATCCATTGAATCAATTTAATGACACTATCGATCCAAAGAATCCTTTTTCGACCATCTAGGGAAGGAAACGAGGTGCAATGAACCAATACACTACTTGTATTTCACTAGAAAAGAAGAGAGAATCAAAATACAGTGAAAACGAAATATAAGACGTCAAATCAAATGAGAAACGTAATGTGTGATTGATAAAAACCAATCAAATCAAGTTAACACGACCACTTAAATAAGATTTACTTGTATTTGAAACAAAATTGTGCAATTACAGATTGGTACATGAATGTATTCACAAAAGCTTAACCAAATACATGTGTAAGGAACTAGTTATATAAAACAATAAACACAAACACTAGTTCTCGCATGGATTGCTTTGCTTTTGGTAACAACCTCAAATGCTATGGAGTTTGGTTTTCATGCCTTCTAAACACACTCCCGAAACAACTAATCAAATCTTATTATAATCTTAATGGAATCACACTTATCAATCACTCATAGAACATAGGGTATATTGTTTAATCGAAACAAAAACCGAACACGACACCGTACGAATGACCCTTAAAATCAATCCACTTCTGCCCAAAACTTATCCACAATACTCCATAACCAACTGGAACATTATTGCCTAAAAAATACATTGAATCAATTAAATGACAACTATCGATCCAAAGAATCCTTTTTCGACCATCAAAGGAAGGAAACGAGGTGCAATGAACCAATACACTACTTGTATTTCACTAGAGAAGAAGAGAGAGAGATCAAACTATAGTGGAAACGAAACTAATAAGACATCAAATGAGAAACGTAGTGTGTGATTGATAAAAACCAATCAAATCAAGTTAACACGACCACTTAAATAAGATTTTGAAACAAAATTGTGCACATAGATTGGTACATCAATGTATTCACAAAAGCTAACCAAATACATGTGAAAGGAACTAGTTATATAAAAACATTAAACAAAACTCGTTCTCGCATGGAGTGTTTGATTCTCAAGCCTTTTGCTTTTTGTAACACCCCAAATGCTATGGAGTTTTTTTCAAGCCTTCTAAACACACTCCCGAACAAATCTAATCAAATTTGATTATAAACTTCACTGGAATCACACTAATCGATCACATATAGTACATAGGATCTATTGTTAATCGAAACCAAAACCGAACACGACACCATACGAATGACCCTTAAAATCAATCCACTTGCCCAAAAAATCCAAATACTCCTAACAACTTGGAACATATTGCCTCAAAAATCCATTGAATGGTTATTACAAAAAGCAAAAGCGGTTGTTACAACAAAAGGCTTGAGAATCAAGCACTCCATGCGAGAACGAGTTTTGTTTAATGTTTTTATATAACTAGTTCCTTTCACATGTATTTGGTTAAGCTTTTGTGAATACATTGATGTACCAATCTATAAGCACAATTTTGTTTCAAATCTTATTTAAGTGGTCGTGTTAACTTGATTTGATTGGTTTTTATATCAATCACACACTACGTTTCTCATTTGACGTCTTATTAGTTTCGTTTCCACTATAGTTTGATTCTCTCTTCTTCTCTAGTGAAATACAAGTAGTGTATTGGTTCATTGCACCTCGTTTCCTTCCCTTGATGGTCGAAAAAGGATTCTTTGGATCGATAGTTGTCATTAGATTGATTCAATGTATTTTTTAGGCAATAATGTTCCAAGTTGGTTATGGAGTATTTTGGATATGTTTTGGGCAAAAGTGGATTGATTTTAAGGGTCATTCGTATGGTGTCGTGTTCGGTTTTGGTTTCGATTAAACAATAGATCCTATGTACTATATGTGATCGATTAGTGTGATTCCAGTGAAGTTTATAATCAAATTTGATTAGATTGTTTCGGGAGTGTGTTTAGAAGGCTTGAGAATCAAAACTCCATAGCATTTGGGGTTGTTACAAAAAGCAAAAGCTTGAGAATCAAACACTCCATGCGAGAACGAGTTTTGTTTAATGTTTTTATATAACTAGTTCCTTTCACATGTATTTGGTTAAGCTTTTGTGAATACATTGATGTACCAATCTATAAGTGCACAATTTTGTTTCAAATCTATTTAAGTGGTCGTGTTAACTTGATTTGATTGGTTTTTATCAATCACACACTACGTTTCTCATTTGATTCTTATTAGTTTCGTTTCCACTATAGTTTGATTCTCTCTTCTTCTCTAGTGAAATACAAGTAGTGTATTGGTTCATTGCACCTCGTTTCCTTCCCTTGATGGTCGAAAAAGGATTCTTTGGATCGATAGTTGTCAATTAGATTGATTCAATGTATTTTTAGGCAATAATGTTCCAAGTTGGTTATGGAGTATTGTGGATAAGTTTTGGGCAGAAGGGATTGATTTTAAGGGTCATTCGTACGGTGTCGTGTTCGGTTTGGTTTCGATTAAACAATATACCCTATGTTCTATGAGTGATTGATAAGTGTGATTCCAATTAAGATTATAATAAGATTTGATTAGTTGTTTCGGAGTGTGTTTAGAAGGCATGAAAACCAAAACTCCATAGCATTTGAGGTTGTTACCAAAAGCAAAAGCAATCCATGCGAGAACTAGTGTTGTTTATTGTTTTATATAACTAGTTCCTTACACATGTATTTGGTTAAGCTTTTGTGAATACATTCATGTACCAATCTGTAATTGCACAATTTTGTTTAAATACAAGTAAATCTTATTTAAGTGGTCGTGTTAACTTGATTTGATTGGTTTTTATCAATCACACATTACGTTTCTCATTTGACGTCTTATTAGTTTCGTTTTCACTGTAGTTTGATTCTCTCTTCTTTTCTAGTGAAATACAAGTAGTGTATTGGTTCATTGCACCTCGTTTCCTTCCCTAGATGGTCGAAAAAGGATTCTTTGGATCGATAGTTGTCATTTAAATTGATTCAATGATTTTTGAGGCAATAATGTTCCAAGTTGGTTGTGGAGTATTGTGGATTTGTTTTGGGCAGAAGTGGATTGATTTTAAGGGTCATTCGTATGGTGTCGTGTTCGGTTTTGGTTTCGATTAAACAATATACCCTATGTTCTATGAGTGATTGATAAGTGTGATTCCATTAAGATTATAATAAGATTTGATTAGTTGTTTCGGGAGTGTGTTTAGAAGCATGAAAACCAAAACTCCATAGCATTTGAGGTTGTTACCAAAAGCAAAAGCAATCCATGCGAGAAGTAGTGTTGTTTTTTGTTTTTTATATAACTAGTTCCTTACACATGTATTTGGTTAAGCTTTTGTGAATACATTCATGTACCAATCTGTAATTGCACAATTTTGTTTCAAATACAAGTAAATCTTATTTAAGTGGTCGTGTTAACTTGATTTGATTGGTTTTTATCAATCACACATTACGTTTCTCATTTGACGTCTTATTAGTTTCGTTTTCACTGTAGTTTGATTCTCTCTTCTTTTCTAGTGAAATACAAGTAGTGTATTGGTTCATTGCACCTCGTTTCCTTCCCTTGATGGTCGAAAAAGGATTCTTTGGATCGATAGTTGTCATTTAAATTGATTCAATGGATTTTTGAGGCAATAATGTTCCAAGTTGGTTATGGATTGATTTGGGGGGCAAAGTGGATTGATTTTAAGGGTCATTCGTATGGTGTCGTGTTCGGTTTTGGTTTCGATTAAACAATAGATCCTATGTACTATATGTGATCGATTAGTGTGATTCCAGTGAAGTTTATAATCAAATTTGATTAGATTGTTCGGGAGTGTGTTTAGAAGGCTTGAGAATCAAAACTCCATAGCATTTGGGTTGTTACAAAAAGCAAAAGGCTTGAGAATCAACACTCCATGCGAGACGAGTTTTGTTAATGTTTTTATATAACTAGTTCCTTTCACATGTATTTGGTTAAGCTTTTGTGAATACATTGATGTACCAATCTATAAGTGCACAATTTTGTTTCAAAATCTTATTTAAGTGGTCGTTTTAACTTGATTTGATTGGTTTTTATCAATCACACACTACGTTTCTCATTTGATGTCTTATTAGTTTCGTTTCCACTATAGTTTGATTCTCTCTTCTTCTCTAGTGAAATACAAGTAGTGTATTGGTTCATTGCACCTCGTTTCCTTCCCTTGATGGTCGAAAAAGGATTCTTTGGATCGATAGTTGTCAATTAGATTGATTCAATGTATTTTTAAGCAATAATGTTCCAAGTTGGTTATGGAGTATTTTGGATATGTTTTGGGCAAAAGTGGATTGATTTTAAGGGTCATTCGTATGGTGTCGTGTTCGGTTTTGGTTTCGATTAAACAATAGATCCTATGTACTATATGTGATCGATTAGTGTGATTCCAGTGAAGTTTATAATCAAATTTGATTAGATTTGTTCGGGAGTGTGTTAGAAGGCTTGAGAATCAAAACTCCATAGCATTTGGGGTTGTTACAAAAAGCAAAGGCTTGAGAATCAAACACTCCATGCGAGAACGAGTTTTGTTTAATGTTTTTATATAACTAGTTCCTTTCACATGTATTTGGTTAAGCTTTTGTGAATACATTGATGTACCAATCTATAAGTGCACAATTTTGTTTCAAAATCTTATTTAAGTGGTCGTGTTAACTTGATTTGATTGGTTTTTATCAATCACACACTACGTTTCTCATTTGATGTCTTATAAGTTTCGTTTCCACTATAGTTTGATTCTCTCTTCTTCTCTAGTGAAATACAAGTAGTGTATTGGTTCATTGCACCTCGTTTCCTTCCCTTGATGGTCGAAAAAGGATTCTTTGGATCGATAGTTGTCAATTAGATTGATTCAATGTATTTTTTAGGCAATAATGTTCCAAGTTGGTTATGGAGTATTATGGATAAGTTTTGGGCAGAAGTGGATTGATTTTAAGGGTCATTCGTACGGTGTCGTGTTCGGTTTTGGTTTCGATTAAACAATATACCCTATGTTCTATGAGTGATTGGTAAGTGTGATTCCAATTAAGATTATAATAAGATTTGATTAGTTGTTTTGGGAGTGTGTTTAGAAGGCATGAAAACCAAAACTCCATAGCATTTGAGGTTGTTACCAAAAGCAAAAGCAATCCATGCGAGAACTAGTGTTGTTTATTGTTTTATATAACTAGTTCCTTACACATGTATTTGGTTAAGCTTTTGTGAATACATTCATGTACCAATCTGTAATTGCACAATTTTGTTTAAATACAAGTAATCTTATTTAAGTGGTCGTGTTAACTTGATTTGATTGGTTTTTATCAATCACACATTACGTTTTCATTTGACGTCTTATTAGTTTCGTTTTCACTGTAGTTTGATTCTCTCTTCTTTTCTAGTGAAATACAAGTAGTGTATTGGTTCATTGCACCTCGTTTCCTTCCCTAGATGGTCGAAAAAGGATTCTTTGGATCGATAGTTGTCATTTAATTGATTCAATGGATTTTTGAGGCAATAATGTTCCAAGTTGGTTGTGGAGTATTGTGGATTTGTTTTGGGCAGAAGTGGATTGATTTTAAGGGTCATTCGTATGGTGTCGTGTTCGGTTTTGGTTTCGATTAAACAATATACCCTATGTTCTATGAGTGATTGATAAGTGTGATTCCAGTTAAGATTATAATAAGATTTGATTAGTTTTTCGGGAGTGTGTTTAGAAAGCATGAAAACAAAACTCCATAGCATTTGAGGTTGTTACCAAAAGCAAAAGCAATCCATGCGAGAAGTAGTGTTGTTTATTGTTTTATATAACTAGTTCCTTACACATGTATTTGGTTAAGCTTTTGTGAATACATTCATGTACCAATCTGTAATTGCACAATTTTGTTTCAAATACAAGTAAATCTTATTTAAGTGTCGTGTTAACTTGATTTGATTGGTTTTTATCAATCACACATTACGTTTCTCATTTGACGTCTTATTAGTTTCGTTTTCACTGTAGTTTGATTCTCTCTTCTTTTCTAGTGAAATACAATAGTGTATTGGTTCATTGCACCTCGTTTCCTTCCCTTGATGGTCGAAAAAGGATTCTTTGGATCGATAGTTGTCATTTAAATTGATTCAATGGATTTTTGAGGCAATAATGTTCCAAGTTGGTTATGGAGTGATTTGGGCAAAGTGGATTGATTTTAAGGGTCATTCGTATGGTGTCGTGTTCGGTTTTGGTTTCGATTAAACAATAGATCCTATGTACTATATGTGATCGATAGTGTGATTCCAGTGAAGTTTATAATCAAATTTGATTAGATTTGTTCGGGAGTGTGTTTAGAAGGCTTGAGAATCAAAACTCCATAGCATTTGGGTTGTTACAAAAAGCAAAAGGCTTGAGAATCAAACTCCATGCGAGAACGAGTTTTGTTTAATGTTTTTATATAACTAGTTCCTTTCACATGTATTTGGTTAAGCTTTTGTGAATACATTGATGTACCAATCTATAAGTGCACAATTTTGTTTCAAAATCTTATTTAAGTGGTCGTTTTAACTTGATTTGATTGGTTTTTATCAATCACACACTACGTTTCTCATTTGACGTCTTATTAGTTTCGTTTCCACTATAGTTTGATTCTCTCTTCTTCTCTAGTGAAATACAAGTAGTGTATTGGTTCATTGCACCTCGTTTCCTTCCCTTGATGGTCGAAAAAGGATTCTTTGGATCGATAGTTGTCAATTAGATTGATTCAATGTATTTTTTAGCAATAATGTTCCAAGTTGGTTATGGAGTATTTGGATATGTTTTGGCAAAAGTGGATTGATTTTAAGGGTCATTCGTATGGTGTCGTGTTCGGTTTTGGTTTCGATTAAACAATAGATCCTATGTACTATATGTGATCGATTAGTGTGATTCCAGTGAAGTTTATAATCAAATTTGATTAGATTTGTTCGGGAGTGTGTTTTAGAAGGCTTGAGAATCAAAACTCCATAGCATTTGGGTTGTTACAAAAAGCAAAAGGCTTGAGAATCAAACACTCCATGCGAGAACGAGTTTGTTTAATGTTTTTATATAACTAGCTCTTTCACATGTATTTGGTTAAGCTTTTGTGAATACATTGATGTACCAATCTATAAGTGCACAATTTTGTTTCAAATATCTTATTTAAGTGGTCGTGTTAACTTGATTTGATTGGTTTTTATCAATCACACACTACGTTTCTCATTTGGTCTTATTAGTTTCGTTTCCACTATAGTTTGATTCTCTCTTCTTCTCTAGTGAAATACAAGTAGTGTATTGGTTCATTGCACCTCGTTTCCTTCCCTTGATGGTCGAAAAAGGATTCTTTGGATCGATAGTTGTCAATTAGATTGATTCAATGTATTTTTTAGGCAATAATGTTCCAAGTTGGTTATGGAGTATTATGGATAAGTTTTGGGCAGAAGGGATTGATTTTAAGGGTCATTCGTACGGTGTCGTGTTCGGTTTTGGTTTCGATTACAATATACCCCTATGTTCTATGAGTGATTGATAAGTGTGATTCCAATTAAGATTATAATAATTTGATTAGTTGTTCGGGAGTGTGTTTAGAAGGCATGAAAACCAAAACTCCATAGCATTTGAGGTTGTTACCAAAAGCAAAAGCAATCCATGCGAGAACTAGTGTTGTTTATTGTTTTATATAACTAGTTCCTTACACATGTATTTGGTTAAGCTTTTGTGAATACATTCATGTACCAATCTGTAATTGCACAATTTTGTTTCAAATACAAGTAAATCTTATTTAAGTGGTCGTGTTAACTTGATTTGATTGGTTTTTATCAATCACACATTACGTTTCTCATTTGACGTCTTATTAGTTTCGTTTTCACTGTAGTTTGATTCTCTCTTCTTTTCTAGTGAAATACAAGTAGTGTATTGGTTCATTGCACCTCGTTTCCTTCCCTTGATGGTCGAAAAAGGATTCTTTGGATCGATAGTTGTCATTTAAATTGATTCAATGGATTTTTGAGGCAATAATGTTCCAAGTTGGTTGTGGAGTATGTGGATTGTTTTGGGCAGAAGTGGATTGATTTTAAGGGTCATTCGTATGGTGTCGTGTTCGGTTTTGGTTTCGATTAAACAATATACCCTATGTTCTATGAGTGATTGATAGTGTGATTCCAGTTAAGATTATAATAAGATTTGATTAGTTGTTCGGGAGTGTGTTTAGAAGGCATGAAAACAAAACTCCATAGCATTTGAGGTTGTTACCAAAAGCAAAAGCAATCCATGCGAGAAGTAGTGTTGTTTATTGTTTTATATAACTAGTTCCTTACACATGTATTTGGTTAAGCTTTTGTGAATACATTCATGTACCAATCTGTAATTGCACAATTTTGTTTCAAACAAGTAAATCTTATTTAAGTGGTCGTGTTAACTTGATTTGATTGGTTTTTATCAATCACACATTACGTTTCTCATTTGACGTCTTATTAGTTTCGTTTCACTGTAGTTTGATTCTCTCTTCTTTTCTAGTGAAATACAAGTAGTGTATTGGTTTGCATTGCACCTCGTTTCCTTCCCTTGATGGTCGAAAAAGGATTCTTTGGATCGATAGTTGTCATTTAATTGATTCAATGGATTTTTGAGGCAATAATGTTCCAAGTTTTGTTATGGATTGATTTTGGGCAAAGTGGATTGATTTTAAGGGTCATTCGTATGGTGTCGTGTTCGGTTTTGGTTTCGATTAAACAATAGATCCTATGTACTATATGTGATCGATTAGTGTGATTCCAGTGAAGTTTATAATCAATTTGATTAGATTGTTTCGGGAGTGTGTTTAGAAGGCTTGAGAATCAAAACTCCATAGCATTTGGGGTTGTTACCAAAAGCAAAGGCTTGAGATCAAACACTCCATGCGAGAACGAGTTTGTTTAATGTTTTTATATAACTAGTTCCTTTCACATGTATTTGGTTAAGCTTTTGTGAATACATTGATGTACCAATCTATAAGTGCACAATTTTGTTTCAAAATCTTATTTAAGTGGTCGTGTTAACTTGATTTGATTGGTTTTTATCAATCACACACTACGTTTCTCATTTGACGTCTTATTAGTTTCGTTTCCACTATAGTTTGATTCTCTCTTCTTCTCTAGTGAAATACAAGTAGTGTATTGGTTCATTGCACCTCGTTTCCTTCCCTTGATGGTCGAAAAAGGATTCTTTGGATCGATAGTTGTCAATTAGATTGATTTCAATGTATTTTAAGCAATAATGTTCCAAGTTGGTTATGGAGTATTTGGATATGTTTTGGGCAAAGTGGATTGATTTTAAGGGTCATTCGTATGGTGTCGTGTTCGGTTTTGGTTTCGATTAAACAATAGATCCTATGTACTATATGTGATCGATTAGTGTGATTCCAGTGAAGTTTATAATCAAATTTTGATTAGATTTGTTCGGGAGTGTGTTTAGAAGGCTTGAGAATCAAAACTCCATAGCATTTGGGGTTGTTACAAAAAGCAAAAGGCTTGAGAATCAAACACTCCATGCGAGAACAAGTTTTGTTTAATGTTTTTATATAACTAGTTCCTTTCACATGTATTTGGTTAAGCTTTTGTGAATACATTGATGTACCAATCTATAAGTGCACAATTTTGTTTCAAATCTTATTTAAGTGGTCGTGTTAACTTGATTTGATTGGTTTTTATCAATCACACACTACGTTTCTCATTTGATGTCTTATTAGTTTCGTTTCCACTATAGTTTGATTCTCTCTTCTTCTTCTCTAGTGAAATACAAGTAGTGTATTGGTTCATTGCACCTCGTTTCCTTCCCTTGATGGTCGAAAAAGGATTCTTTGGATCGATAGTTGTCAATTAGATTGATTCAATGTATTTTTAGGCAATAATGTTCCAAGTTGGTTATGGAGTATTGTGGATAAGTTTTGGGCAGAGTGGATTGATTTTAAGGGTCATTCGTACGGTGTCGTGTTCGGTTTTGGTTTCGATTAAACATATACCCTATGTTCTATGAGTGATTGATAAGTGTGATTCCAATTAAGATTATAATAAATTTGATTAGTTGTTTCGGGAGTGTGTTTAGAAGGCATGAAAACCAAAACTCCATAGCATTTGAGGTTGTTACCAAAAGCAAAAGCAATCCATGCGAGAACTAGTGTTGTTTTTGTTTTATATAACTAGTTCCTTACACATGTATTTGGTTAAGCTTTGTGAATACATTCATGTACCAATCTGTAATTGCACAATTTTGTTTCAAATACAAGTAAATCTTATTTAAGTGGTCGTGTTAACTTGATTTGATTGGTTTTTATCAATCACACATTACGTTTCTCATTTGACGTCTTATTAGTTTCGTTTTCACTGTAGTTTGATTCTCTCTTCTTTTCTAGTGAAATACAAGTAGTGTATTGGTTCATTGCACCTCGTTTCCTTCCCTTGATGGATCGAAAAAGGATTCTTTGGATCGATAGTTGTCATTTAAATTGATTCAATGGATTTTTGAGGCAATAATGTTCCAAGTTGGTTATGGATTGATTTTGGGCAAAAGTGGATTGATTTTAAGGGTCATTCGTATGGTGTCGTGTTCGGTTTTGGTTTCGATTAAACAATAGATCCTATGTACTATATGTGATCGATTAGTGTGATTCCGTGAAGTTTATAATCAATTTGATTAGATTTGTTCGGGAGTGTGTTTAGAAGGCTTGAGAATCAAAACTCCATAGCATTTGGGTTGTTACAAAAAGCAAAAGGCTTGAGAATCAAACACTCCATGCGAGAACGAGTTTTGTTTAATGTTTTTATATAACTAGTTCCTTCACATGTATTTGGTTAAGCTTTTGTGAATACATTGATGTACCAATCTATAAGTGCACAATTTTGTTTCAAAATCTTATTTAAGTGGTCGTGTTAACTTGATTTGATTGGTTTTTATCAATCACACATTACGTTTCTCATTTGACGTCTTATTAGTTTCGTTTCCACTATAGTTTGATTCTCTCTTCTTCTCTAGTGAAATACAAGTAGTGTATTGGTTCATTGCACCTCGTTTCCTTCCCTTGATGGTCGAAAAGGATTCTTTGGATCGATAGTTGTCAATTAGATTGATTCAATGTATTTTTTAGGCAATAATGTTCCAAGTTGGTTATGGAGTATTTGGATATGTTTTGGGCAAAAGTGGATTGATTTTAAGGGTCATTCGTATGGTGTCGTGTTCGGTTTTGGTTTCGATTAAACAATAGATCCCTATGTACTATATGTGATCGATTAGTGTGATTCCAGTGAAGTTTATAATCAAATTTGATTAGATTTTGGGAGTGTGTTTAGAAGGCATGAGAACAAAACTCCATAGCATTTGGGTTGTTACAAAAAGCAAAAGAATCAAACACTCCATGCGAGAACGAGTTTTGTTTATTGTTTTTATATACTAGTTCCTTTCACATGTATTTGGTTAAGCTTTTGTGAATACATTCATGTACCAATCTGTAATGCACAATTTTGTTTCAAAATCTTATTTAAGTGGTCGTGTTAACTTGATTTGATTGGTTTTTATCAATCACACATTACGTTTCTCATTTGACGTCTTATTAGTTTCGTTTCCACTGTAGTTTGATTCTCTCTTCTTTTCTCTAGTGAAATACAAGTAGTGTATTGGTTCATTGCACCTCGTTTCCTTCCCTTGATGGTCGAAAAAGGATTCTTTGGATCGATAGTTGTCATTTAATTGATTCAATGGATTTTTTAGGCAATAATGTTCCAAGTTGGTTATGGAGTATTGTGGATAGTTTTGGGCAAAGTGGATTGATTTTAAGGGTCATTCGTATGGTGTCGTGTTCGGTTTTGGTTTCGATTAAACAATATACCCTATGTTCTATGAGTGATTGATAGTGTGATTCCAGTGAAGATTATAATAAGATTTGATTATTGTTCGGGAGTGTGTTTTAGAAGGCTTGAAACCAAAACTCCATAGCATTTGAGGTTGTTACCAAAAGCAAAAGCAATCCATGCGAGAACTAGTTTGTTTATGTTTTATATAACTAGTTCCTTACACATGTATTTGGTTAAGCTTTTGTGAATACATTCATGTACCAATCTGTAATTGCACAATTTTGTTTCAAATACAATAATCTTATTTAAGTGGTCGTGTTAACTTGATTTGATTGGTTTTTATCAATCACACATTACGTTTCTCATTTGACGTCTTATTAGTTTCGTTTTCACTGTAGTTTGATTCTCTCTTCTTTTCTAGTGAAATACAAGTAGTGTATTGGTTCATTGCACCTCGTTTCCTTCCCTTGATGGTCGAAAAGGATTCTTTGGATCGATAGTTGTCAATTAGATTGATTCAATGTATTTTTTGAGGCAATAATGTTCCAAGTTGGTTATGGAGTATTGTGGATAAGTTTTGGGCAGAAGTGGATTGATTTTAAGGGTCATTCGTATGGTGTCGTGTTCGGTTTTGGTTTCGATTAAACAATATCCCTATGTTCTATGAGTGATTGATAAGTGTGATTCCAATTAAGATTATAATAAGATTTGATTAGTTGTTTCGGGAGTGTGTTTAGAAGGCATGAAAACCAAAACTCCATAGCATTTGAGTTGTTACCAAAAGCAAAAGCAATCCATGCGAGAACTAGTTTTGTTTAATTGTTTTATATAACTAGTTCCTTACACATGTATTTGGTTAAGCTTTTGTGAATACATTCATGTACCAATCTGTAATTGCACAATTTTGTTTCAAATACAAGTAAATCTTATTTAAGTGGTCGTGTTAACTTGATTTGATTGGTTTTTATCAATCACACATTACGTTTCTCATTTGACGTCTTATTAGTTTCGTTTTCACTGTAGTTTGATTCTCTCTTCTTTTCTAGTGAAATACAAGTAGTGTATTGGTTCATTGCACCTCGTTTCCTTCCCTTGATGGTCGAAAAAGGATTCTTTGGATCGATAGTTGTCATTAATTGATTCAATGGATTTTTGAGGCAATAATGTTCCAAGTTTGTTATGGAGTTTGATATTTTGGGCAAAAGTGGATTGATTTTAAGGGTCATTCGTATGGTGTCGTGTTCGGTTTTGGTTTCGATTAAACAATAGATCCTATGTTACTATAGTGATTCGATTAGTGTGATTCCAGTAAGTTTATAATCAATTTGATTAGATTTGTTCGGGAGTGTGTTTAGAAGGCTTGAAAACCAAAACTCCATAGCATTTGGGTTGTTACAAAAAGCAAAAGGCTTGAGAATCAAACACTGATCCGAGAACGAGTTTTGTTTAATGTTTTAATATAATAGTTCCTTTCACATGTATTTGGTTAAGCTTTTGTGAATACATTGGGATGACCAATCTATAGTGCACGTGCAACAATTTTGTTTCAAAATCTTATTTAAGTGGTCGTTTTTAACTTGATTTGATTGGTTTTTATCAATCACACATTACGTTTCTCATTTGACGTCTTATTAGTTTCGTTTTCACTGTAGTTTGATTCTCTCTTCTTTTCTAGTGAAATACAAGTAGTGTATTGGTTCATTGCACCTCGTTTCCTTCCCTTGATGGTCGAAAAAGGATTCTTTGGATCGATAGTTGTCAATTTAAATTGATTCAATGGATTTTTGAGGCAATAATGTTCCAAGTTGGTTATGGATTGATTTTGGGCAAAGTGGATTGATTTTAAGGGTCATTCGTATGGTGTCGTGTTCGGTTTTGGTTTCGATTAAACAATAGATCCTATGTACTATATGTGATCGATTAGTGTGATTCCAGTGAAGTTTATAATCAAATTTGATTAGTTGTTCGGGAGTGTGTTTAGAAGGCTGAGAATCAAAACTCCATAGCATTTGGGGTTGTTACAAAAAGCAAAAGAATCAAACACTCCATGCGAGAACTAGTTTTGTTTAATTGTTTTTATATAACTAGTTCCTTTCACATGTATTTGGTTAAGCTTTTGTGAATACATTGATGTACCAATCTGTAAGTGCACAATTTTGTTTCAAAATCTTATTTAAGTGGTCGTGTTAACTTGATTTGATTGGTTTTTATCAATCACACATTACGTTTCTCATTTGACGTCTTATTAGTTTCGTTTCCACTATAGTTTGATTCTCTCTTCTTCTCTAGTGAAATACAAGTAGTGTATTGGTTCATTGCACCTCGTTTCCTTCCCTTGATGGTCGAAAAAGGATTCTTTGGATCGATAGTTGTCATTAGATTGATTCAATGGATTTTTGAGGCAATAATGTTCCAAGTTGGTTATGGAGTATTGTGGATATGTTTTGGGCAGAAGTGGATTGATTTTAAGGGTCATTCGTATGGTGTCGTGTTCGGTTTTGGTTTCGATTAAACAATAGATCCTATGTACTATATGTGATCGATTAGTGTGATTCCAGTGAAGTTTATAATCAAATTTGATTAGATTTGTTCGGGAGTGTGTTTAGAAGGCTTGAGAATCAAAACTCCATAGCATTTGGGTTGTTACAAAAAGCAAAAGGCTTGAGAATCAAACACTCCATGCGAGAACGAGTTTTGTTTAATGTTTTTATATAACTAGTTCCTTTCACATGTATTTGGTTAAGCTTTTGTGAATACATTGATGTACCAATCTATAAGTGCACAATTTTGTTTCAAAATCTTATTTAAGTGGTCGTGTTAACTTGATTTGATTGGTTTTTATCAATCACACATTACGTTTCTCATTTGACGTCTTATTAGTTTCGTTTCCACTATAGTTTGATTCTCTCTTCTTCTCTAGTGAAATACAAGTAGTGTATTGGTTCATTGCACCTCGTTTCCTTCCCTTGATGGTCGAAAAAGGATTCTTTGGATCGATAGTTGTCAATTAGATTGATTCAATGTATTTTTAGGCAATAATGTTCCAAGTTGGTTATGGAGTATTGTGGATAAGTTTTGGGCAGAAGTGGATTGATTTTAAGGGTCATTCGTACGGTGTCGTGTTCGGTTTTGGTTTCGATTAAACAATATACCCTATGTTCTATGAGTGATTGATAAGTGTGATTCCAATTAAGATTATAATAAGATTTGATTAGTTGTTTCGGGAGTGTGTTTAGAAGGCATGAAAACCAAAACTCCATAGCATTTGAGGTTGTTACCAAAAGCAAAAGCAATCCATGCGAGAACTAGTGTTGTTTATTGTTTTATATAACTAGTTCCTTACACATGTATTTGGTTAAGCTTTTGTGAATACATTCATGTACCAATCTGTAATTGCACAATTTTGTTTCAAATACAAGTAAATCTTATTTAAGTGGTCGTGTTAACTTGATTTGATTGGTTTTTATCAATCACACATTACGTTTCTCATTTGACGTCTTATTAGTTTCGTTTTCACTGTAGTTTGATTCTCTCTTCTTTTCTAGTGAAATACAAGTAGTGTATTGGTTCATTGCACCTCGTTTCCTTCCCTTGATGGTCGAAAAAGGATTCTTTGGATCGATAGTTGTCATTTAAATTGATTCAATGGATTTTTGAGGCAATAATGTTCCAAGTTGGTTATGGATTGATTTTGGGCAGAAGTGGATTGATTTTAAGGGTCATTCGTATGGTGTCGTGTTCGGTTTTGGTTTCGATTAAACAATAGATCCTATGTACTATATGTGATCGATTAGTGTGATTCCAGTGAAGTTTATAATCAAATTTGATTAGATTTGTTCGGGAGTGTGTTTAGAAGGCTTGAGAATCAAAACTCCATAGCATTTGGGGTTGTTACAAAAAGCAAAAGGCTTGAGAATCAAACACTCCATGCGAGAACGAGTTTTGTTTAATGTTTTTATATAACTAGTTCCTTTCACATGTATTTGGTTAAGCTTTTGTGAATACATTGATGTACCAATCTATAAGTGCACAATTTTGTTTCAAAATCTTATTTAAGTGGTCGTGTTAACTTGATTTGATTGGTTTTTATCAATCACACATTACGTTTCTCATTTGACGTCTTATTAGTTTCGTTTCCACTATAGTTTGATTCTCTCTTCTTCTCTAGTGAAATACAAGTAGTGTATTGGTTCATTGCACCTCGTTTCCTTCCCTTGATGGTCGAAAAAGGATTCTTTGGATCGATAGTTGTCAATTAGATTGATTCAATGTATTTTTTAGGCAATAATGTTCCAAGTTGGTTATGGAGTATTGTGGATATGTTTTGGGCAGAAGTGGATTGATTTTAAGGGTCATTCGTATGGTGTCGTGTTCGGTTTTGGTTTCGATTAAACAATAGATCCTATGTACTATATGTGATCGATTAGTGTGATTCCAGTGAAGTTTATAATCAAATTTGATTAGATTTGTTCGGGAGTGTGTTTAGAAGGCTTGAGAATCAAAACTCCATAGCATTTGGGTTGTTACAAAAAGCAAAAGGCTTGAGAATCAAACACTCCATGCGAGAACGAGTTTTGTTTAATGTTTTTATATAACTAGTTCCTTTCACATGTATTTGGTTAAACTTTTGTGAATACATTGATGTACCAATCTATAAGTGCACAATTTTGTTTCAAAATCTTATTTAAGTGGTCGTGTTAACTTGATTTGATTGGTTTTTATCAATCACACATTACGTTTCTCATTTGACGTCTTATTAGTTTCGTTTCCACTATAGTTTGATTCTCTCTTCTTCTCTAGTGAAATACAAGTAGTGTATTGGTTCATTGCACCTCGTTTCCTTCCCTTGATGGTCGAAAAAGGATTCTTTGGATCGATAGTTGTCAATTAGATTGATTCAATGTATTTTTTAGGCAATAATGTTCCAAGTTGGTTATGGAGTATTGTGGATAAGTTTTGGGCAGAAGTGGATTGATTTTAAGGGTCATTCGTACGGTGTCGTGTTCGGTTTTGGTTTCGATTAAACAATATACCCTATGTTCTATGAGTGATTGATAAGTGTGATTCCAATTAAGATTATAATAAGATTTGATTAGTTGTTTCGGGAGTGTGTTTAGAAGGCATGAAAACCAAAACTCCATAGCATTTGAGGTTGTTACCAAAAGCAAAAGCAATCCATGCGAGAACTAGTGTTGTTTATTGTTTTATATAACTAGTTCCTTACACATGTATTTGGTTAAGCTTTTGTGAATACATTCATGTACCAATCTGTAATTGCACAATTTTGTTTCAAATACAAGTAAATCTTATTTAAGTGGTCGTGTTAACTTGATTTGATTGGTTTTTATCAATCACACATTACGTTTCTCATTTGACGTCTTATTAGTTTCGTTTTCACTGTAGTTTGATTCTCTCTTCTTTTCTAGTGAAATACAAGTAGTGTATTGGTTCATTGCACCTCGTTTCCTTCCCTTGATGGTCGAAAAAGGATTCTTTGGATCGATAGTTGTCATTTAAATTGATTCAATGGATTTTTGAGGCAATAATGTTCCAAGTTGGTTGTGGAGTATTGTGGATTGTTTTGGGCAGAAGTGGATTGATTTTAAGGGTCATTCGTATGGTGTCGTGTTCGGTTTTGGTTTCGATTAAACAATATACCCTATGTTCTATGAGTGATTGATAAGTGTGATTCCAATTAAGATTATAATAAGATTTGATTAGTTGTTTCGGGAGTGTGTTTAGAAGGCATGAAAACCAAAACTCCATAGCATTTGAGGTTGTTACCAAAAGCAAAAGCAATCCATGCGAGAACTAGTGTTGTTTATTGTTTTATATAACTAGTTCCTTACACATGTATTTGGTTAAGCTTTTGTGAATACATTCATGTACCAATCTGTAATTGCACAATTTTGTTTCAAATACAAGTAAATCTTATTTAAGTGGTCGTGTTAACTTGATTTGATTGGTTTTTATCAATCACACATTACGTTTCTCATTTGACGTCTTATTAGTTTCGTTTCACTGTAGTTTGATTCTCTCTTCTTTTCTAGTGAAATACAAGTAGTGTATTGGTTCATTGCACCTCGTTTCCTTCCCTTGATGGTCGAAAAAGGATTCTTTGGATCGATAGTTGTCATTTAAATTGATTCAATGGATTTTTGAGGCAATAATGTTCCAAGTTTGTTATGGATTGATTTTGGGCAAAGTGGATTGATTTTAAGGGTCATTCGTATGGTGTCGTGTTCGGTTTTGGTTTCGATTAAACAATAGATCCTATGTACTATATGTGATCGATTAGTGTGATTCCAGTGAAGTTTATAATCAAATTTGATTAGATTTGTTCGGGAGTGTGTTTAGAAGGCTTGAGAATCAAAACTCCATAGCATTTGGGTTGTTACAAAAAGCAAAAGGCTTGAGAATCAAACACTCCATGCGAGAACGAGTTTTGTTTAATGTTTTTATATAACTAGTTCCTTTCACATGTATTTGGTTAAGCTTTTGTGAATACATTGATGTACCAATCTATAAGTGCACAATTTTGTTTCAAAATCTTATTTAAGTGGTCGTGTTAACTTGATTTGATTGGTTTTTATCAATCACACATTACGTTTCTCATTTGATGTCTTATTAGTTTCGTTTCCACTATAGTTTGATTCTCTCTTCTTCTCTAGTGAAATACAAGTAGTGTATTGGTTCATTGCACCTCGTTTCCTTCCCTTGATGGTCGAAAAAGGATTCTTTGGATCGATAGTTGTCAATTAGATTGATTCAATGTATTTTTTAGGCAATAATGTTCCAAGTTGGTTATGGAGTATTTGGATATGTTTTGGGCAAAAGTGGATTGATTTTAAGGGTCATTCGTATGGTGTCGTGTTCGGTTTTGGTTTCGATTAAACAATAGATCCTATGTACTATATGTGATCGATTAGTGTGATTCCAGTGAAGTTTATAATCAAATTTGATTAGATTTGTTCGGGAGTGTGTTTAGAAGGCTTGAGAATCAAAACTCCATAGCATTTGGGGTTGTTACAAAAAGCAAAAGGCTTGAGAATCAAACACTCCATGCGAGAACGAGTTTTGTTTAATGTTTTTATATAACTAGTTCCTTTCACATGTATTTGGTTAAGCTTTTGTGAATACATTGATGTACCAATCTATAAGTGCACAATTTTGTTTCAAAATCTTATTTAAGTGGTCGTGTTAACTTGATTTGATTGGTTTTTATCAATCACACATTACGTTTCTCATTTGACGTCTTATTAGTTTCGTTTCCACTATAGTTTGATTCTCTCTTCTTCTCTAGTGAAATACAAGTAGTGTATTGGTTCATTGCACCTCGTTTCCTTCCCTTGATGGTCGAAAAAGGATTCTTTGGATCGATAGTTGTCAATTAGATTGATTCAATGTATTTTTAGGCAATAATGTTCCAAGTTGGTTATGGAGTATTGTGGATAAGTTTTGGGCAGAAGTGGATTGATTTTAAGGGTCATTCGTACGGTGTCGTGTTCGGTTTTGGTTTCGATTAAACAATATACCCTATGTTCTATGAGTGATTGATAAGTGTGATTCCAATTAAGATTATAATAAGATTTGATTAGTTGTTTCGGGAGTGTGTTTAGAAGGCATGAAAACCAAAACTCCATAGCATTTGAGGTTGTTACCAAAAGCAAAAGCAATCCATGCGAGAACTAGTGTTGTTTATTGTTTTATATAACTAGTTCCTTACACATGTATTTGGTTAAGCTTTTGTGAATACATTCATGTACCAATCTGTAATTGCACAATTTTGTTTAAATACAAGTAAATCTTATTTAAGTGGTCGTGTTAACTTGATTTGATTGGTTTTTATCAATCACACATTACGTTTCTCATTTGACGTCTTATTAGTTTCGTTTTCACTGTAGTTTGATTCTCTCTTCTTTCTAGTGAAATACAAGTAGTGTATTGGTTCATTGCACCTCGTTTCCTTCCCTTGATGGTCGAAAAAGGATTCTTTGGATCGATAGTTGTCATTTAAATTGATTCAATGGATTTTTGAGGCAATAATGTTCCAAGTTGGTTGTGGAGTATTGTGGATTTGTTTTGGGCAGAAGTGGATTGATTTTAAGGGTCATTCGTATGGTGTCGTGTTCGGTTTTGGTTTCGATTAAACAATATACCCTATGTTCTATGAGTGATTGATAAGTGTGATTCCAGTTAAGATTATAATAAGATTTGATTAGTTGTTTCGGGAGTGTGTTTAGAAGGCATGAAAACCAAAACTCCATAGCATTTGAGGTTGTTACCAAAAGCAAAAGCAATCCATGCGAGAAGTAGTGTTGTTTATTGTTTTATATAACTAGTTCCTTACACATGTATTTGGTTAAGCTTTTGTGAATACATTCATGTACCAATCTGTAATTGCACAATTTTGTTTCAAATACAAGTAAATCTTATTTAAGTGGTCGTGTTAACTTGATTTGATTGGTTTTTATCAATCACACATTACGTTTCTCATTTGACGTCTTATTAGTTTCGTTTTCACTGTAGTTTGATTCTCTCTTCTTTTCTAGTGAAATACAAGTAGTGTATTGGTTCATTGCACCTCGTTTCCTTCCCTTGATGGTCGAAAAAGGATTCTTTGGATCGATAGTTGTCATTTAATTGATTCAATGGATTTTTGAGGCAATAATGTTCCAAGTTTGTTATGGATTTGATTTTGGGCAAAGTGGATTGATTTTAAGGGTCATTCGTATGGTGTCGTGTTCGGTTTTGGTTTCGATTAAACAATAGATCCTATGTACTATATGTGATCGATTAGTGTGATTCCAGTGAAGTTTATAATCAAATTTGATTAGATTTGTTCGGGAGTGTGTTTAGAAGGCTTGAGAATCAAAACTCCATAGCATTTGGGGTTGTTACAAAAGCAAAAGGCTTGAGAATCAAACACTCCATGCGAGAACGAGTTTTGTTTAATGTTTTATATAACTAGTTCCTTTCACATGTATTTGGTTAAGCTTTTGTGAATACATTGATGTACCAATCTATAAGTGCACAATTTTGTTTCAAAATCTTATTTAAGTGGTCGTGTTAACTTGATTTGATTGGTCTTTATCAATCACACACTACGTTTCTCATTTGACGTCTTATTAGTTTCGTTTCCACTATAGTTTGATTCTCTCTTCTTCTCTAGTGAAATACAAGTAGTGTATTGGTTCATTGCACCTCGTTTCCTTCCCTTGATGGTCGAAAAAGGATTCTTTGGATTGATAGTTGTCAATTAGATTGATTCAATGTATTTTTTAGGCAATAATGTTCCAAGTTGGTTATGGAGTATTTGGATATGTTTTGGGCAAAGTGGATTGATTTTAAGGGTCATTCGTATGGTGTCGTGTTCGGTTTTGGTTTCGATTAAACAATAGATCCTATGTACTATATGTGATCGATTAGTGTGATTCCAGTGAAGTTTATAATCAAATTTGATTAGATTTGTTCGGGAGTGTGTTTAGAAGGCTTGAGAATCAAAACTCCATAGCATTTGGGGTTGTTACAAAAGCAAAAGGCTTGAGAATCAAACACTCCATGCAAGAACGAGTTTTGTTTAATGTTTTTATATAACTAGTTCCTTTCACATGTATTTGGTTAAGCTTTTGTGAATACATTGATGTACCAATCTATAAGTGCACAATTTTGTTTCAAAATCTTATTTAAGTGGTCGTGTTAACTTGATTTGATTGGTTTTTATCAATCACACACTACGTTTCTCATTTGACGTCTTATTAGTTTCGTTTCCACTATAGTTTGATTCTCTCTTCTTCTCTAGTGAAATACAAGTAGTGTATTGGTTCATTGCACCTCGTTTCCTTCCCTTGATGGTCGAAAAAGGATTCTTTGGATCGATAGTTGTCAATTAGATTGATTCAATGTATTTTTTAGGCAATAATGTTCCAAGTTGGTTATGGAGTATTGTGGATAAGTTTTGGGCAGAAGTGGATTGATTTTAAGGGTCATTCGTACGGTGTCGTGTTCGGTTTTGGTTTCGATTAAACAATATACCCTATGTTCTATGAGTGATTGATAAGTGTGATTCCAATTAAGATTATAATAAGATTTGATTAGTTGTTTCGGGAGTGTGTTTAGAAGGCATGAAAACCAAAACTCCATAGCATTTGAGGTTGTTACCAAAAGCAAAAGCAATCCATGCGAGAACTAGTGTTGTTTATTGTTTTATATAACTAGTTCCTTACACATGTATTTGGTTAAGCTTTTGTGAATACATTCATGTACCAATCTGTAATTGCACAATTTTGTTTAAAATACAAGTAAATCTTATTTAAGTGGTCGTGTTAACTTGATTTGATTGGTTTTTATCAATCACACATTACGTTTCTCATTTGACGTCTTATTAGTTTCGTTTTCACTGTAGTTTGATTCTCTCTTCTTTTCTAGTGAAATACAAGTAGTGTATTGGTTCATTGCACCTCGTTTCCTTCCCTTGATGGTCGAAAAAGGATTCTTTGGATCGATAGTTGTCATTTAATTGATTCAATGGATTTTTGAGGCAATAATGTTCCAAGTTGGTTGTGGAGTATTGTGGATTTGTTTTGGGCAGAAGTGGATTGATTTTAAGGGTCATTCGTATGGTGTCGTGTTCGGTTTTGGTTTCGATTAAACAATATACCCTATGTTCTATGAGTGATTGATAAGTGTGATTCCAGTTAAGATTATAATAAGATTTGATTAGTTGTTTCGGGAGTGTGTTTAGAAGGCATGAAAACCAAAACTCCATAGCATTTGAGGTTGTTACCAAAAGCAAAAGCAATCCATGCGAGAACTAGTGTTGTTTATTGTTTTATATAACTAGTTCCTTACACATGTATTTGGTTAAGCTTTTGTGAATACATTCATGTACCAATCTGTAATTGCACAATTTTGTTTCAAATACAAGTAAATCTTATTTAAGTGGTCGTGTTAACTTGATTTGATTGGTTTTTATCAATCACACATTACGTTTCTCATTTGACGTCTTATTAGTTTCGTTTTCACTGTAGTTTGATTCTCTCTTCTTTTCTAGTGAAATACAAGTAGTGTATTGGTTCATTGCACCTCGTTTCCTTCCCTTGATGGTCGAAAAAGGATTCTTTGGATCGATAGTTGTCATTTAAATTGATTCAATGGATTTTTGAGGCAATAATGTTCCAAGTTTGTTATGGATTGATTTGGGCAAAAGTGGATTGATTTTAAGGGTCATTCGTATGGTGTCGTGTTCGGTTTTGGTTTCGATTAAACAATAGATCCTATGTACTATATGTGATCGATTAGTGTGATTCCAGTGAAGTTTATAATCAAATTTGATTAGATTTGTTCGGGAGTGTGTTTAGAAGGCTTGAGAATCAAAACTCCATAGCATTTGGGGTTGTTACAAAAAGCAAAAGGCTTGAGAATCAAACACTCCATGCGAGAACGAGTTTTGTTTAATGTTTTTATATAACTAGTTCCTTTCACATGTATTTGGTTAAGCTTTTGTGAATACATTGATGTACCAATCTATAAGTGCACAATTTTGTTTCAAAATCTTATTTAAGTGGTCGTGTTAACTTGATTTGATTGGTTTTTATCAATCACACATTACGTTTCTCATTTGACGTCTTATTAGTTTCGTTTCCACTATAGTTTGATTCTCTCTTCTTCTCTAGTGAAATACAAGTAGTGTATTGGTTCATTGCACCTCGTTTCCTTCCCTTGATGGTCGAAAAAGGATTCTTTGGATCGATAGTTGTCAATTAGATTGATTCAATGGTATTTTTTAGGCAATAATGTTCCAAGTTGGTTATGGAGTATTGTGGATATGTTTTGGGCAAAAGTGGATTGATTTTAAGGGTCATTCGTATGGTGTCGTGTTCGGTTTTGGTTTCGATTAAACAATAGATCCTATGTACTATATGTGATCGATTAGTGTGATTCCAGTGAAGTTTATAATCAAATTTGATTAGATTTGTTCGGGAGTGTGTTTAGAAGGCTTGAGAATCAAAACTCCATAGCATTTGGGGTTGTTACAAAAAGCAAAAGGCTTGAGAATCAAACATCCATGCGAGAACGAGTTTTGTTTAATGTTTTTATATAACTAGTTCCTTTCACATGTATTTGGTTAAGCTTTTGTGAATACATTGATGTACCAATCTATAAGTGCACAATTTTGTTTCAAAATCTTATTTAAGTGGTCGTGTTAACTTGATTTGATTGGTTTTTATCAATCACACACTACGTTTCTCATTTGATGTCTTATTAGTTTCGTTTCCACTATAGTTTGATTCTCTCTTCTTCTCTAGTGAAATACAAGTAGTGTATTGGTTCATTGCACCTCGTTTCCTTCCCTTGATGGTCGAAAAAGGATTCTTTGGATCGATAGTTGTCAATTAGATTGATTCAATGTATTTTTTAGGCAATAATGTTCCAAGTTGGTTATGGAGTATTGTGGATAAGTTTGGGCAGAAGTGGATTGATTTTAAGGGTCATTCGTATGGTGTCGTGTTCGGTTTTGGTTTCGATTAAACAATATACCCTATGTTCTATGAGTGATTGATAAGTGTGATTCCAATTAAGATTATAATAAGATTTGATTAGTTGTTTCGGGAGTGTGTTTAGAAGGCATGAAAACCAAAACTCCATAGCATTTGAGGTTGTTACCAAAAGCAAAAGCAATCCATGCGAGAACTAGTGTTGTTTATTGTTTTATATAACTAGTTCCTTACACATGTATTTGGTTAAGCTTTTGTGAATACATTCATGTACCAATCTGTAATTGCACAATTTTGTTTAAAATACAAGTAAATCTTATTTAAGTGGTCGTGTTAACTTGATTTGATTGGTTTTTATCAATCACACATTACGTTTCTCATTTGACGTCTTATTAGTTTCGTTTTCACTGTAGTTTGATTCTCTCTTCTTTTCTAGTGAAATACAAGTAGTGTATTGGTTCATTGCACCTCGTTTCCTTCCCTTGATGGTCGAAAAAGGATTCTTTGGATCGATAGTTGTCATTTAAATTGATTCAATGGATTTTTGAGGCAATAATGTTCCAAGTTGGTTGTGGAGTATTGTGGATGTTTTGGGCAGAAGTGGATTGATTTTAAGGGTCATTCGTATGGTGTCGTGTTCGGTTTTGGTTTCGATTAAACAATATACCCTATGTTCTATGAGTGATTGATAAGTGTGATTCCAATTAAGATTATAATAAGATTTGATTAGTTGTTTCGGGAGTGTGTTTAGAAGGCATGAAAACCAAAACTCCATAGCATTTGAGGTTGTTACCAAAAGCAAAAGCAATCCATGCGAGAACTAGTGTTGTTTATTGTTTTATATAACTAGTTCCTTACACATGTATTTGGTTAAGCTTTTGTGAATACATTCATGTACCAATCTGTAATTGCACAATTTTGTTTCAAATACAAGTAAATCTTATTTAAGTGGTCGTGTTAACTTGATTTGATTGGTTTTTATCAATCACACATTACGTTTCTCATTTGACGTCTTATTAGTTTCGTTTTCACTGTAGTTTGATTCTCTCTTCTTTTCTAGTGAAATACAAGTAGTGTATTGGTTCATTGCACCTCGTTTCCTTCCCTTGATGGTCGAAAAAGGATTCTTTGGATCGATAGTTGTCATTTAAATTGATTCAATGGATTTTTGAGGCAATAATGTTCCAAGTTGGTTATGGATTGATTTTGGGCAAAAGTGGATTGATTTTAAGGGTCATTCGTATGGTGTCGTGTTCGGTTTTGGTTTCGATTAAACAATAGATCCTATGTACTATATGTGATCGATTAGTGTGATTCCAGTGAAGTTTATAATCAAATTTGATTAGATTTGTTCGGGAGTGTGTTTAGAAGGCTTGAGAATCAAAACTCCATAGCATTTGGGGTTGTTACAAAAAGCAAAAGGCTTGAGAATCAAGCACTCCATGCGAGAACGAGTTTTGTTTAATGTTTTTATATAACTAGTTCCTTTCACATGTATTTGGTTAAGCTTTTGTGAATACATTGATGTACCAATCTATAAGTGCACAATTTTGTTTCAAAATCTTATTTAAGTGGTCGTGTTAACTTGATTTGATTGGTTTTTATCAATCACACATTACGTTTCTCATTTGACGTCTTATTAGTTTCGTTTCCACTATAGTTTGATTCTCTCTTCTTCTCTAGTGAAATACAAGTAGTGTATTGGTTCATTGCACCTCGTTTCCTTCCCTTGATGGTCGAAAAAGGATTCTTTGGATCGATAGTTGTCAATTAGATTGATTCAATGTATTTTTAGGCAATAATGTTCCAAGTTGGTTATGGAGTATTTTGGATAAGTTTTGGGCAAAGTGGATTGATTTTAAGGGTCATTCGTATGGTGTCGTGTTCGGTTTGGTTTCGATTAAACAATAGATCCTATGTTCTATATGTGATTGATTAGTGTGATTCCATTAAGTTTATAATCAAATTTGATTAGATTTGTTCGGGAGTGTGTTTAGAAGGCTTGAGAATCAAAACTCCATAGCATTTGGGTTGTTACAAAAAGCAAAAGGCTTGAGAATCAAACACTCCATGCGAGAACGAGTTTTGTTTAATGTTTTTATATAACTAGTTCCTTTCACATGTATTTGGTTAAGCTTTTGTGAATACATTGATGTACCAATCTATAAGTGCACAATTTTGTTTCAAAATCTTATTTAAGTGGTCGTGTTAACTTGATTTGATTGGTTTTTATCAATCACACATTACGTTTCTCATTTGACGTCTTATTAGTTTCGTTTCCACTATAGTTTGATTCTCTCTTCTTCTCTAGTGAAATACAAGTAGTGTATTGGTTCATTGCACCTCGTTTCCTTCCCTTGATGGTCGAAAAAGGATTCTTTGGATCGATAGTTGTCAATTAGATTGATTCAATGGTATTTTTAGGCAATAATGTTCCAAGTTGGTTATGGAGTATTGTGGATATGTTTTGGGCAAAGTGGATTGATTTTAAGGGTCATTCGTATGGTGTCGTGTTCGGTTTTGGTTTCGATTAAACAATAGATCCTATGTACTATATGTGATCGATTAGTGTGATTCCAGTGAAGTTTATAATCAAATTTGATTAGATTTGTTCGGGAGTGTGTTTAGAAGGCTTGAGAATCAAAACTCCATAGCATTTGGGGTTGTTACAAAAAGCAAAAGGCTTGAGAATCAAACACTCCATGCGAGAACGAGTTTTGTTTAATGTTTTATATAACTAGTTCCTTTCACATGTATTTGGTTAAGCTTTTGTGAATACATTGATGTACCAATCTATAAGTGCACAATTTTGTTTCAAAATCTTATTTAAGTGGTCGTGTTAACTTGATTTGATTGGTTTTTATCAATCACACACTACGTTTCTCATTTGATGTCTTATTAGTTTCGTTTCCACTATAGTTTGATTCTCTCTTCTTCTCTAGTGAAATACAAGTAGTGTATTGGTTCATTGCACCTCGTTTCCTTCCCTTGATGGTCGAAAAAGGATTCTTTGGATCGATAGTTGTCAATTAGATTGATTCAATGTATTTTTAGGCAATAATGTTCCAAGTTGGTTATGGAGTATTATGGATAAGTTTTGGGCAGAAGTGGATTGATTTTAAGGGTCATTCGTACGGTGTCGTGTTCGGTTTTGGTTTCGATTAAACAATATACCCTATGTTCTATGAGTGATTGATAAGTGTGATTCCAATTAAGATTATAATAAGATTTGATTAGTTGTTTCGGGAGTGTGTTTAGAAGGCATGAAAACCAAAACTCCATAGCATTTGAGGTTGTTACCAAAAGCAAAAGCAATCCATGCGAGAACTAGTGTTGTTTATTGTTTTATATAACTAGTTCCTTACACATGTATTTGGTTAAGCTTTTGTGAATACATTCATGTACCAATCTGTAATTGCACAATTTGTTTCAAATACAAGTAAATCTTATTTAAGTGGTCGTGTTAACTTGATTTGATTGGTTTTTATCAATCACACATTACGTTTCTCATTTGACGTCTTATTAGTTTCGTTTTCACTGTAGTTTGATTCTCTCTTCTTTTCTAGTGAAATACAAGTAGTGTATTGGTTCATTGCACCTCGTTTCCTTCCCTTGATGGTCGAAAAAGGATTCTTTGGATCGATAGTTGTCATTTAAATTGATTCAATGGATTTTTGAGGCAATAATGTTCCAAGTTGGTTGTGGAGTATTGTGGATTGTTTTGGGCAGAAGTGGATTGATTTTAAGGGTCATTCGTATGGTGTCGTGTTCGGTTTTGGTTTCGATTAAACAATATACCCTATGTTCTATGAGTGATTGATAAGTGTGATTCCAGTTAAGATTATAATAAGATTTGATTAGTTGTTTCGGGAGTGTGTTTAGAAGGCATGAAAACCAAAACTCCATAGCATTTGAGGTTGTTACCAAAAGCAAAAGCAATCCATGCGAGAAGTAGTGTTGTTTATTGTTTTATATAACTAGTTCCTTACACATGTATTTGGTTAAGCTTTTGTGAATACATTCATGTACCAATCTGTAATTGCACAATTTTGTTTCAAATACAAGTAAATCTTATTTAAGTGGTCGTGTTAACTTGATTTGATTGGTTTTTATCAATCACACATTACGTTTCTCATTTGACGTCTTATTAGTTTCGTTTTCACTGTAGTTTGATTCTCTCTTCTTTTCTAGTGAAATACAAGTAGTGTATTGGTTCATTGCACCTCGTTTCCTTCCCTTGATGGTCGAAAAAGGATTCTTTGGATCGATAGTTGTCATTTAAATTGATTCAATGGATTTTTGAGGCAATAATGTTCCAAGTTTGTATGGATTGATTTTGGGCAAAGTGGATTGATTTTAAGGGTCATTCGTATGGTGTCGTGTTCGGTTTTGGTTTCGATTAAACAATAGATCCTATGTACTATATGTGATCGATTAGTGTGATTCCAGTGAAGTTTATAATCAAATTTGATTAGATTTGTTCGGGAGTGTGTTTAGAAGGCTTGAGAATCAAAACTCCATAGCATTTGGGGTTGTTACAAAAAGCAAAAGGCTTGAGAATCAAACACTCCATGCGAGAACGAGTTTTGTTTAATGTTTTTATATAACTAGTTCCTTTCACATGTATTTGGTTAAGCTTTTGTGAATACATTGATGTACCAATCTATAAGTGCACAATTTTGTTTCAAAATCTTATTTAAGTGGTCGTGTTAACTTGATTTGATTGGTTTTTATCAATCACACACTACGTTTCTCATTTGATGTCTTATTAGTTTCGTTTCCACTATAGTTTGATTCTCTCTTCTTCTCTAGTGAAATACAAGTAGTGTATTGGTTCATTGCACCTCGTTTCCTTCCCTTGATGGTCGAAAAAGGATTCTTTGGATCGATAGTTGTCAATTAGATTGATTCAATGTATTTTTTAAGGCAATAATGTTCCAAGTTGGTTATGGAGTATTTGGATATGTTTTGGGCAAAAGTGGATTGATTTTAAGGGTCATTCGTATGGTGTCGTGTTCGGTTTTGGTTTCGATTAAACAATAGATCCTATGTACTATATGTGATCGATTAGTGTGATTCCAGTGAAGTTTATAATCAAATTTGATTAGATTTGTTCGGGAGTGTGTTTAGAAGGCTTGAGAATCAAAACTCCATAGCATTTGGGGTTGTTACAAAAAGCAAAAGGCTTGAGAATCAAACACTCCATGCGAGAACGAGTTTTGTTTAATGTTTTTATATAACTAGTTCCTTTCACATGTATTTGGTTAAGCTTTTGTGAATACATTGATGTACCAATCTATAAGTGCACAATTTTGTTTCAAAATCTTATTTAAGTGGTCGTGTTAACTTGATTTGATTGGTTTTTATCAATCACACACTACGTTTCTCATTTGATGTCTTATTAGTTTCGTTTCCACTATAGTTTGATTCTCTCTTCTTCTCTAGTGAAATACAAGTAGTGTATTGGTTCATTGCACCTCGTTTCCTTCCCTTGATGGTCGAAAAAGGATTCTTTGGATCGATAGTTGTCAATTAGATTGATTCAATGTATTTTTAGGCAATAATGTTCCAAGTTGGTTATGGAGTATTATGGATAAGTTTTGGGCAGAAGTGGATTGATTTTAAGGGTCATTCGTACGGTGTCGTGTTCGGTTTTGGTTTCGATTAAACAATATACCCTATGTTCTATGAGTGATTGATAAGTGTGATTCCAATTAAGATTATAATAAGATTTGATTAGTTGTTTGGGAGTGTGTTTAGAAGGCATGAAAACCAAAACTCCATAGCATTTGAGGTTGTTACCAAAAGCAAAAGCAATCCATGCGAGAACTAGTGTTGTTTATTGTTTTATATAACTAGTTCCTTACACATGTATTTGGTTAAGCTTTTGTGAATACATTCATGTACCAATCTGTAATTGCACAATTTTGTTTAAAATACAAGTAAATCTTATTTAAGTGGTCGTGTTAACTTGATTTGATTGGTTTTTATCAATCACACATTACGTTTCTCATTTGACGTCTTATTAGTTTCGTTTTCACTGTAGTTTGATTCTCTCTTCTTTCTAGTGAAATACAAGTAGTGTATTGGTTCATTGCACCTCGTTTCCTTCCCTTGATGGTCGAAAAAGGATTCTTTGGATCGATAGTTGTCATTTAAATTGATTCAATGGATTTTTGAGGCAATAATGTTCCAAGTTGGTTGTGGAGTATTGTGGATTGTTTTGGGCAGAAGTGGATTGATTTTAAGGGTCATTCGTATGGTGTCGTGTTCGGTTTTGGTTTCGATTAAACAATATACCCTATGTTCTATGAGTGATTGATAAGTGTGATTCCAGTTAAGATTATAATAAGATTTGATTAGTTGTTTCGGGAGTGTGTTTAGAAGGCATGAAAACCAAAACTCCATAGCATTTGAGGTTGTTACCAAAAGCAAAAGCAATCCATGCGAGAAGTAGTGTTGTTTATTGTTTTATATAACTAGTTCCTTACACATGTATTTGGTTAAGCTTTTGTGAATACATTCATGTACCAATCTGTAATTGCACAATTTTGTTTCAAATACAAGTAAATCTTATTTAAGTGGTCGTGTTAACTTGATTTGATTGGTTTTTATCAATCACACATTACGTTTCTCATTTGACGTCTTATTAGTTTCGTTTTCACTGTAGTTTGATTCTCTCTTCTTTTCTAGTGAAATACAAGTAGTGTATTGGTTCATTGCACCTCGTTTCCTTCCCTTGATGGTCGAAAAAGGATTCTTTGGATCGATAGTTGTCATTAAATTGATTCAATGGATTTTTGAGGCAATAATGTTCCAAGTTGTTATGGATTGATTTTGGGCAAAAGTGGATTGATTTTAAGGGTCATTCGTATGGTGTCGTGTTCGGTTTTGGTTTCGATTAAACAATAGATCCTATGTACTATATGTGATCGATTAGTGTGATTCCAGTGAAGTTTATAATCAAATTTGATTAGATTTGTTCGGGAGTGTGTTTAGAAGGCTTGAGAATCAAAACTCCATAGCATTTGGGGTTGTTACAAAAAGCAAAGGCTTGAGAATCAAGCACTCCATGCGAGAACGAGTTTTGTTTAATGTTTTTATATAACTAGTTCCTTTCACATGTATTTGGTTAAGCTTTTGTGAATACATTGATGTACCAATCTATAAGTGCACAATTTTGTTTCAAAATCTTATTTAAGTGGTCGTTTAACTTGATTTGATTGGTTTTTATCAATCACACACTACGTTTCTCATTTGATGTCTTATTAGTTTCGTTTCCACTATAGTTTGATTCTCTCTTCTTCTCTAGTGAAATACAAGTAGTGTATTGGTTCATTGCACCTCGTTTCCTTCCCTTGATGGTCGAAAAAGGATTCTTTGGATCGATAGTTGTCAATTAGATTGATTCAATGTATTTTTAGGCAATAATGTTCCAAGTTGGTTATGGAGTATTTGGATATGTTTTGGGCAAAAGTGGATTGATTTTAAGGGTCATTCGTATGGTGTCGTGTTCGGTTTTGGTTTCGATTAAACAATAGATCCTATGTACTATATGTGATCGATTAGTGTGATTCCAGTGAAGTTTATAATCAAATTTGATTAGATTTGTTCGGGAGTGTGTTTAGAAGGCTTGAGAATCAAAACTCCATAGCATTTGGGGTTGTTACAAAAAGCAAAAGGCTTGAGAATCAAACACTCCATGCGAGAACGAGTTTGTTTAATGTTTTTATATAACTAGTTCCTTTCACATGTATTTGGTTAAGCTTTTGTGAATACATTGATGTACCAATCTATAAGTGCACAATTTTGTTTCAAAATCTTATTTAAGTGGTCGTGTTAACTTGATTTGATTGGTTTTTATCAATCACACACTACGTTTCTCATTTGATGTCTTATTAGTTTCGTTTCCACTATAGTTTGATTCTCTCTTCTTCTCTAGTGAAATACAAGTAGTGTATTGGTTCATTGCACCTCGTTTCCTTCCCTTGATGGTCGAAAAAGGATTCTTTGGATCGATAGTTGTCAATTAGATTGATTCAATGTATTTTTTAGGCAATAATGTTCCAAGTTGGTTATGGAGTATTATGGATAAGTTTTGGGCAGAAGTGGATTGATTTTAAGGGTCATTCGTACGGTGTCGTGTTCGGTTTTGGTTTCGATTAAACAATATACCCTATGTTCTATGAGTGATTGATAAGTGTGATTCCAATTAAGATTATAATAAGATTTGATTAGTTGTTTCGGGAGTGTGTTTAGAAGGCATGAAAACCAAAACTCCATAGCATTTGAGGTTGTTACCAAAAGCAAAAGCAATCCATGCGAGAACTAGTGTTGTTTATGTTTTATATAACTAGTTCCTTACACATGTATTTGGTTAAGCTTTTGTGAATACATTCATGTACCAATCTGTAATTGCACAATTTTGTTTAAAATACAAGTAAATCTTATTTAAGTGGTCGTGTTAACTTGATTTGATTGGTTTTTATCAATCACACATTACGTTTCTCATTTGACGTCTTATTAGTTTCGTTTCCACTATAGTTTGATTCTCTCTTCTTCTCTAGTGAAATACAAGTAGTGTATTGGTTCATTGCACCTCGTTTCCTTCCCTTGATGGTCGAAAAAGGATTCTTTGGATCGATAGTTGTCAATTAGATTGATTCAATGATTTTTAGGCAATAATGTTCCAAGTTGGTTATGGAGTATTGTGGATAAGTTTTGGGTAGAAGTGGATTGATTTTAAGGGTCATTCGTATGGTGTCGTGTTCGGTTTTGGTTTCGATTAAACAATATATCCTATGTTCTATGTGTGATTGATAAGTGTGATTCCAATTAAGATTATAATAAGATTTGATTAGCTGTTTCGGGAGTGTGTTTAGAAGGCATGAAAACCAAAACTCCATAGCATTTGAGGTTGTTACCAAAAGCAAAAGCAATCCATGCGAGAACTAGTGTTGTTTATTGTTTTATATAACTAGTTCCTTACACATGTATTTGGTTAAGCTTTTGTGAATACATTCATGTACCAATCTGTAATTGCACAATTTTGTTTAAATACAAGTAAATCTTATTTAAGTGGTCGTGTTAACTTGATTTGATTGGTTTTTATCAATCACACATTACGTTTCTCATTTGACGTCTTATTAGTTTCGTTTTCACTGTAGTTTGATTCTCTCTTCTTTTCTAGTGAAATACAAGTAGTGTATTGGTTCATTGCACCTCGTTTCCTTCCCTTGATGGTCGAAAAAGGATTCTTTGGATCGATAGTTGTCATTTAAATTGATTCAATGGATTTTTGAGGCAATAATGTTCCAAGTTGGTTGTGGAGTATTGTGGATTTGTTTTGGGCAGAAGTGGATTGATTTTAAGGGTCATTCGTATGGTGTCGTGTTCGGTTTTGGTTTCGATTAAACAATATACCCTATGTTCTATGAGTGATTGATAAGTGTGATTCCAATTAAGATTATAATAAGATTTGATTAGTTGTTTCGGGAGTGTGTTTAGAAAGCATGAAAACCAAAACTCCATAGCATTTGAGGTTGTTACCAAAAGCAAAAGCAATCCATGCGAGAAGTAGTGTTGTTTATTGTTTTATATAACTAGTTCCTTACACATGTATTTGGTTAAGCTTTTGTGAATACATTCATGTACCAATCTGTAATTGCACAATTTTGTTTCAAATACAAGTAAATCTTATTTAAGTGGTCGTGTTAACTTGATTTGATTGGTTTTTATCAATCACACATTACGTTTCTCATTTGACGTCTTATTAGTTTCGTTTTCACTGTAGTTTGATTCTCTCTTCTTTTCTAGTGAAATACAAGTAGTGTATTGGTTCATTGCACCTCGTTTCCTTCCCTTGATGGTCGAAAAAGGATTCTTTGGATCGATAGTTGTCATTTAAATTGATTCAATGGATTTTGAGGCAATAATGTTCCAAGTTTGTTATGGATTGATTTTGGGCAAAAGTGGATTGATTTTAAGGGTCATTCGTATGGTGTCGTGTTCGGTTTTGGTTTCGATTAAACAATAGATCCTATGTACTATATGTGATCGATTAGTGTGATTCCAGTGAAGTTTATAATCAAATTTGATTAGATTTGTTCGGGAGTGTGTTTAGAAGGCTTGAGAATCAAAACTCCATAGCATTTGGGGTTGTTACAAAAAGCAAAAGGCTTGAGAATCAACACTCCATGCGAGAACGAGTTTTGTTTAATGTTTTTATATAACTAGTTCCTTCACATGTATTTGGTTAAGCTTTTGTGAATACATTGATGTACCAATCTATAAGTGCACAATTTTGTTTCAAAAATCTTATTTAAGTGGTCGTTTAACTTGATTTGATTGGTTTTTATCAATCACACATTACGTTTCTCATTTGATGTCTTATTAGTTTCGTTTCCACTATAGTTTGATTCTCTCTTCTTCTCTAGTGAAATACAAGTAGTGTATTGGTTCATTGCACCTCGTTTCCTTCCCTTGATGGTCGAAAAAGGATTCTTTGGATCGATATTGTCAATTAGATTGATTCAATGTATTTTTTAGGCAATAATGTTCCAAGTTGGTTATGGAGTATTTGGATATGTTTTGGGCAAAAGTGGATTGATTTTAAGGGTCATTCGTATGGTGTCGTGTTCGGTTTTGGTTTCGATTAAACAATAGATCCTATGTACTATATGTGATCGATTAGTGTGATTCCAGTGAAGTTTATAATCAAATTTGATTAGATTTGTTCGGGAGTGTGTTTAGAAGGCTTGAGAATCAAAACTCCATAGCATTTGGGTTGTTACAAAAAGCAAAAGGCTTGAGAATCAAACACTCCATGCGAGAACGAGTTTTGTGTTTGTTTTTATATAACTAGTTCCTTTCACATGTATTTGGTTAAGCTTTTGTGAATACATTGATGTACCAATCTATAAGTGCACAATTTTGTTTCAAAATCTTATTTAAGTGGTCGTGTTAACTTGATTTGATTGGTTTTTATCAATCACACACTACGTTTCTCATTTGATGTCTTATTAGTTTCGTTTCCACTATAGTTTGATTCTCTCTTCTTCTCTAGTGAAATACAAGTAGTGTATTGGTTCATTGCACCTCGTTTCCTTCCCTTGATGGTCGAAAAAGGATTCTTTGGATCGATAGTTGTCAATTAGATTGATTCAATGTATTTTTTAGGCAATAATGTTCCAAGTTGGTTATGGAGTATTGTGGATAGTTTTGGGCAGAAGTGGATTGATTTTAAGGGTCATTCGTACGGTGTCGTGTTCGGTTTTGGTTTCGATTAAACAATATACCCTATGTTCTATGAGTGATTGATAAGTGTGATTCCAAGTAAGATTATAATAAGATTTGATTAGTTGTTTCGGGAGTGTGTTTAGAAGGCATGAAAACCAAAACTCCATAGCATTTGAGGTTGTTACCAAAAGCAAAAGCAATCCATGCGAGAACTAGTGTTGTTTATTGTTTTATATAACTAGTTCCTTACACATGTATTTGGTTAAGCTTTTGTGAATACATTCATGTACCAATCTGTAATTGCACAATTTTGTTTAAATACAAGTAAATCTTATTTAAGTGGTCGTGTTAACTTGATTTGATTGGTTTTTATCAATCACACATTACGTTTCTCATTTGACGTCTTATTAGTTTCGTTTCACTGTAGTTTGATTCTCTCTTCTTTTCTAGTGAAATACAAGTAGTGTATTGGTTCATTGCACCTCGTTTCCTTCCCTTGATGGCCGAAAAAGGATTCTTTGGATCGATAGTTGTCATTTAAATTGATTCAATGGATTTTTGAGGCAATAATGTTCCAAGTTGGTTGTGGAGTATTGTGGATTTGTTTTGGGCAGAAGTGGATTGATTTTAAGGGTCATTCGTATGGTGTCGTGTTCGGTTTTGGTTTCGATTAAACAATATACCCTATGTTCTATGAGTGATTGATAAGTGTGATTCCAATTAAGATTATAATAAGATTTGATTAGTTGTTTCGGGAGTGTGTTTAGAAGGCATGAAAACCAAAACTCCATAGCATTTGAGGTTGTTACCAAAAGCAAAAGCAATCCATGCGAGAAGTAGTGTTGTTTATTGTTTTATATAACTAGTTCCTTACACATGTATTTGGTTAAGCTTTTGTGAATACATTCATGTACCAATCTGTAATTGCACAATTTTGTTTCAAATACAAGTAAATCTTATTTAAGTGGTCGTGTTAACTTGATTTGATTGGTTTTTATCAATCACACATTACGTTTCTCATTTGACGTCTTATTAGTTTCGTTTTCACTGTAGTTTGATTCTCTCTTCTTTTCTAGTGAAATACAAGTAGTGTATTGGTTCATTGCACCTCGTTTCCTTCCCTTGATGGTCGAAAAAGGATTCTTTGGATCGATAGTTGTCATTTAAATTGATTCAATGGATTTTTGAGGCAATAATGTTCCAAGTTTGTTATGGATTGATATTTTGGGCAAAAGTGGATTGATTTTAAGGGTCATTCGTATGGTGTCGTGTTCGGTTTTGGTTTCGATTAAACAATAGATCCTATGTACTATATGTGATCGATTAGTGTGATTCCAGTGAAGTTTATAATCAATTTGATTAGATTTGTTCGGGAGTGTGTTTAGAAGGCTTGAGAATCAAAACTCCATAG
This sequence comes from Flaveria ramosissima, assembly GCA_025215565.1. NCBI lineage: Eukaryota > Viridiplantae > Streptophyta > Magnoliopsida > Asterales > Asteraceae > Flaveria > Flaveria ramosissima. The sequence continues at coordinate 36,592,102 of CM046029.1, read as the reverse complement.
CATTTGGGGTTGTTACAAAAAGCAAAAGGCTTGAGAATCAAACACTCCATGCGAGAACGAGTTTTGTTTAATGTTTTTATATAACTAGTTCCTTTCACATGTATTTGGTTAAGCTTTTGTGAATACATTGATGTACCAATCTATAAGTGCACAATTTTGTTTCAAAATCTTATTTAAGTGGTCGTGTTAACTTGATTTGATTGGTTTTTATCAATCACACACTACGTTTCTCATTTGACGTCTTATTAGTTTCGTTTCCACTATAGTTTGATTCTCTCTTCTTCTCTAGTGAAATACAAGTAGTGTATTGGTTCATTGCACCTCGTTTCCTTCCCTTGATGGTCGAAAAAGGATTCTTTGGATCGATAGTTGTCAATTAGATTGATTCAATGTATTTTTTAGGCAATAATGTTCCAAGTTGGTTATGGAGTATTGTGGATAAGTTTTGGGCAGAAGTGGATTGATTTTAAGGGTCATTCGTACGGTGTCGTGTTCGGTTTTGGTTTCGATTAAACAATATACCCTATGTTCTATGAGTGATTGATAAGTGTGATTCCAATTAAGATTATAATAAGATTTGATTAGTTTGTTTTGGGAGTGTGTTTAGAAGGCATGAAAACCAAAACTCCATAGCATTTGAGGTTGTTACCAAAAGCAAAAGCAATCCATGCGAGAACTAGTGTTGTTTATTGTTTTATATAACTAGTTCCTTACACATGTATTTGGTTAAGCTTTTGTGAATACATTCATGTACCAATCTGTAATTGCACAATTTTGTTTAAATACAAGTAAATCTTATTTAAGTGGTCGTGTTAACTTGATTTGATTGGTTTTTATCAATCACACATTACGTTTCTCATTTGACGTCTTATTAGTTTCGTTTTCACTGTAGTTTGATTCTCTCTTCTTTTCTAGTGAATACAAGTAGTGTATTGGTTCATTGCACCTCGTTTCCTTCCCTTGATGGTCGAAAAAGGATTCTTTGGATCGATAGTTGTCATTTAATTGATTCAATGGATTTTTGAGGCAATAATGTTCCAAGTTGGTTGTGGAGTATTGTGGATTGTTTTGGGCAGAAGTGGATTGATTTTAAGGGTCATTCGTATGGTGTCGTGTTCGGTTTTGGTTTCGATTAAACAATATACCCTATGTTCTATGAGTGATTGATAAGTGTGATTCCAGTTAAGATTATAATAAGATTTGATTAGTTGTTTCGGGAGTGTGTTTAGAAAGCATGAAAACCAAAACTCCATAGCATTTGAGGTTGTTACCAAAAGCAAAAGCAATCCATGCGAGAAGTAGTGTTGTTTATTGTTTTATATAACTAGTTCCTTACACATGTATTTGGTTAAGCTTTTGTGAATACATTCATGTACCAATCTGTAATTGCACAATTTTGTTTCAAATACAAGTAAATCTTATTTAAGTGGTCGTGTTAACTTGATTTGATTGGTTTTTATCAATCACACATTACGTTTCTCATTTGACGTCTATTAGTTTCGTTTTCACTGTAGTTTGATTCTCTCTTCTTTTCTAGTGAAATACAAGTAGTGTATTGGTTCATTGCACCTCGTTTCCTTCCTTGATGGTCGAAAAAGATTCTTTGGATCGATAGTTGTCATTTAAATTGATTCAATGGATTTTTGAGGCAATAATGTTCCAAGTTTGTTATGGATTGATTTTGGGCAAAAGTGGATTGATTTTAAGGGTCATTCGTATGGTGTCGTGTTCGGTTTTGGTTTCGATTAAACAATAGATCCTATGTACTATATGTGATCGATTAGTGTGATTCCAGTGAAGTTTATAATCAAATTTGATTAGATTTGTTCGGGAGTGTGTTTAGAAGGCTGAGAATCAAAACTCCATAGCATTTGGGGTTGTTACAAAAAGCAAAAGGCTTGAGAATCAAACACTCCATGCGAGAACGAGTTTTGTTTAATGTTTTATATAACTAGTTCCTTTCACATGTATTTGGTTAAGCTTTTGTGAATACATTGATGTACCAATCTATAAGTGCACAATTTTGTTTCAAAATCTTATTTAAGTGGTCGTGTTAACTTGATTTGATTGGTTTTTATCAATCACACATTACGTTTCTCATTTGATGTCTTATTAGTTTCGTTTCCACTATAGTTTGATTCTCTCTTCTTCTCTAGTGAAATACAAGTAGTGTATTGGTTCATTGCACCTCGTTTCCTTCCCTTGATGGTCGAAAAAGGATTCTTTGGATCGATAGTTGTCAATTAGATTGATTCAATGTATTTTTTTAGGCAATAATGTTCCAAGTTGGTTATGGAGTATTGTGGATATGTTTTGGGCAAAGTGGATTGATTTTAAGGGTCATTCGTATGGTGTCGTGTCGGTTTTTGGTTTCGATTAAACAATAGATCCTATGTACTATATGTGATCGATTAGTGTGATTCCAGTGAAGTTATAATCAAATTTGATTAGATTTGTTCGGGAGTGTGTTTAGAAGGCTTGAGAATCAAAACTCCATAGCATTTGGGGTTGTTACAAAAAGCAAAAGGCTTGAGAATCAAACACTCCATGCGAGAACGAGTTTTGTTTAATTTTTTATATAACTAGTTCCTTTCACATGTATTTGGTTAAGCTTTTGTGAATACATTGATGTACCAATCTATAAGTGCACAATTTTGTTTCAAAATCTTATTTAAGTGGTCGTGTTAACTTGATTTGATTGGTTTTTATCAATCACACATACGTTTCTCATTTGACGTCTTATTAGTTTCGTTTCCACTATAGTTTGATTCTCTCTTCTTCTCTAGTGAAATACAAGTAGTGTATTGGTTCATTGCACCTCGTTTCCTTCCCTTGATGGTCGAAAAAGGATTCTTTGGATCGATAGTTGTCAATTAGATTGATTCAATGTATTTTTTAGGCAATAATGTTCCAAGTTGGTTATGGAGTATTGTGGATAAGTTTTGGGCAGAAGTGGATTGATTTTAAGGGTCATTCGTACGGTGTCGTGTTCGGTTTGGTTTCGATTAAACAATATACCCTATGTTCTATGAGTGATTGATAAGTGTGATTCCAATTAAGATTATAATAAGATTTGATTAGTTGTTTCGGGAGTGTGTTTAGAAGGCATGAAAACCAAAACTCCATAGCATTTGAGGTTGTTACCAAAAGCAAAAGCAATCCATGCGAGAACTAGTGTTGTTTATTGTTTTATATAACTAGTTCCTTACACATGTATTTGGTTAAGCTTTTGTGAATACATTCATGTACCAATCTGTAATTGCACAATTTTGTTTAAATACAAGTAAATCTTATTTAAGTGGTCGTGTTAACTTGATTTGATTGGTTTTTATCAATCACACATTACGTTTCTCATTTGACGTCTTATTAGTTTCGTTTTCACTGTAGTTTGATTCTCTCTTCTTTTCTAGTGAAATACAAGTAGTGTATTGGTTCATTGCACCTCGTTTCCTTCCCTTGATGGTCGAAAAAGGATTCTTTGGATCGATAGTTGTCATTTAAATTGATTCAATGGATTTTTGAGGCAATAATGTTCCAAGTTGGTTGTGGAGTATTTGGATATGTTTTGGGCAAAAGTGGATTGATTTTAAGGGTCATTCGTATGGTGTCGTGTTCGGTTTTGGTTTCGATTAAACAATATACCCTATGTTCTATGAGTGATTGATAGTGTGATTCCAATTAAGATTATAATCAGATTTGATTAGTTGTTTTGGGAGTGTGTTTAGAAAGCATGAAAATCAAAACTCCATAGCATTTGAGGTTGTTACCAAAATGAAAAGAAATCCATGCGAGAACTAGTGTTGTTTATTTTTTTATATAACTAGTTACTTTCACATGTATTTGGTTAAGCTTTTGTGAATACATTCATGTACCAATCTGTAATTGCACAATTTTGTTTCAAATACAAGTAAATCTTATTTAAGTGGTCGTGTTAACTTGATTTGATTGGTTTTTATCAATCACACATTACGTTTCTCATTTGACGTCTTATTAGTTTCGTTTCCACTGTAGTTTGATTCTCTCTTCTTCTCTAGTGAAATACAAGTAGTGTATTGGTTCATTGCACCTCGTTTCCTTCCCTTGATGGTCGAAAAAGGATTCTTTGGATCGATAGTTGTCATTAAATTGATTCAATGGATTTTTAGGCAATAATGTTCCAAGTTGGTTATGGAGTATTGTGGATATGTTTTGGGCAAAGTGGATTGATTTTAAGGGTCATTCGTATGGTATAGTGTTCGGTTTTGGTTTTGATTAAACAATAGATCCTATGTTCTATATGTGATCGATTAGTGTGATTCCAGTGAAGTTTATAATCAAATTTGATTAGATTTGTTCGGGAGTGTGTTTAGAAGGCTTGAGAATCAAAACTCCATAGCATTTGGGGTTGTTAGAAAAAGCAAAAGGCTTGAGAATCAAACAGTCCATGCGAGAACGAGTTTTGTTTAATGTTTTTTATAAAACTAGTTCCTTTCACATGTATTTGGTTAAGCTTTTGTGAATACATTGATGTACCAATCTATAAGTGCACAACTTTGTTTCAAAATCTTATTTAAGTGGTCGTGTTAACTTGATTTGATTGGTTTTTATCAATCACACATTACGTTTCTCATTTGAAGTCTTATTAGTTTCGTTTCCACTACAGTTTGATTCTCTCTTCTTCTCTAGTGAAATACAGGTAGTGTATTGGTTCATTGCACATCGTTTCCTTCCCTTGATGGTTGAAAAAGGATTCTTTGGATCGATAGTTGTCAATTAGATTGATTCAATGTATTTTTAAGCAATAATGTTCCAAGTTGGTTATGGAGTATTGTGGATAAGTTTTGGGCAGAAGTGGATTGATTTTAAGGGTCATTCGTACGGTGTCATGTTCGGTTTTGGTTTCGATTAAACAATATACCTTATGTTCTATGAGTGATTGATAAGTGTGATTCCAATTAAGATTATAATAAGATTTGATTAGTTGTTTCGGGAGTGTGTTTAGAAGGCTTGAAAACCAAAACTCCATAGCATTTGAGGTTGTTACCAAAAGCAAAAGCAATCCATGCGAGAACTAGTGTTGTTTATTGTTTTATATAACTAGTTCCTTACACATGTATTTGGTTAAGCTTTTTGAATACATTCATGTACCAATCTGTATTGCACAATTTTGTTTCAATACAAGTAAATCTTATTTAAGTGGTCGTGTTAACTTGATTTGATTGGTTTTTATCAATCACACATTACGTTTCTCATTTGACGTCTTATTAGTTTCGTTTTCACTGTAGTTTGATTCTCTCTTCTTTTCTAGTGAAATACAAGTAGTGTATTGGTTCATTGCACCTCGTTTCCTTCCCTTGATGGTCGAAAAAGGATTCTTTGGATCGATAGTTGTCATTTAAATTGATTCAATGGATTTTTGAGGCAATAATGTTCCAAGTTGGTTGTGGAGTATTGTGGATATGTTTTGGGCAAAAGTGGATTGATTTTAAGGGTCATTCGTATGGTGTCGTGTTCGGTTTTGGTTTCGATTAAACAATAGATCCTATGTACTATATGTGATCGATTAGTGTGATTCCAGTGAAGTTTATAATCAAATTTGATTAGATTGTTCGGGAGTGTGTTTAGAAGGCTTGAGAATCAAAACTCCATAGCATTTGGGGTTGTTACAAAAGCAAAAGGCTTGAGAATCAAACACTCCATGCGAGAACGAGTTTGTTTAATGTTTTTATATAACTAGTTCCTTTCACATGTATTTGGTTAAGCTTTTGTGAATACATTGATGTACCAATCTATAAGTGCACAATTTTGTTTCAAAATCTTATTTAAGTGGTCGTGTTAACTTGATTTGATTGGTTTTTATCAATCACACATACGTTTCTCATTTGATGTCTTATTAGTTTCGTTTCCACTATAGTTTGATTCTCTCTTCTTCTCTAGTGAAATACAAGTAGTGTATTGGTTCATTGCACCTCGTTTCCTTCCCTTGATGGTCGAAAAAGGATTCTTTGGATCGATAGTTGTCAATTAGATTGATTCAATGTATTTTTTAGGCAATAATGTTCCAAGTTGGTTATGGAGTATTGTGGATAAGTTTTGGGCAGAAGTGGATTGATTTTAAGGGTCATTCGTACGGTGTCGTGTTCGGTTTTGGTTTCGATTAAACAATATACCCTATGTTCTATGAGTGATTGATAAGTGTGATTCCAATTAAGATTATAATAAGATTTGATTAGTTGTTTCGGGAGTGTGTTTAGAAGGCATGAAAACCAAAACTCCATAGCATTTGAGGTTGTTACCAAAAGCAAAAGCAATCCATGCGAGAACTAGTGTTGTTTATGTTTTATATAACTAGTTCCTTACACATGTATTTGGTTAAGCTTTTGTGAATACATTCATGTACCAATCTGTAATTGCACAATTTTGTTTAAAATACAAGTAAATCTTATTTAAGTGGTCGTGTTAACTTGATTTGATTGGTTTTTATCAATCACACATTACGTTTCTCATTTGACGTCTTATTAGTTTCGTTTTCACTGTAGTTTGATTCTCTCTTCTTTTCTAGTGAAATACAAGTAGTGTATTGGTTCATTGCACCTCGTTTCCTTCCCTGATGGTCGAAAAAGGATTCTTTGGATCGATAGTTGTCATTTAAATTGATTCAATGGATTTTTAGGCAATAATGTTCCAAGTTGGTTGTGGAGTATTGTGGATTGTTTTTTGGGGCAGAAGTGGATTGATTTTAAGGGTCATTCGTATGGTGTCGGTAACACCCCGAAAAGTCGAAACGAGTCATTAAGGACAATGGGCTTAATTAATGGTATTTTAATAAAAGAAGGAAATGGGTTTGGGTTGGGCCCAAATTGGGTTTATTGGGCAGAGCCTAAGTGATTAAGGCCCATAATCAGCCATTACCAACCCAAATCAGCTCATCTTCCTCATTACAACCCTAGCCACCAAATTCGTAGAGAGAGAAAGTAGAGAGAGAAAGGAAAAAACTCAAATTTGAAGCTTTTCTAAGGTGAAGAGATGAGATCTGGGTGTTGGAGCATCAAGACTAAGAAAGGAGCAACAAATCCAGGTAAGAATCGACCTCTAACCCTTCTGTAGATCAAACCCGGATTCTAGGGTTTGGTTTTTGAAAAGTTGCAAAGAGCGCATAAAGTTCACATTTTTACTATGAAAACATGTATAATGCTTAGATTTAGCCTCATGGATGATAAACTAAGAGATTGGCGTAAAAAGTTATGATTTTTTGGGTTAAACGGTCTGGTCCGTAATTTTTTATGCGATCTGCGAACTGTATGTTCATCCATGCGAATTTGCTTATTAATCAGCGAAACTGTGGATCTTCCTGCGAAATTATAGTTTCGCAGGTAGTTTCGCAGAACAAATGGTTTTTTCCAACGAAAGTTGGCGAAACTGGCAGCGAAAACTATGCAAGCGAAGATTGCCAGCGTGAACTGCCAGCGAAATGTGCTAGCGAAACTAGCCAGCGAAACTTCTGGTGAAACTAGCAGTGAAGTATGTTGGCGAACCTAGCTGCAAAATTGCTGATCTTGCAGCGAAATTAGCAGCGAAATTAGGCAAAATTACCTCTATAAGTGTTAGCTATTCTTCAGGCTGTGTAGATGATCCTAGCCTTGTAAGCTTAGCCTAGAAGTTATTCGTGGTATCCAATTGAAGTTCTAGATCCCCTAATTTTATAAGTTTCCATGTTTTGGGGGGCATTAAATGCATACTAATTTACGTTTTTAAATAACCAGATTTTAAGGGGTTTTTAACAGAAGAACGATTTTTCTATAAGTAATGTGCTATATAAATGTTTAAATATAAAATTTTTCGCCTGACCTGCAGCCCGGCCCAGCCAGGGGCGTTGCCCCTTGGAACCCCACTAGGGGCTGCTGCCCCTAGGACCCGCTGTCAGGCTGCCGCCCCCCAACCCCCGCTGTCCCGCGGCGGTTCGGTTATGTTTTAACATGATGATTTAACTTGGCATGATGTGTAACTTAATAAGTTAAGTATTACATATACTAAAGTGAAGATGATCTTATGAAAAGCGAAACTATAATGAATGTTACCCACCCCCGGGCCCATATGATGAGAAAAGTCTTGTAAGCACTATATAGACTTCACTTATGTGAGTCTGATGTATGATGATGGATCTGTTTCATGAGCGGGCTATGTGCCTTGCAGTGTGATCAACTGTCGGGGTTAGCTAACCGTTTTCATGTGGTTTCCGACAGTGATTGGCATTTGTTTCAATCAAACATGGAGCTCTTGCTTTGTGCAATCTCGTTCCATGATAAAGTAAAGATATGAAAGAATGAAAGTAATGAACATGCTTATTATGATGCAAGTATGTTATATTCGATGTTGTACGCATGGTCATTATATAAGGATAAAGATTATATTTTTCTTATAATATTTAAAACTAGAACTCGCTTCGCGAAGCTGACTTTTATGATAATATTGGCAAGGTAAGTGCTGCTGATGCTGAGGATGGCACACGGATCTACTTGGGGAGCTATGATGGCATTCCTACTTATGAATCTTTATTGTATTGAACAATTAGCATTTTTGTTTGAAATTAAAGGACAAGTGTATGAGTACAATATGATTTCTTGTTTTAAATAAATGTCTAATTACTTTCGCTGGCAATGTTTTTTATTTTAACTGATTTTATGCTTGATAACCAACTGTGAGGCTTTCGGGAACGGGGCTACGGTGTCGTGTTCGGTTTTTGGTTTCGATTAAACAATATACCCTATGTTCTATGAGTGATTGATAAGTGTGATTCCAATTAAGATTATAAAAGATTTTTTATTAGTTGTTTCGGGAGTGTTTTAGAAGGCATGAAAACCAAAACTCCATAGCATTTGAGGTTGTTACCAAAGCAAAAGCAATCCATGCGAGAACTAGTGTTTTTTATTGTTTTATATAACTAGTTCCTTACACATGTATTTGGTTAAGCTTTTGTGAATACATTCATGTACCAATCTGTAATTGCACAATTTTGTTTCAAATACAAGTAAATCTTATTTAAGGTGGTCGTGTTAACTTGATTTGATTGGTTTTTATCAATCACACATTACGTTTCTCATTTGACGTCTTATTAGTTTCGTTTTCACTGTAGTTTGATTCTCTCTTCTTCTTCTAGTGAAATACAAGTAGTGTATTGGTTCATTGCCCTCGTTTCCTTCCCTTGATGGTCGAAAAAGGATTCTTTGGATCGATAGTTGTCATTTAAATTGATTCAATGGATTTTTGGGCAATAATGTTCCAAGTTGGTTGTGGAGTATTGTGGATATGTTTTGGGCAGAAGTGGATTGATTTTAAGGGTCATTCGTATGGTGTCGTGTTCGGTTTTGGTTTCGATTAAACAATAGATCCTATGTACTATATGTGATCGATTAGTGTGATTCCAGTGAAGTTTATAATCAAATTTGATTAGATTTGTTCGGGAGTGTGTTTAGAAGGCTTGAGAATCAAAACTCCATAGCATTTGGGTTGTTACAAAAAGCAAAGGCTTAAGAATCAAACACTTCATGCGAGAACGAGTTTTGTTTATGTTTTTATATAACTAGTTCCTTTCACATGTATTTGGTTAAGCTTTTGTGAATACATTGATGTACCAATCTATAAGTGCACAATTTTTGTTTCAAATCTTATTTAAGTGGTCGTGTTAACTTATTTGATTGGTTTTTATCAATCACACATTACGTTTCTCATTTGACGTCTTATTAGTTTCGTTTCCACTATAGTTTGATTCTCTCTCTTCTTCTCTAGTGAAATACAAGTAGTGTATTGGTTCATTGCACCTCGTTTCCTTCCTTGATGGTCGAAAAAGGATTCTTTGGATCGATAGTTGTCAATTAGATTGATTCAATGTATTTTTGAAGCAATAATGTTCCAAGTTGGTTTGGAGTATTGTGGATAAGTTTTGGGCAGAAGTGGATTGATTTTAAGGGTCATTCGTACGGTGTCGTGTTCGTTTTGGTTTCGATTAAACAATATACCCCTATGTTCTATGAGTGATTGATAAGTGTGATTCCAATTAAGATTATATAAAGATTTGATTAGTTGTTTTGGGAGTGTGTTTAGAAGGCATGAAAACCAAAACTCCATAGCATTTGAGGTTGTTACCAAAAGCAAAAGCAATCCATGCTAGAACTAGTGTTGTTTATTGTTTTATATAACTAGTTCCTTACACATGTATTTGGTTAAGCTTTTGTGAATACATTCATGTACCAATCTGTAATTGCACAATTTTGTTTCAATAAAGTAAATTTTATTTAAGGGGTCGTGTTAACTTGATTTGATTGGTTTTTATCAATCACACATTACGTTTCTCATTTGACGTCTTATTAGTTTCATTTTCACTGTAGTTTGATTCTCTCTTCTTTTCTAGTGAAATACAAGTAGTGTATTGGTTCATTTCACCTCGTTTCCTTCCCTTGATGGTCGAAAAAGGATTCTTTGGATCGATAGTTGTCATTTAAATTGATTCAATGGATTTTTGAGGCAATAATGTTCCAAGTTGGTTGTGGAGTATTGTGGATAAGTTTTGGGCAGAAGTGGATTGATTTTATTTTAGGGTCATTCGTATGGTGTCGTGTTCGGTTTTGGTTTCGATTAAACAATATACCCTATGTTCTATGAGTGATTAATAAGTGTGATTAAGATTATAATAAGATTTGATTATTTGTTTTCGGGAGTGTGTTTAGAAGGCATGAAAACCAAAACTCCATAGCATTTGAGGTTGTTACCAAAAGCAAAAGCAATCCATGCGAGAACTAGTGTTGTTTATTGTTTTATATAACTAGTTCCTTACACATGTATTTGGTTAAGCTTTTGTGAACATTCATGTACCAATCTGTAATTGCACAATTTTGTTTCAAATACAAGTAAATCTTATTTAAGTGGTCGTGTTAACTTGATTTGATTGAATTTTATCAATCACACATTACGTTTCTCATTTGACGTCTTATTAGTTTCGTTTTCACTGTAGTTTGATTCTCTCTTCTTTTCTAGTGAAATACAAGTAGTGTATTGGTTCATTGCACCTCGTTTCCTTCCCTTGATGTCGAAAAAGGATTCTTTGGATCGATAGTTGTCATTTAAATTGATTCAATGGATTTTTGAGGCAATAATGTTCCAAGTTGGTTGTGGAGTATTGTGGATATGTTTTGGGCAGAAGTGGATTGATTTTAAGGGTCATTCGTATGGTGTCGTGTTCGGTTTTGGTTTCGATTAAACAATAGATCCTATGTACTATATGTGATCGATTAGTGTGATTCCAGTGAATTTATAATCAAATTTGATTAGATTTGTTCGGGAGTGTGTTTAGAAGGCTTGAGAATCAAAACTCCATAGCATTTGGGTTGTTACAAAAAGCAAAAGGCTTAAGAATAAACACCCCATGCGAGAACGAGTTTTGTAATGTTTTTATATAACTAGTTCCTTTCACATGTATTTGGTTAAGCTTTTGTGAATACATTGATGTACCAATCTATAAGTGCACAATTTTGTTTTCAAAATCTTATTTAAGTGGTCGTGTTAACTTGATTTGATTGGTTTTTATCAATCACACATTACGTTTCTCATTTGACGTCTTATTAGTTTCGTTTTCCACTATAGTTTGATTTTTCTCTCTTCTTCTCTAGTGAAATACAAGTAGTGTATTGGTTCATTGCACCTCGTTTCCTTCCCTTGATGGTCGAAAAAGGATTCTTTGGATCGATAGTTGTCAATTAGATTGATTCAATGTTTTTTGAGGCAATAATGTTCCAAGTTGGTTATGGAGTATTGTGGATAAGTTTTGGGCAGAAGTGGATTGATTTTAAGGGTCATTCGTACGGTGTCGTGTTCGGTTTTGGTTTCGATTAAACAATATACCCTATGTTCTATGAGTGATTGATAAGTGTGATTCCAATTAAGATTATAATAAGATTTGATTAGTTGTTTTCGGGAGTGTGTTAGAAGGCATGAAAACCAAAACTCCATAGCATTTGAGGTTGTTACCAAAAGCAAAAGCAATCCATGCGAGAACTAGTGTTGTTTAATGTTTTTATATAACTAGTTCCTTACACATGTATTTGGTTAAGCTTTTGTGAATACATTCATGTACCAATATGTAATTGCACAATTTTGTTTCAAATACAAGTAAATCTTATTTAAGTGGTCGTGTTAACTTGATTTGATTGGTTTTTATCAATCACACATTACGTTTCTCATTTGACGTCTTATTAGTTTCGTTTTCACTGTAGTTTGATTCTCTCTTCTTTTCTAGTGAAATACAAGTAGTGTATTGGTTCATTGCACCTCGTTTCCTTCCCTTGATGGTCGAAAAAGGATTCTTTGGATCGATAGTTGTCATTTAAATTGATTCAATGGATTTTTGAGGCAATAATGTTCCAAGTTGGTTGTGGAGTATTGTGGATATGTTTTGGGCAGAAGTGGATTGATTTTAAGGGTCATTCGTATGGTGTCGTGTTCGGTTTTGGTTTCGATTAAACAATAGATCCTATGTACTATATGTGATCGATAAGTGTGATTCCAATGAAGTTTATAATCAATTTGATTAGATTTGTTTCGGGAGTGTGTTTAGAAGGCTTGAGAATCAAAACTCCATAGCATTTGGGTTGTTACAAAAGCAAAAGGCAAAATCAACACTCCATGCGAGAACGAGTTTGTTTAATGTTTTTATATAACTAGTTCCTTCACATGTATTTGGTTAAGCTTTTGTGAATACATTGATGTACCAATCTATAAGTGCACAATTTGTGTTTCAAAATCTTATTTAAGTGGTCGTGTTAACTTGATTTGATTGGTTTTATCAATCACACATTACGTTTCTCATTTGACGTCTTATTAGTTTCGTTTCCACTATAGTTTGATTCTCTCTTCTTCTCTAGTGAAATACAAGTAGTGTATTGGTTCATTGCACACCTCGTTTCCTTCCCTTGATGGTCGAAAAAGGATTCTTTGGATCGATAGTTGTCAATTAGATTGATTCAATGTATTTTTGAGGCAATAATGTTCCAAGTTGGTTATGGAGTATTGTGGATAAGTTTTGGGCAAAGTGGATTGATTTTAAGGGTCATTCGTACGGTGTCGTGTTCGGTTTTGGTTTCGATTAAACAATATACCCTATGTTCTATGAGTGATTGATAAGTGTGATTCCAATTAAGATTATAATAAGATTTGATTAGTTGTTTCGGGAGTGTGTTTAGAAGGCATGAAAACCAAAACTCCATAGCATTTGAGGTTGTTACCAAAAGCAAAAGCAATCCATGCGAGAACTAGTGTTGTTTATTGTTTTATATAACTAGTTCCTTACACATGTATTTGGTTAAGCTTTTGTGAATACATTCATGTACCAATCTGTAATTGCACAATTTTGTTTCAAATACAAGTAAATTTATTTAAGTGGTCGTGTTAACTTGATTTGATTGGTTTTTATCAATCACACATTACGTTTCTCATTTGACGTCTTATTAGTTTCGTTTTCACTGTAGTTTGATTCTCTCTTCTTTTCTAGTGAAATACAAGTAGTGTATTGGTTCATTGCACCTCGTTTCCTTCCTTGATGGTCGAAAAAGGATTCTTTGGATCGATAGTTGTCATTTAAATTGATTCAATGGATTTTTGAGGCAATAATGTTCCAAGTTGGTTGTGGAGTATTGTGGATAGTTTTGGGCAGAATGGATGGATTTTTAAGGGTCATTCGTATGGTGTCGTGTTCGGTTTTGGTTTCGATTAAACAATATACCCTATTTCTATGAGTGATTGATAAGTGTGATTCCAGATTATAATAGATTTGATTATTTGTTTCGGAGTGTGTTTAGAAGGCATGAAAACCAAAACTCCATAGCATTTGAGGTTGTTACCAAAAGCAAAAGCAATCCATGCGAGAACTAGTGTTGTTTATTGTTTTATATAACTAGTTCCTTACACATGTATTTGGTTAAGCTTTTGTGAATACATTCATGTACCAATCTGTAATTGCACAATTTTGTTTCAAATACAAGTAAATCTTATTTAAGTGGTCGTGTTAACTTGATTTGATTGGTTTTTATCAATCACACATTACGTTTCTCATTTGACGTCTTATTAGTTTCGTTTTCACTGTAGTTTGATTCTCTCTTCTTTTCTAGTGAAATACAAGTAGTGTATTGGTTCATTGCACCTCGTTTCCTTCCCTTGATGGTCGAAAAAGGATTCTTTGGATCGATAGTTGTCATTTAAATTGATTCAATGGATTTTTGAGGCAATAATGTTCCAAGTTGGTTGTGGAGTATTGTGGATATGTTTTGGGCAGAAGTGGATTGATTTTAAGGGTCATTCGTATGGTGTCGTGTTCGGTTTTGGTTTCGATTAAACAATAGATCCTATGTACTATATGTGATCGATTAAGGTGATTCCAAGAAGTTTATAATCAAATTTGATTATTTGTTCGGGAGTGTGTTTAGAAGGCTTGAGAATCAAAACTCCATAGCATTTGGGGTTGTTACAAAAAGCAAAAGGCTTAAGAATCAAACCCCGCGAGAACGAGTTTTGTTTAATGTTTTTATATAACTAGTTCCTTTCACATGTATTTGGTTAAGCTTTTGTGAATACATTGATGTACCAATCTATAAGTGCACAATTTTGTTTCAAAATCTTATTTAAGTGGTCGTGTTAACTTGATTTGATTGGTTTTTATCAATCACACATTACGTTTCTCATTTGACGTCTTATTAGTTTCGTTTCCACTATAGTTTGATTCTCTCTCTTCTTCTCTAGTGAAATACAAGTAGTGTATTGGTTCATTGCACCTCGTTTCCTCCCTTGATGGTCGAAAAAGGATTCTTTGGATCGATAGTTGTCAATTAGATTGATTCAATGTTTTTTGAGGCAATAATGTTCCAAGTTGGTTATGGAGTATTGTGGATAAGTTTTGGACAGAAGTGGATTGATTTTAAGGGTCATTCGTACGGTGTCGTGTTCGGTTTTTGTTTCGATTAAACAATATACCCTATGTTCTATGAGTGATTGATAAGTGTGATTCCAATTAAGATTATAATAAGATTTGATTAGTTGTTTCGGAGTGTGTTTAGAAGGCATGAAACCAAAACTCCATAGCATTTGAGGTTGTTACCAAAAGCAAAAGCAATCCATGCGAGAACTAGTGTTGTTTATTGTTTTATATAACTAGTTCCTTACACATGTATTTGGTTAAGCTTTTGTGAATACATTCATGTACCAATCTGTAATTGCACAATTTTGTTTCAAATACAAGTAAATCTTATTTAAGTGGTCGTGTTAACTTGATTTGATTGGTTTTATAATCACACACATTACGTTTCTCATTTGACGTCTTATTAGTTTCGTTTTCACTGTAGTTTGATTCTCTCTTCTTTTCTATTGAAATACAAGTAGTGTATTGGTTCATTGCACCTTGTTTCCTTCCCTTGATGGTCGAAAAAGGATTCTTTGGATCGATAGTTGTCATTTAAATTGATTCAATGGATTTTTGAGGCAATAATGTTCCAAGTTGGTTGTGGAGTATTGTGGATATGTTTTGGGCAGAAGTGGATTGATTTTAAGGGTCATTCGTATGGTGTCGTGTTCGGTTTTGGTTTCGATTAAACAATAGATCCTATGTACTATATGTGATCGATTAGTGTGATTCCAGTGAAGTTATAATCAAATTTGATTAGATTTGTTCGGGAGTGTGTTTAGAAGGCTTGAGAATCAAAACTCCATAGCATTTGGGGTTGTTACAAAAGCAAAAGCTTAAGAATCAAACACTCCATGCGAGAACGAGTTTTGTTTAATGTTTTATATAACTAGTTCCTTTCACATGTATTTGGTTAAGCTTTTGTGAATACATTGATGTACCAATCTATAAGTGCACAATTTTGTTTCAAAATCTTATTTAAGTGGTCGTGTTAACTTATTTGATTGGTTTTTATCAATCACACATTACGTTTCTCATTTGACGTCTTATTAGTTTCGTTTCCACTATAGTTTGATTCTCTCTTCTTCTCTAGTGAAATACAAGTAGTGTATTGGTTCATTGCACCTCGTTTCCTTCCCTTGATGGTCGAAAAAGGATTCTTTGGATCGATAGTTGTCAATTAGATTGATTCAATGTATTTTTGAGGCAATAATGTTCCAAGTTGGTTATGGAGTATTGTGGATAAGTTTTGGGCAGAAGTGGATTGATTTTAAGGGTCATTCGTACGGTGTCGTGTTCGGTTTTGGTTTCGATTAAACAATATACCCTATGTTCTATGAGTGATTGATAAGTGTGATTCCAATTAAGATTATAATAAGATTTGATTAGTTGTTCGGGAGTGTGTTTAGAAGGCATGAAAACCAAAACTCCATAGCATTTGAGGTTGTTACCAAAAGCAAAAGCAATCCATGCGAGAACTAGTGTTGTTTATTGTTTTATATAACTAGTTCCTTACACATGTATTTGGTTAAGCTTTTGTGAATACATTCATGTACCAATCTGTAATTGCACAATTTTGTTTCAAATACAAGTAAATCTTATTTAAGTGGTCGTGTTAACTTGATTTGATTGGTTTTTATCAATCACACATTACGTTTCTCATTTGACGTCTTATTAGTTTCGTTTTCACTGTAGTTTGATTCTCTCTTCTTTTCTAGTGAAATACAAGTAGTGTATTGGTTCATTGCACCTCGTTTCCTTCCCTTGATGGTCGAAAAAGGATTCTTTGGATCGATAGTTGTCATTTAAATTGATTCAATGGATTTTTGAGGCAATAATGTTCCAAGTTGGTTGTGGAGTATTGTGGATATGTTTTGGGCAGAAGTGGATTGATTTTAAGGGTCATTCGTATGGTGTCGTGTTCGGTTTTGGTTTCGATTAAACAATATACCCTATGTTCTATGAGTGATTGATAAGTGTGATTCCAATTAAGATTATAATAAGATTTGATTAGTTGTTTCGGGAGTGTGTTTAGAAGGCATGAAAACCAAAACTCCATAGCATTTGAGGTTGTTACCAAAAGCAAAAGCAATCCATGCGAGAACTAGTGTTGTTTATTGTTTTATATAACTAGTTCCTTACACATGTATTTGGTTAAGCTTTTGTGAATACATTCATGTACCAATCTGTAATTGCACAATTTTGTTTCAAATACAAGTAAATCTTATTTAAGTGGTCGTGTTAACTTGATTTGATTGGTTTTTATCAATCACACATTACGTTTCTCATTTGACGTCTTATTAGTTTCGTTTTCACTGTAGTTTGATTCTCTCTTCTTTTCTAGTGAAATACAAGTAGTGTATTGGTTCATTGCACCTCGTTTCCTTCCCTTGATGGTCGAAAAAGGATTCTTTGGATCGATAGTTGTCATTTAAATTGATTCAATGGATTTTGAGGCAATAATGTTCCAAGTTGGTTGTGGAGTATTGTGGATATATTTTGGGCAGAAGTGGATTGATTTTAAGGGTCATTCGTATGGTGTCGTGTTCGGTTTTGGTTTCGATTAAACAATAGATCCTATGTACTATATGTGATCGATTAGTGTGATTCCAGTGAAGTTTATAATCAAATTTGATTAGATTTGTTCGGGAGTGTGTTTAGAAGGCTTGAGAATCAAAACTCCATAGCATTTGGGGTTGTTACAAAAAGCAAAAGGCTTAAGAATCAAACACTCCATGCGAGAACGAGTTTTGTTTAATGTTTTTATATAACTAGTTCCTTTCACATGTATTTGGTTAAGCTTTTGTGAATACATTGATGTACCAATCTATAAGTGCACAATTTTGTTTCAAAATCTTATTTAAGTGGTCGTGTTAACTTGATTTGATTGGTTTTTATCAATCACACATTACGTTTCTCATTTGACGTCTTATTAGTTTCGTTTCCACTATAGTTTGATTCTCTCTTCTTCTCTAGTGAAATACAAGTAGTGTATTGGTTCATTGCACCTCGTTTCCTTCCCTTGATGGTCGAAAAAGGATTCTTTGGATCGATAGTTGTCAATTAGATTGATTCAATGTATTTTTGAGGCAATAATGTTCCAAGTTGGTTATGGAGTATTGTGGATAAGTTTTGGGCAGAAGTGGATTGATTTTAAGGGTCATTCGTACGGTGTCGTGTTCGGTTTTGGTTTCGATTAAACAATATACCCTATGTTCTATGAGTGATTGATAAGTGTGATTCCAATTAAGATTATAATAAGATTTGATTAGTTGTTTCGGGAGTGTGTTTAGAAGGCATGAAAACCAAAACTCCATAGCATTTGAGGTTGTTACCAAAAGCAAAAGCAATCCATGCGAGAACTAGTGTTGTTTATTGTTTTATATAACTAGTTCCTTACACATGTATTTGGTTAAGCTTTTGTGAATACATTCATGTACCAATCTGTAATTGCACAATTTTGTTTCAAATACAAGTAAATCTTATTTAAGTGGTCGTGTTAACTTGATTTGATTGGTTTTTATCAATCACACATTACGTTTCTCATTTGACGTCTTATTAGTTTCGTTTCACTGTAGTTTGATTCTCTCTTCTTTTCTAGTGAAATACAAGTAGTGTATTGGTTCATTGCACCTCGTTTCCTTCCCTTGATGGTCGAAAAAGGATTCTTTGGATCGATAGTTGTCATTTAAATTGATTCAATGGATTTTTGAGGCAATAATGTTCCAAGTTGGTTTGGAGTATTGTGGATAAGTTTTGGGCAGAAGTGGATTGATTTTAAGGGTCATTCGTATGGTGTCGTGTTCGGTTTTGGTTTCGATTAAACAATATACCCTATGTTCTATGAGTGATTGATAAGTGTGATTCCAATTAAGATTATAATAAGATTTGATTAGTTGTTTCGGGAGTGTGTTTAGAAGGCATGAAAACCAAAACTCCATAGCATTTGAGGTTGTTACCAAAAGCAAAAGCAATCCATGCGAGAACTAGTGTTGTTTATTGTTTTATATAACTAGTTCCTTACACATGTATTTGGTTAAGCTTTTGTGAATACATTCATGTACCAATCTGTAATTGCACAATTTTGTTTCAAATACAAGTAAATCTTATTTAAGTGGTCGTGTTAACTTGATTTGATTGGTTTTTATCAATCACACATTACGTTTCTCATTTGACGTCTTATTAGTTTCGTTTCACTGTAGTTTGATTCTCTCTTCTTTTCTAGTGAAATACAAGTAGTGTATTGGTTCATTGCACCTCGTTTCCTTCCCTTGATGGTCGAAAAAGGATTCTTTGGATCGATAGTTGTCATTTAAATTGATTCAATGGATTTTTGAGGCAATAATGTTCCAAGTTGGTTGTGGAGTATTGTGGATATGTTTTGGGCAGAAGTGGATTGATTTTAAGGGTCATTCGTATGGTGTCGTGTTCGGTTTTGGTTTCGATTAAACAATAGATCCTATGTACTATATGTGATCGATTAGTGTGATTCCAGTGAAGTTTATAATCAAATTTGATTAGATTTTTCGGGAGTGTGTTTAGAAGGCTTGAGAATCAAAACTCCATAGCATTTGGGGTTGTTACAAAAAGCAAAAGGCTTGAGAATCAAACACTCCATGCGAGAACGAGTTTTTTAATGTTTTTATATAACTAGTTCCTTTCACATGTATTTGGTTAAGCTTTTGTGAATACATTGATGTACCAATCTATAATTGCACAATTTTGTTTCAAAATCTTATTTACGTAATCGTGTTAACTTGATTTGATTGGTTTTCATCAATCACACATTACGTTTCTCATTTGACGTCTTATTAGTTTCGTTTCCACTATAGTTTGATTCTCTCTTCTTCTCTAGTGAAATACAAGTAGTGTATTGGTTCATTGCACCTCGTTTCCTTCCCTTGATGGTCGAAAAAGGATTCTTTGGATCGATAGTTGTCAATTAGATTGATTCAATGTATTTTTTGAGGCAATAATGTTCCAAGTTGGTTATGGAGTATTGTGGATAAGTTTTGGGCAGAAGTGGATTGATTTTAAGGGTCATTCGTACGGTGTCGTGTTCGGTTTTGGTTTCGATTAAACAATATACCCTATGTTCTATGAGTGATTGATAAGTGTGATTCCAATTAAGATTATAAAAAGATTTGATTAGTTGTTTCGGGAGTGTGTTTAGAAAGCATGAAAACCAAAACTCCATAGCATTTGAGGTTGTTACCAAAAGCAAAAGCAATCCATGCGAGAACTAGTGTTGTTTATTGTTTTATATAACTAGTTCCTTACACATGTATTTGGTTAAGCTTTTGTGAATACATTCATGTACCAATCTGTAATTGCACAATTTTGTTTCAAATACAAGTAAATCTTATTTAAGTGGTCGTGTTAACTTGATTTGATTGGTTTTTATCAATCACACATTACGTTTCTCATTTGACGTCTTATTAGTTTCGTTTTCACTGTAGTTTGATTCTCTCTTCTTTTCTAGTGAAATACAAGTAGTGTATTGGTTCATTGCACCTCGTTTCCTTCCCTTGATGGTCGAAAAAGGATTCTTTGGATCGATAGTTGTCATTTAAATTGATTCAATGGATTTTTGAGGCAATAATGTTCCAAGTTGGTTGTGGAGTATTGTGGATTGTTTTGGGCAGAAGTGGATTGATTTTAAGGGTCATTCGTATGGTGTCGTGTTCGGTTTTGGTTTCGATTAAACAATATACCCTATGTTCTATGAGTGATTGATAAGTGTGATTCCAATTAAGATTATAATAAGATTTGATTAGTTTGTTTCGGGAGTGTGTTTAGAAAGCATGAAAACCAAAACTCCATAGCATTTGAGGTTGTTACCAAAAGCAAAAGCAATCCATGCGAGAACTAGTGTTGTTTATTGTTTTATATAACTAGTTCCTTACACATGTATTTGGTTAAGCTTTTGTGAATACATTCATGTACCAATCTGTAATTGCACAATTTTGTTTCAAATACAAGTAAATCTTATTTAAGTGGTCGTGTTAACTTGATTTGATTGGTTTTTATCAATCACACATTACGTTTCTCATTTGACGTCTTATTAGTTTCGTTTTCACTGTAGTTTGATTCTCTCTTCTTTTCTAGTGAAATACAAGTAGTGTATTGGTTCATTGCACCTCGTTTCCTTCCCTTGATGGTCGAAAAGGATTCTTTGGATCGATAGTTGTCATTTAAATTGATTCAATGGATTTTTGAGGCAATAATGTTCCAAGTTGGTTGTGGAGTATTGTGGATAAGTTTTGGGCAGAAGTGGATTGATTTTAAGGGTCATTCGTATGGTGTCGTGTTCGGTTTTGGTTTCGATTAAACAATAGATCCTATGTACTATATGTGATCGATTAGTGTGATTCCAGTGAAGTTTATAATCAATTTGATTAGATTTGTTCGGGAGTGTGTTTAGAAGGCTTGAGAATCAAAACTCCATAGCATTTGGGGTTGTTACAAAAAGCAAAAGGCTTGAGAATCAAACACTCCATGCGAGAACAAGTTTTGTTTAATGTTTTTATATAACTAGTTCCTTTCACATGTATTTGGTTAAGCTTTTGTGAATACATTGATGTACCAATCTGTAAGTGCACAATTTTGTTTCAAAATCTTATTTAAGTGGTCGTGTTAACTTGATTTGATTGGTTTTCATCAATCACACATTACGTTTCTCATTTGACGTCTTATTAGTTTCGTTTCCACTATAGTTTGATTCTCTCTTCTTCTCTAGTGAAATACAAGTAGTGTATTGGTTCATTGCACCTCGTTTCCTTCCCTTGATGGTCGAAAAAGGATTCTTTGGATCGATAGTTGTCAATTAGATTGATTCAATGTATTTTTGAGGCAATAATGTTCCAAGTTGGTTATGGAGTATTGTGGATAAGTTTTGGGCAGAAGTGGATTGATTTTAAGGGTCATTCGTACGGTGTCGTGTTCGGTTTTGGTTTCGATTAAACAATATACCCTATGTTCTATGAGTGATTGATAAGTGTGATTCCAATTAAGATTATAATAAGATTTGATTAGTTGTTTCGGGAGTGTGTTTAGAAGGCATGAAAACAAAACTCCATAGCATTTGAGGTTGTTACCAAAAGCAAAAGCAATCCATGCGAGAACTAGTGTTGTTTATGTTTTATATAACTAGTTCCTTACACATGTATTTGGTTAAGCTTTTGTGAATACATTCATGTACCAATCTGTAATTGCACAATTTTGTTTCAAATACAAGTAAATCTTATTTAAGTGGTCGTGTTAACTTGATTTGATTGGTTTTTATCAATCACACATTACGTTTCTCATTTGACGTCTTATTAGTTTCGTTTTCACTATAGTTTGATTCTCTCTTCTTTTCTAGTGAAATACAAGTAGTGTATTGGTTCATTGCACCTCGTTTCCTTCCCTTGATGGTCGAAAAAGGATTCTTTGGATCGATAGTTGTCATTTAAATTGATTCAATGGATTTTTGAGGCAATAATGTTCCAAGTTGGTTGTTGGAGTATTGTGGATGTTTTGGGCAGAAGTGGATTGATTTTAAGGGTCATTCGTATGGTGTCGTGTTCGGTTTTGGTTTCGATTAAACAATATACCCTATGTTCTATGAGTGATTGATAAGTGTGATTCCAATTAAGATTATAATAAGATTTGATTAGTTGTTTCGGGAGTGTGTTTAGAAGGCATGAAAACCAAAACTCCATAGCATTTGAGGTTGTTACCAAAAGCAAAAGCAATCCATGCGAGAACTAGTGTTGTTTATTGTTTTATATAACTAGTTCCTTACACATGTATTTGGTTAAGCTTTTGTGAATACATTCATGTACCAATCTGTAATTGCACAATTTTGTTTCAAATACAAGTAAATCTTATTTAAGTGGTCGTGTTAACTTGATTTGATTGGTTTTTATCAATCACACATTACGTTTCTCATTTGACGTCTTATTAGTTTCGTTTTCACTGTAGTTTGATTCTCTCTTCTTTTCTAGTGAAATACAAGTAGTGTATTGGTTCATTGCACCTCGTTTCCTTCCCTTGATGGTCGAAAAAGGATTCTTTGGATCGATAGTTGTCATTTAAATTGATTCAATGGATTTTTGAGGCAATAATGTTCCAAGTTGGTTGTGGAGTATTGTGGATATGTTTTGGCAAAAGTGGATTGATTTTAAGGGTCATTCGTATGGTGTCGTGTTCGGTTTTGGTTTCGATTAAACAATAGATCCTATGTATATATGTGATCGAGTAGTGTGATTCCAGTGAAGTTTATAATCAAATTTGATTAGATTTGTTCGGGAGTGTGTTTAGAGGCTTGAGAATCAAAACTCCATAGCATTTGGGGTTGTTACAAAAAGCAAAAGGCTTGAGAATCAAACACTCCATGCGAGAACGAGTTTGTTTAATGTTTTTATATAACTAGTTCCTTTCACATGTATTGGTTAAGCTTTTGTGAATACATTGATGTACCAATCTATAAGTGCACAATTTTGTTTCAAAATCTTATTTAAGTGGTCGTGTTAACTTGATTTGATTGGTTTTTATCAATCACACATACGTTTCTCATTTGATGTCTTATTAGTTTCGTTTCCACTATAGTTTGATTCTCTCTTCTTCTCTAGTGAAATACAAGTAGTGTATTGGTTCATTGCACCTCGTTTCCTTCCCTTGATGGTCGAAAAAGGATTCTTTGGATCGATAGTTGTCAATTAGATTGATTCAATGTATTTTAAGGCAATAATGTTCCAAGTTGGTTATGGAGTATTGTGGATAAGTTTTGGGCAGAAGTGGATTGATTTTAAGGGTCATTCGTACGGTGTCGTGTTCGGTTTTGGTTTCGATTAAACAATATACCCTATGTTCTATGAGTGATTGATAAGTGTGATTCCAATTAAGATTATAATAAGATTTGATTAGTTGTTTCGGGAGTGTGTTTAGAAGGCATGAAAACCAAAACTCCATAGCATTTGAGGTTGTTACCAAAAGCAAAAGCAATCCATGCGAGAACTAGTGTTGTTTATTGTTTTATATAACTAGTTCCTTACACATGTATTTGGTTAAGCTTTTGTGAATACATTCATGTACCAATCTGTAATTGCACAATTTTGTTTCAAATACAAGTAAATCTTATTTAAGTGGTCGTGTTAACTTGATTTGATTGGTTTTATCAATCACATTACGTTTCTCATTTGACGTCTTATTAGTTTCGTTTTCACTGTAGTTTGATTCTCTCTTCTTTCTAGTGAAATACAAGTAGTGTATTGGTTCATTGCACCTCGTTTCCTTCCCTTGATGGTCGAAAAAGGATTCTTTGGATCGATAGTTGTCATTTAAATTGATTCAATGGATTTTTGAGGCAATAATGTTCCAAGTTGGTTGTGGAGTATTGTGGATTTGTTTTGGCAGAAGTGGATTGATTTTAAGGGTCATTCGTATGGTGTCGTGTTCGGTTTTGGTTTCGATTAAACAATATACCCTATGTTCTATGAGTGATTGATAAGTGTGATTCCAATTAAGATTATAATAAGATTTGATTAGTTGTTTCGGGAGTGTGTTTAGAAGCATGAAAACCAAAACTCCATAGCATTTGAGGTTGTTACCAAAAGCAAAAGCAATCCATGCGAGAACTAGTGTTGTTTATTGTTTTATATAACTAGTTCCTTACACATGTATTTGGTTAAGCTTTTGTGAATACATTCATGTACCAATCTGTAATTGCACAATTTTGTTTCAAATACAAGTAAATCTTATTTAAGTGGTCGTGTTAACTTGATTTGATTGGTTTTTATCAA
The DNA here is from genome assembly GCA_025215565.1 of Flaveria ramosissima. Lineage (NCBI taxonomy): Eukaryota > Viridiplantae > Streptophyta > Magnoliopsida > Asterales > Asteraceae > Flaveria > Flaveria ramosissima. The sequence continues at coordinate 36,567,397 of CM046029.1, read as the reverse complement.
TCACACATTACGTTTCTCATTTGACGTCTTATTAGTTTCGTTTCACTGTAGTTTGATTCTCTCTTCTTTTCTAGTGAAATACAAGTAGTGTATTGGTTCATTGCACCTCGTTTCCTTCCCTTGATGGTCGAAAAAGGATTCTTTGGATCGATAGTTGTCATTTAAATTGATTCAATGGATTTTTGAGGCAATAATGTTCCAAGTTGGTTGTGGAGTATTTGGATATGTTTTGGGCAAAAGTGGATTGATTTTAAGGGTCATTCGTATGGTGTCGTGTTGGGTTTGGTTTCGATTAAACAATAGATCCTATGTACTATATGTGATTGATAGTGTGATTCCAGTGAAGTTTATAATAAATTTGATTAGATTTGTTCGGGAGTGTGTTTAGAAGGCATGAGAATCAAAACTCCATAGCATTTGGGGTTGTTACAAAAAGCAAAGCAGAATCAAACATCCATGCGAGAACGAGTTTGTTTAATGTTTTTATATAACTAGTTCCTTACACATGTATTTGGTTAAGCTTTTGTGAATACATTGATGTACCAATCTATAAGTGCACAATTTTGTTTCAAAATCTTATTTAAGTGGTCGTGTTAACTTGATTTGATTGGTTTTTATCAATCACACATTACGTTTCTCATTTGACGTCTTATTAGTTTCGTTTTCACTATAGTTTGATTCTCTCTTCTTCTCTAGTGAAATACAAGTAGTGTATTGGTTCATTGCACCTCTTTTCCTTCCCTTGATGGTCGAAAAAGGATTCTTTGGATCGATAGTTGTCAATTAGATTGATTCAATGTATTTTTAGGCAATAATGTTCCAAGTTGGTTATGGAGTATTGTGGATATGTTTGGGCAGAAGTGGATTGATTTTAAGGGTCATTCGTATGGTGTTGTGTTCGGTTTTGGTTTCGATTAAACAATAGATCCTATGTTCTATATGTGATCGATTAGTGTGATTCCAGTGAAGTTTATAATCAAATTTGATTAGATTTGTTTAGGAGTGTGTTTAGAAGGCTTGAGAATAAAAAACTCCATAGCATTTGGGGTTGTTACAAAAAGCAAAAGGCTTGAGAATCAAACACTCCATGCGAGAACGAGTTTGTTTAATGTTTTTATATAACTAGTTCCTTCACATGTATTTGGTTAAGCTTTGTGAATACATTGATGTACCAATCTATAAGTGCACAATTTTGTTTCAAAAATCTTATTTAAGTGGTCGTGTGTTAACTTGATTTGATTGGTTTTTATCAATCACACATTACGTTTCTCATTTGACGTCTTATTAGTTTCGTTTCCACTATAGTTGATTCTCTCTTCTTCTCTAGTGAAATACAAGTAGTGTATTGGTTCATTGCACCTCGTTTCCTTCCCTTGATGGTCGAAAAAGGATTCTTTGGATCGATAGTTGTCAATTAGATTGATTTCAATTTTTTAGGCAATAATGTTCCAAGTTGGTTATGGAGTATTGTGGATAAGTTTTGGGCAGAAGTGGATGATTGATTTTAAGGGTCATTCGTACGGTGTCGTGTTCGGTTTTGGTTTCGATTAAACAATATACCCTATTCTATGAGTGATTGATAAGTGTGATTCCAATTAAGATTATAATAAGATTTGATTAGTTGTTTCGGGAGTGTGTTTAGAAGGCATGAAAACCAAAACTCCATAGCATTTGAGGTTGTTACCAAAAGCAAAAGCAATCCATGCGAGAACTAGTGTTGTTTATTGTTTTATATAACTAGTTCCTTACACATGTATTTGGTTAAGCTTTTGTGAATACATTCATGTACCAATCTGTAATTGCACAATTTTGTTTCAAATACAAGTAAATCTTATTTAAGTGGTCGTGTGTTACTTGATTTGATTGGTTTTTATCAATCACACATTACGTTTCTCATTTGACGTCTTATTAGTTTCGTTTTCACTGTAGTTTGATTCTCTCTTCTTTTCTAGTGAAATACAAGTAGTGTATTGGTTCATTGCACCTCGTTTCCTTCCCTTGATGGTCGAAAAAGGATTCTTTGGATCGATAGTTGTCATTTAAATGATTCAATGGATTTTTGAGGCAATAATGTTCCAAGTTGGTTGTGGAGTATTGTGGATATGTTTTGGGCAGAAGTGGATTGATTTTAAGGGTCATTCGTATGGTGTCGTGTTCGGTTTTGGTTTCGATTAAACAATATACCCTATGTTCTATGAGTGATTGATAAGTGTGATTCCAATTAAGATTATAATAAGATTTGATTAGTTGTTTCGGGAGTGTGTTTAGAAGGCATGAAAACCAAAACTCCATAGCATTTGAGGTTGTTACCAAAAGCAAAAGCAATCCATGCGAGAACTAGTGTTGTTTATGTTTTATATAACTAGTTCCTTACACATTTGGTTAAGCAAATCTGTAATTGCACAATTTTGTTTCAAATACAAGTAAATCTTATTTAAGTGGTCGTGTTAACTTGATTTGATTGGTTTTTATCAATCACACATTACGTTTCTCATTTGACGTCTTATTAGTTTCGTTTTCACTGTAGTTTGATTCTCTCTTCTTTTCTAGTGAAATACAAGTAGTGTATTGGTTCATTGCACCTCGTTTCCTTCCCTTGATGGTCGAAAAAGGATTCTTTGGATCGATAGTTGTCAATTAGATTGATTCAATGTATTTTTGAGGCAATAATGTTCCAAGTTGGTTGTGGAGTATTGTGGATATGTTTTGGGCAGAAGTGGATTGATTTTAAGGGTCATTCGTATGGTGTCGTGTTCGGTTTTGTTTCGATTAAACAATAGATCCTATGTCTATAGTGATTGATTAGTGTGATTCCAGTGAAGATTATAATAAAATTTGATTAGTTGTTCGGGAGTGTGTTTAGAAGGCTTGAAAACCAAAACTCCATAGCATTTGGGGTTGTTACAAAAAGCAAAAAAGCAAATCCATGCGAGAAGAGTTTGTTTATTGTTTTATATAACTAGTTCCTTTCACATGTATTTGGTTAAGCTTTTGTGAATACATTGATGTACCAATCTGTAATTGCACAATTTTGTTTCAAAATCTTATTTAAGTGGTCGTGTTAACTTGATTTGATTGGTTTTATCAATCACACATTACGTTTCTCATTTGACGTCTTATTAGTTTTTTTCACTATAGTTTGATTCTCTCTTCTTTTCTAGTGAAATACAAGTAGTGTATTGGTTCATTGCACCTCGTTTCCTTCCCTTGATGGTCGAAAAAGGATTCTTTGGATCGATAGTTGTCATTAAATTGATTCAATGGATTTTTAGGCAATAATGTTCCAAGTTGGTTGTGGAGTATTGTGGATATGTTTTGGGCAAAAGTGGATTGATTTTAAGGGTCATTCGTATGGTGTCGTGTTCGGTTTTGGTTTCGATTAAACAATAGATCCTATGTACTATATGTGATGATTGTTAGTGTGATTCCAGTGAAGTTTATAATCAAATTTGATTAGATTTGTTCGGGAGTGTGTTTAGAAGGCTTGAGAATCAAAACTCCATAGCATTTGGTTGTTACAAAAAGCAAAAGGCTGAGAATCAAACACTCCATGCGAGAACGAGTTTTGTTTAATGTTTTATATAACTAGTTCCTTTCACATGTATTTGGTTAAGCTTTTGTGAATACATTGATGTACCAATCTATAAGTGCACAATTTTGTTTCAAAATCTTATTTAAGTGGTCGTGTTAACTTGATTTGATTGGTTTTTATCAATCACATATTACGTTTCTCATTTGACGTCTTATTAGTTTCGTTTCCACTATAGTTTGATTCTCTCTTCTTCTCTAGTGAAATACAAGTAGTGTATTGGTTCATTGCACCTCGTTTCCTTCCCTTGATGGTCGAAAAAGGATTCTTTGGATCGATAGTTGTCATTTAGATTGATTCAATGTATTTTTAGGCAATAATGTTCCAAGTTGGTTATGGAGTATTGTGGATAAGTTTTGGGCAGAAGTGGATTGATTTTAAGGGTCATTCGTACGGTGTGTGTTCGGTTTTGGTTTCGATTAAACAATATACCTATGTTCTATGAGTGATTGATAAGTGTGATTCCAATTAAGATTATAATAAGATTTGATTAGTTGTTTCGGGAGTGTGTTTAGAAGGCATGAAAACCAAAACTCCATAGCATTTGAGGTTGTTACCAAAAGCAAAAGCAATCCATGCGAGAACTAGTGTTGTTTATTGTTTTATATAACTAGTTCCTTTCACATGTATTTGGTTAAGCTTTTGTGAATACATTCATGTACCAATCTGTAATTGCACAATTTTGTTTCAAATACAAGTAAATCTTATTTAAGTGGTCGTGTTAACTTGATTTGATTGTTTTTATCAATCACACATTACGTTTCTCATTTGACGTCTTATTAGTTTCGTTTTCACTGTAGTTTGATTCTCTCTTCTTTTCTAGTGAAATACAAGTAGTGTATTGGTTCATTGCACCTCGTTTCCTTCCCTTGATGGTCGAAAAAGGATTCTTTGGATCGATAGTTGTCATTTAAATTGATTCAATGGATTTTGAGGCAATAATGTTCCAAGTTGGTTGTGGAGTATTGTGGATTTTTGGCAGAAGTGGATTGATTTTAAGGGTCATTCGTATGGTGTCGTGTTCGGTTTTGGTTTCGATTAAACAATATACCCTATGTTCTATGAGTGATTGATAAGTGTGATTCCAATTAAGATTATAATAAGATTTGATTAGTTGTTTCGGGAGTGTGTTTAGAAGCATGAAAACCAAAACTCCATAGCATTTGAGGTTGTTACCAAAGCAAAAGCAATCCATGCGAGAACTAGTGTTGTTTATTGTTTTATATAACTAGTTCCTTACACATGTAGCAATTTGTAAATTGCACAATTTTGTTTCAAATACAAGTAAATCTTATTTAAGTGGTCGTGTTAACTTGATTTGATTGGTTTTTATCAATCACACATTACGTTTCTCATTTGACGTCTTATTAGTTTCGTTTTCACTGTAGTTTGATTCTCTCTTCTTTTCTAGTGAAATACAAGTAGTGTATTGGTTCATTGCACCTCGTTTCCTTCCCTTGATGGTCGAAAAAGGATTCTTTGGATCGATAGTTGTCATTTAATTGATTCAATGGATTTTTGAGGCAATAATGTTCCAAGTTGGTTGTGGAGTATTGTGGATATGTTTTGGGCAGAAGTGGATTGATTTTAAGGGTCATTCGTATATGGTGTCGTGTTCGGTTTTGGTTTCGATTAAACAATAGATCCTATGTTACTATTGTGATCGATAGTGTGATTCCAGTGAAGTTATAATCAAATTTGATTAGATTTGTTCGGGAGTGTGTTTAGAAGGCTTGAAAATCAAAACTCCATAGCATTTGGGGTTGTTACAAAAAGCAAAAGGCTTGAGAATCAAACACTCCATGCGAGAACGAGTGTTGTTTAATGTTTTTATATAACTAGTTCCTTCACATGTATTTGGTTAAGCTTTTGTGAATACATTGATGTACCAATCTATAAGTGCACAATTTTGTTTCAAAATCTTATTTAAGTGGTCGTGTTAACTTGATTTGATTGGTTTTTATCAATCACACATTACGTTTCTCATTTGACGTCTTATTAGTTTCGTTTCCACTATAGTTTGATTCTCTCTTCTTCTCTAGTGAAATACAAGTAGTGTATTGGTTCATTGCACCTCGTTTCCTTCCCTTGATGGTCGAAAAAGGATTCTTTGGATCGATAGTTGTCAATTAGATTGATTCAATGTATTTTTAGGCAATAATGTTCCAAGTTGGTTATGGAGTATTGTGGATAAGTTTTGGGCAAAAGTGGATTGATTTTAAGGGTCATTCGTACGTGTGTCGTGTTCGGTTTTGGTTTCGATTAAACAATATACCCTATGTTCTATGAGTGATTGATAAGTGTGATTCCAATTAAGATTATAATAAGATTTGATTAGTTGTTTCGGGAGTGTGTTTAGAAGGCATGAAAACCAAAACTCCATAGCATTTGAGGTTGTTACCAAAAGCAAAAGCAATCCATGCGAGAATAGTGTTGTTTATTGTTTTATATAACTAGTTCCTTACACATGTATTTGGTTAAGCTTTTGTGAATACATTCATGTACCAATCTGTAATTGCACAATTTTGTTTCAAATACAAGTAAATCTTATTTAAGTGGTCGTGTTAACTTGATTTGATTGGTTTTTATCAATCACACATTACGTTTCTCATTTGACGTCTTATTAGTTTCGTTTCACTATAGTTTGATTCTCTCTTCTTTTCTAGTGAAATACAAGTAGTGTATTGGTTCATTGCACCTCGTTTCCTTCCCTTGATGGTCGAAAAAGGATTCTTTGGATCGATAGTTGTCATTAAATTGATTCAATGGATTTTTGAGGCAATAATGTTCCAAGTTGGTTGTGGAGTATTGTGGATAAGTTTTGGGCAGAAGTGGATTGATTTTAAGGGTCATTCGTATGTGTCGTGTTCGGTTTTGGTTTCGAAAAACAATACCCTATGTTCTATGAGTGATTGATAAGTGTGATTCCAATAAGATTATAATAAGATTTGATAGTTGTTTCGGGAGTGTGTTTAGAAGGCATGAAACCAAAACTCCATAGCATTGGAGGTTGTTACCAAAAGCAAAAAGCAATCCATGCGAGAAGTAGTGTTGTTTATGTTTTATATAACTAGTTCCTTACACATGTATTTGGTTAAGCTTTTGTGAATACATTCATGTACCAATCTGTAATTGCACAATTTTGTTTCAAATACAAGTAAATCTTATTTAAAGTCGTGTGTTAACTTGATTTGATTGGTTTTTATCAATCACACATTACGTTTCTCATTTGACGTCTTATTAGTTTCGTTTTCACTGTAGTTTGATTCTCTCTTCTTTTCTAGTGAAATACAAGTAGTGTATTGGTTCATTGCACCTCGTTTTCTTCCCTTGATGGTCGAAAAAGGATTCTTTGGATCGATAGTTGTCATTTAGATTGATTCAATGGATTTTTGAGGCAATAATGTTCCAAGTTGGTTGTGGAGTATTGTGGATAGTTTTGGGCAGAAGTGGATTGATTTTAAGGGTCATTCGTATGGTGTCGTGTTCGGTTTTGGTTTCGATTAAACAAATATTCCTATGTTTATAGTGATCGATAGTGTGATTCCAGTTAAGATTATAATAAGATTTGATTAGTTGTTCGGGAGTGTGTTTAGAAGGCATGAAAACCAAAACTCCATAGCATTTGGGGTTGTTACAAAAAGCAAAAAGAATCAAACACTCCATGCGAGAACTAGTTTTGTTTAATGTTTTATATAACTAGTTCCTTTCACATGTATTTGGTTAAGCTTTTGTGAATACATTGATGTACCAATCTGTAATTGCACAATTTTGTTTCAAAAAATCTTATTTAAGTGGTCGTGTTAACTTGATTTGATTGGTTTTCATCAATCACACATTACGTTTCTCATTTGACGTCTTATTAGTTTCGTTTCCACTGTAGTTTGATTCTCTCTTCTTCTCTAGTGAAATACAAGTAGTGTATTGGTTCATTGCACCTCGTTTCCTTCCCTTGATGGTCGAAAAAGGATTCTTTGGATCGATAGTTGTCAATTAGATTGATTCAATGTATTTTTAGGCAATAATGTTCCAAGTTGGTTATGGAGTATTGTGGATAAGTTTTGGGCAGAAGTGGATTGATTTTAAGGGTCATTCGTACGGTGTCGTGTTCGGTTTGGTTTCGATTAAACAATATACCCTATGTCTATGAGTGATTGATAAGTGTGATTCAATTAAGATTATAATAAGATTTGATTAGTTGTTTCGGGAGTGTGTTAGAGAAGCATGAAAACCAAAACTCCATAGCATTTGAGGTTGTTACCAAAAAGCAAAAAGCAATCCATGCGAGAACTAGTGTTGTTTATTGTTTTATATAACTAGTTCCTTTCACATGTATTTGGTTAAGCTTTTGTGAATACATTCATGTACCAATCTGTAATTGCACAATTTTGTTTCAAATACAAGTAAATCTTATTTAAGTGGTCGTGTTAACTTGATTTGATTGGTTTTTATCAATCACACATTACGTTTCTCATTTGACGTCTTATTAGTTTCGTTTTCACTGTAGTTTGATTCTCTCTTCTTTCTAGTGAAATACAAGTAGTGTATTGGTTCATTGCACCTCGTTTCCTTCCTTGATGGTCGAAAAAGGATTCTTTGGATCGATAGTTGTCATTTAAATTGATTCAATGGATTTTGAGGCAATAATGTTCCAAGTTGGTTGTGGAGTATTGTGGATTTGTTTTGGCAGAAGTGGATTGATTTTAAGGGTCATTGTATATGGTGTCGTGTTCGGTTTTGGTTTCGATTAAACAATATACCCTATGTTCTATGAGTGATTGATAAGTGTGATTCCAATTAAGATTATAATAAGATTTGATTAGTTGTTTCGGGAGTGTGTTTAGAAGGCATGAAAACCAAAACTCCATAGCATTTGAGGTTGTTACCAAAAGCAAAAGCAATCCATGCGAGAACTAGTGTTGTTTATTGTTTTATATAACTAGTTCCTTACACATGTATTTGGTTAAGCTTTTGTGAATACATTCATGTACCAATCTGTAATTGCACAATTTTGTTTCAAATACAAGTAAATCTTATTTAAGTGGTCGTGTTAACTTGATTTGATTGGTTTTTATCAATCACACATTACGTTTCTCATTTGACGTCTTATTAGTTTCGTTTTCACTGTAGTTTGATTCTCTCTTCTTTTCTAGTGAAATACAAGTAGTGTATTGGTTCATTGCACCTCGTTTCCTTCCCTTGATGGTCGAGAAAAAGGATTCTTTGGATCGATAGTTGTCATTTAAATTGATTCAATGGATTTTTGAGGCAATAATGTTCCAAGTTGGTGGTGGAGTATTGTGGATATGTTTTGGGAAAAAGTGGTGATTTTAAGGGTCATTCGTAAGGTGTCGTGTTCGGTTTTGGTTTCGATTTAAACAATAGATCCTATGTTAATATATTGATCGATTAGTGTGATTCCAGTGAAGTTATAAGCAAATTGATTTGTTAGATTTGTTCGGGAGTGTGTTTAGAAGGCTTGAGAATCAAAACTCAATAGCATTTGGTTGTTACAAAAAGCAAAAGGCTTGAGAATCAAACACTACATGCGAGAAAGAGTTTGTTTAATGTTTTATATTATAACTAGTT